>CM032397.1:8106105-9306105 GCA_019049475.1 Eueides isabella
CGCCAGCGTTCACGGGCATGAATTCAGAGCAAAAACCGTCGACAGCGACCTTGATGCTGCGCCTAGTGAGAAAGCTAGCGATCCACTTGCATAAATTCTCGGGAAGCCCGTAAGATGGAAGTTTCGCAAGGAGCGCCCCATGCCACACACGATCGAAGGCCTTCGCCATGTCCAGACTAACTGCCAGGCCCTCTCCCTTACTATCAATAGCTGCAGCCCAGCGGTGGGTTAGGTAAACCAGAAGATCACCGGTTGAGCGACCCTGACGAAAGCCATATTGGCGGTCGTTAATCAATCGATGATCCTCTAGATAAACCAAGAGCTGGCTATTGATTAAGCTCTCCATAACTTTGGAGAGCAGGGAGGTGATAGCAATAGGCCTGTAGTTAGTTGGATCGGAGCCATCGCCTTTTTTCGGGATCGGGTGGATAAGAGCGCTATTCCACGAATCTGGGACTACGCCGACTGAGTAAGAGTGCCGAAAGAGACGCGTTAGCACCGGAGTCAGCTCAGGAGCACATGAACGGAGCACAAGAGGAGAGATGCCATCTGGCCCACTCGACTTGTGAATGTCCAAGGAAGAGAGAGCTCGCCTAACAGCTTTCTGACTGATTTTAACGTCAGGCATTGAGCTCTGACACCGCGGGATGGTTGACGGCGTTGCTCCTTGGTCATCCATAGTCGAGTTTGAGGCAAAGAGAGCGCCCAGAAGATCGGCTTTCTCTTTCGCCGTATGGACCAAGATATCATTCTCCGTGCGCAGCGGCGGAAGCGAAGGCTGGTTAAAGTTGTTTAGTGCAGCCTTTGAGAGGGCCCAAAACTGGCGAGTTCCCGACGGGTAACTCTCAAGCTTCTCGCCGATTTTAGCGATGTGCTCGGACCTTGCTCTGGCAATTTGCCACTTAAAGTACCTAGAGGCACGGTTGTACTTTCTTTTTAAGGTTTTCACCTTTGGATCCTTAGTGACAAGTGCCTTGGCCCAGGTTCGATATGCCTCGCGCTTGCCAGAAGCAGCAAGTTTGCAAGACGTATCAAACCAAGGCTGTGACTTACCACCGATTGGCACTACAGAGCTAGAAATGTAAAGTTCCATACCCTGCAGAACCACGTCGGCAACAGCAGCGGCACAAGCATTAGGATCATCAGAAGAGAAGCAAACCGGCCCCCAGGGATAAGATGAGAAAAATGTGCGCATCTCATCCCAATCTGCTGACTTGTAGTGCCAGACACGACGAGTCGCTGATGTTCTGCGACTGACGCGGTTAATAGGCACATCACTCCGTACCAGGCAGTGGTCAGAAGACCCTAGGGGGGCATCGACAATAACCTGGTATTGTTCTGGATGTGAAGTCAGCAGAAGGTCCAGTAAGGAGGCGTTGTGGTTGTCCACGTCCGGGATTCGCGTAGGCGACTCAACCAATTGGGACAATCCATTCGCCATAGCAAGGTCGAATACAGCTCTCCCCGCGTGGTCGGTGGTGCGTGAACCGAGCCAACTGGCATTATGTGCATTAAAATCGCCCAGTATCACGACCTCTGCGGTGGGGATCTGTGAGAGCGCATCGTCAATAGCCGATTGCATGTGCTCCATGAGCAGATCCGTTTCTGCATTACCACTATGGGACCTGTACAGGCATGCGTAGATTCGGACACGATCGTCCATGTCCACACGGAGCCAGATAGTGGACAGGTCCCGACCTTCAAAATTGACAAGACGACGGAAACTCATATCCTCCCTTACAAACACAGCAACCCCGGCATGAGGTATAAAATTATGCTCTATTTTGTAGCCGGGGTATTGAAGGTAGGCAGTGTCGCTCGGTCGGGCAATCTGGGTTTCCGTCAGAAATAACAAGGCCGGCTGTGCCGTCTCAAGATGGTGGTGGACGGCATTCGGATTTGAATGTAGGCCCCTGATGTTGGTAAAGTCAATGCTGAGAGTATCAGGGGCTGCCGTGGAACGTACGCCTCGTTTGCCTTGTAAAATGCGCGGTACTGTGCCCTCCCCAGAATTCGAAGGGCGGCCTGAGTTTGATGACTCAGGGAGGGATTCTCCAGCATCTAAGATGAAGGTACCCTCCTGGGGTAGTTTCTTTTTTAGTGCCGCTTTCATATTCTAGGGAGGGGTTGGGGGTGGGTACCGGGGCCCGGCATTACCCAACGCGAAACGCAGCGACCGAAGCCACTACTTAACGCCGGTATTAATTGCCAGGGGTGGTAACGATCCGGTCGAGTCTGCCCATGCGTGTTGTCATTGCTGGCAACGTGACTCTACCACACGCACTTTAGTCGCCTCTTACGACAATCAGTACCAGGGTGATCCTATTCTAAGCCGGGATCACACGGCAAAAGCTAAAAAACAAAAAAAAAAATAACTATCGATGTCCGATAGATACTACTTAGATGAAGTACAGAAAATATATTAATTTCTGTTTCCTTGTTCTCTCTTTGTAAATATACAAAAGCGTGCAAAATTAACTTGGTAAAATAAATTAACTACATCTATAATTACATTATAATGTGCAATATAATAATTTTATTGATTCTGAAAAAGATTTTTGGTGATGTAAACATAATTCTCTCGTATGCTATTATATTTCAAACTATTAATAAAGTAGCGGTCATTATATTTTGCATGCGAATTTATGCACGTATCATAAATATTTTATTACTAAGTAATGAAATCCTGAGGCGTGTCGTGGCGCAAGACACAAGCTTGCAACTGTAAACACAACAGGTTGTGGGTTCGATCTATATTCGAGGAAAAAAAAAAGTATCTCTCTGCTCTCTGGCAAGCTCTGGCAAGTAGTATATTTATGTGTATATTATTATTTTTTTACTATATATTTATAGTTTTTGAGAAGTAACTTGATACTTTTTGCACCTATATACTAAAAATAGTTACCTGCATCTACACTGTATCCCGCACATAGCAGGGCAGACAGTGGGTACTTGGAAACCTAGCGTTAAGACACTCCGTTCCCATTTCATTCGCCACTTTTCGTAAAATTTTAAAACTCAACGCGGGCCTTTGCATTGTTACCGATAAGAGCGAAGTTAAAGTCCACGACAGGTTTCATTTGTTAATAATAATAATAATATTTAATATAATAACAAAATACATTTGATAATTTTGTAATTAGTAATATTTACAACCAATGTTTAACAAACTTCATTTCTGAAAAAAATTGACACTTCAGATCATACACACCCACTCAGACAGATAGTAGAAATAACTTTTAATTATTACTATAAAGAAATCTTTACGCGGGAATATATATTATTAATAAAAAAAGGAAATCCTACAGAGGAAACCGCTATTCCCCAAACTATTCTCCGCATCAATGGAAGAAAAATGCATTGGGAATATTATGGGCTTAAATTATATTTTTATGGTAGAAACCTGAATGATCTGAGATTTCTCGATGATACAAACAATCCATATGCTTTCGGCCCACAATACGATCGCTTTGGTAATGATAATGTCATAAGAGGCGACAAAAGTACGTGTAAAACGGGAAGATAACTTCGCCAGCAGTAGAAAAACATATGGGCAGACTCAATCGGATTATTACCAGCTTCGGTATTAAAAACCGACACTAAGTAGTGACCACAGTTGGCCACTGTGTTTTGCATTAGGTGATGTCGGGTTTCAGCTTCCAACCCTCATTCTTTTATAACTAGGACAGTGGCACTGAGTGAAACTCTACCCCAGGGGAGTACCAGTACCTCGACTAGTAAGACCAGTAGTTTTAACAGTAGGGGGTACACTCCAACCTGAATGCCGTCCACCACCACCTTGAGATGGCACGTCCGACGTTATTATTTCTAGTGGAGCTGAGTTATCTTAAATACCTTGGTTCCAAAACATAGTATTATTTTAACCCTTGTGCTGAGGTCGCTACTTCATACGAAGCCGCCTGCCGAATGGTCGCCTTGTCAATTTTAAAGCCAGGTCGAGAACTCTAAGCTACGTACGTTACACTCTAAGTGCCTGCATGAAAAAGTCCCATAGTAGTAATGCAGAAACGGATCAGATCATGGAGCACACGACAATATGCTTTTACAGATCCTCACCGCAGAGATACTTGGCGATTTTAGCGCCCATAATGACAGTTGGCTGATATAATGCACCACCGAATACGCAGGAACGGCTGTATTCGATTTTATTGTCCTAATTACTTCGCCTGCACTAGTCTCAGACGTGGGCAACCGCGATGCGTCTTTATCGGATATGCCAGGTGCGGACAGTTGCGCCCATTAGGCGTACCAGTCGCAGAACATAAGGAACTCATTGCATCTGGCACTACAAATCGGCTTATTGGGATGAGATGTGTTAATTTTACTTCGGTTGCTTTGCTTACATTTAACTAGACACCGGTTTGCTTCGGACGTAGTTTACATGACATTGAATTTTACATTCGTAGCTCTGTAGCGCCAATCGGTAGCAAGTCACTGCTTTTAGTATCATATGTCTTGCAAGCTATATATGTATTGCCTTTTTATATATATATATATATATATATATATATATATATATATATATATATATATATATATATATATATATATATATATATATATATATATATATACATATATATATATACATATATATATATATATATATATATATATATATATATATATATATATATATATATTTCGGGCCGAGATACTGGCCACTACGGATCCGAAGGTATAAATCGCAAACCTTAAAAATAATGTACAACCTATAGGCTCTTTAAGTAGTAAATTCCAGAGAAAAATGATGAGAAAAATACCAGCACATCGCTAAAATCGTTGAAAATCTGGAAAGCAACCTGCAACTTCTCAATTTTTGCGGTCTCAAAGTCTGTACTTGGCAACTTTAGCCAGCTTTTGCTACCCCACCACAAGAACTGACATCACCCCTAGAAATTATGTTTTGGTCCTTACGGCGAAAGAGACAACCGATCTCCTGGGTCTTCTTTGTCTCGAACACGATTAAATATGAACGAGAAAGACACAACTATAGTAATATAGTTGAACTCTCTATAAACGTAAATTAGACAGGCGACGAAAAAGAAAGAATTAGAGAAAGCCTTTATCATCAGGCACAATGAGCTCAAAATACTTTTACTATACTACAAACAAGAAATAAACACTGATTTATGAAGCTTAAGGTAACAGGATTATAATAACATATTACTTACTAATATTTTTGACAATTAACTCTTTCGTGGTGCAGTGGCGGAACTCAATGCAGTGATTTGCCTGATTTGCCTTGTAATCAGAGCTAAGAATTGAAAATGATAAATGTTTAATTAGTAAATTTTTAATATTTCCTTTCCTCGAGTGAGAATCGAACCCACAACCAATCGTTTACAATCACAAGCCTTTACAGCTGCGCCGCATATATATATATATATATATATATATATATATATATATATATATATATATATATATATATATATATATATATATATATATATATATATATATATTGTGTATGTGCGTAAACCTGAAAAAAATGACTATGTAAGCAAATATTTAAGTTTTACTAAACTTAAATTTAAAAAGCGTATTTAAATTTAAGTTTAGCATTTCCTGACCTAAGTGTGAAATAACACTTTTAAAAATAGTAAAAATGTTGGAGTTTAATTTTTGTATATGTTTATGGAAACATTCTCAGGTAGTTCGTTACTTTCATTATTCATCTTTATGTATTCTTACGTTTTTCCTTACTAAAGCAGATTGTACAGATTTATAAGCAATAAGAGAGCTTTAACCGTTACTAAATAAAATTATTACCAGACGTATTTATTAAACTTCTCGAAATACAGACTACCGTCTGTATTCATGTTTACTTTTCTAATACATAAGTTAGTAAGTGCAAAATACATAAACAATGAAACATGTAATTTATAATTAAAGATAAGCTGCGAATAATTTTCATTATTTTCTTATAAAAAATACTTGCATTTATTAAAATAAGCAGTATTTGGGGAGAGAGCATCTCCCTGTCTTACTACTCTTCTTATTGGAAAGGACGAAGGATCAAACTCGATAGACTCGAGTTTGATCCTTCGTATGGTATTATATATATCGAGGCCTGTCGTGCCGCAGCGGCACAAGCGTGTAACTGTAACCGACAGGTTCTGGGTTCGATCCCTCAAATTCGGCGGAAAATGGGTAACGGAAGTGGAACGGAGTGTCTTAACACTAGGTTCCCGGGTTCCCTCTGCCTACCCTATCTCGTGCGGGATACAGCGTGAAGCTAGTAGGGTATTATTATATACTCTATATAATTATTATATATACTTTTTGTGGATCATTTTCTGCTGTGCTTACCCATATATTTAACTGTGTAAATGAGGTTAACGCTTTTTGGTAGTTAACAAATACATAGTTGTATATGTAGAGTTATCTGCTGCTCCTGGTATTTCTCTATGACTAATTCTAATAAGTGTATATGGTGGCTGGAGATAATAGACTGATTGGTCTGAAATTGTTTACTTTCCTATGGTCTCTTTATTTGTATTATTAACATACACACAAGTTAAGTTAAGCAGGTGGGATTACGATGCAGCCAAATAATGCCGGAGCTTCACCTTTTTTCTAGTTCGATTTTATTTAGTATTTCTATTATTAAGTTTCTTTGTTATTATTTCATAAGTGATATTGACTATTTTTTATTTTTTTGGGCCTGTGGTGGCGCAGGGGCACAATAATGTGACTAACTGTAACCGCGATAGATTTTGGACTGAAATATTTAATGTTTTCATTTCTTCTCTGTGGTAGTAAATCAAAGCGCGGTTTTGAGTTCCGTCCCTCAACATGCAATGCAGTTGTAGAACGAAACAGATTACCATAATCCTAGGATCCCACGTTCTCTCTGCCTACCCTGTCATGTGCGAGTTACAGCGTAAAGCTGAGAAAGAAAGGATATTGTTTATTGTCGTTATATATTTTTTTTAAAAAGTCCGTAACGATGTCTACGATATCGCTTCGTTTATAAACTTGTATATTTTATCATAGTTTTTTTTTATCCAAGAATTATTAGTTGTAAGTTACTTGAATGCTTCTTTCGTGCTACCACTATTCAGTAGATGTTTTTCAATAGTGTCCTGTTTAATCTTGCTTAACGTATTAATTAACAAATTTGTATAGGGCTTAAGGTTTATTTCTGGTAGAACGTTTTTAATTTTAGTTTTCTGTAGTTATTTCTTTTTCTTTTGTCTCTTATATTACTTCATATTTCAGTGGCTCTTTTATTATTTTGCAGATTTAAAATATAACCTCACTAACCTTTCAACTTTCACTTTCTTACCTAGTTGTTTGTTCTGAAAAAAACTAATATAATTTTAGTTTATCTTTGTACCTTATTATTTCCTCATAACCCTTTAGTCGACATTCTAGTTTGTTGGTAAATTGGGCCCTGCATGTCTTATATCTAGATTACTGTAAAATGTGTCTGTACTCTAAAAATGCGGTGATCTGTACTCTAAAATCACGGTGTGTTAGTGAAGCTCGTTCGGAAATCGTCAAGTCAATCTGCGATTGGGTTTTTTTTAAAGCGCAATTTGTCTTCCAGTGCAAAGTTCACAAGATTCTGGCCCCTGCTATTCTTTGTAAAGAAAGATTTTAGGTAACATTAAACAAAAAAAATAACGTTATTATTCTGGCAAAGTAGAATCAGCAGCCATTTGAGATTTTTATGAAATTTAGAGGCATAGAGTCTTATTTGTAAAGTTTAAATAGGAACTTTGTACAAATGTCTTGGAGATGTTGAGGCTAATTTAATTGCTCCTATTTTAAGTCAAGGTCACAACCTAACCAATGCAGTAGTCGTAATATGACCGGGCCTAAATTCAGACTGTAAGGAATTCAATAAGTTATTCTTTGTTTAATATTTTGTAAGTAAGACTTAAGAAAAATTAAAGAACTTTTGGTAGGAATGGTAGTACGGATATAAGATAACGGTTTTTGTGCAGTGGTGTTAATTTAGCATCTTTCCAATATTATGGAAAACTAAGTACTATTTAAGAAAAAAAATGAATTGACGTTAACCTTTATGTACCGACGTACAGTCTAAGAGACCTCAGCAGGTAATGCACTTGTTAGTTTACCCCTTTCTCTATACAAAAACCATAACCGCTTTTAATTAACTTCATAGTCAGTGCGGCCAAAGATTCCAGTGGTACAGCAGGTTGGCTAAGATTATTTCCCGGAGCACAGTAGACGAATGTGGATATAAATATTGATATTTTTGATACTTACAAAACTCAACTTGCAAGCACCGTCATCGTCAGCAGATGTTCTACTTTTAAGAGCGAAAATTATGGAAATTTTTCATGGGAACAATATATAAATGACGACATGTTATCGAAGATTATACTGACGACCAAGAGTAGATATCTAAATGTCTGTCTAGCTTATCATAGATTATTATTGGATCCCCAATTATTCAAACATTCAAATCAAAACGATCATGAATTGAGCTAAAATTGGGGTACACCAGGTTAGAGGTGACAACCATACTCCATACAAGGAAGGAACCTGGGCGGTTTCAACCGTGTTCCGGGACCAATCCGTGTTTTGGTGTAAGATATTGTTTCGCTGTCGAACAACAATTATTATTTACCTCAATTTCATTTAAAACAAATGTAATAAATACTACATAACTGTTACTTGATTTATTTATCTCCCAAGACAATTTGTTTACTTTATCAACATTATAATTTTTTTCAATTCAATTCTCGCCAAAACTACTATTACTAAATATTTAACTAAATTATAATTCTATTCTTCTTAATATGAATATTTATTTCCAGTGATATTTGTACAATATAATATAAAATCCTTAAAATGGAATTAACAGTTTTATAATAATTAAACAAAAGAAATAATTTTCTAAGTAAGTAAAACGCAACGATGTTTTAAGCCTAAACAAAATTACATTTAACTATTTACGATACAATAAAAATATGTATTTTTTATATCAAATATTGACAGCATCTCACGTTGACTTGAATCCTATCAGAGAATAAATTACGCATACAAAGCGTAAAGTATTTACCATAAAATCGTACACAAGACCCTAAATCATAACACAATAAAATTTATAGCGACGGAAGGTCCGGCCTCGAGTGCTGATAAATCAAGCGCATTTTCTTCGTGTGACTAGAACGAAAAGTCTTTCTTTTGCAAATATACTCGTGACTTTGCCATTTATCCTTCTTATTCTTAGATGAATACATATTACGCCGCTTTTAAAACAACAAACTATTGTTCTCCTTTTATATAAGCTGAATTAGTAACTTTAAAAACGTTTTGTTTAAGATTGTAAATTAGTGTAATGCGCTGCTTTGTAACGAAACAACGAAATATAACTTAGTGTCCTCATAATTAAATTTTGTTCATACTTACTTTAATAAAACTAAATGAAAGTCACAATATGCTTATAAAATAGGAGAAATGACAAATACATCTTTAGAAATATATGATGTGTTGAATATGGTTTAAAAATTACACTAGGTAAATTTTATATAAAATTATTAAAGCATTTAAATTTAGAACCGAAAATATTGCGTATGAAAACAAGAATATACTATTCTGTCTGCCCAGAGTGAGAAAAAAATATTCTGATTGAGGATCGATAACACCAAATGCGTGGGTAATTTTAGATGCTGACAGTAACCGCTAAGATTTTTTAATAATTATTGTAACAAGAAAATCATATAATAATAATAAACATTTGCGATACAAATTTTCTTTTCTGTGCTTCTTATAATAACCGCTTCACTGCGTCAAGTACTTAAAACGCTATAAGTACATAAAAAATATTTTTTATAAATAAATTCATAATTAGTATAATTTCATAACAAATTGTTATAGCTTTGTCTAAATTGTAGTGATATCACAATTGGTTTGTGTTAAAATTTTACCTTTGTAACTTAAACAAATTTAATAGTAATTACAGCTATAGTAACTAATTTTCTAACTTGTTTAATTTGGTATCCCGTAGAGTCAATTAAATTAGGAGATTTAGAAAACGCTATTGATGCAATCTCTCCTTTATTAATATTGTAACAAAGTTTGAAAATTATCCAATTAATTCTGTGGGTGAGTTAATTTAACAAAAGCTTTTCATTCTTTGTTTGCAGATAATATTAATATTTACGATTTATTATTATATAATATGTATTGTATTTACCATAACGCTTAATTGATCTTTTGTTTAACGAAGTATGCAAGAAAAAATCAATATTTAGGATTAAGGTCATGCACAGAAGTTTGTAAATGTACCACCATAATTTAATTTAGTATACCAAAGCATATAAATAGTTAAACTTAAATTTAAAAAGCGTATAAAAATTTTGAACGAAGCAGGATTTGAACCCGTCGTCGTCGTGCATCTCTTGAAAACCGGTCAAGCGCTCTGACCAACTAAGCCATTCGTTCTCACCAAGCTCCGTCGCAATATAACACTTTAAAAATAGTAAACATATAAATAGTTGTTTATTGTTGTTAAATTTTTCGGGAATATCGAAATGTCGTTTGATTTGTCGTTTACTTTCAAATATAATTTTGTCTCATGACTGTTTGTAGTTCTTACTTTTTCATTCTGTAGGTTATTTTTTTTAAATCAACGCACCCCAGAGATTCAGTGTCAAGATGGAGGAATATAAATAATTTATTAAGGACAAGTTAACAAGGGTCTCATAAAGAAGGCAAAAGGTCGGCTATTTGTTTTCAGTGAGGATGGGTGCTTAGTTTTGTTATTTAGAGATTGAGAAAGTAACAGAGGTGCCAAGCCAAGCTCTAAATCCCACAAACCTACTTTAATATTAAGGATACCTTTAAGTAATACTTATCCCCCGGCATATGTAAAAGGGCCCTTTTAAGGTTAGTTCCTACGATATTTTTTCTAGATTTTATTTTTCTTTATATATCCTCCAAATAGTTTCTAATTCACAAAGGATTATTATAACACACTTTTTGCCCTGTGATTCCGGCTTAGAATAGGATCACCCTGGTACTGATGGTGTCGTAAGAGGCGACTAAAGTGCGTGTGGCAGAGTCACGTTGCCAGTAATGGCAACATGTATGGGCAGACTCGACCGGATTATTACCACCCCCGGCATTTAAGACCGGCGTTAAGCAGTGGCTTTGGCCACTGCGTTTCACACTAGGTAGTGCCGGGCCCCGGTGCCCTTCCACCTAAAAGGACGGCAACGCTCCTATAGCTCTTCTGGAGTTACTCGGGGCCGTGGGCGACGGTGATCACTTACCACCAGGTGACCCATACGCTCGTTTGCCGTCTTTTCCGTAAAAAAAAACACACTTTTTTTGATAATTGATGTGAAATTAAGTGTCATGTGTTTTTTTTTATTTTCTTTACAATTTAAAAAGTGCAGTGAAAAGCAATTAATAATTTTACATTTTCATAGACGAAAGTTTACGCGGTTTTTTTTTCTGTAAAAGCAGATTAAAAATAACTATACATATTTGATATGAAATGTAAAACACTGCCAATTACCGATATTTTAACATTAGGCATAATCACAATGTAATTAATAAGAATCTTCAATTTAGTAATAATTCTACTTAATAATATTTAAAATACTCTTTATATAATTTGTCACTACTGCGACATATTTTTAATATTATATTAACAAATAGTTAATATAATATTAAAAATATGTCGCTTGAAAATCTTTCGAATGAAATAGTTTTAAATGCATAAACTTTATTTATGGAAATGTGTGTCTAATAGCGCTTCAGTAGCCTTTAACCAGTTATAAGCGTTTCTCAGAACAATTGCGACGTAAAATACTAACGGAATAAAACAATACAGTTTCCTTTCCACTGCCATTGTAATGTAGAAAACACAATGACTAAATTACGGGAAAGCTAGTCTTAACGCAACCTCGATGAAAAATACCTACTCACTACACTAAGGTATAATATTAAATTTAAGAAAATATAAGGTTGGTTATTTTTATTAATTGAAGAAACACGTTATTTATAAAACAATACAAATATACACCGTCTTTTAATTTCGTTACGTTTTTGTAGAACTCCATTCGCAGTCAACGGCACTACAAAGACCATTCTTTACTCAACTTTTGTCTGTTTTTGTAAATGACTGTAGCAGATGTGCTTTTGTCAGATTTACTTGAAACTAATGTACTAATTTCATATGTTTATCATATTCTAAAAAAATTATGTGAGAAATTATTAAATTATGACAAATTAAAAGTTTAGGTATACAAATTACTCTATTAAAACGATTACGAAGTTTCAGTCTTTAACGTTTAAAAGTTGGATAGATTTAAAAGCTTTAACAGAATACCAATATATGTAACTATATTAGTCAAATCCATAATGCACAATTTGGAATATCAAGTGGTGATCCAATTAATTAGTTCAAATGCTGATGCAAACGGGCAACTGTAATTGCGATTTGTTAAATTAATGTTAAGTAACGTTGAACAACTGGGCGTCTGCTAGGATTTATAACTACTCAGCCCGTTAATTTACCACAATTACACAATAATTGTAAGCATTTGCATTGTTACATTAATGCTCTATAAGAACGTAAGAGCTCACTTGAAAATGAGTTAAGAAATTTTAAACAACTGCTACGATTACGTAAGGCTTAATATTTTATATGCCCACTTTTATATTATATATCAACAATACAATGTTCATAATAATTTACGCTTTCTGCTATTTACTGCATTTTTTTTCCATTACGGATTTGAGAGAATGGGGAGCAGCATTCTCTCTAATTGTCGAAGATCCGACATCACGCTGCAGTCACCAACCCGCTTACCCAGCCCCCCATGGTGACTATCGGCATTTTCCTCTAATAAGATGAGGCACAAAAAGAAACGGCACTCAAGGGGAGGGCCCGGGTGGAGGGTATAAAGAATTCCCCACTCTATTTAGCATGTTATAATGGGCACACGCTGAGTCTCGTCCACCACCTTGCCGAGCTGAAATTGGAGTTAGTTCATTAATTGCATGATTTAAGGTTATCCGAAGTCCGAAAAGCGGACGAGGACAAGATAGCCCTTGAGTCCGGTAACCTGCTCTACTCGACGTCGGGTCGGCATCAGTTTCCTTAATAGTAAAGCTCTCGGAGGCAAAGTTGTGGAAGTTAATGAGGCAAAGTTGTCGTAGTATGTCGACAAAGGTAGCGGACCTAGTACTAAAACTGACTGACAGGTATTCTCTGAAGGTCGTATAAGTATATAAGCGGTGCACATTGATGATGACGTGGAGATCATATATGAGGATATAACTAGAGCTATCCATGGCACCACCGCGGCTCACTACAACGTTGTTATGGGAGACTTAACGCTCACATGGAGGTACAAGAACGCGACGACTCGCGTATGGGACCACCACATGGGTTGGAGTGTTAAAATTCCATGGGGCAAATGTTGGTCAACTTCCACGAGATGCACGGACTCTTCTTAAAGAACTCATTCTTTAAGAAGAAGTCCCATTGGAGTTAGACCTGGCAAAGTCCTAACGCTATGACATGGAACGAGATAGACTTCACCATAGCGGATAAGAGTCAGATATTCCGAGATGTCTCCCTTAACCGGTCCAATGCCGGTTGTGAAGGTCATTTTTAATAAACATGTCGTGTCGGGACCGATATTTGTCAACGGCATCCCTCTTGAGATTATGTAGGACGTCAACCTTAACCAGACTATCCAACTAGGTCGGCACAACTTTAAAATGTTGATAGGCTGATAGGCGGGTTCGGTTGGGCTGTATTCAGTAGGCTTCACTGGATCTTTACGTCAGCGATTTCGCAATGCTTGAAGACGAAAGTCTTTGAGTATTGCGTTCTACCGTTGGTGCGGAAGCGTGGAAACTGAAGATAGGGCTAGTCCATAAATTTAAGGTCGCGTAGCAGATGATAGAGCGAACCATTCTAGGTGTTTCTTCCGTGGATAAAGTCATAAATCAGGTTATCCGTGGGAAATCCAAAGTTACGGACATACGAGTAGCTTGAAGAATAAGCAATCTAAAGTGGCTAGCCAAATCATTTCTAGTATCGATAGTCGCTGAAGTAGACGAGTCCTAGAGTGACCGCATCTCTGTAACCGTAGCGCAGGACGAACTTCGTCCCACTGGTTCGATGACATTGGTAAGATTGCCGGTAGACGCTACATAGGGAAAGCAGAGGACCAAGCATCGTGTGACGCACTAAGGCAGGCTTATGTTCATCAGTGGACAGTAATAGGGTGATAAAGTTGTAAGTATTGTGTTCAAAAATACTTTTCTAAATATTCTTTTTAAATAATTATACGATAAAATTCTTATTATTATATTATATGTTTGGAATAATTGTCATTTCAGATAACTCTGATGAAGTCGTCGAATTTTCTACATAATCTTTTGATTAGATTTAATTAAGGATATTTTGATTGTATCTTAAATAAAAATCATACGACACTTATAATTTAGTCTTAGAGGTATATACTTTGCCTAAGCTATGAATAAACTACGGGTACGCATCGTATTCTGAGTGTATGTATCGAGTGTTTATGTATGAACACTAGTGTCGCTACTTTCAAAATTTAATGTGCCATTATAAGAAGTGTCGCATCAGCAAATATACGAATATATTAGTCCTCGTGTATAGTGTAATTAAAAAGATTTCGAACAAGGTTAACATTTTTAATGCACTGCGCAAAATAAATAGATAATTTTGTCGTCAGTTTGCGTATAAACACATCAGATATAATTTCTGTACTTACAAATAGATACTGTTGAGACTCGTGTACCCGTCACACCTATTGTCTCTGTCTATGATTACTTACTTTGTATTGAACAAAAAACAGTATGACCTATGTCATGAGGCACGTTAATAATTTCGATGTAACCCAAAATATTATTACTTATTTCTATTCAACCATGCAACCAGCAGCCCCAAGTAAAAGGTAGTATTTAATATTTACGTAATTGAAATTGAAGTTTAATATGTAATTTTAAATACTAAAGATGGCCTTATAATGTTCATATTTAAACATCATTCAACTAAACATTAAAGTGGCTCGTAGGTAAATTTCATAACTTCACGATATATCCCTAGTGGGGTAGGCAGAGAGAACAGAGTGCTAAACGCTACGGTCTCGGCATGTCTCTTTCGCTTCGTCCACTATTATGAACCTCTTCATACAAGCCCTCCGGAGGGTCCTCATGCTTTTTACGTGACCTTCCTACAGTATCCGAGATACTGTGGTATCGAAGGTCAAACGAGGTATCTACTTATTTTGCCATTCTTTCTTCGCTGATTTGCTCGACGTACCCAAACCACCTGAGTACCTTCTTCTTCATTCTCACCCTGAAATCTACGCTAGTGCCTACCATTCTGTGTATCTCTTCATTGGATATGCGATCAGCTAAACTGACTCCGCATATCCGACGAAGAGATTGCATCTCTACAGTATTCATCTTTCTAATACCCACGTTTCGCTGCCGTATAACAGCGTTGGTACCAACACTCCATTGTGTATGGCCAAACATACAGCTATGCTAACGTTTCGCCGTCTCAATAGTAAAGCTAAGGCGCCGTTAACTCTGTTACCGGCAGCAATACGCCTTTTCACATCCATTTCGTATCCTCCGTCTCTGCTGAACATACTTCTCAGACATACTACCTCATTCACTTTTTGTCTTATCATTTACCTACACTGATCTAATTAAACAACCTTAGTAAAAGTACCCCAGTAATATCTTTTGACAACTACGCAAAGACAAGTTTATAAATATGGATTATGGATATATTATTGTTTTTTTTTTGAATAAATATTTCAAATTCATCGATATCTTTAACGATTACACGTTAAAGATATCGATGAATTTGAATGCACCACGACATTAATTAAGATGAGATAAGGAGGCCTGTCGTAGCGCAGCGGCACAAGCGTGTGACTATAACCGACAGGTTGTGGATATATTTAATATTTTCAATTTAAAAATTTAATATTCTCATTTCTTTGCACTGTTACAAGGCAAAACACGGCATTGTGTTCCGGCACTCAACACGCAATGCTTCAAATTCGGCGGGAAACGGAAGTGGAACGGAGTATCTTAACACAAGGCTCCCAAGTTCCCTCTGCCTACCATGTGCAGGATACAGCGTGAAGCGTGAAGAATGAGTAGAGTAGAGTATAATTCATAAGATATTGATACTTACATAGTTAATCATTTTTAGGTTTTCATACAGACGACATAAGGAATCCTTATAGGATCTCTTTGTTGTCCATCCGTCAAGACCATTTATCTCGCGATCGTGTAGGGAATTCAAGCTGAAATTTATACCTAATATCAAAATGTACAGCCCCTTAGAACACAGACAAAATTAAGCTTTTACTCAACTCATCTTAGCTTCACGCTCTATCCTGCAGTATAGCGTAACCTATTATTAAGACACTTCGTTCCACTTTCATTCCCCACTTTCCGCCGAATTTGAGGCATTGCGTACTAAGTGGCGGAGCTCAATACCGCGCTTAACCTTGTTACCAGAACAAGGAATGAAAATATAAAAAAATCATTTGAAAACCTTAACTAATTACTACGACCAACAATTAAACTGGTACGAAACCGTCGGTGGGCAAATCTGAATCACACTTTAACATTATACATTTCTTTTTCTATTTTGAACGATTTAAATATAATTTTTCATAAATTTAAATTTAATTTTATTTTTCAATTGATATAAATATACACTTTACACTAACCTTGTACCTTCTCGTAGACTTGCGATGTTAATATTTTCAGCATTCCCAGAACATAATTCCAACAAAAGCACACATGCTAAATTATAAAGAAAATATGTACTAAACGTGAGCATTCGATTCTAGTAGGAAATGTCTATGCAAATACGTATGTATATTGTTTAACCAATATATCCTGAGGGTGCCCTGAAACCTGTCAGTTGTTTGTTCTTATCAGATGTTATATAAAGAATCTCTAGAGGTCTCTTAGACCTAAGTTTCTTCTTACTTTACGCACCCTGACTCTAATTGACCTTTTTATTTCTTATTGTAATTTTTTCAGAGTTACGCTGTATTCAGTATCCCCTGGGAAACTCTTGTTAAGACACTCTGTTCCCATTAAGACAATTTCGATGCCCACTTTCCACCGAATTCAATTAATTGAGTGCTGAGAGGCGGAACTTAACGCGGCGTTTTGTTATGTTATCAGGGCAAAGAAATGAAAATATTAAATATTATATTTCGACTGGAGATCGAACACACAAGTGTTCGATCTCCATAGATACCATAGATAGATACCATAGATTGTTCTATGGTATTTACAATCGCAAGCTTGTGCCCGTGCACCACAACAGGCCTCTATAATCTTTTCTAAATTCGAAAACTATGCCTTATTCTAGATACTATAAATACAGCAACATATGCGTAAGATGAAATATTCCTCTTTTATTAATAGTGACAAAACGGCCAAGCCACATATTTGGACTAAGGTGTAGAGTTTGTAAAATTAAAGCTTTTACATAAAGTTAGGGCATGTAGAGTAGAACTTGGTTTTATACTTTACTTTTTAATTTGAAATATTTTTAATGGGATTATGTATTGATTATATAGAAACTTTTAGTTAATTAATAGTAGTAGTAGTTGAGTAAATTTCATTAAATTGGAGGTTAACTACGTTATATTCTTAAAAAGCTTGGTCCAAAATATTTTGACACTTGCGGTAGTATATAGGGTTGTTACCACTGGCCTTTTCGTTTTCACTTTTGTTGTACCTTTGTCATAGGACAAATGTTTAAATTAATGTAAATAATCATTTAATAAAAAGATGTGTTGCAAATAGATATATTCAAAATGTAGGGCATTCTCAACATCATAGAGAAGTCTATACTGTACATGAAATAGCTTGCAACCAAAACTTTTATATGCCTGGGGAGTTTTCCTTTAAGCAAAAATAAAATGTACATTTTCCCATATACAACGGGCATGAATATCGTGACTAGCTAGTATACTTACCTAGTCAGGATTCGTTTGTCGAAAGTTATATTTATTTTTATAATAAGTAGTATAAGCGCAATTAATATGTGTTACAGCTAATAAATCAAACTAATATTTGATATAAAAATCTAAGAATAATAATAAAATTTCTTGTTCATCATCACAAACCCATTGTAATATTATAACTACAATTGTTACATAACTAACCAGAAAATTATCATACTCGATATATAAGATACCTACGAAATTTTAATACATTTACATAATATACTTTATATTCACTTCTATAAATTCTTACTTTATTAAAAATTAAATATGCATCATCCAACATAAGCTCTACATCGAGTGTGTCATAAGCTCAAAACAAAGTTGAATGTATAAAAGTCGGGTGTGGCGAGGCATAAATCCGTAGGCTCCATGTCAAAGTATTAGCCGAGTTACGAGTGTCACTCGTGACAAACGTCATGATACGTCACCAGCAGCGTGGATAGTAAATAATTCAGCTGCTCACCGACAAGCGTGCCCTTTACTTTCAAAAGGGTAAGAGCTCTAGAGCCCACATCACGTAATGACTGCCTATAGACGTGTATATACGAAAAAACATTTGATTTGAAGGAGGTAAGTAGTCTTTTTTTATTCCTCGGGGAAGGCACTGAGAATTCGGGGACCTAGTGTGAAGACTCTCTGTTCCGTTCGCCGCTTACCTTCGAATTTGACGAGTCGCATGTTTAGAGCAAAGCAAATATTAACTAAGGAATTTCCTCGAGTGGAAATCGAACCCACAACCAGCCGGGTTTACAGTCACGCACTTGTGCAACTGCGCCACGACAGGCCTCAAAGTTATATTATAAGGAAACGGAACAATAAGTAATATTATTCTAGAGTATATACGAAAAAAAAATACTCGTTTAATATTAATAATTAACAAATGTATCAAATAATATAATTAGAAACATGGCACATCTACATGTAGAGACATAGATTAAATTATTGAAATAAACAGAACAAGACTAAACCGTAACTTTAGCATATGTAATTTATTTTTATTTTTAAGTCTGTAGACATATTTCAACTATAAAACAGTTACAATGTAATAGTTGTGTTTAAAAGTGTTTAAAAATTAATTATAATAGTTATTTAAACAATTTAAAGCAATAATAGTTATCGTTTCTATGGGTATAATTTATTTAATTTCAACGATTAATTTTTCCACTATAGCCACTTTCCACTAACCAGCAATTGATTCCTTGCTTTAAATAGAAAAAAAATAGAGTTTCTTTTAAATATATTTACTATTGAAAAGTATATGTATTTAAATGTAATATGTAAAAATATATGTAATCATTCAGGTATTGAAAACCCTGTATTACGAGTATCTACCTATAAGTATTTATTTGAATTGTGCACGTCAGAGTTCAGAATAACTGTTACTTTTGCCAAATTTGCAAGAACCGAGGTAGTAAGGATTAGTGGATATTTTCGAGTAGACGCTAACGATTCGTGGCACGTAGTCCAAAACAAAATTACCCCGTGGCTGGGCAGTGGGAAGCCAGCCAACTCTCATCATATTAAAGCGTGATGATAATGAACGTGCTTTATGTTTCTACTTCTCCAAAATCTATGCTCTTATACAAGAAAATACGACAACCACTTAATCTTATGATAAAATGAAGTTACTTGAAAAATACTGAATTAAAATTAAGAGTCAAAGAGATTATCCAGTACCTTTTTTGCGCGTAGTTTTTATTCTAATGAGATAGTTATTAAATAAATACTATGAAATTATAAAGAAACACTTACTAATAAATACTAAAACTTTTATGTTAAGGAATATTTTATTTTTTTAGCTTCACGCTGTATCCCGCACGAGGCAGGGTAGGCAGAGGGAACCCGGGAACCTAGCGTTAGGACACTCTGTTCCACTTCCGTTCCCCACTTTCCGCTGAATTTGAGGCATTGCGTGTTGAGTGGCTTAACTCAACGCCGCGCTTTGCCTTATTACCAGAGCAAAGAAATGAAACGTTAAATATTTAAATTGAAAATATTAAATATTTCATTTCCTCGACTGATGATAGAACCCAAAACCTGTCGGTTAAAGTCACACGCTTTTGCCACTGCGCCACGGTCACACAGTCCTTAAGGAATATTCATAAACTTATATACCTAAAAGTGATTGAGTTTAAATTACATTACTTTTCTGTAGCAAATTAAAACGAACGATGAACGGAGTGTCTTGCTATCCTACTTCTAGAAAAAACGTGGCTTTTTGAAGTGGTCATTCAATTTCTAAAGTAAACACTTCTCTTTGAAAACACTTTCCCAATAAATAAATGAAAGTGTACCTGGCAACAAAAGCGAAGATAAGAATCGAACAATTGTCACTCGTTTAAAAGTTAAATTACTTCGGTCAGCATTTTTCTCGCCCGACGTCTGAATAAAACATAAGACTTTTTAGCTATCCTAATGAGCTAGCTAAGTCTTTTGTTTTCTCGGTGACTGCATAAGATCCAAATAAAAGTGGGATCAGTGGTAGCGCAGATCAAATCGCACTTAATTTGTCCACGTCACGGGCCACCCTCGCCTGATGGATGACGGCCAACTGCGCGTACCCTGCTTTTAATTGATACCGTCATTTTTATACTGAGCCCTGCCTCCACTTCAATTACATAGGTCCCTTTATATATTAATGAGGCAATGAAATAACAACCATACGTTTTAATAGTGTCTCTGTCGTGATTTTAGATTTCGTAATTATTGTGATTAAAAGTTATAAGCTATCAAAAACAATACTTTTTTTCAACAATATTATATTTTAAATACTGATCAACAATTACCTTATGATTTTAAAAAATAAAAGCTTTAGAATAATAATAATAAAGGTATAAATCAATCGAATAAAGGTATACTAAAAGGTACACAAAAATAAGGTACACAAACTTAACAGTACAGATCAATTGTTCTGATGTTCAGATATGCTTCTTATGTTTTAAAAATATTTAGCTTCTCGATCTTAAATTTATTGAGTTGTCAATTGACGTTGGTTGGTTCTTTGATTATGGCGTTCCGAGCGTGCCAGTTGAGCACATATCATTTTGAATGGAGAAGACAAAGAAAAAATATTATTACACAATAGGAGAATGCATGTTAAAAAAAAGAAGATCTAGTTAAAAATTGCCTTCACCTATAACAACAAAAAATATATATATATTTTTGTAATAAATATATACATTATGTACACACTGGGTTAGTAATAAAAATATATAAAACAAAGGTGTTAGTCTACAATTTAATATTGTTATATCTAATATATTTACATAGAAATTTAATTTTGAGGCCTGTCGTGGCGCAGCGACACAAACTTGTGACTGTAACCGACAGGTTCTAGATTCGATCCCCAGTCGAAGAAATGAAATATTTAATATTTTCAATTTAAATATTTGATGTTTCATTTCTTCGCTCTGGTAATAAGGCAAAGCGCGGCGCTGAGTTCCGCCACTCAACACACAATGCCTCAAATTTACTTGACACTAGGTTCCCTCTGCCTACCCTGCCTCGTGCGGGTTACAGCGTGAACTAAAAAAAAAAGAAATTTACATAGTGTAGTAAACACAAACAATAACAAACGTTGAACAATTGACGTTTTACTGATACAAAAAAGTTACATTTCTTAACACTTCTAAAGAAAAACCCTATTTATATATTTTAGCATAATAAGATTCAAACATCATTGTTTTATAAAAGTCTTCATAAACTACTTCATTTTTAATATTTTAACGCAGTTTGTGGTTTAGGTTAGGTATCTAACTGTGAACGCAATCATTATAAATTCATCGCTTACTGCGTCACTTTGTGCTATTTTTCTAAATCGGACGTGTAGTGTAAAATGTAAATTTTCTAACAATGATTTTATACCCGTAGATTAAATATATGTGTATAAATACAATAGTCAAGGCCTAGCGTGGCGCAGCGGCACAAGCGTGTAACTGTAACTGACGGGTTGTGAGTTTGATCCCCACTCGAAGAAATAAAATATTTAAAATTTAAATATTTAATGTTTTCACTTCTTGGCTCTGGCACAAGGCAAAGTGCGACGTTGAATTCCGCCACTCAACACGCAATGCCTCAAATTCGGCGGAAAGTGGGGAACGGAAGTGGAACGGAGTGTCTTAACACTAGGTTCCCAAGTTCCCTCTGCCTGCCATGTGCGGGATATAGCGTGAAGCTGAAAAAAAAATACGATAGTACTTACATTTGTACTTAAAACATCGACAAAACAAATTGCATTAAGTAAGTGAACATCTAAGTTTGTAGAAGAAATTCTTGGCACAGTACAGCGAATGTGCCAGATATATAATACAAGAGACGTTCTTAAACAGCTGAACATTATAACTAGAATATCTTTAGAATGTTAAGATTATGATTTAAAATATAAAAAAATTTACAAAACAAATATTTTTTACTTAAGGTTTTAAGATAATAGTCTTTATATTAATATGTATATTTCGTTTGACTCTTACTGTAACGCAGAGATATTTTATAATATTTACTTTCATTTTTTTTATATTGATTTCGAAAATTATAAAATAAAATTATGTATTTTGTTTATTTATTATATTTATATAATCATTATTTATTGAATCTGCGTAGCACCACTTCGTCAGAAATAAAAGAACATTGTATCTAGTAGTACAGATACAATTTTCTTTATCAATATCAACATAGTACACGGAAATCTAAAATATATTGCATTCATTACTATTTAGCGGATTTGGCAGGAATCTTATGCTCAGAGAGTGACTCCATTCCCTACTACGTGCTACGGTTACTACGACGTAACTCGTAGCCGTAGCTTGCATAACTTCGAGTACCTTCCATTGTGAAATTGTTTCTTGCTTTTTATTTGAAATTCAAGAATATAGGTCGAGCATTGCATCACTTAGTGTTAAATTATAATATTTTAAAATACTTCTAACTAGCAAGGTTAAGCAAAGCAATTTAAAGTAATTTGCTTAAGCACTAAAAATCAACCAATGCAATAGTATACTTTTCATATTTTTTTATGGAAAAGACGGTAAACTAGCGTACGGGTCACCTGATGGTAAGTGATCACCGTCGCCCACGGCCCCGTGTAACTCCAGAAGACCTATAGGAGCGTTGCCGGCCTTTAAGATGGATGGGCACCGGGGCACGGAATCACACGACGTAAACCTACGATCATACCGAATATTACCCATATATTAATACAAATAAAAATACATTATATAAATTCTTGATTTAAACAATTTAAAACATTGGTTTTTAATATTTTTAAGATCAAAATCAATATAATATTCTATTTTCTGTCAATTCAAATATTCTTATTTATATATTTTTTTATCTTAAAGTCGTTAATTTAAAGAATATTTAAATTATTTTTTTTTTCACTATGACAAATTTCATAAAAAATATATGTTGGACTTTTTTTAAGCAAAAACGTGGAGAGCAGAGCTCTTCAATATAAAATGTACAATGCCTTCTTAAAAATAATTTTTAAAATGCTTACGTTTACACGATGTAAAATCTATTGTATTAAATTTATAGTTAGGTTTTAATAGTGTAATGTGAACAATTACAATATGTTTTAATTGTGGTTAAATTATATAAAATCTTTATAATTTTTAAATAGCCGCTTTAGGCATGATTACATTAATTTTCATTGCAAAAAATATTTTATTTGCGGCGTAGTACAAAACTCCATCCATGTATTACTTGTATGTTGAAATTGTTGAGGGAACAAAAATATGAAAAATTTAATAATTTATTAAATTTTGTTACGACGTGTAAGATAAGCGAGTTATTAAATATTCTTATACTTAAAAAAAACCATTAATACGTTTTCTGAAGTGTAACGTTTATTAAAAGTCATAAAAATATTTATATATTTGATTATACCATCAGTAAAAAGTAAGAGATCCATTTTGAGCGCCGAGTTGTACACACGCATAGAATACGTGCTTTGGAACGCAAATAAGTAAATCTTATTATTTTGTAATTCATCTCTTCTCATGAATTTTCAAGTAATTAGCAGTCTTACATAATACGAACCGTCATTAAGAGATATAATGAGGATTACCATTGACAAAGTCTGATTTAGTGATCAGGAGTATAAAAGACATTTGTTGGGATCATGACCCTATCTCGACTCATCCGTGAATACTCAAGCTCTCATTTGCGTAATGTGATTACAAAAGCATATCTTTCGAGATAAAAGTGTAGGCTTTCTACGTAAGTAATGAATTTCGCAGTCTCATCTGAGAAAGCGGCAAGCCTCATAATTGTAAGGAAAAACCTACAAAATCCCAAACTATATGTCCCCTGCAACTAAAGCTAAATTGTTAATTTTAACAGGCAATGTCGTATGGTTACTTAATAATTATAAAAAAAAGTATTTATATTATTAATTAAAAGAGGCAATCGAATAAAGTATTCATATAATGAATCAAAAACTCAACAAGAAAACTGATAGAATTACACATGAAAGGTAAGCGAGATGTTCAATGAAATATCGACATTGGAGTGTTGCTAGCGGTGCGTTCAGCTTGTCCACAAATTTATTCACATTCCATTAGTACATGTCGACAGTGGAGGATCATGATAGATTAGTGGCACCATTTCCTCGTATTCAATGAATCTAAAGATGTGTTTTTTTAGTACGGTTGGTTCAGTGTTGACATGAAAAAAAAAAAGGTTTCTGGTATAAATCTTATTTCCATTTTAATTATTTTTACTTACTGTAATTTACTCAACGTAGTTTTAATATCTCTTTTATTTGATAATAAACTGTATTTACTATTTACAACCCCTTAAATAAAACTGTCGTAACAACTATATTCTTCGTTCTGCACTCCTGTCATCACTTGAGCTTAACGGTCAGGGTGCACTAACTTTGATGTATTTTTATGTGCCTGCAAATAACAGAGCATTGCAGCTGTTAGCGTTAAAAGTTTGAACAGTAAAATATCTTTCCTGTAACTCACAACGCGCTATCACGCGGCAATACGACGCGTTCAGATATACGAGCAGACAATTCTGTTTGTATAACATTTTCAACATTTAACTTTGAAACTGTCAAATTACTCATGAAAACTCCAACTAAAAGTTGAATAAATGAAAGCGGTTATCACAAATTCTTTAACTGCAACATTCGGCACACAGCCAGCGGACTGTTCAGCGAATTTTACTAAACTATTCAGGTCGACAAAACCGCAGTAGCTCAGTTGTTTACCATTCGTAGATGATATATCTTAGACATTAAATTCAAAATTTATTTACACGCATACACGCATCCTTTGTTATTAATTGATTATAAGATACAGGATTGCTAGTATTAACTTAATTCTCTCTCCTTATTTCAAATCATTTTTTAGTCCACTTCCAAACTTTATTTAACTTTATATAAGTTTATTATATAAATGTAGTTTAATACAGAACATAAAGTAAGAAGACATAACAATAGAATGATGCTCCTTTATCACAGTGAAATTGCTATACGAGGTTGATAGATAACACCATAACGCTCCATATATAATTGTCTAGTGCAGTCTCTGTACATTGTTTTAATATATACCTTTTGTTTAAGTAAACTTCAACTAACGATAAATAATATTAAATAAGGCAGATGCCCATGTAGTTTTTAGTAATTCGTCAATAAATACATTATTTTAATACTATCATGATATAAACAACACCAGTTAATATCTTTCGACAGCCCGCAATAATACATTAATATAAAATCTTTATTGTTATTGTTCGACAGCTAAAAATATTTTTGTTTACAGGTAACTTTAGAACAACGAAATAGCGGTTTCATCTTGCCCCGTTTGCCGTAGGCGAAGTACCCCTCTAAGAGTTGCCTAACTTCAGGAAACTTGGCATTGAGTTATAGATTCCGAACTGCCTTCCAAATACTTATTTGTTTTGTTCAGTTTGACCGTAAACAAAGATATCCTTTCTGATCTCATATAAATTCGTAATGGGTATTTTTCTTTATGAAATATAGAAAGGTATGTAAAGAGCATTATATGTACGGCCGATTTATTTTAACCCAACAATACAATCAATACTAGCGAAAACTAATATTTTTAAAAGATATAAAATATTTTGGACAATTTTTGTAGGCACTCTTTACACGCGTGATCTTCTAAGGTTTCAAGTTAGATGAGAATGTCGATAGCGTCCTGGCCATAAAAAGTCCGTATCTAGGCCAGGGGCCGGGGCTCACGTCGCATCACCTTCCGTTCCACTTTATAGTCGTAGTCGTATGTCCCCGGCCGCAATTTATGCCTTTTTCCTTGTCTCCCCTCTTATACTAATTACACTTGTTTCTAAGAGAGTATTTTATACTAGAATCCATTACAGAAAATTTATTGATTTATAGTAATTAGAGTTTTTCGGGCGTCGTCAGGGCAGTAGCGTGCGACTTTAAATTCAATTCCCTGTTCGATTCCCATTCAGGGAAAAAACATATTTAGTATTTTCATTTTTTTCGCTCCAGTACCGAGGAGAAGAGCAACGTTGGTTTCCGCCACTAAAAACGCAATGCAAAAAAAGTCGACGGAACCTGATGAACGGAGTATTTCATTGTCGCTTGTTTCCAGTACTAATATTAAAGTAGTTAAATTATTACATTAAATAATCATAATCAAAATGGTCTTTATTTAAATCAGGACATTACAAGTACTTTTGAGTCGTCAAGTTACATAGAAATGTTTATAATAACAGTCCTATAGAAAACTGGGGCTCGGAAGGCAGTTCTGATAATTGTAAGAGGAATAAATTCATAGAACATCGTTTCTGGACTATGTTTATATTGTGGAAATATAGAATTCGTTAGAGAGAACCACACATGTATATATTTTTATACAAAAGTAACTTTAATTTTAAAAAAATAAAATGATGGATAGTAGAAAACATTACATAATAACAAATTCTTTATATTGTTTCGTTCTTCGAGACTACACCTCGATGTTTATGCTAAAATTACGTATACTCATTAATACAAAAAGAATACACTATTTACGCATGTACAGTCTTTTATTTATATATTTACAATTCTTTATTAAATTAGAGAAGTTTCCATGGATAAATTTATTTGTTTATATAGGTTTCCTTATCGAAAGTCCACTTACTTTCAGAACACGTAACCTCATAAACATAAAAGAACGCTTTGCTAAAATTGTCAGGTCCTAATCTCGGCCTACTATTACCGAACCCAACTGTAAATTTTACGCAATACATATAAAAGGAGAGGAATTAATAAAACACATTCTGAATTATTATGCCGAATTTGGAACGTAATTAAAATTGGCCAGTAAGAAAGTTTATCTCTTGTTTCATAAGTTTTTGGAATACAATTTTAAGTATAATAGCGCTATATATTCCTTTATATATGGAAATAATTGTCTAACCAGCACGCAATATACACAAGAATACAGTTCGCAAGGTCCAAGCTAAGCTTTGCATTTGTGTGAGTCTACATATATACCATGTAAATTCTTAAGGTGCTATTATTCGTCTTATGTCGGAATTTTAAAATTATTCTTAATAGTAAAATAAATTTTTAAAAGTTTTTTGTTGGCTTTACTTTTAGTATCACTCACACAAATGTAAAGCTCATCGTAAGCCTCGTGAACACGAACAGCCTTACAACACAGACATTTCTTTACTTTACCTAAGCCTATTTCGCCATTTTTACTGGTTTACACAATAAGGCAAACAAAAGTTTGTTTTATACAAACGTTTGTAAGTTCTCGCTGCTTATGTCTGTTACTTGTCTGTTTGAATCTGTTCCGTAGAAATAAATGTACAAACTTTTGTTTTATTAAGCTTTTTAATTCCTGGCAGACAATATCAGCTTCCGGGCAGTGACTACTGTATTAACGGAACAATGATTACTGTATTAGCAGTATAAAAAGCCGTTACTTATTTTTTTCTAAATTGTAAAGATAAGAATTTGTAGAAAAAACGTGTCATCTCCATAACTCGTTTGCCTCAGACCGCAACGATATTAAAACTATAAAGTGTGGTTGGCGACCGATTCAGCTGTTCTTACGATTCACGAGCTACCCGGAATATTCTAGTGTTTTTGCTTGTTACCTTTAGTTCGCCCCAACTTACAAAAATTATTAGCTTATACATTTTTAATCACAGGAGATGAAATAGCCCAACACACCTTTTCATGTGTGTACCTGAATGGAGATTGAACTCTTAAGCACTGTGTGCAGTTAAACACACACGTCGCTATGACTATTTTGAAATAAGACGCAATAAAATTGTATTCCCTTACAAAATTGTTAATAAGTAGGTATCTTGGACCATCTAATAAAAATATACTCTTTGGTTCTCATATAATTTTATTATGCAGCATTGTTTTTTTGTTATGATCATCGATATGTCACTTTATACCTAACGAAGATGAAACTCAACAAAACATATTCAAGTGGCAGATGGAATAGTATGTGTGTGTTTATGACTCACCTCGGGGACCTGCACGTTGAACTTCCCAAAGTACCAGCAGCCAGGAAGGGGTGAACATAAAATGACTAAGTTATCGCTCTCAGAAGACATATACACTCGTAAACTCCGAAACGGGCGCCTTATATAAAAATAATCAAGAGAGAATTGACGGCAACACACGGTTTTTACACTAACGAGAAGTTGTAACTTATCTATATTTTCGTTAGATAGACTTTGTACTTTAATGGTAAAATGTTAAAGTAATTTTTAACGTTTCTAAATAATTATATTTATAAAGAACATTATGTGATAAAAACAATGTTCTCTCCGAAATTCACTTTGTAAGAAAAATCTCATATTTTCCCATTATTACTAAGAATTATGTGAAATTTACATCTTGCACGATGATTATTTTAATTGATTATAATATATAATTACTACATCAACCAAATGTTATTTACATTTTGTTTAATATATTTATAGTTTTATTTCATAATTTTAGTTTCTGTGTTACAATGCTTAATCTTAATCGTGTTCGCGATCGCGTCCCGTGATCATTATAGTTTTCGTAATTGAACATGGTATCTTATAATGTCCAATGATTTCAGGTTGCAATTGCAAGTTTCTCATATACATACATATGAATAGCAAGAAAAATTTAGAATAATCATAAATAAGATTTTAATGCAAATTTTAATAATATCTGTAAGTATATTGATCAACTTGCATTTTTTTTATGTGGCTCAATTTTTATGACTCACATTAACATATCAAAGATTTAAAATGCAGAAACCGGGCTGCCATCGTCACGTTATAAAAGGCAACCTACACAGAGATATATAAATTTAGATTGTCAGTAATACAGTTTTTTACATTGTATATAAATAAATACGTATCTTATAGTAAGGCCATTTTTTAATTGCTATCGATAGTCACATCCATACTATTGAAATATAAAATTTTCCTTGTTGTATAAATTTGACCAAGTTGTTTTTTTTTTTCATTGATACAATAAAAGCTTATAATAAAAAGTACTTTTTTATATAAAAAAACAACTTTTAAAAATCAATATTATGAAATCAACAAGGCATGGTTTATAAAACTGTAAAGTAGTTTAATAATTCAAATTGATATATTTATCTTAACATGAGAGGAACGTAACAAAATATATATATATTGTAAAGTACTTATTAATGAAAATTTATAAATGCCACAAAAAATACTGAAACTTTCTTATAAAGTAGTGTTTAAAGTAACATTTTTATATAGATCATTACTTTTTAAGGTTAATTAAATTTTAAATATAATAATGTAATTTCAAAGTATTAATAAATTTCATACTAGAAAATCTAACGCTAAGCTCTAAAATGAAACACGGATCGTATTTTTAACCAATGTATATTTAATAAACTATCGTGTAGTTCAATCGAATGATACCGCAGGTAATATATTATTAAAATCAGAAATCTTATAAGAAATACAACATCACCTATTACTTGCCAGAGGTTACTAAAAATAAACTCAAATTCGACGGAAAGTGAAGAACGGAAATGGAACGGAGTGTTTTAACACTAGGTTTCCTGTGCCTACCTTGCCACATTCAGGATACAGTGTGAAGCTGAGATAAGCTATTTAAACCTGAAATAAAATGTTTGTGCTACCGTTCCTTTTAATTCATATAGATAAATTAGGTTAAGGAAAGAATGCTAAGGCTAAATACGGAACTTGAAACTGAAGTCACCTAAATATTTTTATATAAAAAAATACTCTTTCAATTGGTGAGGCAATAAATCATATTAAATATACTATTTAAATTTGGCTCACGCGATGCTACACCTGATTTAGCACACTGAGAAAGTTGGAAATACCACTTTCAGTTTAAAGGTGAAACAAACGATTGTTCTTGTTTTTCTTCGTGTCAACTGGCTATGACGCCGTATGTCGTTGACCGCAAAAAGGGGGACTTTAACAAAGCGAAGCGAGCTCTACGAAATGGTGATACACTATACCTTCAATTCTTTGTTTAAAGTCTAGACATTAGAAATCTCGATAACCATGAAAAACATTTCCATTTGCATCACTATTGCCTAATAATTATAAAAAAAATAAAAACTGATGATAATTTTTCCGACATATTTGTTGCGTAGTCGAAAAAACTTACTGTACATACACACGGGTTCGATATATGTACAGAGGATTTAAATTTTATTTGAATAAATTTATTTTCTTTAGCTATTTCAAACAGGTGTAAAAAGTAAAAAATAAATTTTAACAAAGACAAAAAAAACGTGTAAAAAGAAAACATTAAAGCACTTTCACACCAGAGAAGCTACAGATGCATTACCACCCTTTAAATTGGAGATAAATGCGCTCTTGTTACCTTCAGGTAACCATGTTGTAACAACCTGAGATAGGCCATATTACATTTGCATGGCACAGAAATAGAGTGCCACGTATCCAGATAGTGAGTATGGTATTCGAATTTAATACGTATTGTGTGGTTAGAAAATTCGGTGGCAGGTACCAGGTCAGATAGTTCTTCAGTACATACTCCTATGGTAAATACTGTATAAAACGCATAGTAGGCCCCAAAGAACGAAAGGGTATTTTTGATTGATGTCCTATACATCAATCCAAAACACCAATTCGTTCAATATGTTGTCAATGTGCCGATGGCACCCAGTATCTTTGAGGCCATCTTGGCCTCGCTTCGCGATACTGACAGTCGCTTTAAATGTTAAGTCCTAATCACCTACTCTAAAACACCGTTTGGCCCTTTCTATGGCCCTGGTTCGGTCTTATGGAGTACAGTTCTCACCTCTGGGCTGGTATACCCCAGTTTCAGCTTGAACCATGTGATGGTGATATGAGGGGCCTGATACATTGGCTTTGTGTACAGACATATCCTCTCATCCGCATCATCAGGAGACATGGCACTCCACTACTGTGCGGTACTGTGGTTTCGTAGGGATTTCCTTCCACGCGCTACGAATTTGTAGAACGGCCTACCAGCCGCAGTCTTTCCAGGTCGATACGACATGGGTACCTCCAAAAGCGCGTCTACCTCCACCTTAAAGGCCGGGATTGCACTCTCCATCACTCACCCACCATTAGGTGAGCCGTACACTCGTTTTCCTTGTATTTTCCATAAAAAAAAATCTGATATTATAAACGGCTTTAAAAGAGATATTCTTAGCAAATAATGGCATAATAAATGCTTAAGGTGCTAGTTTGTGTCTGCAAAATAAAATTGAAAATATTTTTTATTCAATATATTATGGTCAACGTTTTCCTGAGATAGTTTAATACATTGTGCTGATTATACTGTAATGTATAATGATCAATGCATAATGATCAATTGTCTTACCGTCGCAATTTCCTCGACAAAATCAAGATAATTTAATTATACCTCAGTCTTTTACAAACATTTAGGAAAACGACAATACTGCAATAGTTCAGTTTTGCTTTTTTATCTTATAATGTACGAAAATATATAATTCTTTGTCGCAAACTTAAGTCTTTAACAGATTTTCGACTTCTTGAAGGTGCTTTTATTAAACCCCTTAACTTATGTTGTATTACCTGAGCTCTGAAACTTTGCAGTAAACTACGTCTTCAGAAACTATGCTCCGTTCAACTTCAATACACATTGAGACAATGATATTATTTTTATTTTAACGTTATTAAAGTATACTTTTATTTAATTACCTGATGGTGAAATTGTTGTTCTATTTAAAACAGAATTTGATGCAATGATTAGCTGAAATTTAGTATTGTTGTAAAAAAATATAAAGGTACTCTTTATATTTTTTTTGCACATGTATTTTATTATTTTTAACAGTTTCTCCAAGTATGTATCTTCACAATGAATATGACTATAACAAATGATTTAGTTCTTCGCTTAAATTTCGACAGAAAAAAGACGAAAGATTTAAACATGTTGTAAGAAACCAGAGATGTATTTAAATAAACTAGAATTGCATTTATTGATATCATGGTAAAAAAGGTTTTAATTATAATCTGGAGTACGAATATCGATATTTTATTAAATTAGTGAATACGAAACATTTATAAACGCTACGTAACCATCTGAAATCCTTCCATTAGACGTTGTTTACTCAGTCGGTAGGCAAATCTTGAGAGGTCGACTCACGAAAATGTCCCATGAATATGCGATGACACAAAACGTACACAGTTTTTCCATTTATAAAATTGTACTAATGAAACCGCACGCACTCTTACGTCTTATTTTTATTTATAATCAAACGTTTAAATCCAGACTCTATCGATGAGTTCTGTAAATGAGTACATAAACGCATATATCACTTGATTTAGCCACTATAGATTTGATACACAATATTAATTTCAGCTGAATACCCTCACGTGATACAAAATGGTCTTGACAAGAGTATAGACAGACAGACGTATAGCAAAGTAAGAGTTCAATTTCCTCAAAATTAAAAAAACTGAACACTTACAGGGTCACTGTTGTCCATTCGCCAAGAGCATTTTTCTTGAGGTTGCGTGGATCAAGCTGATTAATATCAGTTATCTAAATCTACGGTCGCTTAAAGTACAGAAAATAAATAAAGGATGCGACCAATTATGCATCTTTTCAAGTCCTATTCGATATTTTGCATGTACCTTTACCATTATTTATTTTGACTAGATGAGTACTTACAATACAAATAAAGAAAAAAAAAACAAAAGACTAGGAGTATTTTATAGAAAAATAATGATTAATGTAGTGGTTTATTTCATACAAAATGAATAGGTACGCCTGCAAACTTAAGTTTACCAACGATAATCGTGGATCGTCGTGCAGTAGAAATAAAGGTATTAATTATAAATTTACAATTGTACTTTTCATTTTATAGAAATGAATGCTTACAAACATACATACATTTGCAATTTTTTGTCAGTATTTTTATCACTTGAACACTTGAAATTGTCATTCAATTCGAGACATTTGACGGGATTTTTTCTTTTAAATTATATAAAGCTGTAAAAATAACGTAAATTAGTTGATGAAACAATATTTTTATTATTACTTATTCGACCCATTAAAGTAATTAAATAAACCAAGTACTAACCACAACATGGTAGCAATTCACTGTAACATAAAATCGCCCAAAGGTATAGACGAAACGCTACGACTGAATAACAGGTTATCGATTGGAAGCACTGTTGATTTCATGAAAAATATTTATTTATAGTATATAAAAAAAATCATAGTGGTTACAACATATATATCAGAAAATATTTAAATAATTAGAATAATTATATTATATTTTTATATACTAAAGTGGTAAATATGAGTGTCATTATAATTTATTAAATAATGGCATTTAAATTATTCCGTTTTTTATCTTCGTTAAATCAATGTGTTATAGTATCGGGACTTACTCGTAATTAATATTTATTTACTTGATATTTATTTATTACTTATAACACGTTGCTTAGTTAAATTTAAGTTAGCAATTACTTTAATTTACGATAGTAAACAGCCTTCAAAATATAAGGGACAAATAAAATATCACGGACAAATTTGTTTTTTTATTCAAAGAGTATATACAAAGAACTTTTTATTAAAGTATTATAAAGTGAAACGAACAACTGCAATATTTTATACAAAAAGAATATTTCGTATGAAAATTCACTCCAGAAATAAGAATATATATAGTAGGTACCATATATAATGATATATTATAGCTACATAATGTGTATAAAAGGTACCATGTGCCTCTAAAGCGACAAATTATGGATTCAATCCACAATTTGTCCCCAATCGAGGAAGTGAAATGTTTGGATTTTTTAAATGAATTGATTATCTTATGAAATAATTATAATTAATAATTTCTTCGGTCAGGTAACAAGTAAAAGCGCGGCGTTGGGTTCCGCCACTCAACAAACAATACCTCACCTTAAATGTGTGACAAAGATTTATTTCTTTCGGTGAAACTATTCTAGGATAGGAATAATTCACCGTTTCGACTCGATAGCTGAGTGCACAGACATCATTACAAAAGAAACTAAATGTATTTAATGCTGCAGCCTGATTTATGACATCTCTACGTAACTTTCTGCTAAAATATACTCCTCTTTAAATTGGACTTCTTCAGATCGTAAAAATATACTAATAACTTATATGTGAAAGAAGTAAAGAGAAAGTAAGAATTTTCAGGGGTGTAGTACCACTATATCAATGATACGAAGCCCCCGGGCAACAAGGCTACAGGCCCCTAATATGTGTATCATAATAACTAATAACATGTGTAAGAAAAAAATTGTAAAATGGTATATACATATAGTTATAATGTATAATGAACAAAAGTCAAAAAAGCAAACTAATAATTCAAATTCTAATTTTATATAATTCGTTTAAGTAGTTCATTTTAACAATATTTACTCATTTTAGTCCATTCCGGTACATTAAATTACAAAAAAAATTACCTCGCTTTTTAGATGATCCCGACACTGGTCGGGATCATCAACCAATATATTAATACTAAGCGCAGCTTTAAGAGGAGTGTTCTCAAACCTAGCCTAAAAAACACCATTCATACAAGATCACCCTAACCTCGTGATACAAGGAATGGTGTTTTTTTAAAGGTAAATGCGCAAGTTTATTGGGATCTTTTCAGGTTACTCGTGGTTGATTGGAACCAGATCCCTTGTACCCTATAAGAAAACATTCCTGAGGAATGTCTCAAGAAGACACAAGTTTATTGCGCTGCTGAAAGTTTTCCCGAGAACATTAACAGTGTCCACTGTGCTATCACTTGCATAGCAATAAATGCTAGATTCTTAACGTCTGCTTGATATACAGAAGATACAGTGTATATGACAGCACGCAACCTTAGAAAGCGTTTACGGGCATATATTCGGAGCAGAAGCCGTCAATAGCGACCTTGATGGTGCGCCCAGTAAGAAAGCTGGGGAACCACTTGCATAAATTGCTGAAAAACGTTATACAAGATGCACCTCGTGCCATACTCGATCTCTCTCTCTCTCTCTCTCTCTCTCGATCTCGATCGTCGAAAATTTTTCACATTGTCTAGACTAACTGCCAGGTTTTTTCTTTACTTTTAATAGCCGTCGCCAAGCAGTAGGTTAGGTTAGGTTAGGACAAAGAGATCACCGGTTGAGTGACCATGGCGGGAGCTATATTGACGGTCGTTATAAAATCAGTGATCCTCGATAAAAAAAGAGAGAAGCACCAGTTAGCTCAGAACCACGTGAACTGTGTACTAGAAGAGAGATGACATCTGTAGCACATCTGGACTTCTGTACACAATGGTTGACATTAAGTTTACCCGCGGTGGGTTATTCGGCGGCGTTAGTATATTATCTTATTCCTCTTATCTTTTCTGAAATTAACTATTAACAATTATAACTTTTATCTGTAATATAGACATAGATTTTCATTTGTCAGTTGAGTTACACAGCTATTAAAGTTGACAAAATTAAATTTGCAGGTTTATGTACTCATTTTGCATCAATATATGAGCTACGAATATAAGTTTGTCATTATTTAAATTGTAGGTAGGCATTTCATTTAATATGTCTACGGGAAATACCATGTAGGTTTTGATTTCGCTGCGTATATTATGCAAAATACAGCAAAAATGGGGCATATATACTCACAACTTTTAATAATACTCACATGAAGCTTGTGTCTGTGCTCCAAGAGAGTGAAGACCTAAATGTTTGATATTAGTTTAACCTTGATAACTCCACGTGAAACGGTCTTGACAGAAGGACAAATTGACAACAAAGTCTATATTTAAGGGATCCGTGATTTGCTTTTGAGGTATTGCACTCTAACGAATAAATATTTTACGCACTCTACAAACAATTTTATACTTAAATAGCACTTATTGCTTTAGTATATAAAAACAGAAGTTAAATTAAAAAAAAACAAATAACTGATATACTGCTGCTTAATATAAGACTTAATTTCTATTATAAAAAGCCGGCGTAGCTTATAAAATATCGGAATAAATCCTCATTATCAATGCATCACTTCATTTAGAGGAAAAAGAACGCGATCTTGTTTTTAAATAAACAATGCTTTAGTGTGAGCAGGAAAATTAGGTTGGGAATGAAATTCTTAAAGAAATAAAATTTTAAATTATATCAAAATTTAAATTAAACCTACTTTTTCAGGGTAATTTCAAAATCGTAAAACTTCCCTTATAATATATTACTTTTTTAATATACTATATTGTTATGATTGTACAAACCAAATCAGTTTTATCATCTAGAATTTTATATATTTTGACTAAGGTTTTCTTATATTTTTCACTATAGTAAGTTAAGTAACAGTACAAAGTCAATAATTACTTAAAAATTTCGTTCATCTATTATGGCATAAGATATTTAAATAGGTGACAGTAAAAAAAAGATATAAATAACATTTTCATATAAGCCCGTACCAACAATTCAGCTTGTGGAAAAAAGTTTTTTATTTGAGTAAATTAGACTTAAATTAAAAATATTTCATTTTGATCATGGCAAACACGTTGTAGCAACACTGCAAAATTTGCTATGTGTTGCTTAAATTTTCTATTCAATATTAGCACGTATATATCAGGAAGAAAAGTGACAAATAGTACAACGGTGATAGGGTAATTTGTATTTGCAAAAGCCAATTTTTCTGCCAGCAGGATACGCTGAACGGCATTGCACTGATGACTGAGCTAACGAACCGTCCAATACTCGTTCAATCTAACCGACATATTAATCCTGATTCTATTTTTTAGAGATCCGTGCCTGAAAAGGAAAAAAAACGGAGTTCGTATTATAAGAACACTTTGTTATGTGTCTGTCTGTGCATATACATACCTCAAACTTAAACTTTGTCAACTTCTATCGCCGTAGACTTACTAAGAAATGAGATTTTGTGGTCCGTCGTGGCGCAGACGCACAAGCCCGCGACTTTAACGCGACAGGTTGGCAGTTCGACCCCACTCAAAAAATAAAATATTAAATAATTTCAATTTAAATATAATATTTTCATTTTTTTGCACGGTATAACAAGACAAACTGCGGCATTAAGTTTCACCACTCAACATTCAATTTCGGCGGAAAGTGGGGAATGAAACAGAGTATCTGAGCACTAGGTTTCCGGATAAAAAATATAAATTATACTTCCTGTTCACCTACGATCGTAGCAGTTAATATGGAACCCTCCCTGGATGAACGAATAGCTTACTTTTCTTGACTGATTTTTAAGAAGTTTTACGCTATAAACAAGTAGAAATTATTTTGCATGGCATAAAAGTAGTTTTATGCCAAAATAATGTATATTCGGACTAAATATTGGTGTTGCAATTACGCAAATGGTGTTCTGTGCGGTAAGTTTTTGAGTAAAAGTATTTTTAAGAGATCCTGCATACAGCCCATTCTAGATGGCTGAATGCCAAATGAATTTTGTGATGTAGCCTCATGAAAAGTTACATAGCATAAGCCTAAGCAACGCTACCTCTGGGTACACAGGTATTTAACATTCCTTCCCATTTACGTCGAGTTTGGGAGGATAAGACTAAAACTTAAGTACATTAAGCCAAAAAGGTTAAATTCATTTCTAAAATATGCCAGCATAGTATTGTTCAAGCTTAAGATAACGCTTAAAGTTTTTTATTTGACAATTTGGCTCTGTTTGTAAAAGAACTAGCTTGCCAAGAACAAAGCTGCACAGTCTACACTGAAAATGAGTAGAAAGTAGAAAGTACATATTTATAAATGTAAAGGTTTTAAATGTGATCTTAAACACTAAAACACTGATCTTTACCGTGACTTTTTCGTCACTAAGACACAGAAGTAAAGTTGGCACTCAGAAGCAATGTGAGTGATGATTGTGGGTTCGACTCTTCCCCGGCTATTCAACATTACTTTATTTGTATTTGATAGTTTTTTTTTACCGTAATTTTTCCGAAAATTCTCTTCTAGTAATAGAAAAAGTGGTGTTCTGCTACTTAATACAGATTTTATACTAAATGGGCAAAACGTAAAGAATAGAATATATTGAAATTGTATTACGACAAATTAACGTAGCAATTAAAGAACAATTATTATATATTAAATATGATTACATCATTATATCTTTAAGGCATTAATTTACGCTATATATCATTTAAATGAAAAACATGATGTACCAGTACTTTTTATATTTCTATAACTGTCTACAGTTGGTTAAAGATTTTTTTAGAATAATATTTAGATTAAAATTAGTATAATTTTAGTATTTTTAAGAATGTAAGAATATTTTTTATAAAGCATCTAATGAAATAAATAAATCTTTTATTGCCGCATAAAACACTTTAAACAGAGTTTACAATCAACAATTTAATATTGGCGTTCATTTTTCGCAGCCTGTCCTTCAATAAGGGCCTTCTCTTGGAACCTCCAGTCTTCTCAATAAAATTGAATTCTTCGTTAACCCCTTTATATACAATTTTGACACTTTTTAACTTATTAATGAGTTTGTCAGTCAATACCCATGCTTGGCAGCCATAAGTCAAGTCAATATATCAATCTCTATATGCATGGTGTCGATTTTTTCCGAATTTTCAAATATTATGATCCTTTTGTTTGATTTTCATCAAAGATAGAAGTGATTCGTGAGAAGATTATTTTTAAAAAGATTTCATAGACTCTCTTTTATGTAACAAAATAATGGTGAAATTTCCATTATCTCATTAAATAGAGGCATCCTGTCTTGGCAGCGGCACAAGCGTGTGGCTGTAACTGACAGGTTCTGGGTTCGATCCCCAGTCGAGGCAATGAAATATGTAATATTTTCAATTTAAATATTCAATGTTTCATTTCTTCGCTCTGGTAATAAGGCATTGCGTGGCATTGAGTTCCGCCACTCAACACGAAATGCCTCAAATTTGGCGGAAAGTGGGCAACAGAAGTGGAACGGAGTGTCTTAACACTAGGTTCTCGGGTTCCCTCTGCCTACACTGCCTCGTGCGGGATACAGCGTGAAGCTAAAAAAAATTAAATAGATTTGTGAATATAGAAACAATCGTCAGAATAATGGATTTAAACAGTTTGATAGTCATCTGGTCCACTTCGGGTTTAGTCTACTTTTTGCCTACTTTTTGCCGTTATTGTCTCCCCTACGAGTATTTTCATACTGATCACATTGGTTTCAAGTCTGTTATGTTTGTTACTGTGCATTGTTTTCGCCGTGTGATTCCGGCTTAGAATAGGATAACCCTGGTACTGATGGTGTCGTAAGAGGCGCCTAAAGTACGTGTGGGAGAGTAACGTTGTCAGAAATGCAACACGCATGGGCAGGCTCGACCGGACTATTACCACCTCCGGCGTTAAGTAGTGGCTTCGGCCACTGCGTTTCGCATTGGGTAGTGCCCATCCAGCTTAAAGACGGGCAACGCCTGTAGCTCCTCTGGTGCTACACGGGGCCGTGGGCGGCGGTAATCACTTACCATCAGGTGACCCGTATGCTCATTTGCCGTGACTTATCCATAAAAAAATAAATAAATAAGGTTTACTTTGGTAAAGATTACGACAATAGCCTGTAGGTATTCTTAATATTTCTAGTCTTTTATTTGAATAATCATTTTGTCACATTTTTTCAGCTTCACGCTGTAGTCAGAGGAACTTGAGAATCTAGTGCTAAGACACGCTATTCCACACTTTCCGCAGAATTTGTGGCATTGAGTAGTGAAACTCAATACCGCGCTTTTACGGTCTCACCAGTGTGAAAAAATAAAAACGTTAAATATTTTATTTGATAATATTAATCATTTCATTTCCTCGAGTCAGGAAAAAAACCCTCAACCTGTCGCTTACAGTCACACGCTTGTGTCCTTGCATTACGCAGGCCTCATATCATATTTTTCTTGAATAAATAACGTGTTTCCTTTTCTCAGTGCTTCTTTTAGGTTATTCATAAATTCTAGTATTACCGTTACATATTAATGCTGCATTTTCTTGTTGGTACCATTTTTTCATTTTCGTTGGTGCATATTTAACATTAGCTTGAACCATTTTGTGATGTGAGTTAAAATCTAAGTGGCTTATAGTTGGCACAACTTGAATACTTTTGGGGTTATTAAACATAATGTAATCAATTTCGCTTTTATAATGCCCATTTGAAGAGAGGTGTTTTATTTTCGTAACTTTTTTTAAAAAAGCGATTACATATTTTAAGCTATCAGTACTTCACATGTTCCAAGTGAGCTTTTCGTGATAGCGAACTATCCAATATCAAGCTTAGATATTATTCACACAATTTTTGCTGAAGTGGTACTTTATTAAAGGTTATTGGTTCGTATTCATGTATAACTTTGTTTTTAGCACAAAATAATAAATAGCAGGTTTTATTTGTATTTATTGTTAGAAGATTCTGTTGAAACCATGAATTTAATTTGTTTATATAATTTTGAGCTTGGGCAACTATGTCGCTTATAGTTTTGTGTTGACCAAAATTAAAAAGGTTCCTGCAAAGAGCATGATGAAGTGGTTATTATTTTTATATATATGTGTATGTGAATGTATGTGTATATATATATATATATATATATATATATATATATATATATATATATATATATATATATATTTATATATATATATATATATATATATATATATATATATATATATATATATATATATATATATATATATATATATATATAGAATGTATTTATTTCAGTATGTGCTAGAAGATAGTTAGTAGCTTAAGATAGTTGTTATAATTTTGTTTTTAAATCTTCTCAATGTTCTTTGCACAAGCCCGTCTTTGTATAATGTATTTCCTCTCCTCAAGGGTTGTCTGGGAGAGATTGCTATTAGCAATAAGACCGCCTTTGCACAATCTGTATGTTATATCATGTTTTTTTTTTCTGTATTTTGATTTTGTGTGTAATAAAGTATTTTCTATTCTATTCTAATCTAAGGAGGCCAGTTTTACAGGTGTTGTTTAAACATCGAACCCAGAAACTGTCGGTTACAGTCACACGCTTGTGCCGCTGCGCCACGGCAGGCCTCTCTCTGGTTTTGTATTTTGAATATGTTTTTTATGTGCAATAAAGTATATTGTATTGTATTCTAATGAAGCAAAGTAAAGATTGTCTAATAAACTTTTTAACTCATGCAAAAAGAGCATTATTGTTAGTAGGGTCTTTCCTGTCTATCTGTCTCATACGGTTTGTATTACAATATCTCCTGCATAAATGAACCTATCGGAGTGCCATTTTTTATCTAAAGCCTTATTAATCGCAGTATTCCTTGGTCCTATGGTTTATGAAAGTTAACTATAAAACTACTAAGAATACTAATTTATTCCTTAAGTAAAACACAAATAGCGTTGCCGGAACAAATCTTTAACAAGTAAATATTCCAGGCAGCAATAAAGTGTCACTAACAAACTTGTTATTACTGCAATAAACTTTGTTTTTCACATTCACTTAGTGCATAACTAGAAGTAAGGCAAACTTGGTACACAATAATCTGGTAGCGACTCAACAAGAGGCGTTGGAGTCCAGCTCTTCCATTATTTACACGCAGCGGTTTGCGACCGTTCCGGACAAATGAATTAGAGAATAAAGCGGCAAGCACCCGTCAACTTTTTCTTAATGAAACTTTTTGATAATAACATAGAATGGGGGCAATGAAAACTTCTAGCGCTTAATTTTTGATCAGTTAAAATACATTAATAAATACGGCCGCTAAAGGTACTTTTTACATTTTATTAGACCTGTGAGTAGGTCGTCGTTTTTGTATTCTTATTAAGCTTGTACATTATTTTTTTGTATTGTATCGTCTGAAATAACTTAAATTCATATATACTGGTATATAGTTGATATTTATTATCGGTTGAATAACAATTAAGAAATGTAAAAAAGATTATTAATGAATATTTATAAATAATTATACGCAATAAAAGTTTGAGTTTAGGCTTACATTACATACAATTCTAATTATTTTACTTATATATAGACATATTAGATAATTGCGAAGGTCTCTTTCTCTTATAAATCGTATGATAATTGAAAATAAAGTAACAATAAACAAATCCATTAATTTAAGATATATACTCGTATTTTAAAGTTTGTTAAAAAATAAGTAGCATTCTCTGTTGGCAAACGATTATTCTAAGGAATTACAGGAAGTTTGTAAAAATCTCTCGATGCTGACCTAAATAAATAAATTGTAACAAGCGTATAAGAATTTCGTCGCTTGAAACGTATGGATTAGTGATTAGAGTGCTAGGACCTTCATTTTTTAATATTGTTTACCCTGTGAACTAGGGCGATATCTAAACAACAAAAAATTAAAAATATATTTTTTCTTATAATAAGTATTAACTGTTTATATAAATAATATATTTATGATATATTATACACAGCGTTTATATATTATTAGTAACGTCAAAAGTACGTGGTAAAAGGAAAAGATGTTTTAGCAAAGCGATCGATGAATGGAATAAAGTTATTATCCTTACTCTAGATCTAGAGTAAGGATAATAATATGAGAGAAATAAAACAGAAATACTTCAAAAAGTTCGGAAAAACACGAATTAGTGATTGTTAGTTCTTCGCTAACCTATAAAATAAAAGGAATGCTTTCGAAGGTCGGTGAAATTTTAATAGAGCAGCTACACATTTTGCAGATTGCCGTAGGATGAGTTGATACATGGTCGTAATTTTACAGAAAATAAAAAATGTGATCATGCCTCTGCTTTAAATCACGGCGACACTTTGAGTCTTGATGTAGTCGATAGCAAAATCAGTATAAAATAAGTTGACAGTACCACACTCAGTTTGATATGTAAATAGACACCGAGAGCATGTGGATAACTTCCAAAATAATCAAATATGATAGGACACGCGACTTGGGCTTGTTCAGATCAAGAGAAGTCCCAAGCGATATGTGCCAATGATGCAGTAATCATATTTTTAAATAGAGGGAAACGTTTACAAATAGACCCTCTTTTAATAAGTGATGGGTTGTGCCCCGGCGCCACGCCAGGTCTCGGAGGTCAGACATTATTTTATTGGTATTTCAAATAGCAGAAGACGTATTAATCAAAGTATAAACATGTGTGACTTTATATCAAATATTTTTCAGTAAAGTAGCAACTGATTAATATATAATATTATAAATATTAGCTTTGAAAAAGAGTGTCAATATTGGCGCCGCCTGATCGGATAAAAAAATATTGCTCAATATATTTCTTTAAAAGTTTTATTTTAACTTCATTATTTTATTACGAGTAAATATTGGTGATTAATTGTGCACTTAAAATGTTTGTATTTTATTGCATTTTCGCAAAGAAAATTATATTTAATAGAAAAACACGACTAATAACACGGGAGAATGGGCAAACGGACAAAAAGAAGTCATATAATTAATTTCTATTACTTCTTTATATTCGGCGTTTTCTTTTTTCGACAGAAAATAATCAATGGATACGGATAAATTTTACAAATAAAATAATATAACAAGCATAATATAATTTCAAGTAATGTATAAGCGTTTGAAAACAAAGACTGCATGCATACGAGTAGGTATACATGTCTGTCTACATATAAAAATAAAAACCTAAAAATGAACACTTTATTATTGATTGATGATTTGATTTATTACTGAGACCCTAAACGTAGTAAGCGTTTCATATAAAATACAGCAAAAGCGATACATAAATGTTCCTATCTTTTGATTTCTTTGACTTAGAATATATAAAGAAATAAATGAACTTAGCAAACAGGCAGACGCACAATAGACGGTTTCTATAATGATTCCGTTTTTCCTTTTGAGATATGGAATCCTACAAAATACTAAAATACCTTAAAAACACGTGAAATACAGTCTACTATATAAAAAATCTGTGTTATAACTTATGTGACGTTAAAATGATTTACAGGGTAATATCGTCGCAAATTCGCGTCCTGTCGCCGGTTTGTGTTCAAGCTCTGACCTACTACAATCGTATCAACGATTAAGGTCAGTTGTAACTCATTATACATTTATATTATGTTATGGACATATGATAAATCCATATCACCCAAAATGCTTTTTAATTATTTCCATCAAAAACGACAAGGCCTGAGGCCTATCGTGGCTCAGGGTCACATTCCCACTCGAGGAAATGAAATATTAATTCATTCCACTTCTTCGCTTTGGTAACAAAGCAAAGCGTGGCATAGAGTGCCGCCACTCAACACGAATTACCCTGCCATGTATAGATTATAGCATGAAGACGATAAAACTTTTTTTAAAGGTTGAGAAACTCTATTTTATTTTATTTTTAAATTGTTGTCATCGATAAATTAGTAATGATTAGGCTATTCAAAAGCTATACGTTTCTCCCAACATATGCAAAGAAGATAAATTAATTACTTTAATTATAAAGAAATAACCGTTGTTTTTGACTAAGCTGACTGTGGAATGGCTACGGTAGACTAATAATTATCACTAAATTCGGCCTGCATACTATAATACAAATATAGGGTTCTTTCGCAGTGTATATCGTTATATTCGTAAAATTAAGAATGTATACACCGAAAATCCAGACAATACCATCGCGCTTACAGTCAGGTTTTGTCGCCACGATGTCTACTAAGATGTAAAAGAAAGTAATAAAAATCGAAATAACCTTTATTCTTATTCAAATAGGGCATAAAAATACTAAATCATAAAAATGTCAGCATTGTTCTTTTTAATGTAAAATTGTAATAAACCATGATTATACATTTATGATCATGTATGTATAACATTTATTATGTTTTATTGTATTTTTACATACTAGTTTATTTATTTCAATCCTTCTTACACCTTCTTCTAAACCTCTACCTCTAAATTAATATAATAGTGATTTTTTCATTGTTTTTATGTATACCACAAAGTATTATTATTATTAAAATATTTTAAACTCATAGGAAAAGAACATAATTTATACCGCTTATTTTTTAAACTATGACATTAAATCTTTACTATGTATAAGAAAAGGAAAATAAAATATATTTAACAATTTTAATAGCAGTTAAATAATATAAAGACTGAAAGTAATTCACATAAACTGGCTATATTAAATTCTGATTGTCTCAAGGATTCAACTGTCGGTATTGTAACATTTAGTGACAGAACTCACATAGTTTTATCGAGAACAGTTTGACTGATAAGGGTAAGCTTCAGATAGGTTTCCGCTCAAAATAAAATACTTTCACTGTGTAAAAATGATCCTTTCTGCAATGATATAAGATATACTTTGGATTTAAAAGTTGAAAGATTTCACAGAGGTCCACGTAGTCACGTGCAAAACCTTCCACACGCGTGATTTCTATACACATCCACCAGGATCACATATAACATTTTTAACATCTGTTTCGATTTCCGATTGCGAATTTCAAAAGGAATACGGAAGTTCAAAGGTGTTCTTTAAACACTTTGTCAATAGAAATACTACAAAGAATTAATATTGAATAAGAAGTAATCGTTGTCCAAATGTAAGAAAATTTTAAAAAATAACAACACGAGTATATCGACACAATATGATACTAAATACATTTTCTTTTTTATTTAAAGGAGTTTAAAACTTAAAATAATTTATTAATTGTGTGTCAATTACCTCTTCCACCAGTAATTGATAATTAAGAAAATTACACAATTTAATTATATATATTAAAGAATTGTAGAGTTTAAATATATCTTCAAAGAAAGGATTCTAGGCTAAAGAAGTTATAAGCTGTAAAGGTAAGAAATTATTAAGAATGATAGACGCCTGAATAGTGGGATAGTTTAGTTTTTTAAAATTATATTCGAATTATTAATATTGTTTTCCATTTTTTTTCTGTAAAATTGTTAACTTGTTAGAAAAAAAAATTAAAAAACATTTTAAAAGATAATTCTATTACGGTCTTTTTAATGAGGTCTGGGCCTCATTTTACATAATTATGATTTTATTACATTAACTTTCACTGAAATAAAGTTTACAATTTTTATTTGTGTACTCTATCTATATACTTGTATATATATATTCCATTCTTTCTTATTCTTTTTTAATTTTTGTTTTTTTGTACCTTCATTGATATCTTGTCTAACTTAGTTGTTGTTTATAATTTTCTTTATTTAAACTACACTCTTCTATAATTTATTTTATGATAAGTGAAAAGTGGGAAAGAAATTGTCTTAGGTCGGTCGGTTGTCCTAAATATGTAATGACAACATTAGGAGACTGGTTGTATTGCCAATAGATTGCAATTTATCATTGTATTAGAATAAACGTAATTAACGTAACGTGATGAAACGTTATAAACACAAGTTTTATTATAATATGTCTAGACTAGAATTAGAAAAAATAATCCTATGTGGGTAAATGATATGACAATAATTTCATAAAACATATGGCGTCGTTAGTCAGAGCGCTTGAACGGTTTCCAAGAGGTGCGGATTCTAATCCTGCCATGTTAAAAATTTATACGCTTTTTTAATTTAGTAATATTTATGTTTCTTTAAAAAAATACAATATGTTCCAAGTCGATAAATATTTTTCAATTATAATATGTTCGCTGGCATTTTGTTCCTATTAAATATTGAACGCAGTCCTAAATGTATGTAATCTAAATATTCCAATGTCATGCGTATGTCATCAAACTTCGAATTTTTACCTTTTATAGGTTGTACTGTCCTTGAAATTGATACAGAACCCTCGAAGGGCAAGTCTGACTCGCACTTAACCAATTTCCGTATGATATTTTTTGTATGATAATGCGCAACCTAACGGCTAATTTAAAATTGTTATGCCGGAACGTTCAAGTTAAACATTATTTCACCAGTTGATACGGACCCGCGTAGTAAAATCTGATTCAATAAACCAAAAGTTTCGACATTTTTACTGTTCGTTTGAATTTTGTTGGAGAATGTCCAAGGATTTCTCAGCAATATCGATAACTCTAAGGAGATTTAGGAAGACAAACAGAATTATATAAGAGGCAAAGATATTTATTCAGAAATAATGGTTTTTTCACATCCATTTTAAAAAGCGTTTAAGTCCAAAATAATATTAAAGTGTATGTGAATAATTTATCAAGGTTGGCACAGTAAGTAAATGTAATCCTGATGGTTGTAGGTTTGATTCCCAATCAAGGAAATATTTTCATTTTTTCGCGAGGAAACTTTAACGAGGAAAAAAAAAACAAAACTTGACATCGTTCAGCCGCCTTTCATCCACAGATACCTTTAAAGTAACTGTAACTTTAACCTGGTATTTTATCAGTTTTCTCCGACCTTCCCGGGTATATGCGGAATAAAGTGTTAAGTTATTCATCGACTATTCGACTGTTTTTCCAATTTCAGGATACGCCTTATCAAAGTTGACACACTTACATTTACAAGCGTATGCACTCATTTTGCATGAATAGATAAATAATAAAGAAGTAACTTTGTAATTTAAACACATTTTTTTTTATTTACATTGTAAGTTCTCAACTCATGCCGAATTTTATATATTTATTTATATAGAAAGAAATGACCAACATTTAAAATAAAGCAAAATTAACGCATAAACGCTCGCATATTTTGAGCTTGATTTTTCTATACTCCAAGGGACCGTAGGCCTTAATGTAAGAAGTACAGACATACATCAAAATGATCCTATAAGTATTTCGTATTTACCTTTTGAAATACGAATTCCTAAAAATATATTACATAAAATTCGTGTTGAATGCGAATAACAATGATATTTATAAACATAGATATTTAAAATACATTATTTATAGGACAATACGTAGAATTGCATGTTTTCATATTTTATAAAATTATTACTTCTAAATATTGCATCGACTTTGCATTGCAAATAAAAATAAAGATAGGAAAATAGCGTCGTCTGAAGCGGTATAAAGCTGTAAATATTATGACAAAGACACTCTACTTGACAAGTTATGAGGGCGTGAGTTTGTCGCGTGAACACAGTTAGTGCTCAATGGCCCAAGTAAAAGTCGTCCATGTAAAGTTATCCGTTCCAGTCTACTCGTTTATAGAACTCTAAGCGCTTCGCATTTGAAAAGGATTCGCAGCATAATAGAAGTTATATTTGTAATGCAGCATGTACCTAATACTAACATGATTGTATTTATTTGAAACGTTTATTTTTTTTTTATATCTTCACGCCGTATCCCGCACATGGCAGGGTAGACAGAGAAATCTAAGACACTCCATTCCGTTCCCCACTTTCCGTTAAATTTGAGGCATTACGCGTTGAGTGGCAGAATTCAACACCGCGCTTTGCCTTGTTACCAGAACGAAGAAATGAAAATATTTAATATTTAAATTGAAAATATGTATTAAATGTTTATATTAAATATTTTTATTTCTTCGAGTATGGGTCGCACCCACAACCTGTGGTTTAAAGTCACTCGCTTGTGCCGTTGCGCTATGACAGGCCTCAAATATTTTTATACACGCTTATTTATTATGAAAAATTAATATAATAATTATTCAAAAATAAATATTTTATCAATATTTTTATACGTCGAAGAAAAAATTTTTTTAATAAACGAGTGTCTAGGCCACAATTGTGTACTAGGCCGCAATGGCGTACTAAGTTATTTTAAACTAGTTATTTTAGCTTCACGCTTTATCCCGTACATAGCAGGATACGAAGAGAGAACCTAGGAACCTAGTGATTATGACACCCTGTTTCCATTAAGCAACTGCGTTTTCAATTCTTGAGTCATTGCGTCTTGAGTGGCGGAACTTAATGCCGCGCTTTGCCTCGTTACTAGAGCAAGGATATAAAAATATTACATATTTCAATACCGTAATAGGAAATCGAACATAACCGTTGTTTATAGGCGCACGCCATGACTACCTATTATATGTGTAAAAACAAATCTAAAGCAATTATAAAAATTGCCAATATTATAAAACTTATTTATGTTGCTTTTCTTTGAAAAATTTAAACGGACAGGCTACTTTGTTATTATAGTTTCCCATTTAATTTTTAATGATTCTACGAGAAAATAAAGTTTTTCATTTCCCGCGCAAAGCCATTTCCGCGCGCGATCATGATTATAATACACATTTACTACGCTAGTTACCGATATTCTATAACGTATAAATGTATCATAGTAATGTATTAATAAACGTATATTAGAAAAATGTTATAAAATTAACTTCATCGTTTCCTTACTAATTTCAAAATTTATAGAAACGGTTTCTTATTGACAGCCTTCGTGGTCGTCGTCTATCAAGACGTTTTATATTAATATCGCGATAAGATATAAAGTTAAATTTATATGAAATATTTAAATTTACAGACCCTTGCACAGAAAAGATCAAACCTCTAAGTCAACGGAATCGGAAGATATGAGCATTTGCAGCATCGCTTTTGCAGCATTTTGTACAGAATATGCCGTGTAATCAAATTTACAAGACTTTTAGAAGACGTACATTTATCTTTCAGTTCAGTTTAGTACAGTCAGTTTTTACAAAACAAAGTAAACACTTGCAGCACAAATAAAAAAATAGAAAAATCTCTACAAACTTTTAACTTACATTAAGTATTATTGATTAATTCTTATTATTCTTCTTTCTTCGTGTTTTATGTGTTTTTATGTTAATGGCACGAAACGGGAACATAATACATTTAATTTTTAATTACAATTATTATTGCAATATTTTTCATTGATCGAATATATATTTTTTTCAAGTTTCTTATATCATTTTTTTTTATATATTTGAATAGATAGATTAAATGATCTAAATATTAAATAAAATTTTATAGATTATTGTATAAACTAATGATAACTTTAGACATAAATTAAATTGTTATTGTTTAATGTACAAACTTAACTATGGTCAGCATAATGCTATGCTATAAACTATAATAAATATTTCTATAAAAGTCGATATTCAGGGGAAATCATCTTGTTAAATTACGAATAAACAAAAATTTCCTTCGGGATAGCACATGGAAGTTCATTAAATTCCTGCACGTGAAAATTCCTGAATGTTTAAAATATAATATGATCAAATTGACCTATTTTTTTCTTTCTTGCAATTTATACACAAAAGAAACTCAAAACAAATAATTTAAAATCTTCCTAGCGAGTCTTCTTCTTCTTCTTCTTCCTGGCATTAATCTCGGCGTGTCGTGCTAATATCAGCCTTCCTACTTAACCTACTCAACTTCGCACGATCTTGTAGTCGGTCTGCCTCGGTGGTTAGACCATTGGCCCTCATATCCTGCATCACGACGCGCCCCAAGCAAGCGCTGGTTCCAACCAGCGCGTCCTTGGGCGTCCAAGAAGTCTCCTTCCAGGGACAGACATACCAAGGCACTTGCATCCGACATAGTTCCTAGGCCAGCGCCCAATGTGGCCATATCATCTCAGGCATATATATCTCTTGGATATTATTAGCTATGTCACGGACTCCAAGATTACCTCGAATGAATGTGTTACATATGCGTTCAGAGCACGTTACACCGCACTTCCACCTCTGTATTTTCATTTCCGTAACATGAAGCTTCTGAATGTGCTGAGATAATACGGGCTAGCGAACGATGTTCTTATACCGCTATCAGCCCCTTGAGTTTGATTGCTATTCTACGATCGCAGTGACTTCCCGCCATTTGGCCCAGATAGCGCTTATCCAGCCCTGAAAATCGTGATCAATGCCCCCAGACTCATGCATAACGGATCCAAGGTACCTGAACATTTCTGACTTAATGGCTGGTCCAGTACTTACATGGATAGTAATCAAGTCCGGTCTCCCGAAAGCCTTGTACTCGGTCTTTGACACGTTTAGTTTAAAACAGTCTTTCTCAAGCGCACCATTCCAAAGGTTCACTTTACGTTCTAGTATCAGCTGATTCTCGTTAATGAGTACTATATCATCGGCATACATTAGCAGCCACGGAAGCTAGTCTTAGATGTGATGGACTAAGAGCAGAGCTCTGGTAAACTCCTATTGTAATCTCTAAATCTGCACAATGCAAAGGAATATTATTTTTCACTGGTCTCTACAATTGGCTTACTCTTGTTATTTTTTATTTAAAATTTATATTAATCGCGAAAATCAAAGAATTGTTAACTGTTTGGAAATACTTTAGAAAAGCCCAAAATGGACATAAAGCGTTAATTTTTAGGGTTCTGAACCTCTAGAAGAATAATTCCACATGATCTTTAAATAAATAATCAAGACAGACGAATAGACAACAAGGTGATCTTGAAGAGTTTGCCCTTTAAGATCGCCTTGTTGTCTATCAGACGGAGAGACTATTTTGAGATCGTGTGGAATTATCAAAACCTACAATTATAAAATTAGCACAAAGTGCAGATTTACAATACAAATAATGGAAAAGACCTATATTTTATTTATTTCTGGAAAATATCCCATTGGAAATTAATATTTGTAGTTATATATATTTTTAAAGTTTTATATGCAAATAAATGCATAGGCAAACTTAAATTTGTCAACTTTTATTACTTCAACTTTTTGTTGGCTGAAATTGGTACAGAACCCTCGGTGGACGTCAAAATACCACTTACATAACAATTTTTAAGAAGTGGTAGAAAGCTAAATAAAAGACCACTTCGATCTTAGTATTCTGCTCCTTAACGTAAATAAATGTCATGAATTTTATTAAATTTAAAAATATTCAAGTAATACAATCGCCTAAAATAATAACTGCAGATTGTACTACAAAACGAACGAAAATACCCAACATAATACATTTAACTGCGTCGTATAGTGACGTCATCGCAATAGCGCGATAAGTCTTGTGAACTCAAAAAAGTAGTGAATCTTTGTAACACTCTATTTTTGAAAAAACTGGTGCTATTTTGACGAACAAGATGTCGTATTGTTATTTTAATGAGAAAGTGTATTGAATGCCATCTTTAATAATAATTAAAAGTGGTTAGGCCTGTCGGGGCGCAGGGGCACAAGTGTATGACTGTAAAGGTGACAGGATGTTGGGATTGATCCTACCCTACCATATGCAGGATACAGCGAAAGCTTACACAATCGATGAAATCAAAAATGTTACACAAAAAGCGTTCACGAACGTTTTTTTATTTTATATCAGAAATGCTTTTTTACATTCCCAGAAGATGTTGACCCTCAATCCTTTCTCGATACGTGTCGGTTATTTACATTACAAGCAATAAAAGGGTTTAAGATACATTTTCTTTACGACAAAGGAACATTATGATAACCTAATAACCTGAAAACGCATTGAGTAAGCTCCTTTCATGACAAGACGTAATAGAAATTTTAACGTAGAAAGAAAATGAAAAGTTAATCTTAATACCTTTTCCGCATGCACAGTAAATATTTCATTGAAAAGGCTTTATAAATAATGACGCGTGTAAATAATGAAGTCACGCTTATGCAAAAATATTGTTTTATTTATAAAATTTACAATGAAATACTTATTTACATTACTTAGTTCAAATTTAAATGTTTATTTTGAAGGTAACCTTTTTTGTTTCTCTTAATAACTTAAAAAAATTGTACACAATTACCTTGCTGATTATGGAAAATGTAAAGGCCAATCGTGGCGCAGGAGCACATGCGTGAGACTAATCGCGATAGTTGTGGGTTCGACCGCCCCTCAGGACATTAAATAATAAAGATTTTCAAATTAAATATTTAATGTTTTCATTTCTTCGCTTTGGTAACATATACTGACAGAGTATAGTACTTTGTATCCATAGTATGATGGATTATTTTTGTAAGAAGAATATATGTGTTAAGAAGAATATGTTTGTATAAATAATCAATGTTGAGTTTTTAATGTTACTTATTTTACAATAATATGAATATACACATTTTCACGGACTGTTATCAATAAATGATGCCTAATAGTCCGCCACCTAGCGCCTTAAAGTCCTTAGAAGGGCCAGACGTGAACAAGTTAGAAACGAACGGTCTTAACATGATATGAGTTACTATATTTTGTCACAAACGATATATACGTACATATTTAATAATAAAATCTTTTTGTACAAAGAATCTTTCCTACATAAATATAAACACGTTTTCTTATAATGCGTCCTCAATCAAAGCGCACGTGACAAATGAAAGCTCGTCACTTTTGAATTTTACCCATATCACAGTGTTAATGCGTCTAAATTTAATATCGATTTGGCTACACAGCGCATAGACATTGGTTCGTAAATGGGATACATTAAAATTGATTTATATAGATTTTAGAAATGTTTCATTACTAACATAATAATTAAAGATGATAAAACAAATCTACATCTTAATTTAAGTTTTATATACCTTTAGTTAACGGTTTTCTCAAAAATTGTATACATTGATGAACATTAGTTTTTGAATGAATTTATTCAATTACATCACATTTAGTTAATGTGGTTTCGGTAAGTAGTAGAAAAAATAAAAGAAGCAGAACTAGTTTCAAATGCTACTATTTTTTTGTTATATAAACTCAGCTTCAAGCTGTAACTGCGGGTTACAGCATAGCATGGCAGGGTAGACAGAGGGGACTTGGGACACTAGTGTAAAGACTCTCCGTCCCGCACCCCACTTTCCGGCGAATTTGAGACTATGCGTGTTAAGTGGCGGTAATCAACGCCGCGTTTTGCCTTGTTACCAGAGCGAAAAATATTTAAACATTAAATATTTAATTAGTAAATACTCAATATTTCATTGCCTCGAACCCACAACCTGTCGTTTACAGTCACACCAATATGCCGCTGCGTCACTACTGGCCCCATTATATAACTAAGTATTATATATTTTATTAAGAACTTAAGCTGTGCTAAAAAGATTAATATTGAACAATGAAGCTCTCCATCAAATACGATAACGGTAGACTGCAATGGAGGTAGATAACGGATTAATTATTCTAAAGAAAATTATCCGTTTAACCTATATAGTTATCTTTATTTAGATAAAAACATTAATAGTGCTTTCTTTTAAATTACTAGACGATTAAAAATAAATTTGTTAAACAAGTATTTAATACATACGTGCACCTGTAGTACAATCTTATAGTATATAAACGCAATTTCAAACTATCTATTACAATTGTGTCACAACACAACTTCAATGAAATTACAATACTTGCTATTATATGAAAATATTTACATTAACAATGCATACCGTTCAGTTTTCCAGTGTTATCAGAGTCCGGAGCATTCCTTGTTGTAAGAATATTTGAGAACAAATTGTTCCTGAGATGTCAGTTTACAGATCACTTAATTAGATTAACTGGTGGATATACGAAATTAAGGTGAAACGAACACGTAAATTTACTAAAACGACTTAACGTCCGCTCACAACGGCGGAACGGCCAGCACTGACAGGCCTTTTGTACCTCCCGCAACCCCTGCAACGAACCCCGAAACCTCGTCCTTCACCCGCTCCGATAAGGTGCAGCTTACCATTCCTCGTGAAAATGCTGACAGCCCTGCAAGTAAGCACCAACCTATTAACATAAACTAAATGAAGATGCACAGGATAAAGACTACTAAGAAAACATTTTTTTTTTTAAATTGGTACTTTATAAAAAGAAAGGTTTTCTGTGTATTAACAAAACAAAATTACACATTCACATAAAATATGTAAAATTGAAATAAAATATATACACAAAACTGTAGTAATGCACTATAAATACTTGCGTATGTAAGTTGTATATTTTTTTTTCTTTAATTTCTGATTCGGTAACAGCAGCATGTACGCCGCCCATCAACTATAATTCCCGCCCAACGATTAAACGAAGATTCCCTTGACAATAAATTGTCATTTAGTTAAATCAAACTGAGTCTTTTCTCATTACATATATTACAAAGTATATTGCATATTAATAATATGTTAATTTATAACAATTTAAAAAATATATAAGATTAATATTCGTACATATTTATGTAATCATTTTAAATCAACATACATTTTATCAGTTTGCATTTTTTACATATTTGATAATATGAAAAAAATTAAAAAAGACAACGGTAAAATAAGAACGTTGACATACATATTTAACACAGATATAGTAAAGTAGTAAAAACCTAGTGTATCATAGAGTATGGCATTTACCGGGCGCCAAACATAACCGGTGAGCGGCGACCGCGGTGGAACGCAGACGGCATCGCGCCACGCTGAGCGCCGGAAAAGAGACATTATAACTGGGCCCATGTCACACACACGCGGTACACCTCCGCTCTCTATGTAATAAATATCTCACCTAAATATTTCATGTACGTATAAATTATCCTCCTGTCCTATTGTTGTTTTGCTTGTCCATGCATATGTATAATGTCGAATTCGCTATGTATGCTATTAACATCATAATTAAATACTATACGAATATATTAATTTTATTAATTTTGGATAGATATCCACGAGGTCATTATAGATAGCGCAGTGGGATAAAGTCTGATTATATGTATGATGTGTGGACTGTAGGCGTTTTGTTGTAGGTTCGATCCCTACTTGGGGGTTTGGATTATTTCCATTTTCAAGATTCAAAACGTATTATTTTGAATTAGGGCATAAAGTTTTTTTTTTTTCAGCTTCACGCTGTATCCCGCGCTAGGCAAGGTAGGCAGAGGGAACGGAAGTGAAACATAGTGTTATGACACTCCGTTCCACTTCCGTTCCCCACTTTCCGCCGAATTTGAGGCAATTGCGTATTGAGTGGCGGAACTCAACGCCGCGCTTTGCCTTGTTACCAGAGCGAAGTAATGAAACATTAAATATTTAAATTGAAAATATTAAATATTTCATTTCCTCGACTGGGGATCGAACCCAGAACCTGTCGGTTACAGTCACACTCTTGTGCCGCTGCGCCACGACAGGCCTCTAAGTTAAAAATGTGTTATAATAACACCTGGCTCTATCTGCCTTGAGCAATGCGGGAAAAACAAAAACTTAAAAACATTTTTTTAACAATTGCGTTGGTTAACTTAATTGGATTGGTAAATTTTACCCATCTCATAAATTATTGCTCTTATAATACTATCTTTGATTATGCAACTTATAGATTATACTTGCTAATAACCAATTGTTATACTTTGTAATAAGCAAGTATTTCTCTCTTTTATAAATAAATAAATATGAAATAACGTAACGTTATGAATAGGATATTTATATGTAATATTTACGTATTACTATTCGTCAGCAATTACTATAAGGAATATATGTATATAAACAAGAATAAGTAACTTAATAACATTAGACAATGTTCTACTGTACAACAGATACTTATTGTGCCCTTCTTGGTTGGCCGAAAGGTCGGAAGCCACGATTAGCCTGCGTTTGAAGTCTTTATAGCTAGTCATTTCAGAATAATGCGCTGCCCAAATTCAAATTTTCAAAAGAGGTTTTACTAAATGTCTTGAACTCTTAAGGAAAAATACCACAATACTTCAAATTATTTTCTTCCAATTTTAGCATTCAACGAGCTACTCGCAATATTTTATTCTATGTAAAAGAGGATAATAATCACCCTTTGTTTTCTTTAAGTGTAATCGCTGCGTATCCTTAATTTTATTATTATTCTCATCAGCTTAATAATTTTCTGAGAATTTTCACAATTTCATGGTTTTGAACGCTAAAAACAATTATGAGAAGTGATTTGTGGTAATTTATCATTAAAGTGGTGTTTTAAAAAATATAGAAAAGATAATAACAAGATTAAAAATTGTGAAAAAGGTTGTTGAATAAATATGTTTTTATAGTCCATTTATTTTTATGGGACAGTTATTTACTATTACAACATATTAACATAGGCATAAGCAACATATTAACATAAGCATACTTTGCCTGCCATTATTTTATTCATAGGTTGGGAATTGAAGATGTAATGGTGAATTTTAATATGATACAATGGAGCATAATACTGAATGTTAAAAGTAATGGGTTAGAGAAATAATAGTTAAACTAGACATCATAAAAGAAAATACACACCAATGAAATAAAGTTAGTTTAAACTTATCAGGCCCTAAATGTCACATTTTCTAAAAAAACAAAAGATTTTATGTCTAATATGTATTAGAATTTGTATTTATTTTCTTATGAGTATAAGTAACAAACAGGTATTAAAGAAAAAATATTATCAAATATCAATACTATAAGTATGAGGCTGATTTTGATACGTAATGAGATTTCTTTAAGCAATAGTAAAATATTTTAGTAAGTATTTTTAATATGTTTACAGTGTTAATCCACATTCAGGAAAGATAAATAATAATTTAAGCACTGATATTTTTTTTCTCCATTTATTGAAATTATAAAAAATGGTAAAGGGAGGAAAATATGTTTAGTGACATTTTAGATTAGGTTATTTGTTACATCAAGTTTTAACAACTAACCTTTACCGATAAAATGCAATGCTATTAACACTAACATGATCAATGAGAAGAATAATATCTTTGTTAAAGCTCCTTAATCAGTAATTGTACAAGCGTCGTGTATCTCTAAATAGTTGCGAAGCGTGCCGAGGCCGCATTAAGTAAATATAATTTTAATATCACGTAACCTTGTTCTACGAGGCTGTACTTTTAGCTCGTAAAGTGTAATAATGTTTTGCACTAAATTTAAGAACCGCACTCATACGTGCCGTTTATTTTAACAAAATTCAGCATTCAGGATACTGCATGATATTAAATATTAATAACCATAACTCTAGAATCTATATGAGATTAATAACATAATTAAAATTTATTGAAAAATAATTCATAATTTTCTGTAAAAGCGAGCTATAAACAATTATGTAAATATAATTTTTGTGAAAAGGAACACTTGTATGGACGATCTGTCCTCAGGGCTGTGGGTCTGTATTTGATATTTTTATAGCTCCTCCATAATAACATGAGTTATTGCAGGGCAATTTGAATATGAATGGAGGTTTGACAGTTTCATGTCGGGCTGAAAAGATGGAGAACATATTCAGTCGTAAAAAAAAATGAAATTATTGCACTTCAAATTTAATCTTTTAGTTTAATATATTTACATTATACATCCTACTAAAACTGTTCACTTGGCATAAGCGTTCCAAGTGTTGAGAGGTACAAGGTAACTAATTATAACAATTAAAAACATTAATTATCTCCATTGCCTAATCCAAAGTATATAGTATCACATTTTCCCTATATAGGCTTAATATTCAACATAAGTCGAAGTCGCAACTTACGTCATTTACGCGAGTAAACTTTCGTGAAGCTTACCCAAAATTCCTTCCAAACAAAATTACTTTATGAAGTATTTGACACCTTCCATCATTATTATAAATTAATTATTAGACACTTAAAGTAACCGTAACAAGTTGACATAAATTAGAAAAGCAATTAAACAACTTTTTATTTTTTTTTAAATATTCTTACTCATCGTATCCAGTCAGGTGTTATTAAATAATGAATTATTATATTTCTTTATAACAACCTTTACTTGGTTTAAAAATTGTGTGCCGCAACACACTCCTGAACAGCTTCCACATTACTACGATGCTTGAGATCGTAGTGTTGATTTGTCCAATGTAGTTTTTATGGATCTATTTATATGTTTCTTGTATGGCATTTTGCCTTTATGATATTTCTTTATAAACGCCTCCTGTTGAGAATTATTTTCCACAAGAGTTATACCAGAAACATTTAAATAACTTTGGTCTCAAAATTTAGTTATATAACCTCTAGAAAACGGAATATTTAATTTATAGTCGTAGAAATAATAATGGAAAACACGATCAGACTTAATATGCGCTCTTTTTAAAATGGGAATATTTGATAAATACTTATTTAATTACTGATCTAGAATGAATCGATCTATTTTGGATTTAAAACTTTATACCGAGTGTACCGTCTATTATATGAAATTGGTTTTGTTGTCTGCCAATAGCGTCGATAAAGCATTCATTTATTTTCATTATCAGGTTGGGAATGGTTAGTAGACACTAAGTTGTCAGTTTTAGGCGTTCTGATGCTCATACTGCCAGTTACTACATCAGTCTCTGATGGAAGAATATTCGTCTGTTACCCTTGTTAGGCTCTATATTGTTATTATTATTGTTACTTGGTGCCCCTTGTACTATGTTTTCATCAGTTTGTACTTATATTTTCGAATATTCTATTAATTTTTTAATTCTTCTCCATTATCGTCGACAATTACTGTTAACGATTTTATACTATTTTGAAATATTTTTATTCTAGAAATGAAGTGGCGTCCGCGTTTTTATTCTGTTTCTACAAGTGTAAGTCTCCATCTAACTAGCTTAGAGTTGGGATCTTTTAAGGACATTGGCCAGGTAAAAGATCTGTGGTCTGTACAGATATTAAACTTTCTACCATTTGGGGTCTTATATACTTAACTGCCCAAACTATCGCTAAAATTGCCTTTTTTATTGTAGAATAACGCGATTCAGTTTGTGATAAAATCTTAGATTCATACCTACTGGTTTATCTGATCGTACATTTACTTGAGATAAAACAGCATCTATAGGTACATCTAATGAGTTAATGGTTAATATGAAGGATTGGTCAAAATTAAAATATTGGAGTAAAGGGGCGTTTGTCAATATTTATTTACATTTATTAAATGCACCGAGAAATTCAGGGGAATGAATAATATTATATTTTTTAATCATTCGGCAGTCATAGGCTTAGTCAGTTTTGCAAAGTCCTTTATAAGTTTTCGATAATGCTAGCCCTAGAAAAGTCTTAATGTCTTTTTGCCTTTTATATGAAGGGTAAACTAATACGCCTTTAATTTTATCTTTATTTACTCGAAGTCCTTGCTCTGTCAATTCATGATCTAAGATTTTAACTTGTTTTTGTAAAAATTCAGATTTATCTAACTCTCGATTGTCAGATTTAAACCTATCAAATACTTGTTTTAATTTCTGAATATGTTCCTGCAAAGATGTTGATATAATTACAATATCAACGAGGTAAATGAATATCGTTATTATTAATTATATCGTTATCTATTCCTCTATGCATATGAACAGGCGTTGAAAAGTGCTTGAGGCATTTTTAAGGCCAAAAGGCATCCTTAAAAATTCATAATGAACTCTCTTTGTCGTAAACGCGGTCAATGTTATCGGAGTGCATTTCTACTTCATGGTATCCACTAGCAAGGTCAAGGATTGTGAAATATTGAGACCTACCTAGATGGTCTAATGTAATGTCCTATCGCATCTTGTTTTTTAGATATAATATGTACGATATAGAACCAGGGTGGTACACTTTTTCTAATTATTCCTTATTTTAAAAGATAATTAATTCGTTTTACAATATACTCAATTAAGGCTTATAATTTCTTATGGGGTCTATAATTTCTATGAAAATGGATGAATACTGACGAATCTTTTCACAGTTTGGTGCTATTTTAATTAATTTCTTAGGATAATCGAAATGAGCAGGCATCTTTAGCTGAATATAATATTATATTTTTTAAATCAATGTTGCAAGACAACGATTCTAATAAAACTAAACCTATTTCTTTCTTTTTGAGGTCAAATTAAAATAGAGAAATTATGTACAATATCGCTTTTAAATCTTGGAATTTAGTAGATTTACTACATGGCTATGATATATTATAGCATGCGCTGTTTCTATTTCTTGATCGCGGTAGCAATGATTAGAACCGTACGTTAGCTTTAAAAGTTATATTATAGCCGAACGCCGTGATCCTACCGATTGCTCCATTTAAATTACGTAGACAAGAAAAGGGTTTTTTTTTTTAAATCAGTTAAATTTATAAAACAATCTCTTAGTTAAATGGAAATTGAAGACAATAAAATATTAAGCAGGGTTAGTCGCAAAATGATCAACAAATTTTCATGTCAATCATATTTAGAATACCGACACCAGTATTCAATGACTGAAGGAAATAGGTTATTTCAATTAGAAATATATAAATTTAAAACAATAATTACGAAGAAAAATAATGGAATAGATTTTGAGTTACCGAATATTTTTTTTGATAACCTGAAAATCTATAAGTTGATAAAACCTCCAATTATATATTGACACAATAGCAAACAACACCTAATAATCGATTAAAGCAGAATGTAGGACATTTAACCTAGTATTAATATTAAAATAAATATTAATGTACTTATTTTAAATGAAAAAAAAAAAGAAAAATATATTTTGATGAGTGTTATATCAGAAGTCTTTACAAAGTTATCAAGCTACAATTGTAGTAAATGCGTCATAAAACTTCTAATGGCCATAGCCATTTTTTTGTAAAAAACGTCTTAGATAAAATAATTGTTATTGATAAAGACACAAATATTGTTTAGAGGTATCACTTATTAACATTTGTTATATCGGCAAAAATAAGCTACCTTTGAAAAGTTTCATAGCAAGTTTAGCGATTCATAAAATACATATCAGTCACAGCAAATAACTCTTAGTAAAAAAACTTTCGCTCTATATACGTTTCTCTATTTGTAAATAAAATATGTATACTGCGCTAAATGTTGTCAGAATACTTGTTGGTCACTGGTCATCACTCTATTAAATTAAAAAACAACTATTTACCACTGACAAAATATGGTAATATATAAGCTGTAGAATAGAACATAATGAAATAAATAAATTTATTTTGAGCGTTTTTTGCAGAGAAGAAGGTACGTCTTAAAATTCAAAAATACGTACGAGTACATAGCTCTTTCGACAGCTGAAATTCAATTTATAGCTACAAGTCATGCTATGTACACTATAATTTAAATAAAAAGTCTTTTTGTACAATAAATTTCGACTTATAAGCTCTTGACATAAAAAAAACAATAGAATAATTATATATGAACAGCCATTTCATAATTGGCGATATTAATTAGTTTTAAAAATATAAAAAAAACATTTACTTTTCTTATTCTTATGTATATTGGGTTGTATGTTTGTATGTATGTCTTTAGGTACGTATGTGTGTATGCGTGTATATACGTATGTGTATGTGAATACGTTTGTATTTACGTCTCGTGAGTTTATTTATGCACTTAGTACTCCATTCATAATTTTATTTATATTTATATTATACCTCACGGTTGCCTGAAAGAGACTGCTCACTTAGCAATAAGGCCGCCTAATTGGGCTGTTTTATTTATAATTATAAACACTCTTGTAATGTATTTTTCATTGTACAATAAAGAGTCTTTTATTTTATTTTTTATTTATTTTAATATATGTCACAGCTATCCATAATATTATAAATTCTTAAATTTTCCGGAAGATAGAAATAAGAAGTGTCTTAACAGGAACGAAGTGTCTTAACACTAACACTAGATTTCGAAGTTCCTTCTGCCTTCTCTGCCTTGTGCAGGAAACTAAAACAATCATATATAATTTTTATGTATTCACGCAGAGATAAATACTAAAATTTTAATTTGACTCTATGGTAACTTAAGAAATATTTTATGGTGTTGATATTGACGTACTTAATTTGGTACGATAGGCCGACCCAAGTTGTTAAGCTTAAAGGGTTTCCTAATGATGGTTATGGCAAAGGGTCGTCTTTATTGTGCTCCTGTAAGGTTTTATATTATCACGATTTAAGGCTTAACATAAAGAGTAGTTTAATATTGGTTCTTGTACAATATAATATAACTATTTTAGCTAAGTAGTAGCTTTAGTTACACTTAGTAAGCAGCACAATTGTTACTTACATAAAATAATCTCTGCTCAATAAGTTGTGCCTATATTTGATGCTTATACTCGTATCTAGTAAACATAAGCTAGTAGATATAAGTAAAAACAAATATATGTATTGGTTATTTTCTTATCAGTTATTTTAAATAAACCATAAAAAGTACAATTTTATGCAACGCCTGTGCAGTTCAAACATATGAACAATAAAAACAACCACTTACTCATTATTTACGCTTACTGTAATAACCTCATAAAATTTATCATAATACCTACTTTACGTTAAAATATTTTAAAGGCTTGCGAGTTATGGCGAAAACTTTACAAAATTTTACATCGGGTGGAAATTATAGCTATGATTTTTATTACGGTGTATAAAATATTGTGGGCAATGCGTAAATTTTGCAATTGATACGAGGTACCGCAGGACAACGAGCAGGAATAACATTATCAGATGACGCATCCCTGGGGACAGTAAATATTCCAGCACCAGCGATTAGCACAAGCCCGAGGCAAGCAAACATGGAATATATTCGTCATACAACTCTGAATGTATAAATAGTCGGGAGGTTTCAAAAATTCAACCGTGCGTTACATAAACGATATTACAGAGTGAGAACCGTGAGATGACGCAAAACAAAATCCAATTTCTATTAGACGTACGAAGGATGTTATCGTGAATACAATGATTTTCCCAAGTCCTCTGGGGCAACAAGTTGATGAAATATTTGCTCAATCGCGTGTGTAACATAGTTTCATTTATTTTACTTCATTCAAATCACTCGACTGAAATAACAACAGTACCTACGTCGGACGTGATTCAGCAATAATTTTAAATGGCAATTTATATTCTTCATTGTGGCTATGTAATATTATTTGATAAATGAAAAGACAGTGTTGCATGTTTTTACAAAGCGTAGAAATATTTGCAATCATAACACTATTGAGCTCAATAATGAAGTAAAGTAGGAAACTGTCAGTCCTCTCGAAAATGAAATTAGCATTAGCGCTGTCCCTGCTATTCAACAACACGAATGAGTCATTAATCTTGTCCGATGTGATTGCGGTCTTGATTCGACATCATTATTCAATCATGGGTGCAAATATTCTTATAATGACGATGATTTCAGACTAAAATTATTGACACATTTTATAAGTACATGCAGAAAATTAAAAAAAGTAGTATATATAATACTGCATGTTCAGAGCATTACGTCCCCTTAAGTTTTTGTAGTTCACTCTGAAGGTAGAGCTCACTTTAAAAAGTAAGACGCAATTTTGTTCTTAATTTTTCTACCATTTGCATAAATTGCTTTGTGAATAAATTCTTATTTACATTTTTTTTATTATATGAAACTTAAAATGTAAGTTAATTTATTAACCTAATGACTGAAAAACGAATTTCTTCGACAAAACCCTTTTTTGTAGTAGTCTCAATATAACTATATTTACCTTTCACGTAGAAATACAATATGTGAATCATTGGAATTCATTACGTTTTTCAAGCTACGGCTATATTTCAGCTTGGATTGAACTGGAGCATAAACAGTGCGTACTTGAAAAGTGCATGAGCGAAAAGCAGCACCGCGTAGAGTGCTCTTACCTCTAGAGTCGTTGTCGTTAAGGCGCACTGCCGTAGCTCCCCAGATTATTCAGTTAAGATTTCCTTCCAAAATAACAAGTTTCCTAATGCATGCAAGTCTAAAAATATGTACATATGTATTTGAAAAGTAGAAGTTACTATATTGTAAAGTACCATAAGTTAAAAATACATTTTTTACCTTTTGCATAAAAATAACATCTCAAAAAATTAAAACCGTATTAATAATTTAAATATTTGTAATCTTTCTACCTAGTACGAAATATGGGTACTCCCAAGTCCCAAGTTGTCAAACTGAGCAGTGAAACTGATTTGATCAACAGATTTTTTTTTCTGTTGGTCATACTGTATCTTTTGACGGTAAATACATTGAAGTAGAAAAGTTTATTACTATAAAAAAATTATCAAGCCTTTTTTTTTTTAATTTGTTTAGTCAATAACTACTTTTTTTCATTTGACTTTTAATAAACAACAATTCTATCTATTCTAATTAAGATATTTTGATTCTTTTCTCATGTTTTGATATAGTGTGAGATTAATGTAGATAAAAAATACATATAATTTAGTTTTTTCTATACGAACTACTCTATTTAAGCCCTACCTACCTTTACTTCAAACCTTAGCGTTACGTACAAAATAAGTTTAATAATTTATCTATGGTCAGTGATTTGTCCTTCATGAACGTCCGAAATTCGGATGGCACCATTATGTGTGTTTGGTGTTAACGCCTTTATCAGCGTACTGTTACTCAGTTGTTTTGCCGTGTGATCCCGGCTTTTTGCCGTGTGATCCCGGCTTAGAATAGGATCACCCTGGTACTGATGGTGTCGTAAGAGGCGACTAAAGTGCGTGTGGTAGAGTCACGCTGCCAGTAATGGCAACACGCATGGGCAGACTCGACCGGATTATTACCACCCCCGGCATTTAAGACCGGCGTTAAGTAGTGGCTTTGGCCACTGCGTTTCGCATTAGGTAATGCCGGGCCCCGGTGCCCATCCACCTTATAGGACGGCAACGCTCCTGTAGCTCCTCTGGAGTTACACGGGGCCGTGGGCGACGGTAATCACTTACCACCAGGTGACCCGTGCGCTCGTTTTTTTTTATGAAAGAGGCGGCAAACGAGCGTACGGGTCACCTGATGGTAAGTGAGTGAGTTCGTTTGCCGTCTCTTTCATTAAAAAAAAAACTCAGTCTGAGTAGTTCGGCCAGCCATTCAGCCAGACGCGTCGTAATGCGCTCTCATCAACTGTATACCGAAAAAAGGCTGGAACATGATAAACAACCAACTCCTGGTTTATCTGGAGGATCTCCGTATGATCAACGACGACTTCAGGAGGCTCAACCAGCCAACTACCAGTTTACATAAGTCACCTCTGAGCAGCGTAAGTAACCAGCGTAGCAGATAGTTAGGTAATAGATAGCGATGGTTACTTATCATTAGGTTACTAGTACTCACATTTGCCTTATTTTATATTAAAAAAATGGAATATGCTATAAAAATTACCAAAAGAAACAATAGTTCTAGACTTTTAGAAAGATTATGGAGTCATACATTTTCCTCGTTCTTCAATGAGTAAGTTTTGAAGAACTTACTTATTTACCTTAAAAGTATCATATTAGAGGATATTAGCTTGCTAATGACTTGTATTGGCCGATTTCATACAGAATTCTTCACTCTATATTTGTTCGCAATATTTATTCCTATTGCTTCTCCACAAATATATCATGTTTTTGCGGACTATGCTCCGTTTTATAAAGTCAATAGATTTAAATAATAAAATAAATTTTAAAAATGCTGCTGACCAAACACAGATTAATATACGCCATTTTAGCCAATTAACTATTTGATTTTTTTTTCGTGCCGTTGCTAGCCACAATTTTAAAATAAAAATTTATGAAGTGACCCAATTAACAAATTTTAAAGCCCCTAAATGTTAAGATTAATATGCTACATTAGTAATCAATAATGACATATGGGTTACCTTATGCAAAATACAGTATAGGATAAACAAAACAAATATTTAAAAAAAATATTTCATTACAATTGTACACAATTGTGTTTGACAACTATAAAAATAGTTCACTATCTAAGAAGTTATACCATCGGAAAAAAAAATGCTGTTGAACTAAACTAATTTGTAGTTTGACTACACAGTTTAACTACCAGAATGTACCAAGAATCGTATATAAAAAAATATTTCAATAAACGCTTCCATATTTAGCAGTGACACTAACTACAATTCGTTCCTTGTCTTCTACAGGAAGTGTCCTTCACATTAATCTATTGTTTAATACTATCTAATAAGTACTTTAAATTAAAAGTAAGTTTATTAAAGATCGTTGGGAGCTTTGTTGATAGTATTACATAATACACTCATAAAAATGTATGTATCACTACCACTGCAATTATATTTTTTTAATAATTGACGTGGTTTTGTTACAGAGGTCAAAAATAGACTTTAGCTATAATATCATTAAAAATAAATGGAGAAATAAACATAAATTCGGCCTGTTAAAATACCCTTACTGCTTAAAAGTTAAAAAGGATAAGTTTCAAGTATTTTACATAACAATATCAACAAAGAGGGCATTGTAACAAGCGGGTGCCGCGCAACGTTTCAATAGACATTTACTCTACGCTCCTAGTGTCGACACCGGTACCTTGCAACGTTTCCATTTGCCAGTACCATGTGTGTTGAGAACAATATTCGGTGGTGTATCGGCAGTAATTGGCTTGGAGCGAGCGGATCGATCGTTCGATGTGACACAAATACCTCGTTCCGCCATGCAGTCACCCTTAGTAATCCACTATCGACCTAATTGTTTCTTCTAATGACTACTCTTCGAATCAATTATAACAATCCATTACAACTTCTCGTTAATTTATTAGTATGCCCAACTACGTGGAAATAAAGGCAATATATTGTTTTAGTTACGCACATGAACATTGAGCATTAATAACTACAATTAGTACATGGTTAATTATTAACACATAAAATTGAAATTTTGGCGTAGCGCTAAATAATTACAGTCCAATAGATAGATAATTCATAATAAGTGAATATGTGTACCTATATTTTAGCATTGTATTTTACTAAAGTAACAAATGCAGCATTCGAAACAGATTACTTTACTCGCGCATAGCCCGAAGCAATCTCCGAGGATTGCTCTTGACCTGCAATGCAAAACGCCCAACAAAAGCTCGTTGGGCCAACTGCATTCGAGCAAAACAAAGTACCGACTCCTGTTAAGATAGCGTAAGTTTTTACTAAGATAGCAAGTTTCATTCCGTTACGATGCAATCAAGTTTTAAGTGATAGGTAAAGAAACTTTAAAAGGATTACTTCTGAAAGTTACTTTAAAAAGGTTAAATAATTATAATTTGAAAATACAAATTTATTATTTTACAACTTTTAAATCTTTAATAACAATCTCTGTTGAGGATTTTATAGTTATCTGATAAAAATAAATACATGAAAATAAAGTGAAGATTTGTGTAGAGTATATAAGTCATAAAAAACAGGTGTTTTCTCAATTATTACTCGTACATCAATATAAAAAATAATACTTTCAGTTACCTAGTAGAAAAGGAAGTTTGCGGCTGCGCCTACTTTAGTTTCAGATGCTTTCGATTAAAATGATTTCTTTATTTTTTCTTTTTTTTACAAAGCAGGTCAGTCGGCACTTACATAGTTTAGGTAGAGGGCTCATAGGAACCTAGTGTTAAGACACTCTGTACCGTTCCCTACTTTCGGCTAAAATTGAGGCACTGCGTGTTGAGTTGCGAAACTAATTTTTATCAGAGCAAAGAATACGGAATATAAAAAAAATATTTCCTGGAGTTTGGAACAAACCAACAACCTGTCACTGTTACAGGCCAAACGGAAGTGCCTTAACAAAAATGGAGAGTCTTCACCACTAAATTCCTAGGTTTCCTCTACTTAGCTTAGTATATGCTGTAGCGTAAGCTTAAAAAAATATTTCGTCGTATGAATTGTGTAAAAAATTTAAAAAAATAATAATAAAAAGCTATGTATATTGATCAATATATCTTTTTTTTTCAAAAAAATATCAAAAACATTGTAAGCTGAACAATGTAAATAAGGGCGACGGATTTCAAATTTTTTCTTTTAATTGATTCAAATCAGGTGACCCGTACTCTCATTTGCCTTGTCTTTTCCATAAAAAAATAAATAAAAAAAAGACTACAAACTGTTTACCATTTGTTTTCACCGCCACTACGTACAGCGTTAAACATAGATGGTAAATATTTTTCTAAGACTCTTTGTAATTATTCCTTTCATAGTAGGACCTTGGCACATGAGTGTGACTTTTTTATTTGTGCGTATTATATTTTAAACATGGCCATTGCCCACAATTGTTGGGTTACGAAAGCTAACGACTCACTTTATCTTACCAGAACGGGGCAGACGAATAAAGTAATCTCAATATGTCTTTAGACGCCGCTACAATTAAGTTTATTTACATGGTTTTTTTAAATGTCCAGCGATACAGATAACTTAAAGATTTAAGTAGCAAACGAATTCCTGTACGAAATGTTGTCTCTTGGTCTCAGAGGGCAACGTTTTATTGAAAAAGTTTGTAACTCCCACTTCTAGGTCCCAGGACTCGTAAACATCGTGGCTGTAGCCTATACAAAGTCGATAACAAGTACTTTTTTATTGTTTTTTGTGACAAAATGTGTATCTATAGAAATATTATTTATAAAATTTAAACTAATTTGTACCTAAGTAATTAAAAATAAGTGAAAATTCATTACCAATATGGTGCATATACGTATAATATAAATTGAAATTATTTTCACTGAACTTGATTCTCGTATGAAATTTAAATCCTATCACGTTGTATACCTAGCGAGGTAGAAACCAACTTCTTCTCCTCCGGGGGTTCCTTCATCTTTTTACGTGACCCTCCTCCAGTATCGTAGATACAATGACAACTGAGGTTTCCCCCTAACTGACCAACAAATTATAAAGACAATATCTACTATAAAGTGAAGTTGCCTCAAAATTCGGCGGAAAGTGGGGAACGACAGTGGAACAGAGTGACTTAACACTAGGTTCCCAAGTTCCCTCTGCCTATCCTGTCATGTGCGGGATACAGCGTGATGCTGAGTGGAGTAAGTGAGTGGAAATAAAACAATGGTCAGTGCGAAATAACCTTGTCCACACAGGGATCTATAATTTCAAGTTTGCACGAAGTAAAGATTTTATATATATATATATATATATATATATATATATATATATATATATATATATATATATATATATATATATATATATATATATATATATATATATATATATATATACTCAGCGGGCAATGGAGAGAGCAATGCTTGGTATTACACTACGTGATCGAATCAGAAATGAAGAGATCCGTAGGAGAACAAAGGTTACCGACATTGCTCGAAGAATTGCTCAGCTGAAGTGGCAGTGGGCGGGACACATAGCAAGGAGAACCGATGGCCGTTTGGGCGGAAAGGTTCTCAAGTGGCGACCACGAATCGTACGACGCTCAGTGGGCAGGCCCCCTACCAAGTGGACCGACGATCTGGTCAAGATCGCCGGAAACCGCTGGATGCGGGAGGCGCAAGACCGATCGTCGTGGAAATCCTTGGGGGAGGCCTATGTCCAGCAGTGGGCGTCGCACGGCTGAAATGATGATGATGATATATATATCTTTTCAATTTTCAGTTTTTATTTCGTGCCAAATTTGATAACTTCACTTTACAATAGATACAGAAATACTTCGGTTAAACTAGGCAGCGAATTTATTATAAAAACCAGCAAAAACGATTTTTACTATTTCAATATGCTCTATAGTTAAACGGCCCCACGATATCAGCATAAAACTCTTGTATTACATGGGTAATCTTAGGTACAAGGAATATACCGAATATTTTGTAATATATACCTAATCTAAAACAAGGTAAAAGTATAAACCAGCAAATTCTGCCAGTTAAATTAAATCGTTTGTTTCTTTTCTTCACATACTACATGAAAATTGTTGAAACTCTTATCAAAAGCACTGACTCTGAGTGCTGACAGAAAATATTTTCTTAATCTTATTTTTATGCTTAGCAAAAATATAAAAGGTATCAATATTTTTTACTCGAGTATGTAAAGAAAAAGAGCTGTAATGGCCCCACTTTATCATTGAGATCTAGTGTAAAAAAAAAATTAATATATTAATAATATATCACCAGTTTTCATATTTATTTAGTTATATACAAATAACTGTGAAATAAAAATGCGACAGTACATAATACATTTTAATAAAACAAATATATTTAAAAGAAAACTACTTCTTGGCTATTCTCGACTTATGCCGCTTCAATAACTAGTGTCACAAAATATATAAAATGTATCCATATCCTCAGGCAGTAGTGATGAACGGACTTATTTCTACTCATACAGACGAGTCGATTTCTACGATTTCATCACTATCGGATTTCTTCACTCAACCTCTATATCATTTCTGTTGCACAAGACAGACTTGAGAATCCTTTAACGGGACAAACCGTTTCAATGAAGATCTGAAATAACGAAGAACAAAAAAGATGAACAGAAAATATTTTTATCACCTTCTTGTAGGTTTGTTTTCGTTCTTCAATAGTCTTTTTGTAGTAAAGTCATAATAATATTAATATAGTAATCTAATTATGCTAACAATTACATTATATGAACACCGCAGTAGACTGTGGTGACGGGAACACTGAGGTGGCATCCGTCTGTCAGTTGACAAAATTATGATATCAAATTATTTAACTATTTCTTAATTGCTTCGCGTACCGCCCTGGATCCTTGCAAAATGAGCTGACTGTATCTTGCCCTTTGATGAGTTTGAGACTTTAAGTTTTTTATGAGTGGGTAGAAAGTTGATGGTGCTACCCAAAAGGTAGAAAGTGTTCACCCATCTTCCCTATTGACATAAGGATATTTTTGTATGTTAATAGCCTCAAGAATCATTTTAGGAATAAATCTATCGCTAATGAGTGAGATAAATTGGTGAAGCTTATCCGCAGTAGGCTCAAACACAACTGACTTCATATACGTGCCCATTGAACATATCGGAGATGTGTTCCTTCACCTTAACGCAAGCAGAGTTCTCAGCTCTTTGTTTGACCAATGTATATATAAGATAAGCCACAGTCACAATCTAGTTTATACACGCTTGCACACTTCTAAGAAAAATATTTTTACTGACTAAAAATTGGCTCACTTTCTTGTTAGGCTTGAATTAGTTATCATGAAACCACTTAATAACAATAATAATAATTCTTGATTTCCATAAGAAGGTAACAAAAGGTTGAGAATAATATTACACGAAGGATTGTATTAGTAATACAATTTATAATAGGTCCCCAACTCCCTAATGGGAAAAAAACAAAAAGATGTCGCCATGCCCATCTTACATATACTCGTAGTATGCCCCATTTACATATGGTAAAAGTGCCGTCTACCTCTAAAAATTAAAGCATCAAGGAAATCTAAGAATTTATTTGCCTTTAATTCTATTGTAATTTGAATACTACTATTAATATAATTTAAGTGATATAGAAATACGTAAATATTATCCATAAAATTGTGATAATGTAATCTATGTACCGCTTATATATCCTACGTAGACGTGGTGCAGAGCAGAGCCATCGCCTTGAAATCCCCCAAATGGGATTTCGAGTTATATATCTTTTATGAGGACACAGGCAAACCCATAGTAATGCCATCTATTCTTAATTGAACCCTAGGTAGGTTTTTCAAAGAACAATATTTTTGTGAAACAGTACTTATAAAAATATAAAGGATAAAAACTTCATTGGTGTATTTTTGTTGGTGTGTTTGTACTTCAATAGAATACATTGCTTATAAAGAGGATCTTAACGCTATGAAGGTGCAAATTACTAATTTAAGAAATACAAAATCCTCATTATATCCCTTAATCTTAAGTAGTTGGTTATATAGAATGCTGCCCTTGATCTTATTTTATAAAATCTAAAGCGTAGAATTCAAAAGTTGACATAAATAAAATAAAATCATCTGGATCTCCTCTAAAGAAGGGCTTTCCATAAGGATATTTTTCGATTTTCTTTTATTTCTACTTTATATTAACGATTTACCTTTTTGCGCGATAAACCTATGTTATATTGTACTGTTCGCAAGTGTTACATCTTTGCTATTTAAGGTTGATCGAAACAAAGTAAGCTGTGATGAAGTGAACAATGCATGTTCTTTACTCCTTAGAGGTATAATCTTATATTTAATGCCAAAAATATACAATTTATTGAATTTATTTTACTTAATATAAAAAGACATTATTTTAGTCTTGAAATTAAAGTGGGATCTCTCAAAGTGTCGTAATCAACATTTTTCTAAGGTACGCGTTCGTAACTAAAAAATAAAGTAAATGAGAGACTTGACTGTTTACGACTGCCTACGATTGGTTTGAATTTGCTATTTTCATAGAATTATTTTATATAGAACGCTGCTTTGGAGCAGTTATCCAGTTCCTTATATTAGTTCAATATTTATTCTCCAAAAAAGAGCCGTCAGATCTTTTATAACCTAACAGCTCACACTTCTCTGCGATATATTTTTAAAGATACTGATATTCTTACAGTTGCTTCATAATATGCATACTACTATATTCTGTTAGTTATGAAAACGAAAAAACATTTAAACGTGAAAACGAAATTTCGTCATAGTCAAAATAGTGGCAATCATACAATAGGTACAAGAAATAAAGAGAAGCTTGTGACGCCAAATCTTTGCCTCGCAAGCCAGTAGTAGCTTTTTGTTCATTCGACATACACGACACAACGACTTATAATAGTCTATTCATATAACATAAAGCATATTTTGAGTTTGAGATTATTGACGAATTAATAATAAAGAAGCCTATATCCGTGACCTGTCGAACGCAGAGGCACAAGCATGTGACTGTAACGCGACAGGAATTCGAGGAGATGTAATATTTACGAGTATTTTTTTCAATTTAAATGAGTAATGTTTTCATTTCTTCGCATTGGTAAAAACGTAAACAACGGTGTTGAGTTCACCATTCAACACACAATGCCTTAAGTTCGGCGGATAATGGGCAACAGGACGGAGTGATTTAACACTAGGTCTCAAGTTATGTCTGCCTAGCCAGCCATGTGTGAAGTGAGAGTGAGTGGTGAGTAATAATAAATAAGCCACTTGTTGTAGGAATATTTAAATATTCAAAAATAATCTTAAATAAACAAAGAATATGAAGTGAAGCTGTAAGAGCAATTATCAAAAATACTGAAATATGCCTTAACTATTTTTTATCCACCATAAAGATAGACTTAATATTGTAGACATTACCCTCCAACTTTAGACATCATTGAATCAAAAACTTGATGAAAAAGCTACATAATTTTATGAATAAAATAAAATGATCAACCGTTATCTACACAATCCACAGTATTTAAAGACGCACTTGGTCGTAAACAGCAAGAGTAGGCGCAAGGTGGTCGGAGTAAATCGCTCCATTAGGCAGTTAAAAGCTCGTCGCTATCGTCAGAACATAACTCAAGCACCCGTCTCCGCGCGGTCCTATAAATTATGCCTTTGTGCGAACGGGCGTGCCTGCTTAAAATATGTACGACATTGTCTTCCCAGCACAACCTTCTCCCTCATAGCTCTCGCTGAAATCCAACGAAGGTCATCTTTTAGTAAATTATCTATGCGTTTGTGAACATACTGAATATTTCTGCGACTACGTTTTGAAAGTAGGTCACCCTGGACTCACCTATAGGTCAAATTTTATAACCGGCGCAGAACCATCATTCACACATGTGGATGGCTCAGTTTACGACACTATTATATTGTTCATAAAATTCTTCTTATTGGTAGGAATTTAGATATTTTTGTGCTTTTAAGAAAAAAATCTGATTTAAATTGAAATTTAAACATAAAATTTTATCTAAGGTAAATTAAGTAATCTTTAAACATATTAAATGTACGTAAGTACTCTTGACTAATTTTAATTCATGATTTATAGATTGATCGTTGATGTCGCACAAGACACGAAAGGCCTCATCAGATCCGTTCATGATATTTGAATGTAATTTATAATAATATTTATTTTCATCAATTTACAAATTACAAATACCGTGTTAAATAGTAAAACACATTTAAATCAAATATTTCCTTTAAGAAAATTCTTTTAAATAAAATCCAATGCTGCTGTACAGATATTGTATAGTGCGGTTATTAATCTAATCACAGTGTAGTGTTATTTGAGAATGTCGATAGTGATATTAATTATTATTGTTATACACCACACAATAACCTACGTAAGTGTTTAAAAGTTTATGGTATTTGTTTATACTTTGTAACTTTTTAGATACGCAACACGGTTGTCTATAATTTAAGAGTGATGCCTCCGCAACGACTCACGTGGAAATTTTATTAAAGTCTTCATGATACTAATAAAATTTGCAATTGCTACTTAACACAAAGTGGTTATGCTTGATGGTTTTTCTTTAAGCATACGTAATGATAATAACCTACATATGAAAACTATAAATTGCGCAAAATAAACAAAAAAGCCAGTCTTATTTTGTATTATTTATACAAATTGTAAACATCAAATAGATTCGTTTAAAGTTGATTTAACACGTCTGAATGTTTTACGCATGCTGATCACGAAGTCACACGTTATTCAAGCCAACACATACAAATGTTACTTAACCAAAACTATACTCCAATACGTGAGGCGTCTAACTTAAACAAATACGAATATGATTGTAAAATAAAAATGCATATTTAGTTTTGCTTTATGTTTAAGGTTTCTTAACTCGAAAGGAAAAAACGAAGCCCTACAGGATCACTTTGTTGTCCATCTTTCTATTTGTCAAGACCATTTTTCTCGAGATCGCGTGGGGGTAACTAGCTAAAATTTATATTAAAAAAGCAGATCTACTATCGATAAGAAAAAAACGCGCTTTTAAATGAATATATTCAATATATAAGAGTACACAGTTTATACTGGTGTTTGTATGAATACATAGTTTATACTGGTGTTTGTATGAAATTTGTAAAATATACTTACTACAAAAAAAATCGGTGAATTAAACATTTAGAGATATTTAAAAAAAAACATTAAAAATCGCCTTGCTTTATTTTATATAAAATGTGAGCTAATATGTTAAAAACTTAAGTTTATCAATTTTTATCGGTTGTTGTTGCCGGCACATTATCACACACTTTGCACATTATCCTGAAATTGGTAGGGAAGGCTCGGTGGGCGAGTCCGATTTATTTTGTTGTTTTATTTGTGTTACTAATCTAAAACGTGTGCCAAAAGTAGATGCAAATTGTTCTTCTTCTTTCTTTCCTTACTTCACGCTGTGTTCGGTACAATGCAGGGTAGACAGAGGAAACTTGGGAACTTAATTTTAAGACACTCTACATTGTAACCCACGCTACATGTCTGTTTAGTTTATACATAAATACGTTTGTTTTATTCATTATCACTTCTTTTGTTACCGTAAAAACATCCTCAAATGTAACTAGTAGTTAGTTTATTTTGATAACGTGTAAAGAATGACATACAATAAACAAAAATAGTTTATTAATGCCTACGTTTAGCTTTAAATATGAAATTAATAATTTCTTGTGAAGACCTAAACAACCATAAACATTAGAATAATTTCCATAACATTTTAATATAAAAGTAGGTACTTTTTATTACATTTACTAACATTTTTAGAGTGTAATTTATAATAAAAAAATATTTATTAACATTATAAACTTACAATATAAATATTATTTATCGATAATACAAGATAAAATAAAATAGGTGTTACCTGATACACGGGAAATATAAAATCGAAATAATATTTTAAGCCCTATTCATCTCGTCAAGCTTTTCATGAAGGAAATCCTATTCATATGAGGTAAAGGTGCAGCTGTGACCAACGATTAGTCGCAATTCGTAGCCTGCATAAATGTGTCTACGACCTGCTGCAGTAATTCATTCTACGTTATTTTATTTGATATTCCCGTGAGCCACCCTGAGTAACTTATCCCAGATTATACAATTTTAGAAAATATTAATTTACTTTGACTTTATCTCAATATATTTTGTGTAAAAGTTGAAGCAAAAAGAAAGACAAATACCGGTCAAGTGCGAATAAGACTCCCACAACGAAGTTTCCGTACCTATTTTAGACATTTTAAAAAAGTTAACAAACTTAAGTTAACTTTTTGGCACAAGCGTGTTGCAGTCCACAACGACAGGTTGTGGGTTCGATCCCCACTTGAGAAAAGAAATATTTAATATTTTTAATTTAAATTTAATGTTCTCAATTCTTCGCTGTTGTAACAAGGCAAAGCGCAGCATTGATTCCCGCCACTCAGGCGACCCTCTTAATAATTTTGTCCTACCCGTTGTCACAGTTTGAAAGCTATGTCGGTAAACTTCCGGTTTATGAATCTGTCGCGAGGAAAAATACTGTGTAAAAGTCTGATAAAGAAGGACAACGTCTCAGCTCTATAGGTCATCAATGGTAACACACACTGCTCGAAAACTGTCAATTTCTGATGAGGCATGCTGGACGAAAAAATACTTTATTGTTTCCGGTTTGCTCGGCCTAACCGTGTTGTATTTTATAACAGACCTCTCTCACACAATTTGACTTACTTATTCGAATCACTTGCCTCAAGTAGGTTTACCCTTCAATAACTTCCAGAGTAACGCCTTCATCAATGGCCTTTTATGTTGATAGAAAGCCCGGTTCTCTCCATCTATTTAAACACATCATTCAGTATGACATTTAGCAATTTTAGGGGTACTGCCCCTTGTTGCTTAATAGTTGTTTCGTATACACACTTCAATATCTCGATGTATCTATAGATAATCTGGCATCGCTAAAGAGACTAGCACGGCCTAGATCTCGATAAAATCTAAGGTTTTGTCAAAGCCCACATATGGAAGATACACGTAATTTTTTTCTATTTAACTCATCACAGCGTATGTATGTTATCCATGGTACTGTAGCTCGTTATGCGGGAGCAATGTCTGGCCTGCACATAATATAATTGGGGAAAATTCTTGGCACAAGAGCTCAATAGGTCTGTAGTTCTGAAACAGTACAACAAGAAGACCATGCTTTCGCTCCACGCTCACGGAGCAGTTCCACTACTTATAACAGGAAAATTGTTTGAAAAACTTTTTTCGAAGCGCCACTAGGAGGAGTTCCCTATAGCATTTAGCAGATCTACTATGATACTATTATTTTGTTGTTTTTTAAAACCCTTAATGCGTACAGAATAACGTCGGTATAGTGTCAATTTGGATCTTTTGTTATTCTTCATATAAAGAACAACATCTTTTGAGGAGGTGTGTAACCTTATTTATGTTATTATATCTTAATTGTCCTCTAAATTTCAGGCTTAGAGGAAACTGTTGCACCAGACTATGTCTTTAATGTCATCATCATAACATCATAATTTTAAGTCTTTCATGCTATTCCACTACTGAAGCTGAGAGTTGTTAGAACCCTGTATTTGGACAAGTGTTGGTCGAAGGATAGATTTCATTAGAAGTGACCATTCAAACTTAACACGTAACATGACTGAATAAGTAGTTTAACCTAATGTAAAATTAAAATCCGTAGCTGCGGTGGCTGCGTACTGCGCGCACTTTCAACTTAGACTGGAATGTTTGTCCTCTAGATGGCGAATTCCAGGAATACGGTGTATTTCCTCTGTTTCAGGAGTCCAGGTCATATGATACTCCACTTTAACTTGTCTATCTAAACAGACCACTACTGTGTGCTCTATGTTTTAGTCAAAAACATTTTATATGCTGCCAGTTGCAAAGCTCGTTTTTGTTTTTCACAACCAATCTTTGCCGAAGTTAAGTAAACTAGTAAGACGGTGCTGTCTTGAAGCTCTTACGGTCTCTTCGGGAAGAATGGTGCTAATCTACATGGTGAAGTTTAAACTTATTAATTATTTAAATAATTAAATAATTAATAAGTTTAAACTTCACCATGTAGATTGGAGGTGGTGCAGTAAGACATCACGTATACATATAAATGTATACGTGATGTCTTACTGCACCACCTCCCCCCTTTCGAACTTCACGTGATTAACGGACGGCGCCAAAAGCAGGAAATGTTTACAAATTATAATATTCTTATTATAAATGTAAGAAAATTGAAATCCTGGAAAATGTGATCATAAAAACATTATTTCAGTATTAAGCATAACAGACGATCAACACGTACAATAAACATTATAGCTTTCAAGTGACAACTGCAGATTTAATTTATTCTTTAAAAAAAGAAGCATCACACTTTATCCGCCATGTATCAAGGTATACTTAATATTATGACAATCTGTTAGCCACTTTCCCATGGAATGAAAATATTAAATATTTAATTTCTCCTAGAGAGAGAATCGAACGCACAACCGTCGCACACATTTACAGTCTTAATGGTTGCCGCTGCAACAGGGCGGCCTAAATTTCTTTTGATGATAAGAAATAACTACTACAAATGATTTAGACCAATTTTTTAAACTTCAAAACATTATATTCCAAACTGAAGCACCTCATTTTCATAACATTTACTGAAATTGTTGTACGATTACCTGTAAAACCTACTCGATTTACCATCATAAAAAGCGACTGTTGAGTTGAATGGTACAAATAAGTGGAGATGCGGTTGTTCTCATGTCATTAGACGGTAACAAGGCTTTAGAAGTCGACGAGGCGGTGATCGAAGCTCGGTCAAGCGCAAGAGATAATACCTCCATTGCTCTCCATATCTTTACCAGTTTCGATCAATTTTATTTATTCTACAAAGCCAAATGTATATGTATGCTATAAAAAAGCTTATCACAAATATTTCACACTCAAGTCACTTATACTTATACGAAAAATGATTAATTTACTTTTTTCGGTTTACGCCTTTTCCAGCACATAGCAAAACTAAGTAAAAAAACCGAGAACCTGTCAAGAACCTACGCCAGGCAACCATAAAAGAAAGCATTTTATATTGAGGATCAACAATTTCAAACAATTTTTTTTATATTTATTTATAGGAATTTAAATTTAAGCAATATAATAAATTGTATTTATTCTACTTTAACGCTGTCTAATACCGTCCATATGACCAGCATATTATTATTTCGAAAATGAGGTAAAATTTTATCATTTTTCACCAACATATTTAAAAATTATGTAAGTTAAGAAACAAACTTTAACAACAATTCAATTAATTTCTCTTACAATTCAACTACAAGATAGAAGGAGACATAATTTTCATTCCTTGAACCGCATATTGGATAAAGGAATCATTTAATGCACAGAGAATCTTATAGAGACAGAAACCTTTTCTCATTAAAAAATGTAATCATATTTGTATGTATTTTGTGATTTACACAAGCTCCGTATTCACTAGGACTGCAATAAACAAAATCAACCTGGTGAATACAATAAAGATACTACTATTTACTCAAAAATTAACATTAACTCTAACATATACTTGATATTATACGGTGCTTTATTTTTTATTAAAACGGTAATATTCACACATTTTTCAGTTATTGTATAAAGTTGTAAATTAAACTTACGAGGAAACGTGGCCAATAAAGTTGCGTTAACCAGGAATTGTAAACAATTATCCGCTGCAACATATGCGCGTAATGTGTTGTTTCATTATTTGTGATTATGTTTTGCAGATAAATTCTTGCGTTAAAAATTTTATTCATTATTTTGTGTTATTTTTAAAAATGCTTCTAAGAATAAGTAAAGTTTTCCCGTATACCACTATACATACCCACCGCCCAAATGTTGATAGCGAAGGAGGACCATCACTCAAGGAATTCACATTACTCAAGGAATTAAAGACACATCGGGGCCTTAATGGCATATAAACATTATTTATTATTATTAAATTTATTTATAGTCAAAATACATTATATAAATAAAATAACGTTATATCTGTATTTCATAAATTCTCATAGCACGTACTTTTATTTTTATATAACACTTGTCAAAGCCAAGTAAGCCCTTAGTTGTTGATCAACATGTTAATGTTCTTATTTACAACTCTTTGACTATAAGCAATTAATTTTTCATAAAAACGTCAAAAGCTATTTAAAAAAGAAGCTTCAAAGGATTTCATCTACCTAAGAATAATTAACGCACTCTACCGTTAAGATTCGTAGCTAAGCTATGCTGAAGCCACCTTCATTTTAATATTTACCGTGGAAAAAAATATACGATACAATTTGTGCTAGGGATTCTTCATAAAATTACTCTACATAAACTTGCATTCATGTAAGACATTTACCTTATATATCTTTACATTTAATATCTACATAGTAAATATTAACTTTCTTTCTTTCTTAGCTTCACGCTGTATCCCGCACGAGGCAAGGTAGGCAGAGGGAAACCGGGAACCTGGTGTTAAGACACTCTGTTCCACTTCCGTTCCCCACTTTCCGCCAATTTTGAGGCATTGCGTGTTGAGTGGCGGAACTTAACGCCGCCGCCGTATATATTAACATATAGCTCAATTTTATTTGCCATACTATGTAAACCACAAACGCAGAGCACATTATTTTTTATGTTATAATTTAACACTTGCGTTCATTGAGCAAACCAACCAAGTTGACACAAAGGATTATAGGAGGGAGCAAATATCTTTTTATTCATCTCGTTTTGTAGGTATATAATATGTAACTTTTTTTTGCAGTACTGATACTATATAGATCTACGACTACCCGTCGTAGATATATATATATATATATATATATATATATATATATATATATATATATATATATATATATATATATATATATATATATATATATATATACTGCAAAAAAAAAGTTGTTAACACTACGTTCCGTTGACCACTTTCCGCTGAATTTGAGGCATTGCGTGTTGAGTGGCGGAAGTTAACGCCGCACTTTGCTTTGTTACCAGAGCGATGAAGATGAAAATATTACATATTCTGTTTTCTTATACTTTATATTTATTACTCTATGTGCGCTAGGGTTTCAGGTAAATGAATAAACTTTGTAGCAAATTTGTCGAATATTTTAAATTGACGTACTATTTTATATTTATTAACCTATTTAAATTAAACAAACACTTAACGTTGAAAGAAGGTTGTTAAAATATGTCAGTAAAAACTGCATTTAAATCTGGTTAGCCGTTTCTGAGAACAACGTACAAACGCACAGACAAACAGTTAAACAATAAAAAAAATAACTATTTTGGGTCCTATTACATTAATAAATGGGGACATTAATTAATATGATTGGACCGCATAAGATTTTTTTAATATATCTTCCATGTAAAGACACCGATATGTTACAGATACAGACATAGTATAAGTATTGATTAGTTTACGTTGTACTCGGTTATTGTGCAATTAATATCATTTCTAGATAACCACTTTTAGATAGATCACGTAAGTGTAGAAATCGCTTATCCAGATTAAACTCAAAGCTCCCTAAACCTTCCGCTAAAAGCTTTGTTGCACCAATAATTTCCGATCAACTAGATAACGGTTACATACAAAAGCAAGTGTGGTGAGACGTCTTATGTAATAGGTTTAGGCGAACTAATGGAAGCAAACCGCAGCTTTGGCGTTGCGGCTGACAGGCCTCCACCTAGGATGCCACATTGTGCAAAATGGTGACATGCTCACAGTAGATGAGCTAACGAAATAAATGACTAAATGTACTTCTTGCAATAACTGAAAAGTATAGATATAGAACAATCAAATACAATTCTAATGGTATACAAACCAATAGTTTTATATAGTTTTTCGCGCGTATTTTCTGTATCTCATTCACATTCCATATAGCTGAAATGATTTAGGAAATTGAGATAGTGGTAGATAATGAACGTTAAAAGAAATATTAAATATGGGGGCTGTGCGACGTCTGTTCTTAGTCAAACAAATATTTTTTCTTCGATACTATAATACGAGATATTAAATCAAAGAGCTCAAGAGATACAAGAATTTCAAAAAGGCAAATAATAATTGCGATATCTATTCAAATAATTTCATTTTATCATCAGAAGAAAAGGTTGCAAAAAGTTAAAGACATTTATAAATTATAGAGTCAACGGTTGAAATTTTGTAAATCTAATATTTAAAGTTTTATATAATAAGAACCACAAAATAATTACATGATTCGCAAAATGCTATGTCGCTCGCATCCACTGCGGTTTCATGTGACAGTCAGTTACATGCGAGTTTATTACGTTACGAATAATTAGATCCGCAGCCGAGAGAAATCGGTATTATCAAGTTACCCGTCATGTATGAGGGAAATTAGGATAGACGACCTAAAAAGGGTAAGGGACATTTAAAATGATCAAAAGATATTCAAAGTACTCTGATAATGCTTTTACATAAGTCTTAAAAAAATATAAGCTCTAACCCTGCACTAAAAAATCCTACTGTTGCATAGAACTGCTCTTTAGTTTACTGTTACAAAATATAGATTATTACAGGTATTATATTTTACACCTCATTGTTTTCTTTGTAACCCTGTCTGTTGATCAAATACAAAATAATCTGTCCGTCAGGGGTTCCTCATCCATTTCTAGTGTCTGTCCGAAGGTTTATTATATATTATTTATCAGTAGGTTTACATAAAAAACCTAAGAAAGGAAATATATATTTTGTTTATTATAACTTTATTTGTATACCACTTATATAAAAAACTAACAAAGATTTATAAGTCACGAAATACAATGTACAAAAACTGATCTTATGGCTAAATATATATCTCTTTCAGATAACCTTTGGGTTCAGTTGATATCAAAATCATTAATTATTAATAAAAAATGAAGAAAAAAAAAAATATTTTTAAGTAATCTACGTAATCTCATAACATTTGTTCACATCAGGGAAATGGAGCAGCGGAGACTAAGGGACTCACAGAAATGGACCCGTCCAAGTCTTTTCTTTTCCAAAAGCACTTTCTAAATTACTCATCATTGTTTTGATACTCACCGTATTTCTCCATTGTGATACAGGCTGCGTATGACACCTCGGCATATGTTTGGCGTCTGTCAGAATCAGAGCATTTCGCTTCCCACCAGGGATTCAAAATGCATCTTATTCTGAGTAGGAGTAGTGTTTTAAGGAATATGTAAGTTAACTATATAATAAATTATTGTATGTTTAATTAATACTAAATTAACAAAAGATTTACATTTTAAACTAATAAAAAACAAAAAGCATAAAAAATAAATTCCTTTAATGAGAATTATTTATTTATTCACGTACACAAAATAGAGTCGTTTGGAACATTCCGAGGTCAGAGGCAGTAACTTTAGTGAACCGATAGTAAATTGTTATTCGCTAAAAAAATTAAGGTTGAAACTTCTTATTTTGAATTTTATTTAAGCTCGAATTATAGTACATATATACAAACTTTGTTCATCACTGCATATTACTTTTATATCGCAGTTTGTCTCATTTTCCGCACTAATAAATAACACATCTAAATCCCTGGGATCTCGTATCAACAGTCTAATCTAGTAGGGTCTTGATAGGGACTGCTCTCTTGATTGGTCTTTCTTGTGTTTTATGTGAGAATTAGTAGCGATCATAGAATATGATTCACATTATTATGAGACTCAGACAAAAAAAATCTACATGTAATCTACAGAATCAGCATAACAATAAATTAAAAGTAAAAAATAAATTAACAGTTTAAATTAAACTTGAACTTAATATTGAATTAAATGTAAACATAGAAAAGAAAACGACAAAACAAAAGAACAAACATAAAAAAATCATTTAATGTTAAAAACATTTCTCTCCAAAAGTAAACTACTTAATTATCACAACATCTTTAGTGTTTTTTTTTAGCTTCACGCTGTATCCCGTACAAGGCAGGGTAGACAGAGGAAACCCGGGAACCTAGTGTTAGGACACTCCGTTCCACTTCCGTTTCCTACTTTCCGCCGAATTTGAGGCATTGCGTGTTGAGTGGCGGAACTCAAAGCCACGGTTTGCCTTTTTACCAGAGCGAAGAAATGAAACATTAAATATTTAAATTGAAAATATTTAATATTTCATTTATTTAGTGTATTTAATTCTGAATTAAGGTTTTCATAATAATTTGGAATGCAAAAAATATTTTTTTGTACGATACTTGCGTTTTAAATGAAAAGTACAAGTGAGGATGATCCCACTGTAAGTCACGGTAATGGAGCTTGGTTAAATTATTGTATAATATTATTAATTATGTAATATTTTTCATTTATTTTCTTAAATTCGGCGGAAAGTGGGGAACGGAAGTGGAACGGTGTGTCTTAACACTAGGTTCCCAAGTTCAATCTGCCTACTCTGCCATGTGCGGGATACACCATGAAGCTGAGTTGAGTTAATTTTTTTTTTAGATTTTTATTCGTTTTATAGTTCTTAATCAATGGGATTAAATTATAATTTAAAATGTAAAAAATATTTTAAAATAATTTCAAGTTTCTATCCGTATGAGATGTCTCTGTAAGCTAACCAAACGCATGTATTTGTAAGCTAACGAAAGTGTACAAAAATTCAAAATAGAGTGCACCTCAAACAATGAATCAATGCTTAGGTGTTCTAAACAGATAAACATGGTCTTTGAAAAAAATGGGTTCTTTTTTCAGTTATATAATAAAACGAACACCCCTTCAGTAAGACCTTAGAAGAACCGTCGCAAGAAACTCGCCGGGTTTGTTTTAAATCAAATGTTAACATCGAAGTATTTATAAGTGACAATAATTTTGAACATTTGATTTTAAAATAGCCTGGAGCTAGCTGTCAGTTTCCAAGGCGTGTGTATCATTTATAAAATCATTAATTTAGTAATAACCATTAACACTCAAACATCTTTTCACAACTTTTATTTAAAAGTATGAAATAGGAAATTCTCGGACATTTTCTGAGGATCTATTTTAAAAACGCACACAATGTCCCATGAAAGATATACGGACTCAATGCAATCAAATTGTAGGTGCAGTAAGTTTAAACTTATTTCTAATATGAATATTATGTATATCACCGATTTTGGTAGATTCATTAATATTTTTCTTAACTTACATAACATTTTTAGAATAAACATTTATAAATTACGCGAATAATTCGCTTCTGTGAGACAAAGATTGAATTAATATCGGCGGCGTTTCCCCTAAGTAAAACACCGCAGGATATAATACTATGAAAGTAGCTAAAGTAAACGAGGCGTGCAGTTTTCCTTCAGTTAATATTCAGATTTTTTAACAGTAAAAGCTGCTGAGGCTGCTAGCTGCTCTTTTTGCCAATCCATCGATATGAGGTCCCCACTGTAATTTAGAGTCAATTGTGATACCGATACATAATGTATAACCAACAGGATCCACGGCTTCACAATTTAAGAATACACCGGCTTTCACAATTTTCGTTGTTTCAAAAATCATACATTTAGTTTTAATGCTATACAATAGTAAGTTATTAGCACTAAAACAGTGTACTATTTTTGAGATTGCATTGTTCACATCGTCAAATACATTTTGTATCCTTTTCAATTTAAAAATTTACAAAGTGTTATTAGCAAACAATACTATCTCATGGCTCTTTCGAGCTAAATATTATAAAACCTTCCATCTTTTTGGATTCCCAACCGCCCAATCATTAAATGATAAGAAAATCATAACACTCGTTTTGAATAATATAAAAAATTTCATATTATAAATGACGTATATTATTATATTATATTAAAATTTTGCTATCACATTACTTACAGTGGTCATCAGTACAAAATCAGTTGAGTTTTTTATAAATTTAATTTTTACAATAGTAAAATGAAGCCAACTGACTACAATGATCTGAGCGTTACATATTAATTATAGATTTTCTAGGTAAAAGGTTCATAAATTTTTTATCAATAAGGTTGTCTCAAGAAAGATTATGAGGTAATATGACTTATAAGATCTTAATCCAGTACAAGTGGTGGATTTCTCTTGTAAGTTTTTATTAAAATCACCACATACAACTATAGATTTCTTAGATTTTATAGCTACCTGCTATTATTTAGTTACAGTGTTCATACAAACCAGTGGAAGGATTGTATACACTTACAACTATGAAATGGTCAAGAACATAGGCCATATAAATAATCTTCTCATCTGAGGCATCGGCAAGACATCATTTATTGCAAATAAAAAAACAATAATTATAATGAAATCATAATGGTTAACTTGCAATTGTTGTTAGAGGTAAACTTACCTTGTGCGTTGTTGCGATACAATTTATCATCTAATTATATTTAGTAACTACTAAAGATAATAAGATGGTAAATTGTATCGCAACTCCCAATTACTTCCCATCAAAATAATTAATTTAGGAAATTGGTATGACAAATAAAACAAGTGATAAGCTTAACTTAGTTGTTTATTCTTGGCTAGCGTCAACATTTTCTGTTTGCAAGCCCTTGATAGATGCAACTGGCACGTAAGTTACAAGGGTAAAAAGTTTGTGTGCTGAGTCCTCATCATCATTGCGTCTGCGAGAAAGCCTCACACGCACTCTGAAAGGTACATTTCTGAAAAATAAAATAAATATCATAAATTACATGGTTACTTTTATAAAAACATAACTACAAATCTGGAACCTACAATACCACACTTTGCGTGTGTACCAACAGATGTACCAAAGAATTTTTCATATTTTTCAATACACTACTAATTTAAAATAATGTTGATTGAAGATTAAGGTCTATCTTTAAATTAAAGGAGTCGTAATTGCCTAAAAGATTTCTCTTTTTAAATGTGTTTTCAAATATCAATATTATATTAATAGTCTATAAGATAATAAAACATCAATTAGAAAAATATATAACTTTTTGAAAAGCTATGGTCATAATTTTTTATTGATTTTGGATATCACCGGATAAACAGTAATAATAAGATTGAGAATTATAAGGAAATAAAAAATGACTGCTTAACTCTCAAGAGATTACTTGTACATTTGTTTATTCCACAGAAATCATTAATTTTAACTTATTGAATCATACAAATGCAACACTGATATTGTCACAATATATAAAATTTATTTTAAGTTTTAAGTGGAAAACATATTTACAAAATTTAAATATTTTAATTTATATGATATTTCATGTGATAACTTTTTCATAAATTTCAAGTAAATAAATGTAGAGGTACTGACTAGAACTTAGAAAAAGTTAAGTATTACTAGTTTCAACACTAACATGACATTAGATTTTATTTTTGAGCCTTTTGTTTTCTTACACTTATTGGGTTATAAATAATTGGGTTATAAATAAACCTTATGATAAAATACATGAAAACACTCAGTAAGCTTAATTACATGTAAATTTCAGAACTTTTTGGACAAAACTCACTGATTTTAAATCAAATAGTTTTATATTAAATATGCAAGTTATTATAAGTGAATGATTTAAAAAAATATATAACTTAACAATTCTGTTTTATTATTCAAAAAAATGTACTATTCAAGAACAATATTATAACTTTTTAAATTAAAAGCTAATTATTAAATACCTATAGTAATTAAATTTTTATATACATTATAATAATTAAATGCCTTATAAATTTACCAATAATAGCATACGCAGCAAATTTTACTACTAAATGAAACTATAAGCTTATAATTGGTTAGGAAATTACTATTGCAAATACTAGTATGTTACTAAATTTTGACTAAATAATTTTCTATATCAGATATACTTATAAAGTCAATTTCAGTAAATTTGAATGTTTAGTTCGAATATTTATATTATTCAGAACAATTTTGTGTTTGCAATAAATATAACCTAACTTATTATTGTTATTTTCATTAATATTAGAAGACTACCGTGTATAATGCTTAAAGTTACATTGAAATAATTATAAATGAAATAAAAATCTGTGTTTTACCTGACACCCTTAGACCACAAGAATTTGTTTAGCCTGGTATCAACACGAACATCTGGGGTTCCCATTTGTTTTTCAGCGAATTTACGAATCTCCTTAATCGCTCGCGGTGCCCGTTTCTTAAAACCAACTCCATGAAGCCGTTTGTGTAAATTAACAGTGTATTCACGAGTCACAACTTCATTTATTGCTGATTTACCTTTTCTCTCTCCCTTAGGTTTTGCCATTGTGATCTGCAATAATTATAAATCAAATGTTCAAAATATACACGTTTCTGAGTTTTCTGTACACAAAGTAACTTCTTTTAATTAGCTAAATATTCTGATTATACATTTAACTAGTAGATTTAATCTGATTACTACTTAAAAACACACCTCAGCTTGCACTTGCCGAATCAAAAAGAGCTGTCAAATTTTTAAATGTCAGATCGAAACTGTCAGAGGTCCGTTTTAAGCTGACTACTAAGTATAATTTTATTGACAATTTAATTAATAAATCGCATATTATTCATAAAAAAATCATATTGTATATATCTATGCATTTTTGAAATATTATGTATTTATTTTTTTAAAATATCCATAATTTCCATATTTCTAAAATATACAAGCACAAATTCAAAAATTCAGTCCAAACCTATATTAAAAAAATATTTTGCTTCCTATTTTCAATAACTAGCCACGCAACATTAGCGATAGCGAATCAAATCGATGTTTTGATATTAACGGAGACTCCATATATATGTTTTTGTGTAAAATATCAATATTAAAAATATTGATATTTTACACAAAATCATGTAAAAAAAATGTATTATTATATTTGATAATTATCTACGATATACACGCCTAAAACTATAAGCAAGAAGAGTTGACTTTAAATTGAAACAAACTACAAAGCAGAAGCACATATATATTCTATAGCTTTGAAGTGTGAAATTAATAAAATTAAAGATTCAAATATCAATACAAATAAATTAAATTCGATAACCTAACATTTGTTTAAAAAAAGCATATTTTTAAATAAAACAAATAATAAATAGGAAAACGATTAGAAAACTTGTTGATTTATCTTTATTCACTTAAAATAACATATTATGGCTAAAATATACAAGTGTGTCTTATTATCATAATCAATGCTATTTACACAAAAGAAATATATAAGAGAACTTCAAGTTAACAATAATTAACTTTTTAGACTTATTCATCCTGTAAAGTATTTTAATGATTACATTAATCGCGATGTCCGACCAGACGGCCGAAAATTTGAAGATCAACGAGATATAAAACTGAATATCAATGCCATAAAAGCTGCTGATGCCTCTGCTGTGGTTAAATGTGGAAATACTACAGTAATTTGTGGTATTAAATTGGTAATTCTAATTATTAAGATTATTCCCTAATTATATTGGTGTTGTGTCGGTATATATAATACTTTTTTGTTAAAGGAATTGGCTAAACCAAAAGCTGAAGAGCCTGAATTAGGATTTATTGTGACTAATGTAGAACTACTTCCGTTATGTTCTTCTAAATTTAGACCAGGGCCTCCATCAGACCATGCACAAGTTATTAGCAATGTAGTGGCTGATATATTTAAGAATTCAAATTGTGTGGATTTAAAAGACCTTTGTATAGTACCTGATAAACTTGCATGGGTTGTATATTGTGACATTGTATGTTTAGATAATGATGGAAGTGTAGTTGATGCTTGTATTATAACATTAATGACAAGCTTAAAAGTTTGTAAGTGTATATTTTCTTTGCATATTTTTTTTTTATTTTATCTCTGTACGCTAAGTATATTTAGAATGTAATATATTTTCAGTATAACTACTTTATTAATTTAAAAATATTTCAGTAAATCTACCTTTGGTAACGTATGATGCAGAAACAGAAGAAATTAATGTAAATACAAATGTAAGGACTCCCTTAAAAATACATGGTCTACCTATCGCTACAAGTTTTGCTGTATACCAACATTCACCAAGGTTTTTTTTTTAACAATTATTATTTTGATACATATTTAGGTATCATAGATCCCATCACAAACATAAATATAAAACTAGAAAATTAAATCTTAAGTCATTCCTCGCTTTATCAACAAAACAATCCAAGAATTATAAATTTTTATCTTGATTGGAGACACTTGCATCTCATGATATTAATTAATGATGTTATATTTATTTTTTCAGAAGTATAGTACTGTCAGATCCTTCTGCTTATGAAGAAGAAATGAGCGGTGGTAATGGTGCTAATTTAATAATTAGTTGGAATAAAGAACAGTTTTGTGGCATACAGAAATTTGGTGGCAGTAACATTTCTAGTGAAACAGAAAAGAAAACTTTAATGGTAGCTAAAGAAAGAAGCAAACTTATTGAAAAAGTTATTGAAACATGTATAAAAACTGAACTCTGAAATAAATATTTTATATTTTTGCAGTTCTTATTGTTACATAATTGGATTTACTAATGTTTATAGTGAGGATTTACTAATGTTTATGATGATGATACAATTTTTTGTTACACGAGTGATAATGTTATCAGTTGTATTAATCATTTTTTTTTATTTATGCTGTCTTGCACATAGTTGGATATGTTGAGGGAAGCTGCTGCTCATTAAAACATTTTCATTCCTAGCTCTCTGCGAAATCCTCAAAACATTCACAATAGCCTCTGGACCATATTTATACTATGCTTATGTTAATACATACTTTGGTGACTTTCATAGACAACAACGCCGCGGTTTGTCTTGTTACTGACCGCCGAAATAAAAATATTAATAGTTAATTTCCTCTAGAGTCTAGAGGGAATCAAACCCACAACATCATGCTTCTGTGCCACGAAGCCTCCAATCATTTACCAAAGATTAAAAAGTCGTTAATTCATTAAAATTATAACTAATTTTGTTTTTTATAAACTAATTCAAAATTTAAATCAATAGTGAAATATTATTTTAGTACTACATATTGTATGTCAATCACTGCAATATCATGTTATAAAATATAAATTGTTGACGATACTTTCGTAAACATTTGTGACGCTCATTATCAGTCAAATTAATTCAATTCACTTTTTATTTTGGCCGTCGATAAATTTCGCACCATGTCGAAAAATACGACATTTTTACGGGCCGTTACGTTAGCTATACCTTATTTACACGCTTGTGATTTATATTTGATAAACGTCATTAATTGAGTATTCCTGTCGACGAGTCCTGTAACAGCCTTTCGCCGATCTGTTTTTTTTATTCGAAGTGACATAACTGTTGTTGACCTGGAATGGTCTTTAAAGCATCACCGCGCGTGGAAGGGTGTGGTTCGCCCCTCAAGAACGAGACGATCTTTTACGGGATCGCTCGTGAAAGAAGCAGGCATAGCAGAGGAATGACCCGCGTACGCTAATCGGGAAGGTCTGTGACTGTCTGGCCTAGTGGCGAACGTGCAGTGTAAAAGAACTGGCCTTGTCGTCTCTTACAGCGGCGGGGAATATGTCACGGGACTGTTAATTTACTGTGCCTTTGCGACTGTGATTGGATCGTCAGGGTCTAGGAGGACGCTATGAGGGCGTAGAAGAAGCGGGTGTGAAGTGTAAAATCGTCGTTTCGGACCAATGTCGGCTTTTCAACACAAGTCACAACATGGCGCGTATTCGTATTCATGAGTTTGTTAAATATGTTTTTCAGTAGGTACAATATTATAATTATTCATAAATAAATAATGAGGTATTCCACTATCTACTTATTTTAACATAAGACGATTGTTAATGTTTGTCGAGGTCCAGCAAGCGTTTACATGGCCTACTAAGTATTCTAAATATCCTGTGGTTTTATTTTTTTATCCTGGTCATATAAAGTAGTAACCAAGCTAAAGACGTGTCTATGGTCACTTATATTATCGTAAATGGCAAGTTTTTGAAAATGTCACCACGTCTCAAAATATCAAAATATGTTATTGAGGTAAAACTTTACAAATTTATAGATTTTTATTGAAATTTATCAGCTTATTGTTACTTTTACACATCGTTGCATAGAATTTGAACTAAATTTATACTTTTAGTAGTTTTGCCCTAAGTTTTATTCATTAGTATAGACGTCATCATTACATTATCCATTTGCTTAAATAACATCTTTTATTTTTTTATGTATAAAAAAAAATATATTTTTAATTACAGCGTTTGTCTAAAATTAATACAAATGAAACCACGGGCTGCCTATATGGTCTTATGTACGACAGTACATTGCTCGTCGTGGGGATGAGCTTAGAATTTTTCGAAAATGAAAAGAAGACATACAGACAATTACTTCTACATTTGCCTGCCGAAGTAGAATTATGTGGTGTTATAAAATTTAACGAATCTTTATCAATAGATTCAAAACCAAAAGAAATATTTCAGGTACTCCATAAAAAAATATTTACTATACCTATTGATGTTAAAATAGAGTTAAATATGCTTATGTTTAGGTCATTAAGTAATTATAAGAACATAACCTTGCTTATAATGGCTTGCTGGGTTCAATCCCCACTAGAAGAAATGAAATGTAACATTTTCAAATAAAATATTTTCATTTTTTTGCTCCGGTAACAATGCAAAGTGCCCCATTGAGTTCTGCCAGTCGAAACTCAATGCCTCAAATTCAGTGAAAAGTGGGGATCAAAAGTGGTAATGGAGAGTCTTAATACTAAATTCCTGCCCTGTCATGTGTAGGATTTAGCATTTAGCTGAAAAAATAAAATAAGCATAAAATAAGCATTTTATAGAATAAGCAGTAAAATAAGCATTTTATAGAATAAGCAATAAAATAAGCATTTTATAGAACATGGTGGTTATCAGCTCAATTTATTTGGAGGAATCAATTTAATTTGCCTGCTCTGATAAATAATGTGTGATGTGGTGTCAACACATATAATGCTTTGAATTTTAGCTACTTACCCTGCCTTTTGCATTATATAAAAAAAAACTGTGACAATGATTGTAGTAATTTTTAAATAATTCAAATTCTTAAAAATGTTAAATCTTTTTAGGATGTAGATATAACTGACAATCCACTATTTTTAATAATAAATAAGGAAAAAGAGATCAAAGCTCATTTTTTAGTACATGATAAGTTTGAAGAAACAAGTTATGATATACTACAAACAGATGAATTGTGGAAACAATTTATTCATGTCCGTCTCAATACTATTTTGCCTCTTACTTGTGAAGCTACAATACCTGGAGTAAAAAATTTGCTCCAGAACAAACGGAAAAAGGTAAATATGTTACCCAACTTATTTATTTGTTTGAAACACATCTTTCAGACCTGTATCTGACAATAACTCAAAAATGAGAAGGAAGTGTGAGAAACATAATTTTTAGTTGCCACAATAGGCCTCAATAACTTAACTACATATTTAAGAATTATTATAAACAATAACAAGTTATATATTAGTAAGTGTTTGAGGCCTGCTATGGCCATGGCATGAGACAATAAATACAACATTTTGTGGGTTCCCATTTGAAGATATGAAATATTTAATATTTTCAATTAAAATATTTAATGTTTTTAGTTTATTCTGGTAACAGGCTAAAGTGTGCATTGAGCTCCTTCACATATCGGCGAAAATTGAGGAATGGTACAGTGTCTTAACACTAGTTACCAAATTTGGCTCTGCCTACCCTGCCTTTACCAGGAAACAGCATGAAACTGAGCATAGAGACTATTGTTAAATTTAATTTGTTTACATATTTTTTGTGTCAATCCTACAGATAGCATCTGGCCAGGTCTCATTTAATATAGATGGAACATCAGTGTATTTATTTGGTGTAGCATCTGATGTTGGTGTAACAGGCACAAGTATGGATTCCAATGTAGGAGAATTTATAGACTCAGTAGGCCCTGAACAGACCAAGAAGAAGAAATATAATGCTAATAAAGTTGTAAGTTACTAAGTACTTAATGAAAATGTATGCTTTTTTAAATATTTATAGTATATTTGCCCTTATAGTGTTTTTCCATACAGTTCATGAGGAATTGCATTGTTAACTAAATTCTAGTTGGACTTTATACCATGGGAAGGAATTCTTTAAGTAATTTATACACGGCTTTTGACAAACAAAATAAAAATTACAATACCCATATAAGTGATTTTATTTGGGTGATACATAATATTAAAAGTAATGGCAGAAGGAAATTTATTATTATAGTATAGTATAGATTGTCTAACACAGCTTATGTCCCATGTACAGCTAAAGATAAATTTAACAGGAATATAAAAGTTTTGTTTTGTTAATTTTATAGGAAATTGTACCAGTAAATTTAGTACTAAAGGCTACAAAAGATATGTTATCCGACAAACTTGTAAAGACAGCAGTGAAAATGATGACAACACAAAGGAAACGTAAATATATCATTCACTTGATTTTTTTATTATTAAATAAATATATATATTAATTAACCATTAAATAAATTTTTGTGCTATTGATGTGGTCCCCGCAGTTTCCCACAGAATTACGAAAGCATTACATATTGAATGATGTAACTTTTGCCTTGTTGCCAAAGCATGAAATGAAAATATTTAATATTTTATTTCCTCAATGGAAATCAAACCTACAACCAACCAAACACACACACACACAGTACACACGCCCACACAGCACACACGCCCACACAGCACACACACCCCCACAGCACACACACCCCCACAGCACACACACCTCCACAGCACACACACCCCCACAGCACACACACCCCCACAGCACACACACCTCCACAGCACACACACCCCCACAGCACACACGCCCCCACACAGCACACGCCCCCACACAGCACACACACTCACACAGCACACACTCAAAGCACACACATGCTCACACAGTACTCACACACACACACACACACACACACACACACAGCCCATGCAACAATTTTTGATACTCGCTCAAACACTTAATGAAGTGTGTGCACAACATTTTTACAAATACTATATTAGTGTGAAACCTTAATGCAAGCTGATTTTACTTATCTCTTATATATAAATAGTAATTATCTTCCGTTTTTATTTCAGCTGCATTTTGTATCAGTATGCCCTTAAGAGTGGACACATTAGCAATCATACACAGGAATACAAAACTATCTGAACTTTATAGTGTGCTGGTGGAAGCAGCTTGTCGATCATTGAAATTACTAGAGACCGTTTTACTAGAGCAATTAGGCAAGTTTATTATAAAAATATATAGTTTTTTACATTCATTATCACTTATGCCATTAAGAAAATATATTATAAGAAATAGATCTATTTAAGAAACTTGGTACATTGTCAAGAACATTGATTAGTTTTTCTTAAAATTTATATTGGATACTTTAAAATCATGTATTAAATTTCCTTTCGATTTATACCAAATAAGTGTTAAAATAAGTCTTACCTAAGCATTGCCTTTTGAGTGGCGGAACTCAACGCCACGCTTTGCCTTGTTACCAGAGCGAAGAAAAAAAACCCACAACCTGTCGTTTATTGTCACACGCTTGTGCCCCTGTACTATGGCAGTCCTCAAAACAACAAAACTTTTTGGCCAGTACAAATAAAAATGCTTATTTCTAATAAAAATATTTTGATTTGTTATGTAGGTCAAGAGGGCATTGGAGATGGTGCTGGTCTCCGGCTACCAGAAACTTTTCATTATCTTCCACAAGACCTTGGTCATTTCATCACAAGGGTGCTACCAAAAGGCATTCCCGACGAAAGCATGGGTAAGAGTCTATAAAAAATACTTTTTTTTTTTCATACGGTACGCCTGCGTACTTGATAAGATTTAAAAAGCACTCTGTTCTCCACTTTCCACCTAATTCACGAGACATGCGAGTGTTAGACGTGAAAGGCTACACTGCACTTGTTGTTCTATTTCCTCCTTCAATTGTGAACAAAATTATCATTTCAACTATTCTTTTTTAATTTACCAAATAAACGTAATTTCATAAATTATTATGATATTGACATATAAAATTACTTTTCATTTTTTAATAACACCTTAGTTTTCATATGTCAAAATTAAACGATTATATATTTTTTTATTTATACATAAGACTTAATGAAAACGAAAAGCTGTCGTGTCGTTACGATTATGAGTTCCATTGTTTGAAAAAAAATATTATTTAATATTATCTTTTTGTCGCATTTCCAACAACTCAAGACGCGGCGACGTTTAGTTCCGCCAATCAACATTGAATATCTCGACGTAAAGTAGAGAATGAAATATCTTAACGCAAAAAATATTTGTAAGCTTCAATTCATTAAAAAAAAAAACACTTTCCAGAAAAAGATAGAAAGTTGCTTCATGAAATGCTATCACTACCATTAGACAAGCCACTGTTTAGGCGGGGAAATGCATTTCCAATAAGTACCAGCAAAGTGGTGAACCCCCATGAAGCGATCCCCCTACAACCTGCTAAAGACACAATAACGGCCCTTGTGTCTGGAAGGTACACGTATCATCATTACATGCAAGACAGCTTCAATGATGATGGCTGGGGATGTGCTTATCGCTCAATGCAAACCATATTTTCTTGGTTCAGGTATGTTTTATTATATCTTTAATTTAATATATAGATTTGTAACCATTTGAATCACATATACAAGCATATCTATATGTTTGTTTGTGTGATTTATATGGCTACAGATCTTTTGGTGGTAAAGTTTCTTGTTGCATGAAAGGTTGCCCGTAATAGATCACTTATACGGCACCATTTGTGTTTATATGAATTTTTAATAACTGTTTAATAACTGCATGCACAAGCGTGTGATTCAAAACGCAACGGGTTGTGGTTTCGACTACCAGTCGAGGAAATGAAATATTAAATTAAATGGAAAGCGCGGCGTTGAGTTCCACCACTCAACGCGCAATACCTCAGATTTAGCGGATAATGGAATGTTGTAAGTTCTTAAAGTCCTCTCCATCTGACCTGCCATGGGCTGGATTGCTGCGTGAAGCTGAAAAATAATAATATAAAAGAGAAATTTTATTACAGACTACAAGGGTATACAACAGTAGAAATACCAACACACAGAGATATCCAACAGTGCCTCGTTAAAATAGGTGATAAACAAACGCCATTCATCGGCTCAAAACAGTGGATAGGATCTACGGAAGTGATGTTTTGCTTGGAGACGTTGTTGGGGGTACAGTCGAGGATCATCTTTGCGAACACAGGCTCAGAACTTAACAGCTATGCGCCGGAGTTGGTTCATCATTTTCAAAAACATGGAAGTCCTATTATGATTGGTTTGTATTTTCATTTATTTGTAATATTTTTTATAATTTAAAGTAAATTGTAAATTCAATGTAGTATGTTTGTATGGATAATTAAAATGGTTACAAATTTGTTACTAATTTATGTTTCTTGCTGTATGTTGTTGGTGAGAATGTATGGATGTTAGGCATTTTGGATCTTGATATACATGGCATTCTTGTAATAATAGTTCTTCATACTTATTGTTACATTGTACTTAGTATTAGTGTGTCAGCTCAGTGAGGTAAAATAAAAAAATGTTGAAACACTCTCACTCATTTAGAATCCACTCATATCCTAAACTTTATTTTATACAGTATTTGATTGCAGTTATTTTACTGTAACAGATATCCTTATTATTCCTGTAAGAGATTCCGGGGTAGTTTGTTAATTAGTCAAATTGTAACTAATATATGTAATATTTTCTTACATTAGTTCTTTTTCCTACCCTGATATTCAAGATAAAAAGCTAAAAAGGCATCGATTGCCACTATATTAATTTTTTTTTAGTTTTCTAAAAAAAGTGGTTTTAAAAATATGACGGTTTCAATTTAATTTAAAATATTTCATTCAAATAAGAAGTTACGCTTAATTTTTTGAACATCTAACAATTTACCACTTCACTAAAGTTACTGCCTCAGACCTGAGAAGAACCGGCACAAGAAACATCTAGGTATCAATAATAATAAGAAATATGAATGATCATTATCGTATATTTTCAGGTGGTGGAGTATTGGCGCATACGATAATTGGCGTAGAGTACAATACAGCAACAAGTGACACGCGGTATCTAATATTAGACCCACATTACACGGGTGCGGATGATATTAATATAATTATCTCTAAAGGATGGTGCGGATGGAAAAACTCAGATTTCTGGAATAAAACAGCACATTATAATTTGTGTCTACCACAAACAATACCTGGTATTTAAATTATTATTATTGAATTACAAACAACATATTTAATCCTGGTTTTATCAAATATTATATAGTGTTTTTTTTACTTATGCTTAGTTTTTATTTTTATGTTTTGTATTCTATATGAAATGCCATGTATTATGTTAAAATATATTACTGCAATTAATTCCAGATACTCTATTTTTTTTTTTCGTATATTTCGTAATCGTAACTAAAATATATATTTTTATTTACTTAAAACTTATGTAAAAAAAATAAAGCTTGGTTATTGATCAACACAAGTGCAAATTACTTAGACTGAAAAGTTAAACCTGTTATTAGACATTGTATTTAATCGCTCTGGTGAAGTGACAAAGAGCAGAGTTCCTCATAAAAATAAATAGCTTCATTTTCTATTTCATTTGTTTTTTATGTGCCTTCTGCATTTAGTCATCTCATTGTGAAATTAATATCTATCAATTTATTAATTAATTTAAATTCGTATATTCTATTCCATTTATTAGATATAGCATTTAAAGAGTAAATTATATAAAGATAACAATATAGTGATTGACTGCTCAACGAATATGGCAAACACATTACTGTGATAGCGTTACAAGTTACTAATTGTTTGTAGTCGCCCGCTAGAATTTTTGTTATTATTTGAAAAAAGCTACCAATTCTTTAACAGTAATTATTGCATGTAAACTGATAATTATGTAAGGTGCCATCCATAAATAACGCCATAATGTATTAGTGTCTGAAACGAAGAGGTGAAAATCCATATTTTTTTTGTAATTCTACTTTAAAATACAATCATAATTTGAGTTGTATTTAATAATATCAAGGTTTTAATATTATTTCTTTTATGTAACGTGACTTATGGAGGCCCCTTACATATTTTTTATTTAAATTTTTCTTTTAATTCATAATATCGTTTAAAAAATTTAATCAACTGCCTCATGTTATCATGTAAGAAATAAACACTAAAATGCTTATTTACATGTGGAAGACTGTATAGGTTGTGTAGTTGACCTAATTTAAATGTTTTTTACTTTGCTAATTTATATGAGAATAAATGTATAATACACTATAGAAATAATTTATATATTTATGTTAGAATTCAGCTGTCATTTATTTAATTTTAAATTGCTGTTAATTAACAAGATACATTATTGTCCATTTTTGTTGTTAAGTGCCTTTTATTATTGACTTACCTAATAGCTGTAATCTGAATGAGTTATTATTGTATATTATACAAATAAAATTATCATTTAAAATGAGTTTTTTTAATATTTGTCCCTTTATATATTTATTAGAACACTTTTTTTTTAATTAAACAAAATAATGTTTTTAAAAATACTTAATATTAAATCTTTTAATTTTACTTTCTTCTTCATGTTTGCTAAAAACGTTAGGGTTTAAATAAATGATACAAAACGGCAATTTAACAAGTTTATTTACATAAGTGAAGTTTTATTACAATTATTTTATATACTTATCTCAGTAAGACCTATATACAAATCACAGTGATAAAAATATCTAGTTACAGTGAAAAGTTTTAAGCATTTTTTCAACAAGATGACATTATACAAATATTACACCTGTACACATTGTTTTTAGAAAACGTTTAAAAATTTACTTAATGGGCATCGAACCCGCGAACACCCCTTTATAAGAAAACCAATAGTTGAGATAAAGGTTTTAGTTCAGCTTCATGTATTTTTTTACGTTTTCTATAAAATATGTTTCAATCTTTCAAGTTAATGTAAAACACTGATAATGTAAACAGAAAAAAATAATTTTGCAATCGGTATCCAAGTGGAGAGAATCGATGGACATACAAAAGATATAGTTTTTTAATATACTACCTCCTCTTTTCCGAAAAAAGAAGTTGCTCAAAAGTACTATATTTATTGTCGTCCTCTTAATATGACTGTAACAGTGCAATTAATATTATAAACAAATAATTAATACCACTATTCGTAAATAACAGTTCACTGGCAGATTTAACTACAATTTTAATAAATAATATTAATTAAGAATGATTTTCTTGTTTCATTTTCTATTTGAAATAATAAAATTTAGCATGTACAATTTAATTTCTAGGTATCCCCGTCTTCTATTTAATATTTTCTTAGTGTTGGAATAATCTTTTTGATTTCGACTGTATAATGAGGAAGCTTTTAGGTTATTTTATTTTGAAATAAACGAGACCTGTTGTGGCGCAATGGCACAAGTGAGAGACTGTAAACGCAACAGGTTGTGGATTCGACCCCCACTTGAGAAAATGAACATTTTCAATATTTTCTTTTTTTTCCTCTAATAATAGGGCAAACTGCCTAACATTCCAATTGAGGGATAGCGAGTGAAGCTGAAAAAAATAATAACAGCTTTGTGGATTACAGTACACGCTTTGCCTGCGAACACAATTATTGGATTTTTTGAATATGTTTTACACAACTCTTGGTTGCTTCCGTTGAACGATGCGCAAGTACAAGCTAATTGCATATAAATATTTCTTACAACGTTAGCCATTTACTTAAACAAACAAATGATATTTAAATAAGTACATTGTACGACATATAACCAATTATATAAAGAATAATAAAATAAATAACTCATTAAGTAAAATTACTATATATATATTATAACTGCTTGTTTTTGTACTTCCTTAAAATTTAATTTTAAAAATATTTTATAATACCGCAACTATTTCAGCTGTATATTGTAAGCAGATTTTTTTTTATATTTTTCGTTTCGTTTCGGTTTTGTTACACTATCTAATTAATAATTACTAAACTAATTAATTTATGCTGTATAAATAAATGTTGTATTAGCATACATGAAGATATACTTTAATATTCTTCTAGATATACTTTAATATTTAACCTTCTGATGTTAAATTAATTCAGCAATGGACACAATTAATTTCGATAAATTTTATATGTCCAATGCATCACAGAAGTTAGGATTTGCAAAGAAATTAAGCGGCCATGCTAATATTGTACATTTGTTTAACACAGTACAGTCGTTTGAGATGTATCATAACGTTTTATTAATGCTATTTATTCTTACAAAATTTCTAAATCACAGTGGCGGATTTGAGGAAACTTTTTCTGAAAAAAAAAAAAAAACAATATCAATTGGATTTATAAAAAATCTTAATAACAATTTTGTTTGGATATTTGAAATAATATTTTAATCAGTAAATTATAATGAAAAAAAAAATGTTTACGGCTGTAAAGTGTACTAAGACAGCGTCCGATTATATGAAACTGGGCGATAGTCTTGAAACTAGACGATAAATAAGGAATTCAGAGTGTTTTAACACTCTGAATTCCATGGTATGTAAGTGTATAAAAATAAAAAAAACAAGCTCACCCTCAACTTCAATTCTATCCTATCTATCTCTCCTCCCAACATGTCAACAATATTCTCTCCGTGCTTCAGTAGGAATGCTTCTACATCATCAATTGTTTCAATTTTCTTCATATCCTACACAATGGTCGCAAAAATTGAGCAAATTGTCATCTATACTTATAATAAATGTGTAACCAACAACTGTATGTACATGGAAGATACATTTTAAAAAATATTATCAAGGACGTTTATTAGTGTAATATACAGCCCAAAATAGTGATTTTTAAAATTTTTGTCTGTGCGTTTTTACGCGCTAATATCAAGAACTGCTAACCAGATCTAAATGCAGTTTTTGCCAAAATATAATATATTTTGGCAGCCTTCTCTCAACATTTAGTGTTTCATTTAAATCAGTTGAAAAAGAAAAAGTTAAGTTAACTTAAGATATTAAGTTCGACGAAATTGCTACAATTGTTTTACTCATCTAGCTTAAATTTTAGTTTTCAATTTAACAGATATTTTCTTAAAGTGATAACGTTATTAGAATAAGAAAGTAATTGAAATAAGTACTAAAATAGTGTTTAAATCATGTTACCTCCAAAAGTATATTTAAATCGTGTTTTTCTAAATATGACCGTGTTAATGCTCGACCATCAAAGTCCACTTCAGCCTGAAACAATATTTATTGTCTATGAAACATTGAAATCGATCGCTATTCCTACCGAAAGGCAGGCAGAAAAGGCAAATATAGTTATTAAAATTAAAATAGGCCTGTTGCACAAGCATGCGACTGTAAACGACAGGTTGTGGGCTCGATCCCCAGTAGAGGAAAATAAATATTTAATATTTAATGTTTTTATTTCTACGCTCTGGTAACAAGGCAAAGCGCGGCGTTAGGGCCCGCCACATAAACTTAACACGCAATGCCTCAAATTCGGCGGAAAGTGGGGAACGGAAGTAGAACGTAGTGTCTTAACACTAGGTTCGAAAGTTCTCTCTGCCTACCCTGCCATGTGCGGAATACAGCGTGAAGCTAAGTGGAACAGAAAATAAAATTCTATTGTTTTTTATGCTCACGCAATACCCTGCAAATAGGTTAACGAAAGGGAATAAGAGTTAAGGCATCCCGTTGCTATGATACTGAAATGTTATTATATTATAACGTCACACTTTGTTTTATTATCAGCCCAAGAAACTAAAAAATATTTCACTGCCTCGAGAGTCGAACCGGCTACGGTTGTAGCACGACGATATTAAAATATTATAAATGTTACAATTATCACAAACTTATAGAGAATAATACAATACCTTATATCTTATAAGATTACTGCCTATATCTATACCCTTAACGTCATGTATGGCGCGAATCATGAAGTCTCGCTCTAATACACTATTTATTTCATCCAACTGTTCTTGTCGAATTGATCTGAAATCAAAAATGTTAATTTAATGTAACGGCAGTGGGTTGCTACTTTGAGGAATGATTAAATTATTTTAATATTTCTTAAAGCGTGGCCTTGAAATGACAAAAAACCGAGTATCTTGAAATGTCAAGAAAACATAATTATGTTTATTCGGTTTTTCTTGCGTCGATATAAAATAGGTCTAATATCAAAGTGTTAAAAATTAAAGCACTCATTGTATACTAGTACTAGCGGGACCCGCAGACATTGCTTTGCTTTCTTTTGAAAAAAGTAACACAAAACATATTATATTTTAAACTTACAAAGTTTCTTACAAAGAAATATTAATTAGATATATAAGCTATTCCATTTTTGACAAACAAGTTAGTTTCTAGAGCTATACACTAAGTCTTTTTGAGTTTTTGTGTTCATTTTTTGTTTCAAAGAGTAAAGACACAAACAAACATACGTACAAAAGAATCAAAAAACGTATTGCACAATATCAAAATACCTGCCAACCAACGCGCCGACGTTGCTGAGTATAATGAAGGAGGCGACGCCGCCCAGCAGCGTGCCCACGAGGAGGCTGCCCACGGCGTCGGGCATCGGGCTGCCCGTGTACTGCGAGATGGCCATGCAGCTGGCCGCCACCACCACGCCCGCCACCGCCGCCGTGTCCTCGAACAGCACCACGTTCACCGACGGGTCGGAGCTCCGCATTACTGTGCCATTATACCACTACTTCGTAAATCATATTTATACAATTACTGCATTTTCACGCTTTCACACTTTAACTGTGTAGGTAAAAGGTGGAACACAACGCCATATTTCCTTTATAATAGAGCAACGAAAAGAGTGAGGAAATGAAAAGTATATATGTAATAATTTCCCCGAAGCCCCGAAGCCGAACCGAAACCAACTGCGACAAGAGATAATAACATTTTAGATATTTTACGTTATTATTCATAATTTTAAAATATCAGTTATTTTTATAAATATTATTAATAATATTTTTTTAATTTTACATTGTATAACGTACATCGCAGTGTAGGCAGAAGCTAGCCTTAAGAATTAGACGGTTCCGTTTCTCATTTTTCACCAAATTCTGGAGTCTGCGTTCGGTGACGGAGCTCAACCTCGCGTTTTGTCTCACTTCCAGAGCGAGGTGCGAATCAAACTATCGCATGTACAGTAATACGTTTAGCATGTACAGTATACGTGTAGCAATAATTACTAAGATAACTTACTGTAATCATATAAAGTCATGTTAGCTTCTTTGGCGCCTTTCCTAATAGCGTTCAGGGCTACCATTAATGTCGCCCCTTCTGAAACTACAGCTCCACCAAGAACAAAATATGCCTGAAAATATGTATAGAAAATAGAAAATTATATAGTTTTTAAAACGCATTATAATGATTCCAGTTCCAGCAAAGGAACAGGAACATTTAGGAACATGTTCTAGCTGTTCTGTTCCGGCTTTGGAATGTTCCAGTTTTTATTATAGTTCCACCTATTTCAAATTCTCGAATATATTTTTTTTATTATGGTTTCATTCTGTTTAGGTCGCTATCGGTAGATTTCGTTGGCTTTTATGTGTTTTTTTCTACACAATATGGTATGTAGCTGTGTGTATACATAGCTCCCTTTTTTTTAAGCTTTCACTTTTGTATGCTGTATAAACAGACCGCTCTCGTTTTTTTAAAGCGCTGGCTCAAATTTGAAGTGTCTAACGTGTTTGTACTTTGTTTTACCTGAATATAAATACTTTATTCAACCAGAAAGAAAAAAAAAAATAAATAGTTGTATAAAGTTGGGATCGAACTCATAACCAATGGGTTTATGTCAAACATTGTCCCATTACTCTATGAAGAATTCTATATATTAAATAAAAAAAAACTGTTTTTATCATAATTGCTTATATCAGAATAGTAAATTAAATTACCCAGTAAAAATCATGCAAGGGTTGAGGATCAAGAATGCCAGTAACTCCGTGATAAAACGACAGTCCACAACCAACACAGAATATGCCCACACCAGATATAAGTGAAGAGACATATCTCATGTTTGTGTATCCATATGGATGGTCAGGATCTGCAATCTATTTAAAAATGTGGCCTCAATGATTTACACTAATATAATAAAGCTGAAGAGTTTGTTTGGTTGAATACCCTTTTTCTCGGGAGCAATTGTTTCATTTGGTAAATTCTTTGTGGTGAGCATAGTTCATTTAATGAAGAACTCAATAAATTATTACATATTAATGAATGTACTAAAGTGCAGTCAAAGTTACTTACCAACACTTAAAATGTGTGGAACTGTTGTAATGTTATGAGTTAGTGTATAATAAATTCAGTTATAAACTATGTTAAAATAAAATAGCAAGTATTAACAATATAATTATTTCACTTATCATGTGGTCAAATGGAGATAAATAGAAAAACGCACGATAGCACATTCTAAGTGGCTGAGGTAACTACGAAACAAACACTTCATTTACTTTTATACACAAATATAATAATATATACCGTTGCATTGCAACTCTATTACAAGTTACAATACACATAAAAGAAAAAAATGCTTAGCATAAATTACTGATTTTTTTTAGTAAATTGTGTATTATATGGATGCTTCAAATTTACCAGCGAATGGAGAGCGGAATAGAGTCTCTTAACAGTAGGTTCACAAGTTCTCTCTGCTTACCCTGTCAAATGCGGGATACAGCATGAAGCAGAAAAAAAAGTATAAATGTACATACTTATATAATATACCATTATGTGCAAATAATAATGCATAGAAACTATCAATACATACCTGTACAGATTTATGTATGCCATAAGCTAAAATAAGTTGATTAACAGTATCTGCTAAAGAATGTATACATTCCGAGAACAGGCTATGGGATCCAGTGTATAGCCAAGCACATAACTTAAAGAGAAAGTTGCAACCATTTCTGAAATTAACATTATTATTTTCAATTTAATATTGTATGATATATATTGCAAGATAATAAAATAATTGAAATATTTACATCCCAATAGCTGTTAACACCACTCTTCCAGATGCTGTTTTTAAGCCCATTTCTTCAACTCCATGTTTCAACCGTTTATGACCCATTTCTCTCCTATAGTTTCTTAGCCTTCTCTTAACAGTAAAGACATCTGCAGAACACAAATCAATGAAAATGAAAGTATAATATGTTTTTGCCTTAAAATATTTTCTACATCTAACATAGTAAGCAGGATGCATTTTGAGTTAAGATAGAATTCCCCATTGTCCACCATAATTTAGAGACATGCTTGTTAAAGCAAAACACATTGCACATTATATTCAGATATAAGGGAAATAAAAATTATTACTTTACATAAATGAAATTCTCTACAATTTGATGCAGTACAGTTGCACCATACCATGATAGCACTGACATTTTAATGGCGTTTATAAAAAAACAGACAAACCGATTTTTTAAAGATGCAGGTTCAAATCCCTCTACATTCAGATATTTATATTTTCTTAATAAATATTTTTCCTTTGGAATGTTCAAGTTTAAAAAGGTTAAAAATGAGGATAATGAAAGTTTGTAATGTCAATCAAAATGTAACGTAAGTCAAAACATAAGAGAAAGAATAAAAGCAGAACTCAACCTTGTTCATATCTTCTTCTGTCTAACTCTCTTCGAAGTAGTTCTTTGTCTAGAGCTTCTTTAGAACCCCATACCTTTAATATATAAAAAATGCGTTACGTTACGTTACAGCTGTTTATTGTCGATTGACTAATGATGACAATGGTTGCATCATCATCAGTCAACCGACGTCCACTGCTGGACATAAGCCTCCCCAATGCGCCTCCAATACGGACGGTTCTGTGCGGTCTGCATCCAGCGGCTCCCTGCGACTTTTATCAAGTCGTCAGTCCATCGAGTGGGGGGCCGACCCACACTGCGCCGTCCCGTCCGTGGTCTCCATTCGAGAACCTTACGGCCCCAACGGCCATCAGTTCGTCGAGCTATGTGCCCCGCCCACTGCCACTTCAACTTGCTAATCCGATGGGCTATGTCGGTGACTTTTGTTCTCCTACGGATCTCCTTATTTCTTATTTTATCACGTAGAGAAACACCTAGCATAGCCCTCTCCATAGCTCGTTGAGTGACCTTGAGCTTTCTTATGAGGCCCATAGTTAGAGACCACGTTTCAGTCCCATAAGTCATCACTGGTAACACACACTGGTTGAAGACTTTCGTCTTAAGGCACTGAGGTATTTTGGACGAGAAGATGTGACGAAATTTCCCGAACGCTGCCCAGCCGAGTTGGATTCGTCGATTGACCTCTTTCTCAAAGTTTGACTTACCTAGTTGGACCACATGGCCTAGGTATATATAATGGCCCACAACTTCGAGAACAGAGTTCCCAACGGATATAGGGGCGGGTCCAACATGGACATTCGACATGACTTTCGTCATGTCCCTATTCATTTGAAGGCCCACCTGTTGGGAGACTCTGTTGAGGCCTTCGAGCATAGTGCCTAAGTCCTCCAGCGATTCTGCCATGACAACGATATCATCTGCAAATCGAAGGTGAGTGATGTACTCGCCGTTAATGTTGATGCCGAATCCTTTCCAGTCTAGAAGCTTGAAGGCGTCTTCTAGCGCGGTGGTAAACAGTTTCGGAGATATAACGTCTCCCTGTCTTACCCCACGCTGTAATGGAATAGCCTTTGTACGCTCTTCTTGTACTCGGATCGACATAGTGGCGTTTTTGTACAAGCTCCTCAACTCTTCGATATACCAATAGTCAATATGGCACCGTTGAAGAGACTTAAGCACAGCCCAAATCTCGATCGAATCGAAGGCTTTTTCATAGTCCACAAACGCTAAGCATAATGGTAGGTTATACTCTTGGGTCTTCTGTATAACCTGCCGCAGCGTATGTATGTGGTCTATGGTGGAAAAGCCCTTTCGGAAACCGGCTTGTTCGGGAGGCTGGAAGTCATCAAACCTATGAGCGAGACGATTAGTAATTATTCTTGAAAACAGCTTGTAAACATGGCTCAAGAGCGATATCGGCCTGTAGTTCTTCAATTGGGTGTTATCTCCCTTCTTGAAGAACAAGACGACGATGCTCCTGTTCCATGCTTCAGGTGTGGTACCTTCAAGCAGAACGGAATTGAAGAGCTTCTGAAGGACTTTAAGCACCGGTTTTCCACCCGCTTTCAGAAGCTCCGAAGTGATTCCATCCTCACCCGGTGCCTTGTTGTTCTTAAGCTGTTTCAGAGCCATCCTAATCTCGTAAAGGCTGACGTCCGGGATGTCTTCGGTGGAGTGTCGGGTTAGCTTGGCTCTCGGATCTTTCTCCAAGCCAACATCAGGATTGATAAACGATGTGTACAACTGTCCATAGAAACTTTCAACTTCCCTCAGAACATCGGCTTTAGTCGACGTTATACTGCCGTCCTCCGTTTTCAGTCTGGTCAGCCGGCTTTGCCCAATAGAGATGTTCCTAGCGAACATTTTTGAGCCTTGGTTTCGCTCGATTGTGTCTTCAATACGTTTAGTATTAAAAGCACGAATGTCGCGTCGCAAGGAAGTTTTAATCTCTCTATTGAGCTGCCTATATGAATCCACGTGGTCGGGCGACTGCAGCATCATTGAACGTCGACTTGCCATGAGTTCGAGAGTGTGGGCCGAAAGTTTTTGAGGTCTATCTTTACGTTGTGTAAAGAACTTTGACCCCACTTCGTGGACAGTTTCCACAAACCTGTTGTTGATATCGTCCACTGTAACACAATCCTCTAGAGCACTGAAGCGATTCTTCAATTCTAGTTGAAAGCTCTCGGGGTTTTGAATATGGGCATAAGATGGTCGGAGCGTAGACATCAGTCGAACCCTTTCGACTTTAACGTCAATCTTCAATGTGCCTCTTACTATTCGGTGATCACTTCCGGTTTTCACCCTGTGAATCACGGAAACATCGTTGAAGATGTGTCTCTTGTTGGTCAAGATGAAGTCTATCTCATTTTTTACCGTACCATTTGGGCTTATCCAGGTCCACTTCCTCTGAGGCGGCTTCTGAAAAAAGGAGTTCATCATAAAGAGTCCCTCCTTTTCCAGAAAGTCGGCCAGCCTCTGTCCTCTTTGGTTTCTCTGTCCATATCCAAATTGCCCCACTCTCAACTCTGAATCACCTCTCCTGCCGAGTTTCGCGTTAAAGTCCCCCATAACAACAGTGAAGTGAGTTTTGGAGGTATGTATGGCTCTACTTACGTCCTCATACATAACCTCAACTTCATCATCTGAGTGTGACGAGGTCGGTGCGTATACCTGGATGACCTTCAGCGAATATTTTTCAGATATTCTGAGTATCAGGTATGCCACCCTGCTCGACACACTTTCGATGGTTGCAATGTTCTTTACAAGGGACCTGCGGACGATGAATCCGACACCACCTTGGGATTGCTGTTCACCCTCCCGGTAGAAGAATAAGTTGCCGGAACTCAAGGTCACGGTGTCCTCCCCCTCTCTTCGGACTTCCGATAACCCAATTATATCCCAGTTCAACTTACTCAATTCCTCTTCCAGCTCCACTATCTTCTCGTCTGTTCTCAACGTGCGTATGTTGTGTGTTACCAGGGCCAGTGTCCGTTTAAGGTGGTAGCCGTGTCTCTGCCGGGGATTCTTAGCACCCCCTGCCCCACCGTTACCATGACCGCTACCGGAGCCAGGAATAGTGGGGCTGCCGGGGACTAGGGGCCTGGTTTTTATTGGAACGCTCATTAAGGGGTTTTGCCCATACTCGCCACGCTGGGCAGACGGGTTGGCGAGCGCAGAACAGTTGGTCTGTGTAAATAAGGAGGAATGCTGCTGCCCATCCCACCTTCGGCAATTTTATGCCGGTCTGTTCTCTTAGTCGCCTTTTACGACACCCACGAGAAGAAATGGGGTAGTGGCAATTGTATTCTTAAGCCGCCACCACACGGCTCGGCCGCCACCACGCGGCTCATATAAGATAAATATTAAATATTAGGCCGGTATTTATAATAAGCGTGAAGTTTTTTTTTTAAATTAATTACATAAAAAATCACCCTTTTTTGGTAAGCAGGGTAAGAAGAGGGTGTCTAGTCAAGACCACGTTTCTGATATATAACCCAATTGCTGGTGGACAGTTGGAATAGCGGAACTAAACGCCGTGAGTTGTCTCCCAGAGTGTCTTAACACTAGTTTCCCAAGTTCCCACTGCCTACCCTGCCATGTGCGGGATACAGCGTGAAGCTGAAAAACACTGTAAAACGTTATAGTTATTTATTTTTGCTTTCACTATTAAATAAACAAATGAATATGCAAACAAACAAACATTCTATCTAATAGTTAACTTAAAGTTAATCTTTTGTTATTATTTGAACGATAGTTTTAATTATTTTATTCCCCTTTTCATAATGCAGCAGATTTAAGGAGGGATCGTTGATTTTCTCTTCTAATATGTAATAAGTTACCTATATGGGGTGTTATATTAGAAAAGTTTTACCGCAATAGCTTTGGCCTCAACATCTTTTCGATAATATACAGTTATAGGTGGTTCAGACTCATATGGCGACCGTCTTAAAACCTTAGGCAACATTTCCAAATCAGATTGTTTTAACAAATACTCTGTCATTGCTCTCATGGGTGTTATAAAATTACGTTCAGTATATGATGCTGAAAAATCAATTAATAATCTTTTCTTTTCTGAAAAAATAAAATAGTGAATATTATATATACATACATATACTTAATATTCAAAACTTACTAAAATATGTATTTTAAAATTATAACATACTTGGAGTTACTTGGTTAGGCACAGACTGCTTTGCAACTTCTTCGACTCCTTGAGGTTTCGTTTTCTCTATTGTGACTTTAGTAACTACTTTATTTGCATCAGTCTCAGTCTTTATGAGTATGTCACCTAGAGACTTTTCATTTGAGGAATTTTGATTATCTTTCCTTACCACTCCCGAATTTAATTTGTCAGTAATATTTTTAACATCTTTAGTTTCACTTTTATCATGAAAATTAGCAGAAGTGTAAATTCGTCTACTAAACTTCTCACTTCCTTGTAAAGAAAAAATACTATGCCTTTGAAGCGATTGATAAGTTCTGATCCATACTGAGTTATAGTATTTCCATTGTGTATACTGTCTACTAAACTTTCTATAAATATTAGAAGTTAATGTAGAAATTATGACCATTTTTAATATTTCAGGCAAGTTCGACTGTGGCTAAACTCAAAATGTCACACTGTACATTATGTAAATAATTGGTTAATGAAGTGATATTATAGCCTGCTTGTCAGTTATATTGTAATTTGTGTAATATAGTTGTTAATATTTTTTAAAATTATTAAATATATTTTCTGTTGTCAGTTGCACTATTGGGATTTTGCAAATATCTGTCAAATGTCTGTTTGACATAAACATGACAAAAGAAAATAAACAGTTATTTATAATTGATCTATTATAATCTATACCTAAAAGGGCCTTTATACGCTTGTGAAGATTTACCAAGTTCCGGTCCGAATAAACGTCGGTTCTTCAACACAGATCAAAGGAGTTTGTCGCAAGCGTTTGCAAAATGTTTACACGTTGTTATATCGATTTTTTTAAAAAAGAACATATCGATATACTTATTAAAATATCGACATCACGTCGTTATATGAAAAAATATGGATAATATGGAAACATTTTTATTTTTTGATAGTGACTTTTAAATAATATTTTTATAAATATTTTTTTTTATAAACGTCAATAAACTTTCGGTCTTCTTCACTAAGAACTAAGCAAGCCTACAAAAATATTTAAAACTTTATTTGTTAAAATATAAATAATACTTAAAAAAAATCTAAAATGCAAGCTAAAATACAACTTGTTATTAGGCAAATCAATATTTGTCCTTATTTAGAAAACGTATAGTAATTTAAACGTAATGGAATTTAAGTCCGCTCCTTTAAGGACTTTATTTTTTATATATATGGAGAAGACACGGCAAACGAGCGTACGGGTCACCTGATGGTAAGTGATCACCGTCGCTCATGGCCCTGTGTAGCACCAGAGGAGCTACAGAAGCGTTGCCAATCCTTAAGATGGATGGGCACTGGGGTCCGGCGTTACCCCATGTAAAACGCAATGGCCGAAGCCACTACTTAACGCTGGTTTTAAATGTGGTAACAATCCGGTCGAGTCTGCCCATGCGTGTTGTCATGACTCATGACTCTACCACACGTACTTTAGTCACCTCTTACGACACCATCAGTCTGGTACTGATAGTGTCGTAAGAGGCGACTAAACTGTGATCCTATTCACACGGCTAAAAATAAATCCGTTCAATTAACAGATTCCAAGAGTGCACATTCGAATCCTGTTACGTTAAAAATTTTATAACTTTCTAAATAAGTATCTTTCTTTCCTAAGTTTGGATTAACACTAAAAATAGTAAAAACATTATTTATCCGGTAGCGAAAGGAAAAATATTAACTCTACCCTTTGAATGCTCCGTTGCAAGCCAGCCGGCTTACAACAGAGCATACAAAGAGCAGAGTTAGGAACTTATTGTTAGGAACCGTCAAATTTAATCTCAAGGATCATCCATAAACCGTTGATATTGATTTGGGGCTAGTGTTGGCATACATACACAAACGTATAAATCGTGTACAAGCTATTTACGGGTTCAAAAATTCTCTTTCCAATTTCTAATACTGTTTGTTCGTTCATATTCTTTACGTTTTTTGTATTCTTGTGACATTAAAAGGAATATATAATTTTTGATACAATTTTTGATATTTTGTATATGTTGAAAAAAAATATGAAGGCTAAAAGTATCGTAATTATTTCAATTAAGTTTATTCTACTACTCTAGATAGCGCGGCAAACCACAACCGTGTTTTATAAGATCTATATTATTTACGTTTTAGTTCACGCGCTAAATGTTGTTCATGTAATTTATGAAACCTTCTAGCACCAAGATAGTTGGAAACTTGAACATTGGTCACCGATGACGGAATGCGTATCTGCAACTTTAAGTTAGTCGTCAGAATTTCTTTAAAATTAAAATATTATGGGTAAAAAGGACTTAATTATTAACCTCGTTTAACCCATATTGAAAGGGCAAAACGGAATCAAAAAAGGCTTTATACTATAATATCCAATGAGTTTTATTAGTATTAATAGACTGTGCTATTTTATTTTTTAACAGATAAAAGAAATAAGGTCCATTGGAAACTCCAGTATGGAGTTGAATCAAATGAAAATATTTGAATGAAACAAATAAAAGATTTTTACAGTGTCGGGAACATTGTATGTAATTGCTTCTAATCACCCCTTTTTATGATATATTATTTTTGTATTACGCGCTGAAATAACAAATAAATGTTGCCGATATTGGAGGACGCTAAATTGACATTTTATATATGACAGTTATTGACAGCAAAGCGCGCGATGTGATGTGATCATATTCATTTTTATAATTTTCGTAATCGCGCCGAGTCAGCCATTTACAAAAGACAAGTTTCGCACCTATAAAAAGATTGTTGCTGTAAATTAAGACTATATAAAGTCAATAAATTACTACATCAAACTATTTTATTGAATAATCCAAAATGCCAGCAAGCAGTATAAATTTGTATCATATGCAAGATTCGAAAAATAATTTCCAAGCTCTAAGACCTGCTCCTGTCTCTTCTGATTCTAACGTGTATATGGGCCAATGTCAGAATATACACGTATCCACCAATTGTTATTATGGCTACCATGAGCCGAAGACTAACCTAAACAATACTCCCGAAGACGTCGATTGCGAAATGAGGGAGATGCCACATGGAGGAGACAAGGTTACCTCTTCAGCTCACACCAATACGAGAAAAAGAAGTGCAGATGATTGTTCATACCCGAAAATTAAGCGTCTACGTGAAGGTAAGATTTTTAATTTATTACTTTCTGAAATCTCATTGAAGTATATATTCTTAGTAATGGTCTAAATATAATGCAAAATATATTTAAATATAGACTATAAATATATAGACTTCAATGAAATTTTATTGTCTTTTAATGTTTATGTGAAATGAAACTTTACATATTGCGAAAACAATGCAGCAGGATAATACCAAATAATGTTATTTTTATATAATTAACTTTATATAAATTATGTTGAGGTATATATAATATTCATACATTGTTTGTTGCTGTCTCAAAACAATATATTTAATTTCTATTTGCTTATTAATTAATACCTGTTGCATTGCATCAGCTTTATTTATTATATTACTACAATTTTTGTTTTTGTACACAATGTATAATATTTATTATACATTGTGTACAGGAAATTAAAGTCTCCTTCAATTCTACTAGTTGGTAACACATTCAATGATTTATAGTCTTGATTGTTGTGTGCGTGCCACAATGTATAATACTATATATAAATATGTGCATGAGTCACAAATTTGTCAAAGTAGTTTTTTGACTTTTCAATATGAAAAAGTAATAAATGTCATCTGCTCTAAAAACTTCGAAGTGCCTTTACTTGTGTTTGTATAGAAAATGTAATGCCCTGAGCCATACCATTTCTATACAAATAAAAATTCTGACGTCATTACACACCATATGTAATATGTATTGTCATTATATGTTTAACACTTATTATTAGAAAATATGTTGGAAATATTTTTTTAATGTTTTATAGGTTTTTATAACTGAAATATATCACTATTTAATAATTATATAGTTTTTTAAAATAATGTCTAATTGAGTGATGTTGCTAGTACAAAGAAATTGTAGTATTTATTTGAAAACTTTGCACCTCATATTTTAAAGAACTATGTTTGGATGATGTAGTAATACTGTACTTAAATTAAAATATTAATAACCAAAGATACTGAGGTTTTTCACTATTTTACATGGACCTATTTTCTGTCTTGTTACTCTTGTCTGCTGTTTTGTTATATTTTTAAATGTACCATTCTCAAATTCATGATCAAAACAGTGATATGGAATATCCAATATGAGGTTGTCTTACATTTTAATATCATTTAATCAAATAAATAATTGCTTATCTATAATTATAATTAAAATTTAAAAAATGGCCAGCCCTTAAAATCACTATTTTATCTCAACAAAATGCTTATAGCTTCTAAACTGCATAACTGATTATAATCAAATATAGCAATGAATGTTAATTAGAAAAACACTAATTGGTTTATTCATTTAGGAGCTATAGACAATTTAAATTTATAACATCCCTCTATTTGCATTGAGGGTTTAAAATATAAATATGTTTTCTGAGTCCAAATTAATTCACAATAAAATTATGGAATATATGAAAATTTAATATCTCGTTGCGTATAAGATATTATCAAAGATATTTTTAAAAAATGGGTTTCATGTCAACTTTCAAATTGTGTTTTAATATTTTTACAACCATTTCTTTTTATTTTTTATTGGCATAATTGAATAGCATTTTTTTAAATAACTTCTATCTTGTAATCTATCAAAAATGTTTATTTACTGCCAAATTTAGCCTAAAGGTGGAAGAGAGTATGTACTGGAAGATGACATTTCCCAATTTTTGCTGTTTATTATTTTATTTTTATTTTACAAACTTGAAATCATGTTATATATTATTTTCCTTTTTACTTTAATATTAAATAATACTAACTAGTCAGCTATATATATGTTATTTTTTTTGTGAGAATTGATAATTATATTTTTATTTTAGTAACTGACACACTTAAATGAAAATGTAAACAATTTAGTTATAAGTAACATTTCATACATACATTAATAATTTAATTTATAAAGAAAAAATATATAATAAGAATTTGTATATTCTCATTATACCTTAATAACAATAAAACTTAGATTTTACATGCACACCTTAAATAACAATATTTGGTTGTTTATACTCAAATAAAAATCTGTTTACTACTTAATGATGCAGGATAAATATTTTTCTAATATTTATTTCCTTAAAAATAAATGAACAAATAATAGTCATTTACAAATTGAATTATTTTAATTTAATAGATTTAACCATGCCAGTGAATTATCAGTTAAATAATTTAAACTGTTTTACTAAAAATCACTTAACCACAAAATTTTAACTATTAAAAAAATAAAGATAACGACAAAGATTTTTTGGAAAATTTAATATTTTCTAAGGTCATATTTATATTACGTAGTATGTACATATTTTTATTTAATATGTAATAGTCTTTTTTTTTTTTTTGAGAATGTGTATTCTAAATAAATTTATATAGCCTGTGAACTGTAAAAAGCAGAATATTGTAATTACATGAGAAACATATTTTTTATACTATTTGTTTTTTTTTTTTAATTAAGAAATATTTCACATGGTTTGTTTTTTTAATGTAATTGGAACTAGTTATAAAAAAAATAATTGAAATAAACTATATTAAGCATATATACTGAATTACATTGGAAATTCAAATGTCATGTTAATTATTAAAACCGAAATTATATCTAAGCCAGCAACTTTATCTTATTATTAGAACTAATGTATAAAAAGTGTATTTAACATGTTAAAGACCACACTTTGAAATCATTAACCTCACAAAGGACTGTTTTTTTATTGTGTATCATTATTATATGATTTTTTAAAATATTTTTAGTATACAATAATAAATTGTGAAAATAAAGTAATAATTAACTCTTGAATTAATTTTAAATAAAAAAATGGTGAATACCCATCAGGTGCCAATTATGTGTGGTCTTCAACATATTACTGTAGTAAAATCTAAATTGAAACTTATAAAGTTTAATGATGTCTCTAATAAAATGATTTGAAACAGCAACAAATTAGAATTGACGGTTTTTTCTAAGACAAATAAGGGCACAGTGTGACAAAATTCGGTTTATTTCAGAGGGTATGGTGCCAACGCCTTCAAACTACAACCCATGCTTACTGCGTCCCACCCACAACAATCCAGATATATCTCGTTGTCTCATGTTCCATATGATTTAGCTTTCTATCAAATTCTGCACTTTCAAATTTGAAATATAATTAAAAAAATATTAATTTTATCTGCAGAAGTACAAATAAAGAAAGGCTTAGAACGTGAGACAATTGAGAAAATGAAATCAGATCATAGTACAGAAGAATTACTGGAACATTTATATTGGAAATTACATGGAGGAAATCTTTATCAAGTGTGTCTGTGAAGAATATTGAATGTGTGTGATAGTAAACAAATTTGGGACTCTAGAACTTCTGTTACTAAATGTTTTTTGTAAAGAAGTAATATATTGAGCATATAAATAAGTATATTAAGACATTTTCCTAATAAAGATAAAAAAAGCAAAATGGGGAGGCTTTTCATTTATTTATATTAAAAAAAAACAATCAAATATTTTATATGTTTATTCATTCTAAATAAATAAATATTACATAATGAAGCTATGTAAATATAGACAGTGAATAGTAGCAATGATACAATATTTATATTATTATAAAAATGAAGTGATGGTTACATAGGAGAAGTCCGCTGCCGAGTCTTGGATTTATTCTGAAAATAAAAAATATTAATTACTATTTACTTTGTTTTTCTGTTGCAGATGGAGATGAGAAGATTTAATAGCATAATTTTTTTTCAGGTTCACTTAAACGCAAAATCAAATGAACATTTGATGTTTAAGTGTTTGTTCCATTTCAACTAAATATTTATGTTCACCTTTTTGCTTTTCAGATGAATCCTCCATGTGCAGCCTCGTTGGCACACGGTCAAGCCCAAGCCATTCCGCTTCCGCCTTAAATGTAAACATTTCTAAATGTTATGATTTTTTTATAATGTTAAAGATAAAAATTATTATTAAATTTAAACTTGAATAGTCATGTTTGTATAAACGTTTTTATTTCATCTGTGATATTTTATGTACCTGACTTTGTAATAAACTTTTCTTAAAATTATTTATCTTGGTTTTATTAATTTTTAATTTGTGGAACAATTACGGTCCTTGCTAAATTTAAAGTAACTAACTTTGGTAATATTATTTACCTGGAATATAAACAAAATATATCAGTATAAAGTTATGAAAAAGTAAAAGAAATAAATAGTAAATTAAACCAGATTATTCATGTAAATGTATATATATATATAGTAGAAATTGTTATATAGCACAAACAGGTATCATTTATTATTATTTACCAAATGCCAAGTTGGTTATAGTTAGAATAAGCAATATCTATATAATGAAAATGGTTGTTTAATGATTATAATAACTTTATTTATCACAATGTTAACAATGAGCATATTAAATTCACACTTAAAGATTAACTTACGTTACACTTAAATGATCCAGAGATGCAACGTTACAGAGAAACTCCATATAATATAGATGAAGATTAGAATGCATGTTAGTATTATAAAAATTATATGAAAATAAGAAACAGTGTTATTTATTGCGGTTAGTAAAATGGATCAGGGGAAAACATCTGCAATGCAAGATGTGTCGCATTACCTCAGTGGGCGTGACCTCGTCGGCGTCCACGACGTCGGGCGCCGCGTCGCCGGCCTCGCCCTCCGCGCCGCCGCGGCACGTCTGGTCGGCCTCCGCCAAGTCCCCGTTGTGCATCTCCGAACAATTGATGAGATCGGCCTTCCCTTCCTGGCTCGAGCGCGGGCTGTTGTCGTTGAGGTCGTTCCCGTCGAGGTCCACGTGCACGTGGCCCGGCCACATGTCGTACGGGCACGCGTTGCAGTGCAGCTGACTCTCGCTCGTGCTGAATAGATTCAAGGAGCCGGCGACGTCCTGCAAGATGGACGACTCCGAAACTTCGCTCGTTAACTGTGTCGATTCGTCATCCAAGCTTCCCGAATTAAATAACGGCAAGTTTTCAATGATGTCGCTGGACACGTCGCATACCCTTAGACCCTCATATTTTGATAACAATTCTAGCAGTCTTCTCGTTTGTCTGCTGTCAGTAGGTGTGCCGTTGATGATCGAGGCCAAAGATTCCAACAGTTCCGTTGTAAATACTTCTTCACTTTTCATCAATAGGAATCTGACAATTTTATTATCAATTTGAACCGTACTCGAACATACGTTTTGGCCGCTACAATCGTGACAGCTAGGCTCCGGTGCGGTGGACGTCGTGACCGCTTCGTCGGCGGCCTCGGCCACCTCGGCTTCGCTACTCTGATTGTTATCGACGAGAGCCCCATACTGAGACAGCACGCCACGTATAGACTGCAACACTCTCTGGCGCAGGGGGTCCGAGCTGATGAGCTGCAGCTCGCGGAACAGCTGGATCAAGAAGTCAGGGTGAGATTCGTTGACGCCGATGAGCGTCGTGACCTCGGAGTAGATGTTCTCTCGCAGCAGGTCGAACAGCTTGGAGGAGGCCTTGTCGCGGTGGTCGCGGCCCGCGGGGGCCAGGTTGGGGTTGGGCGCGGGGGGCGCGGCGTGCGCGGGGGGCGGGGCGGGCGCGTTGCGCTTGGGCGTGAGCGAGGGCGAGGTGGAGGAGGAGGAGGGCACCACGTGCAGGCTGTTGTGCGAGCGCTCCACGAGCGGCTGCGCGTGCGAGTGCGCGTGCGCGTGCGCGGCGCCGCTCGCCTGCGTCTCCGCGTTGCTCTTGCTGTTCGCGGATAGCAGGTTCTGTCTCGAGTAACTGCAACGCAAACGCATGCTCTACTAATTGTCGAAATACAAATTGAAAATGTCTCAGATTTTAATTAAATGAATAATTGATTCCACCTTAATCTCGATTAAGTAAATATTTATAGTGTAGTATAGTAATCATAACTGACCGGTGTTTGTACACTTAGGATATTGGAGAAAAGAAATATTAGTGGCATTTAGTAACATAACTAGAAACAATGAAAATAAATTGTATTGTACACTAAAAAGTGTTAAAATTCCTAAATTTTAAAATAGTAGTAATTTTTTTACATTTATTTCGATGTTATAGAGTGCAAGCTACAACTGCATTAAAAGATAATGTAATTAAGTCTTAAATTTAATAATACTTTTCATTTCCTTTATTACTATTTCATGTTAATATCACTTGTAAATCAACTAAATATATAAAAGTTTCGAGTACCTATTTTACTTCAATGTTAGTAGAAAAAAAAAAGTTAATAATCGTGGCCGTCTAGGCACACCTACACAGCATCTGTCTAAAAGCAATAGTAGAGAGTTTGATTTCAATTCGAGAGAAATAAATTACTTTCAATTGCCAACCCTGGTAACTGGACAAAACCGGGCGGGCATCCGTCATTAAACACGCAAAGTCTAGAACATTATGCGAAGAGTAGAAAACGGAAATATTCAATACTAGTTTTCCTCTGTCTACAGGATATGCGGGGTAAAGACAAAAACAAAACTAGAATGGTTCACTACTGAGTTATAAGGGATGTGGCTAAAAAACAAAATAATGAAAGACGTTAAAGCAGGGGTAACACTACCACACATTTCTTACCCTCATTTAGACTAGATGTGCAGGGACGGATTATGTGTGTATATTTATATATTATATATAATAACTATTAACATTTAACTCTAATATTACGGGTACATGTTCTAATATCTGAAATTAGATAGAAAATACATTAAAGATGAATAATTTGTATTAATATATAAATACATATAAGAATAGAATATAAAGAAAAAAATGTGTCATAAAATACCTTCTAAAATTATCCCAATAGTTGTTGGCTCGGTTGCCGGGTGGCACTTGATTGTTAAGTGTATGTGACGCTGTTTCTACTCGCCAACGTTCCTCTAGCTAAAATCGTAAGTACCCCAAATAAATTATTAATAAAATAATCAGCTTCACGCTTTATCCCGCACATGGTAGGGTAATTAAAGGGAACTTGGGAACCTAGTGTTAAGACACTCTTTTGCGTTCCTTACAAAACAAATTACCACAATTGTTTTTGTTTGTGTTCAAATAATCTACTATAAAAAAAACAACTACACAATAAAGCAACGCTTATCGGTTTCATGAGCATTTTCGATTAAACATTATATACAGGCCGTTGTGGCAAAGCGTCGAAACGGTTCACTGTAAACGCGACCGCTGTAGGTTATATTATAAATTGGAGGATCAAATAATGAAATATATTATAAATTGGAGGGAAATATTTAATGTTACATTTCTTCGCTCTGGTAATAAGGCAAAAGCGCGGCGTTGAATTCCGCCACTCAACACGCAATGCCTCAAATTCAGCGGAAAGTGGGGCACGAAAGTGGAACGGAGTGTCTTTACACTAGGTTCCCGAGTTCCTTCTGTCTACCCTGCCTAGTGCGGGATACAGCGTGGAGGACCAAATAATTTACAGTTCATGGATCTGGCAGTAACATAAAGATTGGTCAACACGTAACGTTTTGAAAATAAGGCTCGACAGCACATTTTCTCTCTCATCTATAAGGGATAAAGTGTTAAATATCCATACATGATTCAGTTGTTCTCTAAGCTGATGTATCTCCCTCTGTTGCATGACGAGCTGCTGCCAGCACCACGCGCCCCACAGCCCGCACCCGCAGCCGCATCCGCCCATCATGCCTACAATATATAGAAACTCCATTGGGTACAGCTATTACGTATTTACGATTTGTAAAATATATGAGATACAGGAATTACAATTAAATTGTCTTTCTGTATAAATTAACAGAATATATTTAAAAAAAAAGTGCTAGTTGTTGTATTGATGTAACTAATATTCGCATGTCTTAACGTATTCGGATTCGTATTTACAAAAGTTTCAGCGAATGTTTTGTGAATATGAAAACAAAAAAAAACATTAAGAGATTCCAACTACATGTTTTTTATCAGCAGTCAGAAATGCTTTAGGAGAAAGATTTACTAAATACAATATATTTTTTTTTTTATTTATATAGTTAAATAATGGACCCACATTTTTAAAATAATTGTATGTTAATTTACATCTCTACTCTATTCGCTATTTAGTGTCTATTTAATATACACTGTTTACTCCTTTTACCTCTTTTTTGAAATACGCTATAAGTATATAAATATAAACTATTAGATTTTGTGTGTTTGTTACCTTTATGTATCGCAGTTCAATTATCAAGAATAATATAGTTAATATCGAATCAACCACTTTCTACATTAGTAGTAACAAATAAAATAAGTATGTCTGTCTAGACAAATAAAAATTAGGAAATATGCATTACAAAGCTATCAAATAAACGTAAATGACAGTCTCTATTATAATAACATTGTACAGAAACATTCTATTAAAATATATTATAATTTTGGGCTTAATATCCATTAGACAAAGTGCGGCGTTGAGTTCCATCATCTTGAATTTGCATTGAAAGTGGCATGCTCTCTGTACATGGAAGTAGAACTATCGGTAAATATAGTTAAGATGGTTACTGATGAAAAGACTAACCATAAGGCATCATATTGTACGGCAAAGATGGCGGAAACGACATCTGTGGAGTGCCCATTAAACGATCCATTGTCTGCGAATGGCTGTTTTGCGTGAACTGATTTGTGCGTATGTCCTGTAAACATATTAATATGTTATATACATAATATAATTTAATATTTTAGATAGAAATTTTAAAGATATCTTTTTAATTATTCAGATTCAATGATAAGTATATGTCAAATATGTATTATATATAGCACGTGACAAATGATGTTGAAATAATAAAAATTTTATTTATTAAAACATTTAAAAATCCAAAGACCAAAGATTGAATTTTATGTGGAATAGCATATTATGAAAAGATTCTAAAATATTTTTATGACTGAGTAAATAACTCAGGAAAGAAAATTTGCCTCGTGCGGAATACAGAGTGAAGCTAAGAAATAAAGAAAACATATCATTGATAACTGAAGCATGTAAAATGTGAGAGATAATATTAAAAACAAAATATTACCAAAAGTACAGTTTAGTTGAGAAGATACACATTTAAAACTACCAAGGAGCTTAGCTTAGTTTACCTTACATTTACGAAAAAATATGTATCTAGAAAAAGATTATTTACCTGATTCGATTTACTAGTATTCCAACATGTCGGTGGCATGTGAGGATACTGCATATTAGCTGCGTTATCGTCTGTAAACAAAACTTTATTTAATACTAGCTTTTATGTGCGGCTTCGCCCGCGAGCTCAAATAGAATTAAACTCTTGGAAACTAAGCGCAGGTACAAAAAAAAATTAACCAGTAAGGAAAGCTTTAACCGAACAAATTCTTCGGCATGTAAAAAATATTATTTTAAACAAACAGTTGTCTATTTAAGAAATGAATATTATCAGATTATTGATATCACATTTTAAATTGAAAAATCATTTTTTACAAATAAACATACATATAATCAATACATACTAAATGCTATAAAGTATGAAAAAATATATATTTACTATTTTGGACGGGCGGGATCATATTGATATTCAAAGACTCCGAGCGAGAATCGTTGCGCATATTTGAATTGCTATTATTTGCCATTGAAGCCTGAAAAGAAATTATAAATATTTTAAACAATAACTTTAGATAAAAAGCAAATTAAATATGTTATTATGGAATTATTAGTATATTGACTCGTCCACGTTATCTCGAAAATAATTTTAATAAATCGTAAAAACTGACATTGTTATCTTCAGACTGACGATCTTGAGTTGGTCTACGTCGGAGCCGGTTTCTTTGATTAGACTTGTTTCTTGAAGCACTGCAAGGCAAAATAGGTTTATTTCTAAAAATGAAATTACGAAACTGACAAACTAATTGTATTTAAGATCCTCGGTGCACCCAAAGGCAAGTCCTATATTGGAATCCCCAAACAAAACAAAAGCGAGGCCGACCTGGGCATGCCTGGCGACGGACCAACGTCGCAGAAACGAATGAGATAGGAAAGACTTGGAGCTGAAGCACGAAGCTCAGGTATAACCAACCGGGCTAACCCACCACTGAGGATGCGCTCTACCCCCACTTTGGTGATATAGGATCTTACTTTAGGACAGCTTAGGTATGTAAGATCCTTATTTTGCGTTGTATGGTAACATACAAAATTCCTCAGGAGTTATAGGATTGTAATTTCTGTTAGATACTAATACTGATTGACGGAAGAGCTTTTTTTAAATTGTTAAAAATATTAGATTATTCACCTGTCTCTGTCGCTATCGCTAGCGTAGACGCTTCCGAGGTGTGAGGGCATGGTGTTGGCAGAGCCGCGTCCAAGCGCACTGTCACCGCCACTCTGTTAATATTATAATTTTATAAAAAAATATTTTCGAAAACATGTTATTGTAAACAATGACTTTGCAGTTAATTACCCATTCGGGGGTAAATTATGTTCATTGCTCTTGATAATATGACAAATAATTCGAGTTTTGCCACGCAACACGATACGTCTCAAAAATTGGTCGGTGGAGTGATTTTAAATTAGATTGTTTTGAAGAAATGGTCATAATCAAATTATTTTCAATTCTCTGTCCTATTAGGACAAAGTACGGCATTTAGTTACATCACTCAATTGATAAAATATGTCTGAAAGTAGATAAGACCTTAACGTAACACTATCTTCTTCTACCTGCATATTTACGAGTGATGTTTGAAACTAAGAAAGAAATAACCAATAAATATATATGTAACTAGGAATGTACATACCCTAAAGTTATCATTATCTCTTGAATTCTGTGAATCTAAGTGCACTTGCTCAGAGTTTGATTCTGGTTCCTCTTGCTCGCTGTAAAACAAATATAATAATAATAACTTATTGTCACAAGAGATACATAACAATTGATAACAACACCTACAATTTTAATATTATTAACAAGTACGCAATAGTTATATTGACCACTGATACCCAGAGTAAGATTTAACTTGTGGTATGGGTATTTGGGCATTAGAAAAATAATTCAGTGTAGTTTATTATAGTATACATGAATTAATGTGCTGAAATGCTTAGACTGAAATATAATAATAACAATAGTACTCTCTCATACTCAGCTTCACGCTGTATCCCGCACGAGGCAGGGTAGGCAAAGGGTACCCGGGAACCTAGTGTTAAGACACTCCGTTCCACTTCCGTTTCCCACTTTCCGCCGAATTTGAGGCATTGTGTATTAAGTGGCGCAACTCAAAGCCGCGCTTTGCCTTATTACCAGAGCGAAGAAATGAAACATTAAATATTTAAATTGTAAATGTTAAATATTTCATTTTCTCCACTGGGGATTGAACCCAGAACCTGTCGGTTACAGTCACACTCTTTAGCCGCTGCGCCACGACAGGCCTCTACAACAGTAAAAATAAAAATAAGTGTGTGTATGTGTGTTTCATTCTGACTTGGAGAAATGAATTATTTTTATTTTCTCGCTCTGGTAACAAGACAAAATATTTCATTTGCCTGATAAATGGTCATATCTGTGGTCAATCATTCTGACAAATGGTCAGAATGAGCGATGCATTTTTGCAGGACTGAGTTTGTTAAGTTCCATTCTGGTAAGGTAAAGCGCAGTTTATAACGCGTCGAGATATCTCCATAATGTATTATTTTAATTCTATCAAATTACCTGTTGTAGGAGTGATGATTAACTACAGATGTGACTCGTGAATCAGTTTTCAAATTTTGTACCTCGGAAGTGTTGTTTACAACCTAAAAAAGATAATGTCTTTATTACTATATTTTTTTTACATATTTACACCTTAATTTTAACTAATAATATGATAAATATGGGACAGAAAAACATATGGATGTGTATGATCTTAAAAAATATTCAGCATCTGAAAGTTTATTTTAAATAAAAAACCTTTTATATCATATTCGTAATGTTTGAAGTTTAAGAAAATATCAGTATCCGTAAATCAAGTTTGTATACACCTGCACACTGCAAAGGAATATTACTCTTCACTGGTCTCAAGAATTGGCTCACTTTCTTGTTAGGCTTGAAAATAGTTTTAGTGATTGTGACTGTGGCTTATCATATGTAGGTCAAAGAGAAGCGTCGGTGTTAGGGTGAAAGAACACATTTCTGATGTCAAGAATGGGCATGTATCGAAGTTAGCTGTGTGTGAGCATACATCGAACAAATCCAACCATTACGTCAGGTTTGATAAACCCCACATACTCGCTAGGGAGAATAGATATATCCCTAGAATGATCCGCGAGGCTATTGAAATACAAAAACATCCTAATTTCAATAGAGAAGATGGTTGGAAACTTTCACTAGAGGACCAGATATAGTTAGCTCATTCTGCAAGAATCCAGGCAGTACGCGAGGCAATCAAGGAATCGTTGGCGGTAGTTTGATATAATAATTATATCAACTGACAGACAAATGCCACCTCAGTCTACCCGTGACCACGGACTACTGTAAAGTGTTCGAAACGTCGGGTTTCCCGAAAATGTTTACCATTACCATACGCGATTAATCCGTTTAAAAGTGTTTCATTTAAAATGTGTAACAATCGCGAAAATCAAAGACATTATTAAAACAAGATAAATTGTAACGTATTGCAACTATTTTCGTTTGTTTTGGAATCATGAACAAAATTATGAATTTAAGACAAAACAGGTTAGATAAATTTTAATGACATCTAAAAAGTGCCAATTTCTTTACAAAACACGGCAAAAGAACGTACGGGTCACCTGATGGTAAGTGGTTAACGTCGCCCACTGCCCTGTGTAGCATCAGTGGATCTACAGGAGCGTTGCCGACCTTTAACATGGATGGGCACCGGGGCCCACCATTACACAATGCGAAACGCAGTGGCCGAAGGCACTACTTAACGCCAGTTTTATATGCCGGGGGTGGTAATGATCCGATCGAGTCATCTAATGCGTGTTGCCATTGCTGACAACGTGACTCTCTCACACTTTAGTCGCCTCTTACGACACTATCAGTACCACGCTGATCCTGCTTACGACACTATCAGTACCACGCTGAGCCGCAATGCGGCTAAAATGACTTATATCATGGGAATGATAGATGGGCCCCTAAGAAGGCTTATAAAACTTTTTACATCCCTTGGTCAAACTAAATGCTTACCTCCTTATTAAGTAACGCTTCCAATTCCCTTTGTTTCTCTGCCAGCAACGCCCGCAGTTGCATCTGTCGGCGCTCCGCGGGGCCGGGCGCGGGAGCGGACGCGTGCGCGGGTGCGGGCGCGGGCGCCGGCGCGGGGACGGGACGCACCTCTTCGTTCACTTTTTTCTGTTTACGCTCTGTTAAGGAGAATATTGGAAAGTGGATAACGGAATGGAGTGTCTTAACACTGGTTTTCATAAAATCGCTCTGCCCATCCTGCTATGTGCGGGATGTACCGTGAATATAAGTAAAAAAATCTTATTTTAGCTTCACGTTGTACCCCGCATATAATAGGACAGACAAAGGAAACACATTGCTTCTTCCCTTGTTAATGGAGTAAAGAAATGAAAATACCTTATTCATAAAAGTTAGAATTGAACTTACAACTGCAGAGATGTTATTTACTTTAAATGTTTGTATTTTAAAATTTTCAAGGTTATTTTTTTATTTGTAATAGTTCTGGGGTGGGCTTTAATTTTTCTTACGTCCATAATTACATGTATAAAATAGTGTTCAGAATCATGTATAACGTATATTTTTATTACCTTTATTGTTTGCCAAATCCTTAATACGCGCGCGTTCACCCATTATCTTCTCAGTCTCCATTCGCAGTTCCTGAGCCAGTTCTTGCAGGGAGTTTATATTGGATTCGTGGTCTACACGTGAAAAGATATTCTTCAATATTTTAGATCGAAAAGGTTAGGTTAGGTTATATTTTATTCAGTAAATGAAACAAGCAAACAGACCTCAACCTAAAGACGCTCTACTTCATAATTATTTTTAATTTCAATCATTCCGCATATAGAAGAATAGGAAGATACATAGTATTAAGTCACTCTGTTCTAATTTTAGGCAGAATTAGAGACACTGTGTGTGTTTCAAGCGAGAATCATACCCATAATCATAACATTTACAGTCAGATGCTATATAATAACTAAAAACACCACTTACTTTGCTGAGCATGGGATTGAACTTGCGACTGTAAGTTTGTTTGCATATTTTGCTGTATATGGGGCTGCATATTCTGCTGTATATTTGGTTGCATATGAGGATGCATATTCGGTTGTACATTTGGCTGCATATGCGAATGCATATTCTGCTGGATATGCGGTTGCATATGCTGCGGATGCTCATTGGTGAACTTATGCCTTTGCGGCAGAGAGTTACGCACGCGGCATACACTGCCCTCGTTGGACCAGCCACCCACGCTACCTCCTTCTGATTTACTGGAATGTTTATTTATATAAGTATCAACACAATTTTGTCTATAACTATATAAAAAAAGATTATTTTCCGTCATCGTAGGTTAATAGAATAATAAGATTTCCGACTTGTGTGTTTATAATGGTTGATACCCACTAATTAATAATTAATTACCTACTTTTAGCTACGGAAGAGAAAAGTAATTACTTTCAGATAATTAATAGACGTTCAAAATAATAGGTACATATACTAGTTTAGCAGCAGTTGCGTAGTAAAATAATACATATACTACAGTCTATACTTTCAACAAAAACTCACTTGTCGTGAATATTAGAATGACTAGGCATGTGGAAGCTGTCCTCGTGAGCGCCAGAGAGGTTGTCCGCTTCGAATGTTTCCACCGACCGCATGAGATCTACAAAGGAGTATTAAAAAAAACTGTTAATGTATGACATTATTTTCTCTTATATATTAGCTTGAAACTATTGCATGGAGCGTATGATTTGTATATAGGTTTATTAACTTAACTTAAATACCTAGAAAACAGAATCCATTTGTTGTATAGATAACATAATTGTAGTACGCGACGCCGCCGCTTTGTTGTCGTGCAATGTTTTCGCCGATCGCCGACTTTACATAACGACGACGTACATATATACACAAGCATATGTTAATTTTACTATTGGTAAATTATTTCGTTGCGTGTCGTAACGTCATACTACTATCATTGTTATAAATATAATTTGTTTTTCGTAATTTGTTGATATTTTTATAATATGAATGAATTGTAACGCAAATTTGTAAATAAATTTAGAATTAAATCTTAAAATATTTAATTTTAGTTATATATAATAATTTTCAATTTTTAATTGCGTTCTTATAGTGAACATTAGTATATTGCCATCATAATAATATTGCCATCATTGCAATATTTTTTGTAATTTCCAAATAATAAATAATAAAATAACAACATACATTACGGTACATTTTTTACAACGACAAATAGTGAATTAATTTATTTTATAGCAAATGTATTACCGAATAATACTCTCAAAAATATAAACTAAAATCTGTTATAGTGCTAGTAGCTGCTATCCTACTAATATTATAAAGGCGAAAGTTTGTGAGTGTGTATGGATGTTTGTTACTCTTTCACGCAAATACTACTGAACCAATCCATCCAAAAAAATCCAACTCTAGTACAATTCTATTAAAAATATAAATATAAAAAATATTTTATTCTGTAACTATTCTTTAACTGTAACCTTTGGTTTTCTGCAATGCAGTCTTTATAGCTTTAATTTCCATCAGTTTGAAAGGATCTTCGTTTTTGAGATTCACACCTGATTTATTACCTAAAACAACAAACAATTAAATTAAATTTACGTACATATTAGATACTTATATCAAGTTCAATGTATATAAATGTAATGTATGTAGACATAAAATTATTATTTAAGTAATTTACATTTTCGCGATGGTTCATCATCCGCGCTGTCTTCATTAGAACTAGAATAAGTGTTATGAGAGCTGCCGAGTCTAGTTGCCATTTGAAGTTTTTGAAACTCGGACACCTGTTAAAAAATTAAATATAAATAAATTATATATAAATAAATTTATTTTCTTTAAGAAAGAATTTATTTATATATAAAATAAAATTATATAAAAATAAATTCTTTCTTAAATAGAATACTTAATAAAATACAGTAAAGTCACACAGTTTTTATTATATGGCCGTAGACAGATAATAAAAACAAGATAATAATATACTTGAATGACAAGATAAGGTATGACAAGTAAAACTGATAAAGAAGTACTTATAAAATTAAAAAAAAAATGATCTTGTTATAATATAACTATTATATTATCTACTATCTTTATATTATAAAAATTGCTCACACATTTCATTAAAAAATATTGCATTAACATAAACAATAGAAGACAAAAAAAAACCATGGACAGTTAATTAATTAATATACATATAGTTACGAACATTTTTACTTCAAACTCCTTTTTCATGGCGCGAATATACATATAAACGCGACAGGTGAGTTTCGATCCCCACTCGAAGAAGTAAAATATTTAATGTTTCATTTTTTCGCTCAAGTAACAAACAAAAAAAATGTACCAATTTCGTACGAAGGTGGGGGGGATACAGGACGTGGAGTGTTTTAAAACTAGGTTCCCAAAATTCCTCTGCCTACATAGCGTGAAGCTGAGTGAAAGTGACAAATATTTTAATATACAAAAGAGTATTAAATAGTAAAATATTGAATATAATTTTTATATTTACTATTAACTTACCAAGTTTTCCATATGTTGCTTTTTCATTTGCAACTCCTGCAACTTGAGTCGCAGTAAACGTTCGCGTTCAGTTAGAATGCCTTCATCGTCTTCAATCTCGCTGTCTCGACCACCACCTGCTGCTTCCTGTACAAAAGAATTTATCGCTTATATATAATATTGTAAAATTATATTATGTTGTGGGTAGCAATTGTATCTTACTAGAAATATTGAGATACGGTAACATATATATTTGTTTAATTTCTCTGTTTCACCTAATTTAAAGACATTACGGAAATCACCTTTCTCAGCGTGATAGACTACACAGCCGTAGCGTCAGTTGCTTGACGTTGGTCCTCTGCGTCGTCATTAGTTAGGTTATATTTTGGTAACGTTATACAGCGATTTGTTACTTTTAAATAACCAATAATTTAATTCGTTACTTATAACGATCTATTATTTTGAACAATAGCATTTTTTTATTTTTAACAATTATTTTCAATAATATAACAACATTATTTGTAATTAATATTTTATATAATTTTTAGAGAGCACTCTTTCGTTTTTAGGGCTTTAGTAGCTTTCGTTTCTTTAGGCACTACTTTAATGGCTTTTATTCAATAACTGCGTTCTTCCCATAGCAATTATGCAATACGCAAATTAACTAACCTGTTACAAAACAACTCAATACGTCAGAAACAAATAACAGATGAATATTCTAGTTAAAATTATTCGTTATTTTATCAGCTACATAATATAACGAATACCTTTAATCGCTATAGCGCTCAAAGAATATTAATGCATTTTAATATGTTAATGCATTTAAAAATGAAATACATTTTTTTCTCAAATTCTGGCGAAAAAATGGACTGATCGTCTTACCACACAGTCTTGCTTCTGGGATGTGTGAAACTGAACAAAACATAACGGTAATTATAATATGGTGAAACTGTACCTTGCAGAATTTAATAATTCATATGTCATATTTTATTATGTTGATATAATCGCGCGGATTCATAGCTTTAGTGTAAAACTTTAGTTCAGATCAATAAACATACCTCGCTGCTTGCGATATTTCCGTCGCGTAGAGAGAACCGCTCGTCGTGGCTGTGGACGGAGTGCGAGGAGTCCACGTGGTGCGCGGCCTCGCCCTGCGGCAGCGTCGTCGCCACGCCGATCTGGTTGGCGCCGTACATCCGGGCGGGGTAGTTGCCGCTTAGTGTTAAGTTCTAAAATATATATATATTGTACTTAAAAATTTGCGCAAATATATATTTTGTTTAGATTAACGCTGCTTGTGACCTCATCCTACTTTCGACTGATATTACGAGACACTTTGTCTTGAATACCGTAAATCAATGCCATGATGAAAATAATTAGTTTCTCTGACTTTTATCAGGGAATTGAATCAACAGCCGTTTAATTGGACAACGTTTTGCCGCTACCCGTCACAGAAGCCGCGACAGCGATATATTTTGAGGGGTGCAAATTTGTTGCTATAAAATATTTAAATTAACTCTTTTAGTGTTTTTTATATTTAACTAGTTGAATGAATCTCTCTCTTCTATAATATTATATAGGAACATACGACGTAAACATACGACGAGTCGTAAGCGCTCTGAAATTAGCTGTAGATTTCCTTATTTTCGAGAAATATCTACTCAACTGAAAAATGCACAAAAAATACAAGTATTTCTCTTCTCGCACTCTAACTTTAGTAAATACTGCATTAAAATTTAAAAGTGACGAATCCTCAATTACGCTAAATTGCATGTTGTTTCTATTAAGAAACATATGCATATATTATTTTGTATCCACTTCAAATTACCTGCATTCCATTGTAATTCTCGTGCGATGTAGAAGAATGATGCATTTCCTGTGCTTGCCTTTCCTTGTTAATTTCCTCTAATTGCTGTTTAGCTTCTGCCTAAAACCAAATAAATTACTTATTTATTTATTTACTGAAGCCTGTCGTGGCGCAGCGGCACAAGCGTGTGACTGTAACCGACAGGTTCTGGGTAAGATCCCCAGTAGAGGAAATTGAATATTTAATATTTTCAATTTAAAAATTTAATGTTTCATTTTTTCGCTTTGGTAATAAGGCAAAGCGCGGCGTTGAGTTCCGCCACTCAACATGCAATGCCTCAAATTCGGCGGAAGTGGAACGGAGTGTCCGGTTCCCGGGTTCCCTCTGCCTACCCTGCCTCGTGCGGAATACAGCGTGAAGATAAAAAATAAAAAAAGAAATTTATCTACTGAAATTAACTCCTTGTGAATTCCATTTGCCTTTTCTCTTTTTTTAATTTCTTGCACATGGCAAGATAGGCAGATGAAACTTGAGACACTCTGTTCCCCACTTTCCGAATATTTGGCATTGCGTGTTGAGTAGCGGAACTCTACGCCACATTTTGCCTTGTTATCAGAACAAAGAAATGAAAATATTAAATATTGAAATTGAAAATATTAAATATTTCATTTCCTCGAGTGGAGATCGAACCCACAACATGTCAGCACAGTAGCAGGCCTCAGGCCTTTTTTGTAATTAAATCGAATTAGTCAAAATAAACATCTCTATGCGTACGTGGATTAGCTGCAGAGCTAGGATGAGTTAAAGTAGTAGGTACTACTTTATAACATGCATAACTGAAATCGGTCGGCATGGTCATTATTGTCATAACTTACGTACTTGATACTTAAGAAGTCTTTTCTGTTGCTGTTTTAAAGCAGTCAGACGAATCTGAGAGATCTCCATTTTATTTTTAATCTCATTCTGCCAAAGTTCATTTTCGCTGTAAGCGGATCCGTTACTTTGAACCGACACCGGTCTTACGACTACGTCTTGCTGAAAATAGAAAAAAAATATATGTAAATTTTTGTAAAACTCATATTGCACGCTATTATGTTTATAATAAAAACCACAAACGACCAACAACAAATCTATATATAACATCAATCCAAATTAGACAATCTAAAGCAATACTTTTCATCCAAAACAACATGTCTATACTGTTTTCATAAGATGTATAGGCGTTTAGTGTGGAAACACTTTAAAAATGTTAGAAATGGTTATTTCATAGTGAAATGACATCATGCTATGTTATAATGAAGGCCATATGGACACACGTCACACAACGACAGTATGGAACCTGAGTTTCGGCGCTACTAGAATCTTTGTTTTTAGTTTTCAATTCTTGAATGAGTGCTATCTTGTCCATGCAAGCCACGATATTCTTTTTTAAAATATCATTGAGCTGTTGATCATCTTTTTTTACCTCTATTTCTGCACATGGTATAGAATCTATTTCTTTTATTTCCACTGTGCTTGTGTCAGTTTGTTCCAGGTTTTCTTCGGGCTCATTTGATTTTATTTCTTTAGATATTTGCGGCTCATCACTTGGTTTTGTATTTGTTATAGTTTTATTTAAATGTTCATTTTCTATATTTGAAACTTTCTTTAAATTAACGACACTGTTATCGTTATTAGTTTTGATATTACAAGTTTTATCATTATTTGAATGTCTTTCGATTTGACTTTCTGATTGATTTGCATCTTGTACCTCATTAGATGGATTTGAATCTTCGATTGACATCACATTGTTTTCAGATATGTTTTCGTTAAACATAGATTCTAGTTTTGCTTCACTTTCTTTAAGCTGCATCACCATTTTAACTAGTTCATCATATTCTTCTTTGGTGTGTTCAATAAAAGCCTAAATTATATAATAATTTGTACTATACAAAATGTAAAAATAAAATTGTACACTTAATGTATATGAATAATCGATATCAAAATACGAACCTCATCTTCAGAATTCCGCATAGTATCGACTAAAGAGGACGTGACACGTATGTATTCCCTTATTTGTCCGAGGCGGCGCTCCACGGCGGCGGCGTCCGGGCACGCAGCCACGATGGCTTCGCCTAACGCCCTCGCGGATTCTCTATGAACCTGAAACACAATATTTATTCTGAACTACTGATCAGCTCTCGCCTTCACCTGGTTGAATTACACAATTATTTACTTACTAATCTAAATTATCTATGTATTCTAATAACATCATAATTTTGAAGATATATATTTTCATTAATAACTAAAGGTTCAGCAAATTTTGTAGGAATTTTTATGTATGCCAATATACATAATATCAGCGTCAAATCTGTTAAGTAGTTTCTAAGACATTAGCGTGCACAGAAGCTGACAGAAACGTTTTTCAAAATAATTGATTTGGCGATTACATTAATAAATACCATAAATATCAATTTTACTATATGTATACATAGCCGCAATGCACACTTTATGGCATTTTAGTACTGGTGAGCCAAAGCATGGTTTTCAATCTAAACCGAAACTTATCAATATTAAAATTATTAGGAAATATGGATATGCAGCGCATTTTTACGCACTAAATATGTAATTAAAATGTTTTTTTATTTATCAAGACGAAGTAATTGAGATCTCGAAAATTACTACAATTGATGGATTTTGACAGTATAAACCAGTTTGTCGAAAAATTCAGTGACATGATAAGACATTGTATACTTTTATCTTGTATTATTTAAAACCCACACATTAAATTATAATTTTCATAAAGGTTTTAATTTCATGTTACTTACATGATTGTTCTCATTTATATTATTGAAACTGCCTTGTCCTTGATCATACATATTGTTCATTAAGTTGACTGATTTGGTTCCAGATCTTGAATTACTGGTTTGAGTATTATTGTTATTATTAGAATTGTTTCCTTCAAATGTATTGCGAGTGGAATTTAAATTCCTTGTCAGGTTATTTCTGCTTTGATTTGAAGCCTACAAAGATATTAAAAACAAAATATATTAAAAAAATAAAAGTTAACACTAAACTGTTTTGATGTACACTATGTTATATTTGACTTACATTAAATTGTTGTGACATATTTCCTACAACAGCATTGGGTGTTGTTGGGTTCACAATCATAACAGCAGCGGCAGCATGATTTGAATGTGGAATTAACCCTAATACATAAAATATATTTTATCAGCAAACAGTGTTATTTTCTAATAAAATATTTTTCATATTAAATAAGATTACAATAATTACTTTTAATTTTGTATTCTTTGTCTAATTCTTATTGTTTATATTTTGACATAGCATATTGAATGGTAGGACTGAACTCCTTGTCTTGTCTTATACCAGAACAAGACAATGAAAACAATTTATTCCTCTGAGTAGGAATTAAATCAACTAACAATTCTTGCAAGCTCAGTCAACCAGTTTGCTGCCTGCATAGCAATGACCTTTATTAATTTATTATATAAAGTTTATTAAAAAATTGAGGAATATGTTACCATTTTGCATTTGGTGAGCAAATGGGTGCAATGTTTGAGAGGAAGAACTTGCATTATCCTCGTGGTGGTCTGCAGCTAAGGATTCACGATTTTGAACAGTTAAAGGTAACACCCGAGGTTGAGGTCTCACTGGCACAAATCTCCCAAATCCACTCTCAAATGATACAGAATTATCTAAATTAATAATTTCTAAATCAGTAAATTAAGGAACTGCCTAATAATATCCAGCAATATGTTATATTATCATTCAAAAAATAATTGCATATCTTAAATGACACATCATTAGAACTTTAGGTAACTAGGATCCCAGTAAGTGAGATCTACCTCACCTTAATAATTACCACTATTTTACAAAGCTTTATTGTTAAAAGGGGTACAGAACATAAAAATAATTATCCAACTTAAACAAGCTGTCTCTGACAGCAGCAATTTTTAAAATATTGAATTGTAAATTATATTTTTACAGATAAAAGTGGTAACTTACCTAAGTCAGTCAACTCCTGGTCAGAAGTGTTATTTGTTTGCTTTCTTGTCTGATTACAGTTTGATCTTGTATTATATTCTGAAACTGGAACCCAGTCCAGAGAAGTCTAAAAAATTTTGCACACTCTTTAGTTCACACAATAATTACACTATGCAAGCTGCAGCCTTATTTGATTAAACAAAAAAGTATGGTTCTATTTTTGGTGTATTAGCTACCTTTTTTAACTTGAATTTAGAAAAACAACTACCCATATGGGAAAATTAAAATTTTAGTTACTAATTTAAATCTGATGGACTGAAATTTAATATTATTAGAACAGAATTTTAAATGACTGTATGTCTAAAACATTATAGAATATTCTGGCAGTAATCCAATATGTTTGGCGTTCCAAATTTTCTAAAAATACACAGTAGAATATATGCTCAGTAAAAACTTAAGAGTAGTTAGATCTCAGCAGCAATAGCGTACAGATGATAAAAACATTTAAAAAATATTTCATATTTAATGCAATATTAGTTTAGTGTTTAAAAGGGCTTTTACCGTCACTAGATTAGTAGCCATGTCTCGTCGCGTTGGGGTTACAGCTTCTTGTGGCACATTACAATTATTTCTCACTTTAGTTTTAGGTATAGTGCCTGTATGTCCTGGATGCCGCTCCTTGTTGCCAGGAGCCATTATAGTCAATTTTATATGATTATTAATTATTTCATTCGATTTTTAGAGTAAAACATTCTCAAAAGTCTTTCAAACAGTCATTATTTTTAGTACAATGACAGTGTATCAGAATTTTTTTAGCTTTATTTTACGTTAATATTAAATATTAAAGGCTTTTTACCTTCTTAAAAAAATCGACATTCGTCAGTAAAATAATGGAAACTTGAAGATCGGAGTCGACGCAAATGAATATGACACTGACGTTTGTCATGAGAAAACGATGCGTTCCGTATTAAAAATAAAATAATTTATTACGAACATAGCTGTGCCTTATATACGTAAAAATAATATAAGTTTTTATTAATGGATTCACTAGAATTTAAAATAGTAAAAATTATAATTTTGAAAAATTACAATGATTTGAAATATTCAATATTATTTTCAATACTCGGCGTCAAAAATGATGAACGAAACAGAAGTAATTGTTTCCAGTTTTTTCTTTCGTGTTTCTGCTTTAGTCCACATGAATCCGTTGCGCATAAAAAACGCAACGAAACTCGCGTAACGTTAATTTAAAATCGAGATGTGTATCCTAAAATAATAATAGTTAATAAGTGACCAACAACTTTAATATTAAAAGGATTATACAAGCTTACAGCTAATTTATTGGTAATTCTGGAATTGTCAAAATAGTTTTTTTTCTTTTTTTCAGTTTACGCTATCTTGAAAATGCAGGGTAGGCAGAGGAACTTGGGAACCTAGTGTTAAATTAAGACACTTCCGTCCCCACTTTCAGCCGAATTTGAAACTAGATAAAAAATGTCCCTACTAGAGCGAAAAAGATTAAAATATTAAATATTTCATTGCCTCGAGTGGGGCTCAAACCTACAACCTTGCACGCTTGTGCCCCTGCGCCGACGGGCCTCAAAATAATGATTTTAAACCATTCTAACACGTATTTATAAGAATGCCAAATATTGAAATATATTAACTTTTTTTATAGTAGATGTTGCTTTGGAATATTGAGTTATAAATGAAACTTTAGAAATATATATTTATTTCTTTACCGACGCAAATTTTACATTTTTTTAAAGTTGCTACTTAAGAGAACAATTACAATGTTATTAAAGTATAAAGCTAGTTTATATACTCTGAATTAATTCAAAGGAATCTAAAGATATGTTTCGTTTTCGCCACATAATGCACGATATTTTGTACGTAATCCAAACTTGTAAGGCACATCTCGTTGATCTAGAGCTGTAAATATTTAGTACTTAATGTTCTGTACTAAGTGCAGTTAATGGCGTAGTTTAAGTTATGTTATATATTAAGTAAATTAATAAATACGCCGGAGTACGACACGATATTAGGTTTGCGTCTTTATTTAATATAGAAATAATATTATGTCATTGCGATAAAAATTATAGTTTTTATTAGACTTACTAGTTTATTTTTTATATATCTTACTAGTTTATTTTTTATATATCTTACTAGTTTATTTTTTATATAACAACTAAACAGTTAACTAATATGATGGAAAGTTATCACAAACGTTCTTAAGTTACAGTCCGCGCTTCATAAAATACCCTTTGCGTTAAAATTATATTAGATACAACAAGTATCTTTTAAGTTTATTTTAAGTAAAAATAAAGGGCCCATTTTAAAATTTCTTTATTCTTGTGATCTACCGAAAATTGTATTTTTTTTAAATTTAAATTAGGTTACTGTTATTCTATGAGTCTAATAGAATAAAACATCTCGGACTTTTACAAGAATTTATGGAAGGAGCATCGATATTTAAAAAAAAATTAAATCAAAGCTATTTTAAGTCTTCATTAATATAGTTTGACCAAGTAGCTTTCCTGTGACAATATACCTATATAATAAAATACGGTAATCAATTCACGCTTACTGATCGCAAGGTGTTTACTCTTGTTTGCTTTCGAAATATATTCGTTATCCGTGAAGTAAGGGTAGTTAATATTAGGGGGAAAGACGGGCGGTGGCTACACGGGAGTGGCCTGCGACCTACATACAACATTTTGCGTCGACAGCTATTAATAAAATTCCATCATAGTCTTTACCACACCTATTATGTTATGTATCTTTATATATATACCTATATTAAGTATATTAAAAACGGCATATATTATATTCACTATCTATTATTAAATTAAAATTACTTCTTTATCAAGAGAAGCAAATTATAGGTCAGAATGAAGAGCCATCGAGCTGCTACTCGAACACGGTTTTCGAAATCATAATTTCGAAAAGCAGAGAAGGAAGAAATTAATATCACTATATATATATTTTTATATATTTTTGTTCCTGTGTAAGGCTAATTCGAATACCTAATAATATTTTTGTATTATTTAAATTGAAAATACATTGAAAATGTTAAATATTTTCATAATGATGATGTCATTGATGACATCACACCAGTTCATACTGGACTCGAGGCAGCAAACAGGTTCTATCGCCTGCAGCTGACCTCCAGTTATGTTAATGTTAAAAAAGTTCTATACATATTTTAAATGAAACAAACTTAAAGTTCTATACAGTCTGTTGTTTACATATTTATATTGCAATGTTTTGTCATGCTTAAGAGAAAAATTAAAAAATAATAGTTGTGATCTGTTGTTCTTAAATTATACAGTGTCAATTCTTCTTAATTACATATAAAAAATAATAAAATTAGATCACATTCAATTTGATAATGTTAGATTTATGTCATCGATTTCTATTATTAAAACTTCATCAAATACGGGCTACTACTAAGTAAGTGCCGATGTCAATTTAGTGAGTTTCTCGCGGTATATTAATTTACTCCCTCAGCGTATCTCGCCATTAATTTAATTCAGACTACAAATATCCTACGACGATGTGTTAATGTCATTCAATATTCTTAAATTATTCTTGTGTTGTTTTCATACTTTGGTCACAGCTCTCTTTAACTCCTCCACTAAACCAAAGCAAATTACATTGATATATCGTATTTCTCTTTGAGTTTCTTACTCCCCATATTGAGTGAACAAACTTTCTAAAAACAAAAGTTCATTGCAACTCTTTACTGCTAACTCCTGTTCTAGATTCACCCTGAGATTAAGTGTAAGTGAGATTTTATATGACTTTAAAGCACACAATCTCCTCAATATAAGTAAGTCTCCACAATATAAATAATTATGAGAATGAATCACGTTATCTGTTACTGAGTGAATTATTATTTGAATTTGAATATTCTCAAACCATTCATCAGACGTGCTTTATCGTATTCATTGTTCATTCAACTATGTTAGACGCTATTATGGTTTTAATGATTTTTTTATGATACTATTTATTTTGTGGATATCGTCACCAAACTCGGAAGTACATGTCTGCTATGTATTTTTAAGAGAAATGCACAACTAATTTTGAAGTTCTGAATCCTTGTGTTTATCAACTATTTTCTATTAGTTAAGACGGTAAGGCAAAATATCTTATAAATAAGATTTTACCTTTGTAAATATTTAATTAAATTATTTTTGTTGCTTTCATGTTTAGTCAATAAGGAATAAATAATAAGTAATATTTACAATACGTAATTATGACTAATAAATATTTCAATTTGAAATATCTTCACCAAACTGACACGGCGTTAAAGTTACATGAATGATTACGTGTAAAAATTGATATTTCAAATTGTATCAAAACATATCGCGGCACAACATACCGCGACGTAGGCAAGTAAAAAGTAAGAGAAACGAGCGCTCTACCATTGGCGGCCTCGTTGTTCGCAGTGTGACGACGCGCCGAGCGGTTCTTATCGGCGCAAGTAAGACTTCTACCTAAGAATTTATAATTACTAGTATGTTTATATAAATAAAAGCCTTAATATATCATCACATCCTGGTGCCGTCGACTCTCTCTGTCGTGTATTTATTTATATCTACTGCAAATATAACCGGTCACAAATGTCACGATCGTATTTGTATTAAAGAAACAGTGAAGTGATGAAAGTATAGTGGATGATTGTAATTAAATAAATAAACATAATATATATAGAAGAATACACGGTTTATTTTGAAAACGTAACATTTCTTCTGTTAGAAAAAAACGCGAAAAATCACAATTTGGTAAGTTTTTTAATGACCAATTAGTTGGTGCAATCTACGTAGATGCAGGTTACATTTATACGAAAAAAAAAAACATATATGTCTTATTATTTACATAATAAAACGTTCTGATTAAAAGATTGCCAAAATATACTCTTACACACCCACTTATCTTTGATGCATGAATCAAAGTTGCATTGAGTGTAATGCATGCCCGTGCCCCAGCTTTATAAGTTCCTCTTTGTATCTTCGCGTTTGTATTATGTCTGTACATATAAACTTTCACATAAGACGTTGTCATTTCTTTAACAAATGTCAATTGATGTTTGTCGTAAACGCAGTTAATCTTACCTAATAGAGTATTGCATATCTATCAGAACAATAAATACGATTTTTTTCTGTCCTTATCTAGCATAATATTGTGGTTTAGTACATAGAACCTCTTCTGATAATCTAACTTCAGTAAAAAGGGTTAATCGAAACGTTTTATGTTACTAATATACTTATAATACGTCTGTAACCGATCACTGTCTGTACGTTAATGGAAGATATATTAAAAAAGTCTTTAAGAGGACGTTAATTAATGTAATAGGGTCCAAAATTGTATTTTTTTTTTAAATCAGTTAATAAATCAATTTAAAATATTAATTTCAACAAATGTTTTATAAAACACTTTACTTCACAACATTAATGGAAGAAAAGAAAAGGCGCGAAAAAATATTGGAGATTAAAATAACATTTTGCATAAGTAATCGGCAGCTAAAGAATTTCTCGGAAACTTGCCTGTTACCAGTCTTATTAGTTCAAGAAGATAGAATCAAGACGAGCATGCTAAAAAAACTGAAGCTACACTTTGTGACACAACTATGTACTTTAAATGACCATGGCAATGTTTCTGGCCTGACAATGACTTCGACTAAATTGGTATCTAATGTTTCTAAAAAGGAAGTAGGTAAACAGCTTATATACAGGTCTTAGAAGAAGTGAAGATGAAACTTTTCACAAGACTAACAACTTGGACAGCTTTATAATTGAATAAAATATTTAATGAGCCAAGTAATTCACTACAATAAATTTACAAAATCGGTACAATGAAATATTTTTAACGAATGATCGATGAACTAAATAACAAGGAAAATACCTATGTCGTCCTTAATAAATAGTAGAACAACTAAAAGAAAAACCACTAAAAGGGTTGATACAAGACGAAGTGGTAAAAAAGACTATTATTCAAAATTAAATGACTAAAAAATTATAGTATGTTTGAAGGATATTAAGAACATTGGGAATAAAGGAGTGGACACTGAGTAAGGATTGATGAGGCAGCTTCAAATATAAAAACAAAACTCTTAATTTTTCTTCGATTATTAAAAGACACAAAGAAGAGTTCGATAGAGAGGGAACTAGGTACCCAAGTTCCCTCTGTCCACCCTGCCATGTGCGGGATTCAGCGTGAAGCTAAGTGAGTGAGAGTGAATTCTTAAGAACAATCTTATTGATGCTGCTGAATACAAACTCATTTACAATAACGGATTCCAGCTGTTACCACAAAGTTCATAAAGGATTTCTCTAGTTACTCTACCACAGCTCTGATGACAATGCGAAATTGTCGATCATAGTTTACAATCATTTAGAACAATTAAAAATTGTCATTCCTGTAAATTGTCATGAACTCTATGATACTTACTTAATTTTAATTTACGTAACGTATTTCTTACTTTACTTACTTAATTTACTTAACATATTTCTTTTGATATACTTAACTGAAAGAACTCTTTTATGTCGACTGGTGAGATGACTATAATTTAAATGTGAGGAACAAAAATATTATTCATTTTTTTTTGCAACTATTATAAAATACCTTTTGTTAGATAGGTAGCTAAACAACTTCGATAATTAGTAGTTTTTGTATTTTTGTAATTTTATTTGGTTTTAAAAAATATAGAGATTAAGGATATATATACCCCATAGCTAAAAACTGATATTGTTACTTACTATTAAGTTCAATTTTAATAAGATTGTGGTCGAATCCAATCTGTGTAAGAGGCCTGGCAGTTAATCATCGTAACGAACTAAAAATATCAATTATTATTCTCTATGTAAAAATGAATTACTTAAAGTATGAATCATTTTAAGATGACATCAAAATAATAGTTATTTATATTCCTATATAAAATTATAATAGTGTATTTTTCTGATTTATGAGTATTACGTTTACGTATTAGGATGTAGTATGATATGTATGTCAATTTACACCACCCACTCTTTATTGTCACATAAAGTTCCTAACCCAAAGATTTTCTGGGAGAAATCTCTCATTAGTGATAAGACTGCCTTGTGTGTATCGGTTATATTAAACTAAAAAACCCTTTCGGTGTAACACTAGATCGAAAGCTGATACGCGACCTTTATCTATGGTATTTTTAGATTTGCGGTTTTGCTAAATAATTTTGGTTTCTAAACTATATATAGGTATATATTTTGTGTTATGTCATCAGTCTTGATCAAAGCAATAAATTGTATATAATATAGTCACACTTATAAATATGTATTTGTCGTAATCTAAAAAAAGAGTATGGCGTCACTCAACATTAATGACAATAATGTGTGATTGTGTGAACTGCCCTTAGGCCTCAAACGTTACGAAGCGTCGTCAGTCACGCATGGCGACGGACCTTCGCCGATTATAGCGGTGACGACATCGCGCGCTCCCGACACGATTCTATTCCAGTTGTTCTGAATAAATAACGTTTTTTCAAATTAATACTATTCGCCGAATTCAATTAAGCTTACCCAAACTCTGGGCAACGTTACTAATATGATGACTTAAATACAACAACAATGATCATATTATAACACAGAATAATATAGCCAATTTAGAATACAAGAATATATCTATTTTATATTGTACCGTTACAAAGTTGTCTTCACTGGTTCATACAACTATAAAAAAAATCATATTAAATTCAAATTCTTTATAGTTTTTGCAGATATAAGGCATTAATGGTGTTGTTTATTTATATATAAATCGTTTTATAACAATGACAATATTACGTTTAATTTTTTTCTATCAAAGTGTTATTCCACGCAGTAAAGAAAAGTACTGCTTTAGAAAACGTATCAAAAAATGATATTTTAGAACTATGAGTGATATTTACCTTATCAAATACATATACAAATGTGTTACGAAATTCATTATTTAGATATACTACTTTTTATTTACTACCTTAAATACATGTAAGTAATATGTATGAAGTTTGCAAAATTACTTTATACTAGGAAATATGGTATGTGCATGACCTCACGGATAGAAGTTTTCTTTGACCTATAGTTTTATCGTGTATTGTCATCAACAGTAAATAACACATGACACGCCATTTGGCAATATGTATCAATACAAATAATATTATCGTTCTAGTTCTAAGAGTCGCTCAAAATTTTCAATTAATTTAAGCTATCCTTTGGCACCAGTCTTAACTAATATATGACTTCAATATGCGTCTAATGTACTAAATTGACCTACATCAAATATTTATGAAATTTTTATATTTATACAATTTTTTTATCAAGAGTAGTAGAGTTATTACAACATAAAAAATATTATTATCAAAATAAAAGAATATAACGGTGTAGTAGTTTAGGAGAAATTATAATAATAATAATGTCAAAAGGAGGTACTTATTATAAAGATTTATGTAGAGACGGAGCTGTGCGCAATGTCGCAATAAGATCTCGACAATAGATGCTAACGTCATTTCGGGTCACCTATTTTAAGCCTATATGTCCAGATAACGACTTAGGCCTTCTTAGCAAATAAGTAGAATATTTCAATGTAATGCTGCATGTGGGCGAATACTTAACTAACTACTGCATTAAGCAATCCAATTAAATCTTAGTCCTTTACATAATGAAAAATAAATAGAAAAAATTATAATATTTTTTTCTATTTGTGTATACGTATACGTTTTACTCGAAAATAATAAAAGTTAGATTAATATCATAGATACAGTTTTGACAAATAATACTGAATCGAGTCGAATAAGAGTATTCAATTAGATGTTAAGAACAAGTTTTTTACTAAAAAAAAGTAAGGAATAAAAATAGATACAATGTATTTGTTTATGTAAAAATATTAAATTTTTAGATGTAATAAATTGAAAGCGACAGAGAACTAACCGTGACGGTATAATTTTTACATTTTTTTTGTTCTACGTGAAATCAATCTCTAACAAGCTGACGCTGTTTATTTAACTTTTTCTCTGCTATTGTATATCTCGCATTTAGCGGGAAGGCAGAGAAAACTTAGTGCCTTGATATTCATATTAGATTAAAAAGTAGTTTATTATGAGTATGAGAGGCAAAACATATTTTTTTACGAATCGTGTTTAATTCCAGATAAAAGATGTCAAAATATTGGTCTAATTAACAAAGGCGCTAGAAACGGGTTGAAAATGAAGCAGCTCATAAACAAGAATCTTATTACACTGAAGTGTGTACTATTCTGTTTCCTCTCAGGTAAGAATTTAGATTTTATAATGGTGTAATATTTGTATGTGGCATTATTTACTGTTTTTATGTGTTATTATTTACACATAGTATCGTGATAACAACGTCCATCTAACTTGAATTTGAGGAATGAATTATATTTTTTCTTTAAAGTTAATGCACTGACAAAACATCAAAAACAGTACGTGTTAATATTACAATAATAATAAAATATATGAAATATGAATATACAGCATAAACTGTGTATATGATATGTCATGTTGCTTGCTAAATACAAAAAAATAGCTTAATGGCGAATGGCAAAAGGAATCGCCTGTTGTATTCAGTACAGTGTGAGACCCGCATGCAGTGCTACAACCTTCCTTCTAAGGATTATCGGTCTACAGTCTTTACACAGCTATACTAGCTACATACATATATGTTTTTAGAGACCGTTCACCTCTTGCTCCACTACTTCATTGGATTCACAAATTGTGTACTACTTGTATGGGATGTTTGTTTTAAGAGACTTATCACGTAACATAATAATGTTATTTTATAGATAACTTAATATATACTTAATTTAGCTGCTTGTATATATTCTATTCACGCTATATTCCGCACATACCATGGCATGCAGAAAATTAATTTTAAAACACACACATTTCCGTACGCCACTTTCCACCGAATTCATAACACATTACGTATTGAAAACAGAAAACTGTTATAAATATATAAAATAATCATTATTTTTATTTGTTTAGGCATAGGATGCATATTTCCATTTTTACCACTTCATATGCTATCCATTGGACTGGACCGAGGAGAAGCACGACTAATTTCTGCAGTTTCACCCTGTATCGCATTATTGGGCCCTGCGGTGCTAGGTCCCCTAATCGATAAGTAAGTAGTATAATAATCATATTTTGTTTATGAACTTTGATATCTACCTAAATATACTTAATTTTATATGCAAATACAATATAAACTTAATAGGTAGAAATACGCGTAGCCGTTGCTTTTTTATAATTAGAACGCAGAAAAAAATGTCATATGATTTAAAATGAAACTCTTTTATTCGATTTAATCGCATATATTGATTGGTAAACATTTTAGGAAACCCGATCTTTCGAACACGTTACAGGAGTCCGTGGTCACGGGTAGAGGAAGGTGGCATTTGTCTGTCATCTGATATAATTATTATATCAAACTACCGCCAACGATTCCTTAATTGCCTCGCGTACTGCCCTGGATTCTTGGAGAATGAACTGTATCTGGCCCTCTAGTAGGTGTCCTCGAGATTTTAAATTTTTTAAGAGTGGGTTTCAGGTGGTGAAAATATTTCAACCATCTTCTCTATTGAAATTAGGATGTTTTGTTTTTCAATAGCCTTGTGGATCATTCTAGGGATATATATTTTCTCCCTAGCGAGTATGTGGGGTTTATCAAACCTGATGTAATGGTTGGATTTGTTCGATGTATGCTCACACACAGCTAACTTCGATACATGCCCATTCTTGACATCGGAAATGTGTTCTTTCACCCTAACACCGACGCTTCTCTTTGACCTACATATGATAAGCCACAGTCACAATCAAGTTTGTATACACCTGCATTCTGCAAAGGAATATTACTCTTCACTGGTCTCAAGAATTGGCTCACTTTCTTGTTAGGCTTGAATATAGCTTTAATAAAAGCTTTTCTTAAGATGTTGCCGATCCTGTCTGTAACACCCTTCACATATGGTAAAAGTACCGGTTGCCTCTCAACCGTGGGTGGCTTGTTGGTCTTCTGACAACGCTAGCGGGGAACCAACAGCTTGTTCTGATGAAGAGCAGTCTTCCTGTCGTAGCTCGTTGTTCGTCCTAGGTGTTCAGCTAAAAGCTAAAGAATTATTTTCCTGTAATTCCACTATAAACTGAATATTATTATTAATAGAATTAAGGTGGTTTAAGAATCTATAAACATTAACCGTAGGTAAAATTGTGAAAGTGCCATCTAAGCTGTAACGCTTATATATAGACAGGTAGAGGTACCTAGGTAGACATGGTGCAGAACTAAGAACCGTTTCCTCGAAGTCCTTCATGTATATATCTGCTATTACCGGGGACATAGGCGAACTCTTAGCAATAAATATCACATAAATAAACATCCTAATTTCAATAGAGAAGATGTTTCTAAACTTTCCACCACCTGGGACCCACTCTTAAAAAAAATAAAGTCTCGAGAACACCACACTAAAGGACCAGATATAGTTAGTTCATTCTCCAAGAATCCAGGGCAGTACGCTAGGCAATTAAGGGATCGTTAGCGATAGTTTGATATAATAATTATATCAAATGACAGACAAATGCCACCTCAGTCTACCCGTGACCTGTAAGGTGTTCGAAACGTCGGGTTTAAAACATGTTTACAATCAATTTACGCGATTTATCCGGTTAAAACTGTCTCATTTATAATGTATAATAATTGCGAAAAATAAAAGACATTATTATGTCATATGATTGCTTTTCCTGACAATACCTGCTCATTACCGAACCTTTGTTATAAATTTAAATAAAACTTTTCACTCAAGTTAAAATTAAAATTTAAGTCAGAAAAAATAACAATATGTAATATTTTAACTGAGATATTGTAATTCTGAGCGAAAGCAAAACAAAATTGGTTTTCTTCAAAACTTAAGTTACTGTCTTAGTGTCAAATATTTTAATCGTACAGAATCGACGAAGGTGGTCTGAAAAGTGTCCGACATAATGCAGATAAGACATTTTTTCAATTTTTTTTACAACATGTGTCCTTGTAACTCTACACACTTTTCCCAGCGATTCTCCCATCTCTGTAATCCGTACAAATTCGGCATTTTTCTCTGCAAAATATAATAATAGTTAACGAAGGCAAAGAAGGAAAGAAGAGGCAGTGGCCTCTTTAGTTGACGAAAATCTTTGTCTTCCGAGCACAATTTTTAGAAGATGGAACAATAAGAAGTCGCTTCAAGCTAGATCTAGCGAGTAGGGCAGATAATCAAGCAGTTCAAACCGTAATTCGTGGATTTGGCCACCGCTGAGGCTAGCGTTGAAAATGTTCGAACACGTTTTGGTTGATTTAATATGAGTATATTTTCATTGTAAAAAATGATGGTGCAGAGTCGAGTCGAGAGAGAGTACACTGAATCCAACTCATCTTTTATTTACGAAGGCCTTTCAAAAATAAATATGCAATGACAGCTCGATACTCGATTTTGACCATTTTTTTGAAAAAAAATCACATCAACTCACTCAAACTACTGTTACATAAAAACTACGCGTCCAAAATATCTGAAACTTTATTGAGTAATAACTGTAAACAGATGAACAAACTAATTACAGTAGCTTTTATTTACGAGGGCTGCCATTTTCAGGTTAAGATTGTAATCGTTTCAGTCCACCCTCGTAGGTAGATAATCCCGAAAAGGAAGAAATTTCTATGGATTCATCCAACAGATTCCAGGCCGAGATGACGGACGTAGGCAAGACACAAGCGAGAAGAGCTCAGAATAGTCCCATCGATTTGCTACCAAATTGTAAATTTAAAGGGCCTAAAACGCATTACCGCTCGCTTCTTATATTTGATCTCTTTTCCAACTTATTCAATTTTCAAATGATAGTTCTAGGTGCAATAGCTGAGACTATAGTAGGCTTGAAACTTATTATGTAATATAGTAATATATATTATTATTAAGGATTGCAATTAAAAATAAATTTAAAGAATAATGTATTTAAAAATTTTAAATGCAGTTGCAAGTAAAATATATATTATTCCATTTATGAACTTATTATATATATATTACCCAAAAATATTACGACCTTGATCAATACTAAATACAAAATAAAAACATATTTAATACACGTTTAAGTTGCTTCCAGCATTTTATTACAATGATGTCATTGCACTTGTCTTTATGCAAAGTCAGCTATCACTATGAAATCGACACTGTTGTTGCGAAAAATGACCTCTCTTGTCATTATTTATTGCCATATTGAAAGACAAGGAGGTATTTTAAGTAAGATTTTTAATAGATGCTAAAATAAAAAATACTGCTGCTATTGCTGTTGGTTACTTCTTAAGGAACCTAACTATGTTATGTATCTATTTTAACTGTTATTTTAAAAGAGCAACTGTTGAGTTTCTTACCGGCTCTTCTCAGCAGAACCGCCTTACGAGCCGGTGGTAGCTTCCTGTAGGCCTCACACTACAGACCTTTCTATGTAACTTGACAATTCAAAAGTACTTGTAATGGTCTATTTGAATAAAGGATATTTTGATTTTGATTTTACATTGTAGATTATCAGTCGGGCGAGGGTCAACTGGTGGAGGATCTGGTCCCAGTGGTTCGGGAAAACTCTTACGAGTTGTTACTGCTGTTTGCCTTATATTGAGTGCACTGTTCTACACATTACTGCTTGCTGTACCTTATACAGAACGACATGAAGTAAGCATTATTATTGCACAAAATAACATTTTTATATTTAAACATTATATCTTTTTGTTATTGCAACAAATTCTGCTTGTTTAAAACATAGTAAATTATAACATTACAGCACAAAATAACCTTTAAGTTTACGTTATATTCCTACTAAAATGATTTCATAGGACGCTGTAATTAGCTTTATATGTCAAGGTTCTATATAATAGAAATTTATGACCGAGTACATTAGCAAATGAAATGTCATGTAGTGCCTATAATCTAATATACGTATTCTAAAAGTATAGTACTGTACCTACTGTTCTCATTATATTTAGTGTATTTTGTAATATGGGCAGAAATAATTATTTTAAAAATGGGTCACATTTAATTACTTTAACATCTATCAATATTTATCTGGCAACAGGCGCGACGGCCACAAGTTTTGTTTATGTGTGACGCGGATGGGGGCTACGTTATGCAAGAAGTGTGTACACAAGGCATGCGATGTAATCGATGGGAAGGCGAAAAGGTAACATTTTTATATTTCAAATTTACTAGAATCTATAATATGTTGTTTAAATATTGATTTTTTAATTACAATGTTCATATGTAAGTAAATATGTGTTGGATTTAATTTCATTTTAAAACGGTGATTGCTGCTTAATAAAATTGCCAGGTACAAGTATATAAAACAAGGTGGTAGAGTGGTTTTTGTGGTAGAGTCACATTGCCAGTAATAGCAACACGCATGGGCATAGGTACTCGACCGGATTATTACCACCCCCGGCATTTAAGACCGACGTTAAGTAGTGGCTGTGGCCACTGCGTTTCGCATTAGGTAATGCTGGACCCCGGTGCCCATCCACTTTAAAGGACGGCAACGCTTTTGTAGCTCCTCTGGAGTTACTCGGGGCCGTGGTCGACGGTGATCACTTATCGTCAGGTGACCCGTACGCTCGTTTGCCGTCTTTTCCATAAAAAAAAAGGTGTTACTGGGTGTAACACAAACACGTTTGTTAATTACTTAATTTTAGGGTTCCGTACCTCAAAAAGAATACGGACATCACAGTATCACTTCGTTGTCCGTCTGTCAAGACTATTTATCTCGAGATTATCTGGAGATATCAAGCTGAAATTAGTATCAAATATTTAAGTCTGCGGTCCCTTGAAGCCCAGATAAAACCAAGCATCTATTTATGCATCGTTTTGTAAAAAAAATGTCACATTATAAAATCTATAAGGTAATCAGGTAGACCAAATTTCATACCTACAGGTATGACACGAAATGATAACTTGTAATGTAAAAAATCATTTCAAACTTTAATTAAAACCTATGGTGTATTTCTCTTAGTCCTACAATTATCATATTTGATAAGAAGTGAGAATGTACAACACATAAAAGAAAACGCCCGATATATGAAAATTTATATTTAAATACAGATTGTAGTTGCATTAAATGACTTTACAGGCTTTTTTGTCTATTACAAACAAATATGTGTAATTATAATTTTTAAATTTTCCTATCTATAAATCTATAGTCAGGAGTGTTAGCAGTGAGTTCCTGCGAATATGGATGTGCCGATGAGAACATGACGTGGGTGACCAGCCCGTTCTCTATTCCTACAACAACTACGACGCTCAGCCCTATGTACAACAGTGTTGCTAACTCTGTAAGTACATTTTATATTACACAAAATCAATAAATAAATCATGCATTCACTATTGGACTTATTATTAACTAAAGTGTTAGGTGGTGTTCGTCTACAACTCCTTAAAAACTTAAATGGAAAAATCCTACGGAAATGGAAATCAGAGAGACTTTACGTTTTGATTTGCAGAGTGAAAGGAGTAGGCGCTCTAATTCGTGTTTTATTAGTAATACTTGTTTGTTATATAGTGCATAGCTTATTGTAACTGTAAGTTTATTGTATAACCTAGCGTATCTGTGTAATTAACATTATTTTCTCCACAATGTGATGAGACTCTAGTCTTGTTAATAATCACGTTATAAGTAAACTAGTTAATAATCACGTTATAATAGCTTGACCCATTTCAATATTTTTTTTGGATGTAGAAACATTACCCAAATAACTAATAAAACATTTAAAAGCGTATTTTTGAGATGTTAAAATTTTTATAACGTATAATTACATTTCGGTCATTGTAAATTGAAATTTAACTGAATTTTATCTTTTAAATTGTATTTTGTTTATATTAAAAGTAAACAGGAAATTAATACCTTGCTAAGTACGCGGCAGGAAGTTCAGCGGACCAGCAAATTTATAGTACCTGATATAGTCTGTGAGGCTTGTCGTAGCGCAGCAGCATAAGTGTAACAGTAATCGCGAAAGGTTGTGGGTTCGATCCCCCCTTGAGGGAATGAAATATCATATTTTTATTTCTTTGCTTTGGTAAAAGAAAAGGAAAATGAGAAACTAAACTAGGTTTCCAGGCTGCCTACCGTGCTATGTGTGGGGGACACAGCGTAAAGCAAAAAGACAAATTTATTTATATGCTGATTAAAATTGAAGTTAGGTAAATGCCTTGGTCCCTAATCTAAATAAGTTATGTCCTATCTACTTGTAAATTAGAAAATGACATCATGTCAAGCTCGTGACATCCTTTATTGAGGACTGATTCATATTGAGCGACGCAAATGAAACGAGCAATCGTTGCATTACAAAAGCTGTGAGTGGGTAGGCACTAGGCATGAACGTAGGACGTTGTGAATAAAAAAAATACTTTGATAATGCTAGTAATTTTTCTATTTACAACGTCTATCCGCTTACTTGTTTCATAGATATGTTTCTGTAGTAGCATTGTATAAGGACTTGCATCGTAACAGGTCATTATGTTGGTTGAAGTAAAATAAATTAGTGTTGTAACAATATTATAGTATTTCGGGGTTCGATCCCCATTCGAGCAAATATTTATGTTTTCATTTCTTCGCTCTGGAACAAGGCAAAACGCGACATTGAGTTCTGCCACTCAATACGCAATGTCTCGAATTCGGCGGTAAGTGGAGAACAGAAGTGGAACGGAGTGTCTTAACACTAGGTTCCCAAGTTCCCTCTGCCTACCCTGCCATGCATTGCTGCCTGCAAGATACAGTGTGAAGCTAAATTGAGTTGAGTATATTAATTTGTACATAATACAGCTATTTACTACGAAATGTAATAAAAACGTTCTAGAATACGAAACAATAAAATTTTATGTCGGATTGAAAACTAAGATACGTACTATGTTAATGTACTGTGACTATTCCATGTTATTTCGTCCAAAGTGACCACAGTGTACCAACACGTACCTAATTTTCTTAAAAATGCATGAATAGTTGATTTATATAAGGTGCGATATATCAAAAATATCTAATGTCCTTTAAGTTATAATTTTAAGAAAGTCAACAAGTTTTAATTTGTAAGATAATTATAATTATTTTGCATGTAGTCTTTGTCACCTCTGGTGACTGACGATGGTGAAGACGAAGAGGCTTTTGAAATAAAGCCACCTCATTTGTGCTACAATGGTAATTGCTTGGTGTATATGCAACACGCTGCGCGACTTCGAGTGCCATTATCTCTGTTCGCGCCCGAACCGCCTGAAGATAATTCTACCATAGAAAATAATTGGTGCATATACCGTACCGGTGAGTTTCACATTATATCAACATATGTAGACTGAGAAAATTAAATTAAAAGTGTGGAAAACATACCGTTTTCTACTTAATGTTAAAACATATGCGCATATACGTAAATTAGTGAACAGGATAGGATATGTTTAATTGGCGGAAGCTAATGTCGTGTTTTGTTTTATCTGAGCGGGTTATTAAAACGAGTTAAGTTTTGTTACTGCGTGGCAGTCGAACTACGACTTGCTACCTAATGGATATTGAGTTTTTGGAAAAAAAAAATATTATGTGTAAATTTTTGTTCCACATATTGTTTTTATTTACTTTAACATATTCAGTATAAAGCGCTTAAAGCTACCATGAGTGTGTAAAATATAAATAAGAGGTATGGTTAGCCGGTGCCTCCAAATGCATGGTGCCCCCGGAGCGGCTGGCGGAGGTGGCGGCGGCGGCGGCGGGCGCGGAGTGCCGCGCGGCGGTGCGCTGCCGCGTGCTCGACCCCTACGACGAGCCGGGCGCGGTGCTCGCCGACGCCGAGTGCCGCCTCGTCGTGGGCGACCCGGGATACACTTTCTGGACCTATTTCGTCGTTAGGTACGCTATTGTCGTCATTAACAATTATCAGTAGCTTCCACTTTTTTCATGCGGGACTCAATGCTGCTCTTTGTCTTATAAATAGAAGAAATAAAAGTCACAGCAATAGATAGTTGATTACAGTCGGATACTATCACACTTCCCTGTATGTGTTACTTCATAATATGTTGTATGTACATAATAATCAAATATAACAGCGTATTTATTTTAAATTTATCGGAATTTGTTATGAACACCATCGTATTATGTTCCTAAGCTGACTTAACATTGACCTGATTGCTGGTATTTCAATCCGATCGAAGGTATTGAATCTAGTCCACTGAGGGTGAAATTATGAATCCATACAAGTATTTCAACGTTTGATACAAACCTTGTTAGCTTGTATACATATTTTAAAATTAAGTATTTTAAAATATGTATACAAGCATGTAAAATAATATTAATAAATAAGACCTTCGTGTTGCAATGAGAATATTTGTCAAAATCATTAAATAGTCCAGTTGTTATTTATTTGGACTATCAAATTCATAAGTATGTTACATTATATAATTATTAAAAATGTGTTATTATTGCTTAAAATAAATTTTAAAGCATATTACTTTTATAATAGATATAATCATGACACATTGTGACGGCGTTAAATGTAAACACAGCAGTTATAGGCTGAGGGAGAGTGATTATTTTTAAATTATTTTCATTTTATGGCGATAAGAAGATAAATCGCGGCGTTGAGGTAAACCTTACACCTAATTATGTTCCCATTACCATTATGTTCCCACTTTCTATCCTACATTGTAGGAAAAAGCAGTAAGGTTCTTTGTAAAAAAAATAATAACAAAATGTAACTTAAATAAATAATCATTTACAGGGTGTTAGCCGATATTTGGCCAACCGCTGCCTTAGCATTACTGGGAACAGCTTGTGTCATAGCGACAAGAGAAACTTCACTTGGCCGTGGCGATGTGGGCAGGCAAATTGCGTTTGGCACTCTAGGACTGGCCATCTTTCCGCCATTGGCAGGACTAGCGTCGTCAGAAATGCCAGATACGCCATACTTGGTGCCGTTCCTAATGCACGCCATCTTTATGATCATTGGTGCTCTCATACTGCTGGTAGACTCGTAAGTATTTATTTTTTAATTATATACTATATTGTTTATGTTTTTTTTATCGTAAATCAGGCAGCTACTATGTGTTTATAGGTTGGTATTTTATAACAGTGCTCGTGACTTAAAATAGTAAATAACATATTAAATTACAATAAAAGATAATGTTAGTATGTGATTCATACATCTGTAGTGTCGGTTAGCTCATCGCAGAATAATCATTAATCCCACGTCATATTTAGAACTAGTTTTTACCTGCAACTATGCTGGCATATCGAATGGAAATAACTAAGAGTTGTGTTTGACATATGACACGTTCTTAGAGCCCGTTAACTCTGACCGCAGATACAGATGGTTTCGAAATTATAAATGAGCGGTAATATCGCCATCCCTGATTTAAGGACTATCAACATAAATAATTTTTTGTCATTCGAAACTAATAAGTTTTGAGATTACCGTGCTCTTTAATAATTAATATAGATAATAGGGGTTATTAGGGACACGCCACACGACGCGGTACCGCGCCCGCTACGTGACCGTAGTAGGTCACCACGGCCACGAAAAAAAATCACTGCTCTCATATTTTACTCTGCTTCACGATTTATCCCGTATATGGCAGGGTAGGCAGAGAGAACTTGGGAACCTAGTGCTAAGACACACCGTTCCACTTTCGTTCTTTACTTTCCACCGAATTTGAGGTATTGAGGCGTGCTGAGTGGCGGAACTCAACGCCGCGCTTGGCCTGGTTACCAGAGCGAAGAAATGAAAACATTAAATTTATATTTTTAAAGTATTAAATAAATCATTTCTTGGAGTGGGGATCGAACCCACAACCTATCGTTTACAGTTACACGCTTGTGTCACCACGAGAGGCCTCTCACATGTTAAAACCTATAAATATTTTTTTTATTCCGTAAAAGAAAATTTTGATCTACAAACAACGTAAAAAACGTATAATGTAACTAACTCATTTAATTTAATAGGGGCTTTAACACCATATCAGAAAATCTCTTCAAAACATAAAAGTCTAAAGTACAACAACAGTAATCTGTTGTTGTCCTTAGGTGATAGACATAACTTTCGGACATTTTTAAAATTTTTAAAGGTGAATAATTCTGCCATGCATTATTTTTTTAAATTCTTCTTGTTGTGTAGTAAATCGATAAATTGGCTATCCGATTCTAAATAACTTTTTAAATCACTCAATAGTTGATGAGATTAGAACATTTAACCAAACAAAGAAACAAACGCTGTAGCTTTGTAATATTAGTATCGAAAATACTGTTGACAATTTTTTATATTTATAAGATCAATAATAACGATTTTTTATATTTTTTTAATTGCCTTTTGCGTTGAATTTAACATTTTCCGCTTTAAATATTATGATTTCCAATAATATAATTCTACTGAGTATGTACTTATAATAGTTTTATTGAGTAATGAATGAAACAATTCATGTAAATGAAGTAAGTAGGTTAAGAAACGCCTGTTAAGAGATGCTATTGTTGTTAATGCTAAATAATTTATTCTGTAGCATTATATAACATATAATGCTACAGAATAAATTAAAATCGCTTTTAAATTAAAATTAAATATTATATAATTTTGATAATGTCGTACACACGTTGAAGTTTTAAAGACTAAAGTTAAAGTTTATACACTTTTTAAATCTGTAATCTCTGGTCTGGGTTAGTATATATAATATAAAATAGAAGTTACAAAATAATTTTTTTTTCTATATTACGTACAGACAATTTTATTAAGTATAGATTTAGTTGTATATAAAAGATAACAACGATATTTCTATTTTAAAATGACAAAAAAAATGTTTTAATCATCAAACATGGAAATATAACTACATCCACGGTATGTATTCACAACAAGAATACTCCTACGACAACAAACAATAAGAGAGAAAACAATACGCCCACCAGTTTGAAATGCAGCCGCATTATAAACATTAAACACTAAATCATAATACAAAATGTAGGTACATTAACAGGACGCGTCGACTACTATTTACAATAGTTTGGTATCCTGAAACATTGTATATTTTTACGTAGAAGTGTAGACAACAACTGCTTCGCAAACTTTTTATTATTATAGTCATTCTCATCATCACTCTAAGTAAGAAGTAGGACATCAAAAGAATGTATTCACTTGAGTGTTTATCATTAATTTTGTCATTAAGTGCATTTTTTTAAATAGATAATATAATTTAATATTCTATAGGAAAACCTACAAATTAAGCGTCTCAAAGAACTGCCTTTCAACTTAATTTGTAGGCAATATAATATTCGTATCTATTAGAGTTCAAACGTACAGTATAATAGATAATAATCTACATCCGCACGTATAAACAATATAAAATAAATCAATATAACAATTGAGAGTTAAGATATGAATGAAATATACAACGCTCATCCAATGTAACAATGATGTGAACCACTGCATAATTAAAATTTTTACATTAGTCAAAAGAAGACTTGTTAAGTATAAAACTGTTATGGTTGTATTTTTTTAAAGCGATTATAGAAATATATTTTAAATATTTATATTTTTGTGTAGGTAAGGTAATGTATATGTATATGCCTAAGTAAACGCAATAGTTTCACATTTAAATTCCTCTATATAGAGTAGATATTATTTATTTTGTGCGTCTACGGAACCATTCTAAAAAAATACAGTTATAATCTGTGTATGCCCTAAAAAAATAATTAGATATTTTATAATAGGTTAAGTACTTGTACAAAATATTAAAAGAACCAAGTTATACATATTAGGTTGCTTAACTATTGTTAAATTACTACGTAATTTTTAGGCCTTTGCAGGCTTCAAAGACCATAGTGGCGACATATGAGTGTAAAACCGACAGGTTGTGGGTTCGATCTCCACTCGAGGAATTAGAGTGTTTAGTTAGATTTTCATTTTTTCGCTCTGGTAGAAAAGCGTGGCGTTGAGTTTCGCCACTCAACTAGCATTGTTTCGAATTTCGGCAAAAAGTAAGGAACAAAAATGTCTTAATGGGAAATCCTAACCGTTAGGTTCCCAAGTTTCCTCTGCCTTGCTATGTGTATCGTAAAACTGTTACATTAATTTAAATAAATTGTTTATTAGTGTAATTTTATATTTAAATTAAACCAAATTTATTCTATGACTATTATTGAAATTTTTTATATTAAAGATACATAAAAAAATAAATACAATTTAAAAAAAAATGCGATTGGACATGCTGATAATGCCTAGTTGGTACAGTTCCGGTTTTACCATTCACTTACTCTATATTTGCATACAATGCATCAACTTTCTTAATTTACTATGGTGATTCAATTTTGCATTTTAAGTAAGTACAATTTGATGTCATCGTGGTGTACCGTTTTTGTGCTTACCGGCTAGCACCTCTATATATTATAGCAGTGAATTAAGTTAATCGTGAAGAATCTAAGTTTGACTTTTATTTAGAGAATGTCAAGTACCATTGAAGTATAAACAAAAGTATTAAGCATGCTCCAATATTGAGTATTCACCATAGTAAATATAATTTAAAATATTCACAAAGTTAATAACAAAAAATACATATATGTATAAATGAAACAACAGACGTTAACATATGATTGTCCAGCTTACACTTTAGCAGCGAATACCGACTAACGATGAATTGAAATGAATGAGTGCTTCTTTTAGTGGGTGTCCACTTCATAGAATGTCTAAATTTTAATTATTTTCATTCTCACATCACAAAAATGTTCACGTTCAAATTGGTAATAACTTCAAATTAAAAAATATTGCACTACTTCCGTATATATATATAATATATAATATGTATTATACGAAAATGAACGCAATATATTTTGTCCAGCATTAATAGTCATCATCAGCAGTAATTGTGTCTAAACCTAGTATTAAGACACAATTACTGACATTTAAAGCTTACTTATTGGTATCACAAATAGTACGTACCTAACCTCTCCGCTAAGTGCGAAGAACCTAAAGTTGTAACTCAATGAACACTGAACAGTCGCATGCCGCTGTCGACGCCGGAGTGGTGGTGGCACACGGCGACGGGCGTGCTCGCCATGCCCATGAACACGGTGCGGCGCTACGGCGCCGAGACGGCCGCGGTGTTCGCCGTGCTCGTGCTGCTGGGCGTCATGTGGAGCGGCATTGACACCTACTTGCCTTGGTAATGTATTTGAACTATTGGAATATGTTTGTTTATTCTATTGTAAATTGGAATTCACTTCATTATATTCATATTTTTGTAAGGGTTTTTTTTTCAGTTTAGTATGAATAAAAAATCATAATAAGTATGCGCCGCCTAATGTCTACTTCACATAACTCTAGAAGTTTATATAATGAATAAAATATAAATTGAAAAATACTAGATTTTGTACAAGACTAAGTACAAGTTTTTATTTCAGTTTAATAAAGCTAGCCATTATATATATTATGATCAAATGTCCGTGAAACAGGACGGTGATGGAGCTAAACAGTACAGCGGTGCAAGTGGGTCTGACGCGCACGCTGGCGGCGCTGCCGGCCGTGCCCGCGCTGTGGTGGGCGGAGGCGCTCGTCGACTATATAGGACACTCCAATGTCTTTATCACTGCGTTCACCTTCTACTGCTTGAGATATACTGGTCTGTATACATTTTGTTTTATTTCTGTACCGCACCTACACACGTTGATTTCGTGCTCGGAAATAAAATATAACAAAAAGTTATTATTATACCTTAAATTTAATATACTTATTTATATTTATATCTAAATTTCTAATATACTAGCTGGCTTGTATACACCGATTACAGCGTTACACACTTAGGAACCATTTAAAAGGAATGAGAGAAGAATGTAGTTAAACACACGTGCAGCATAATTGTATAAAAATACAATATAATTCATTATATATTTTTAGTACACAAATAGGCGTAGGAAGACGGAGGCCCTGGTGGGTCATGTCCACTATAGAAATTTGAGTAACAACCTTCACACCTTCACCTTCACTCCATCAGATTTTTTGAAAGTTAAAGTCCAGGCTCGCTCCAGAAAATATTTGCAGCTACGCTGAGTAGATACACTGTTAACTCAAACGTAAATGTATTTGAAAAGATAATTATGTGTTTAGTTTCCAATAAGTGATGTGGCATTTGCATTAAAATGTACCTACCTACTTACGTGTACAGAATATATAGAGTTTGAATAGTGTCAGATCTTTTACATAATAATGTAATGTTTTGCATTTTATGTAATAAAATAACTGTATAATCTTTGTTAGGTTTTAAATCGATTGTTCTATACTTAAAAAAATAAAAATTGAGGTTTTCGTGACATGGTGATATTAAAAGCTAATGATCTGATTGCAAATATGCCATTGTGGATTTGATGTCCCTGCGAGGATTATTTCGATTCTTTCATTGATCTCTGCTATTCTTCTTTATAAAATTTTCTTTCCGTCTGCCTATACTGCTACACGCGGGATGTGGGTGGAGCTGAAAAATATTCCACAGATATATAATAAATATAACAACGAGACAATTGCGTCGCAGGGCTCGCGTACAGCGAGTCGTACTCGTGGATAGCGGTGTGCGAGTTGCTGGAGGTGTTCACGCTGAGCCTGGTGTGGGTCACCGCCGTGCTGTACTTCCGCCACCTCGTGCCGCGCAAGTACACCGCCACCGGGCAGGCGTTGCCCGTCATCGCACACTTTTGTATTGGTTAGTTTAACAAACTGATGAAAATGACTCAGCATCGAAATATTTATTCATTACCCTATGTCGTTACACCTTTAAAATTGTGAAGTTATTAGTGTTAGTTCTAAAGCACGCTACCGCCGATTCGCAAGGCAATTCTGCAGTTCTGTTGCCGATACTGATATCTTTTATGACTCCAAAATTATGGAGTGTTTGTAATGGTCCCTTAATTAAATAAATAATGCATATTTATATTTCGGAAATATAGATAACGATTGATGATTTATATGATGTTAATAAATCATTAAATGAGTATAAGTGGGGAATGGAAGTGGGACGGAGTGTCTTAACACTAGATTAGGTCCTCTACCTACCCTGCCTCGTGCAGGATACAGCGTGATGTTAAAAAAAATGAGTGTAGTATTCTTATTTATTTATTTATTTATACTTTATTGCACACAAAATAGCAAATACAAAAAATAAAAATTAAATTAATGTACAAGAAGTATGCAAAGGCGGTCTTATTGCTTCAAGCAATCTCTTACAGACAACCTTTGGTAAATGAAGGATTAATTTCAACATGATAGTGGGAATAACATTATAGTGCAATTAATAAAATAATATAATAACAATGAACTACAAATAACATATACTAATATTATATATAGTTAAATACAACATAAATGCAAATATACAGTATACATACACAATACAAACGCAATATATATACACAACATACATATATACTTATATATCCATAAAATAAATTATTGTTCTAACTTGAAAAAGTATTCTTTTAGACGATTTTTAAAAATATCAAGAGATTTGGAATGTCGAATATCAGTTGGAAGCTCATTCCAAAGAATGGCAGATTTCACAGTAAAGGAGTTGGAATAGAACTGTGTACGACAAGAAGGTATTTTAAGTAGATTATCGTTTCGGGATCTAAGTTCGAAGCGAATGAGGGAATCCGAACCAAGGAAAGAAAAACGATCTTTTAAATATGAGGGAGTGAAAGGATTATAAAGGATCGAATAGAGGAGAGTGAGCATATGGAAGTTACGGCGACGTCGAATAGGAAGCCATCCAAGTTGATGTCTATAATCAGAAACATGGTCGAATTTACGAAGTCCATAAATAAATCGTATGCACAGATTTTGTAACGGTGTAGTTAGTAGTTATCTCTTTGTTGAAAACTATATAGGTACTTGTATATTTATTATAATACATAAGTAGCGCATTGGCGAGTCTAAACGTAATGGTTGTGGATTCGGTTTCCATTCGACTTCGACAAATTAATTGTTTTTTATGTCCTCGATCCGGTGAAAAGGCAAAGCGCGGCGTTGGATTTCTCACTCAATATCCAATGCCTCGAACGACAAGAATGCACAATGTTGTCGGTCTAAACAGGACGATGCATCGGCGCCTTGGTGAGCGGGCTGGTGACGCTGGAGACGGCGCTGCACGCGCAGCGCGACGCGTACCGCGCGCTGGGCGTGGCGGCGCTGCTGGCGGCCGCCGTCTACCTCGCGCTCTACCACCTGCTGCTGGCGCCGCGCTGCACCGCGCCCGCGCAGCCGCCGCCCCACCACCTCCTGCAAGGTATGCCGCCCTGGTGCCGCGCTTTTTATAAGTATTGCCAATCTGTCACAGAATCATTTAGCAAATTAAGATCAAACTTAAATTATATACATCTTGCTTAAATCATTCTAAGATAGGTACGGCATATACGTAATCCGTCTCACGTATCGCATGGGGTTATAGCTGCCATCAAAGCTATAAACAATCAGGATAAAATTACTCTTAGTAACTTTAGTTTTTATATTCTCTTTTAAATAATAAGGAACACACCAACTTAACTAATAACTTTGTAGTTAGTTGTTTTCGTCTGCTATATCATTGCAAACACCAGTCCCATTTTGAATCTTGTATTGTAATAAACTCCATTAAAACATTCTTCTCAATTAACAACTAAACTCTAGATTTTATCGGATAGGAATAATTAGCCGTAAAACGATTCAGTAAACTATATATTTGTTTCTGAATTGAATGTGAAATATTGTAATTTGTATTTAAAGCTAGCACAGTGGACGGAGAGCTAAATGGTAAAGGTGGGTGAAGAATGAATTAACCTTAGTGTGGCACACGCACCCTGTCCTGTATAGCCTGTATAGACGCACTCGATCACTTTTTGTTTGTTTGTTAACATATTTCCTTAAGTGAAAACGCTTGTATTGAACACGATCAGTGAAATTATTATGGACTTGAAGCACTTTATTATATAAAGTTTATCTGACTACTACCCACCTATTGGCATACACGAAATATCTAGTATAGAAGTAGATAATGTTACATTCATATCTAACGTTATAATATTTTATTACGTTTTTAAAAACTCTACTGAATGATCATCCTGTAGATCGGGTCGCCCAAAATCCCTGGTGTACGAGTTGGCTTGGGGTCTTCCTACCTACCTGAATGGCTGATTCTCAAAATACTATATGTATTTTAAGAACCAGCCATTCAGGAGTCGGCCTCGCTCACTAAGAGTTATGTACCACTTTCACTATTGTAGGTCAGCCACTATTGTAGGAAAGTCAGTCATAAGAATTGACAAACGTTATTTTATAAATTACCATTTTTGGAAGTTTGTTTCCTCTCATTTTACCTTACAGTGAGTTATAACTTTTACCAAATGTCATATTTATAGGTCCTGGTCGAGAAGTAGGTACTCTATTGTTTTTGATTGCGCCCCCAAGTTACAATTATTAATTTAATATTTATATACATATTAACACGCGACTTGGGAAACAGATAATACAGCGCTACACTAATATTCCAATCATTATATTAGACCATCTAGAACCTAACAAATAACCTGACTTAACTTTGCATTCATTAAATTTTTATGTGAACTGTGTGTAAAAAGTTGTTTCTTCCAATGACCGAAATCACTCGTTACAGTCTTCCCGAGGGGTGCGGATGTTAAGTGACGTAATATATAGAAAAATGTATACCAAGGTAGCTCTGTAGTTTCGGTGCAAAACAAGGGATTATCTAAGCACGATACTAAGTTGTAAAACAAATAATAATTTTATACATTTTACAGGTTTAAACGCAAATGGCGGATCGAACGGCAACTACTCCCCCATGCGAGTGTACCACGAGGAGCGCTCGAGGAAGGGTCACTTTAGATATTAAGTCATATAATATAATATTGTTGTTTTTTTTAGTATTTCAAATGTTGCTCTCCAACAAGTACATAATTGTGATAACTATTTCTTTACTAATGAGCCTGATTCAATCAGCTTTATTTTTAGCTTAAATATTTTGACGCCTTAACTGCATTTTAATAATTGTAAGTTTTGAAATTAAAATAATTCATAATCTAAACTTTCTTTTATTTTCCACAGTAAAATTTATATATAGTATTAGTAAATTATGTATATAATTAGACTGCTAGCATTTTCAATGAAATTACATGTAATTGATTAAATACTTGATAACAGCAATTAACTATTGCAATAAATGAGGCCGTCGCAGCTTACATTTAATATCTCATCTCGTATCATAGATAGAACTATATGGTAAGTAGGGCTAACTCTTTAATACAAACATGTTTTTAAGTAAAATATTTTATCACAACTTGACAAGACAAATAAAAATCACATTTTTAAAAAGAAATTATATATGTATGTTAGAAAAAAATAACATAAAGAATATGTACTATATAAACATAGATAAATTGTACATTTTTTGCAAATATCACTAATATTAATCATAAATAATCATGAAATAATTATATAGCCTTACTGTATACTGGCCTGTAACATTGATATAATCTTCAATTACAACATTATATTTTAAATTCCGAAACAATTTGAGTAGTCATGAAGTAGATTTTTATATATTGAATTTATGAAATATTTGCAAAATTATTTGGGGAATTCATATTAGTTATACAAAATAGGATAATTTGGAATGTCGGGCTATAATTCAAGCTCGAAGGCTTGCTATTTGTGTTTGGCTTACGAAAATAATAAAAAAATAAATTTTGAATAATATTTCTACATAAAAAAATAATATGTTAATTTCAACTAAATAAAAATATGACCAGATCTTTAAAAATAAGACAATTCTATATCTCATGTGTAAATTACTAATAAATGTCAGAATGTTTTATTATAACATAAAGAAGGTACTTTGAATAATTAATTTATTCTACAAAAGTTTTCTATACTATAATAAGTTACAATTTTCATTAACTTAATTTAAATTTGTGTTACACTTTTAGATACATCAATTCTAACATATATCAAATTTCTTATATATTCTATATGAGTTTAAATTTTACTTATGTTCAAAACAATATTTTATAAATCGAATGAAGTTGCCATTAATAATGTAAATAAATATAAATTGACCTCAAAACTACTCGTACAATGGATAGCTGGGGAATATGAATATTTTGTCCATTACCAGTTATTCTTAATTAAAAAAAACTAAAGTATATATGAATTACATATAAATTTGCAACTCAAAAATTTAACAGCCATTAAAAGATATACATAATATATGTATTAACAAAAATGTTTCCTTAATATTAACCTAACATTACAATGGAACGACAATGCTTTATGACTTTCGTCAACAACAATGTTTCCATAGAACCACACTTATTAACTTAAACTATAGGAGTTATGTATTTTATATTCGATGATGCAAAGCATATTCTAATGGCTTATGGCCTATAATAGCTCTGTTATCAATCAAGGTCAATCTTTAGGCATCCTCTCCATTGCCAGTATTTTCATCTTTCAACAAACTCTCAATCATTTCGTCGCTCATTTCGGAATCTACATTTTTCTTATCATTTTCAGATGAACTTTCATTCAAGATATCTTCATCTATTTTTTCATTTTTCTCATCTGTCGTTATTTTAGGTTTAGGGGAGTTGATAATATTTTCTTGCAGATTTTTTGGTGACTCCTGTAGACTTACTCCATTTATTTTGGTTTCTCCACACTCCACAGAAGCTTGATTTTCATTCCCACCAATGGATTTATTTCCCATCCCAGTATTTCCACCTTCATTTTCAGAATTGTCATCCTGAGTCTCGTTTTGTTTTTCGTTATTTGAACTTTCACTTTGGCGTTTTAAGAACGGTTCAGCATCAGAGGAAATTTCTGTTTCGTTTTGCAAGTTATTTTTTTCCCTGTCGGCGCTGTCATTGTGTTCACTGCTACCGCCCACCGCCGTGAGATCCACTTCTTGGTTTTCGTTGACATTTGATTCAGTGGAATTTTCGTCAATAAAGATAGGATCGTCGTTGTCCTCCTCGTGCAGTATCTCGACGTCGTCGTCGTCGCTAAGGGGGCCGCCGCCGCCCCCACCTCCAGCGCCGGCTTTCTTGGCCGCGTACTGCTTGAACTCCTTGTTGAGGTTGTCGCGGATCTCCTTGAAGCGCGACACGGAGGTGGTGAGCGAGCGCTCGAGCGCCTTGTGCAGGTTGCGCATCTCGGCGAGCGAGCGCGTGCGCAGGTGCAGCGTGGTGGCGTCCTTCTTGAGCTGGTGCAGGCGCGACAGCGAGTACTCCATGGCGTCGATGGCGTCCACCAGGTTGTAGCGGTACCACTCCACGGGCACGCGCAGGTCGGGCGCGCGGCGCGGCGCGGCGCCGGCGGAGGGCGGGGCGGCGGCGGGGCGGGGCCCGCGCTTGGCGCCGCGGCGCGTCTGCACCCCCTGCGCCGGCGCGTGCGCCGCCTGCCCGCTCGACACGGCGCTCAGCTTGGCCGCGAAGGTGGTGCCCTTGGCGCTCTTGGCGGCCCCCGCGCCGTTGTCGGTGACGGCCACGATGGTGGCGGAGTAGCCGCCCGGCATGCTGGGGTTGGCGTTGATGGCGAAGATGCGGCCGTCGGGCAGGCGGTACATCTTGTTGGAGGACAGCGTCTGCGGGTCGACGCGGAACTTGAGGCCGCCGGTGCTGACGTTGACGGTGACGTCGTTGTCCGTCATCTGCACGATGTTGTCGGGGCTAAGGTCGGGCAGCGCGTTGGACGCGCGTATGGCCACCAGGGGCGTGGACGACTTGGGCGCGGCGACGGGGCCCGGTGTCATGCATTGGACGTCGTCGTCGCCAGTATCTTCCGTTACCTACCGTCATTCAACCATTAGTTTGTGCATATTAATAATTTGTCTTAGGCAACACTGATGAAAACCATGATTCTTTGTTTAGTATTCATAATTATTTTTATTATACTAAAGTTATACAATTATTAAAGGGATTAATAATTAAGCTAATATTACATATATTAAAGAAAACCTTCTTTTACCTCACACAATGGTTCCAGAGGAAAATCAGGTGTGCAGACTACATCATCATCAAGAGAATTATTCCCCATTGCTGATACAGCAGAGATATCTAGGCCCTATTGTTCAAAACAATTAATTAAATAAACATTTAGCCATAAAGAATACACAATATGAAATAAACTCAAAATTTTAAATAAATTCAATATATATTTTTTTTTAATATGAAATAAACTCAAAAATTTTTTATATGTGATACAACAATAATATTACTGCAGATTTTTTGCAAATATAACATGAAAAAGAGAATTATAGCCCGAACATATATTTTTGATTTTATAATATTGTTAGAAAAATCAATCAATTTGTTATCTTCTAGTCATAAACAAAGTTGTTTTTTTTTTATTTCAATTTGTATGTTGAAATAAAAGAAAAATGTCATAATCATGTTATAAAAACACAATCTTGAACAACTATATAGAAACTAAAAATCTAAACTTAATTTTGTTTGTATGTTTTAATTAATAAGTATTGTATAGTAATTAATATAAGGTTAAAATAAAAATTCACATATTTTATACCCAATAGTGGGCAGAGGGAACATGGAAACCAAGTGTTAACATATTCCTTTCTCTTGCCCACTTTCTGCCAAATTTCAGGCAGGTTCAGTCATGGAACTCAATGCTGTGCTTTGCCTTGTTACCAGAGCACATATCAAAAAACCGACTAAGTCTTAGATAAACAAAAGAAGATTAAAAGAATATTTCCTTTTGATCAGTCTTAATTGTATATGATAAGAAAACAAAAGTAATAATAAAATAACAAGAGTATGAATCTTTGTAACAATGATAAAATAAAAAAACTGAATCTCTGTTTACTTGTGTTAAATTATCCAGTGATAAATTGATATTATCATTGCTGTACGCCGTAACACCAGGAGTGGTGGTATAACCATTGTATAACATTGATATTGGAGCAGCCACTGCCTTTGCTCGGATTCTAGGGAAACTATTGAAGTTTTGTTGCAACTTTCTATCATTGTTGTACCTTACGGGGTTTATCACAGGAGAATTTGGCATCTGTAAAAACAGAATATAATCTATTGAATAAATTATAATTACTTATAATGTAAGACAATATTAAAGTATTTACAATTATTTATACTTATAATAAACTTGCAACTAATTGTTGTCTTTGATTGATGACCAGCAGGTCTCTAGTTTATTAATATTTTTTTTAAGTGCTGATGTGGGAGGATCACACTAATTAGCAAGCCATAGAGTCTGCAGATGTCCTAGGAGAGACCTCATGATGGTGTTAAGTGAGTGACCAGCAATAGTTGGGTCTTCCACTGAGACATTGTAATAGTATGTACAATCAATCCTGCATTATCTTACCAGGTTTATTTTACGTGTACATAGAAAATATACAAAAAGATTGAATGAGTATGACATAATTCAAAATAATAAAAAAATATTTGTGTTTTAACAAACATTGAGAGAGGTCATATATATAAAAATATAGTACAATCATATCTTGAAAATCCTAATATTTGACTTGGTTATAGTCTTTATCCACTATGCAATCAATAAATGTAAGTTACAAAAACACATATCATCAGTTGTGATAAAAATAAATTATTATTTTTTTTATTCTCTAAGTATTAATCAAACCCTAATGGTGCTGCCACAGCAGTCTTGGTTTTTTGTAACTTCCCATTATATCCTGCACATGATAGGGTAGGTTAGAAAGAATGCGGGAACCTAATGTTAACATAAGATTTTATAGAAATTTGGGTCAATGCTATTTGAGTGGGGGAACACAACCTGTTGCGTTAAATTTTTAAATATAAGAAAAACACTTACCCTTATTTTTTTGGGAAGGGTTGGTATAGCCATATGATTAACAGTTTTAGTGGGTATAGCTATAGGATTTTTAATAAATATAGTTTTATTTTTTGGGCTTGCTGGACGTTTCTGAGCTTTTTTCTGATCTAGTTTTGAATTGTCTTCCATACTAATTGATGCGAATTTCTTAACCTGCAATAAAAAATCGAAAAGTAATCTTTTTTTTTTAGCTTCACACCGCACTAGGCAGGGTAGGCAGAGGGAAGGGAAGTGGAACCTAGTGTTATGACGCTCCGTTTTACTTCCGTTCCCCACTTTCCGCCGAATTTGAGGCATTGCGTGTTGAGTGGCGGAACTCAACGCCGCGCTTTGCCTTATTACCAAAGCGAGGAAATGAAACATTAAATATTTTTAAATTGAAAATATTAAATATTTCATTTCCTCGACTGGGGATCAAACCCAGAACCTGTCGGTTACAGTCACACTCTTGTGCCGCTGCTCCACGACAGGCCTCAAGTAAAAAGTAAAAATTTATAGGTATTACAAGTATTTAAATTTAATAGTTAATGTTGTCATTTCTTTGCTTTGGTAACAAGGCAAAGTGCAGCATTGAATTTTTGGATTGTTGGTCAAGTTTAAACTCAGTTCTTCAGCTCACTCCCATAATAAAATATTACAAATACCTATTATTTACAATAAATAAAACTAGCTACTTACAAATTAATTAAAAATACCTGAATTGTTGGAGGAATTTTTGATATTACTGAGTCTGTTACAGATTTCCTAGAAGTAACTTCCATTTCTTTCTTTTTTATTTCTTTTTCTTTTCGCCTAAATTTACTCCTACAGCATTCAGAGTGATCTTGAGCACAGTGTTTTTGATACACCTCTTTCAAAATTGGGTCTTGTGTAACATATGTAATTCTAATAAGAAACCATAATATTTATGTAAACAATAACAAAAATTTTATAAAAAAAAATACAACAATCTAGAGTATGTATTAGTTGTTTCAGAAGTTTTTTGAGACTTACTTTGACTTTAGATCACAATAACGAAGCACAGCCCAGCAAGTGGCCCTCAAATCCCACAAACATCTATTATTACATTTAAAACATTTCCAATCATCTGCTTCTTCTATTTCTTTTATCTTAGTTGCACCCAAATTTCTTTTAACACATTTCTATAAAAAAATACTTAAGACATAAAAATTGGTAACATATGTTAGTAGTTAGTAATACATTATCTCAGAAATACCTATGTAGGTATTGCATATTTAGCTCATTACTGGCTTTTATTTATATTATATCATTTAATTTAGTGATCTATTTACTTAAATAGGCATTTTAATGCAAATATTAAACATAACACTTCATTTAGATGATGGTCATTTGTACAAAAAAAAACAATTTTAGGAACACTTACTGCACAAAACACATGAGGACAGTCAGCACAACAATATACTTGTCCACCTTGTCCGCACCATCTACAGTATAATTCAGATCCATCATCACCTTTTTCAAATTCACCACTATTATAAAATGTGTGACAAGTATGACATACTAAAGTACGTAACATGGGATGAGAACGCATTTTAACTTCATTGCGAGCAGAACATCCTAAATGTTTATCACATGCTGTACAGTGCAGCCGTGAAGTTGTTACAGAATGTAAATCTGAAAATGATTAAAAATGCTTACTAACATTGTATTTATTTACCTCAATAACAAATGATAATAGATATCTTACCCTTAAATTTATTTTTGTAATAATTTCTTTCGTCTTCAGGTATGTCATAGTCAAAGTCACTATCATCAGGTTCTATTAAAAAAATATATATAAATACATGTTATTTCATTTATTTATGGTTATAATATATACAAAAAAGAAGAAAATATTTCTACGCAGTAATCTTGCAAAACCAACGTTTAAAACATAAAACATAAACATTATTACATCTCAGAATATTTTTTTTTGTAACAGAAAAAATATTTGTGGAACTGCTAGAAACTGACAAATACAAATAACAATAACAAACTCGTAAATTAAATTTACATATTCCGCGACTAATTATTTTTTGCTTACCAGGGAAGGGCGGGAATTCCACTTCATCGCTTTCTTTGACCGGCTTCTCCGACACTGGAGCCGTCTCAATGTTAGCTATTTCACTCATTGTCCAAGTATAATCTTATATCGCGAAAATAAATGTTCAAAAGAGATATCTCATTATGTCGGGACTCATATAACATTAAGTGTACAGTATTTATTATTAAGCTATCTCAACATTCACAACTACTGAATTTTACTAAGCAAACTTTTATTCAGCCATTTTGGCATTTCTACTTTTTTACTTCGTATATACAGATAAAAAATAGTAACATGAAGACACCTAGATCCGCTTAATAAATAAAAACACTCAAAAACAGCACAAAATAAAATTTAATTAATTTTTGTAACGTTCTTAAACGTCGAAATTAAAATCGACGAAATATATTTATTTTTTCCTCTTTACACCTTTACTTTATTCGATGCATCGAATATGATTTCATAACTTGAAAAATAACTTATTGTAAAATATATTTTTATAGATATTTAATAATGAAGAAAAACCTTGAAGATTAACACCGAATGCATTTGATTCATAAATTTTTAGTGATTATCTAATTCGCTAGTGTGATAAGTAATTCATAAGCTGAACTCGTTCAATATAGTTCTTCAGTTCTTCATCACTCTATCTGTTGTAGTCGCTGTTTGTGCAGCGAGAGCGAACTACGAGCGCGTTGCTGCTTCACTAGTTAGTTGCGCTTACATTACAGTCGTGTTCGTGGATACGGGATTGTCATGTGTGTGATTAAAAACTAAAGACCGTCTGCAATGCGGCTTTGTTTTGTTGTGATTGTTAACTGTGCCGGGCCAAAAGATTCTATATTTTCAAGTGTTTTACAGTGTTTGTTATGATCATATGACGCTAATTATTCGTCATATTAATGCACAAATTAGCTTCATCTTAATATATGAGTAATAAAATGAAAAAGTGAGTTTAATAGAAGTGACAACAAGAAGTCCTGTAAGAAAGCAAGCAAATTTTATATGTTAAAGAAGTGTTTACTTATTTAAAAACATGACCGTTACTTACACCGGCGAAGTTGCAACTTGTAGAGGTTTTGGAACGTTTTTGAAGGTTTTAAACAGGTAATTGTAATTATCACTATTATTCTTTAAATTTATGAATTCCTTATGCAGAATTTTTCATATAAAATATAAATAAAGTTAAAGCTAATATAAAACAATACGTTAAATAAACGCTAATTTTGTCGTAAATTACAACTTGATATAGGACATGTGCAAACATGTGATATTTCTAAGACTCAATAGAAATAAAAATGTTTTATTTTAACCATCACAATATATCCCGCACATGCAAAGGGAATGAGGAAACCTGGTGTTAAGTCCGATCCCAAAAAGATACTTACGTTTCTAATTTTTTTTATATAGTTCGCCTAATTATTGAGGATTCGCGTTTTGAGTGGCAGAAATCACTTACTACTCAACTCAATGATAATCACATCATATGATGATCAGATTATATTGTTGATTATATTTTATGTAAAATATTTTTTTTTCTAAAATAATAAATATTCATACAACACGGGTATAACATTCACGGGTCCATAAAATTGTTAAACAATAAATACCTATACTATAATTTACAGTTTTTTTACATTTAAATTTAAGGATTTATATTTTAATTTTATGACTTTCACACTATCAACTATACGTACTATAAATTACAGTTAAACAACAACTGTATTCACTGTCTTTTACTAAATGTAAAATTAAACATTCAGGCGGCTTTATAAGATAAAACTACATGAAAAGAAGAACACCGGTCTTCGGTATATATACATGAAAACTGAAAAGAAAGACCCGATTAAACGCGTGTCGGACTCGCGGACCACCAGATCCATGTGAAGTAACTCTTTTGATTGCGTTGACTATCAATAATATAAGCTTCAAGGGACTGTAGACTTAATACTTGATATTCTCGTGAAACTCAACGGCGAACCTTGGATGCATACCGTATTGTTTAAAAATATTTGGAAATTACGTCCTCTATTACCTATTTAAGTTTCCTTTTAGATTTTCTAATCATGTTTAAAGTTTCCCAGATATAAGGGGTTGGAACCATCTCCCGATTACAAAAATAAAATCTGTCAACTTCACGTTTTGGTCTTATTACAATTATATGTAACTAGCTGTACCCGGCACGCGGTGCTACGCCAGCCATTAAAGTAAATTTAAGAAAAATTAGTACAGCAGGAAGTTTTCCGAAAAAGCCACAGAGAGTAAAAAACATGGAAACTCCAAATTTAATCCACACACTTGTAACGATTGTCCTTGTGCTTTGTTAATAATCATTGCGAAAGCTAGTCGCACCGGAAACTGTAAACATTTGAATTCGAATGGCATAATTGTCGGGATCATTGGGATACGTGGCAACAGTACGTCATCACCTTTAAATTCAGTCTTTCGTCATCCAGTTAAAATTGTTACCTCAATGATATTCTTGACTGAGAGTCTGGTTCCGTTGTAAAGTCGTGGTGGATTTATATTTCGAAGAAGAATGATGGGTACGCCAATTTTCAATGTAAGAACGTGCGGTGGCATGCCTGGCAAATGAAACAAATTCAAAAATTCAGTTATGATATAGGATAGTTACAAAATACCTTGTCTTGATTCTCCACAGTATCGATAGACATATATATATATTGTCGGTTCTCTTGGTATTCCAAACTGGATGGTAAATTTGATGGTATTGACATCGTACTTTTTGGCTGCTAATATAGCGCGCATACTGAGCCCCTGATGGTTTTTTGTAGTTTTGTGCAATGTTTGGGAAAACTTCTTGCACCAATTCGTCGATGCTTTCTGTGATCTTACAGAAGTTTGCTGACAGGGTGATACATTGTGAAGATTTATCAATTTCCATTCAGTCATTACTAATATCCATTTTTTTTTGCAAATTTTTCAGCCGATGCATCCCGTTGTAGTTGTACACACATGTTAGTTTTAAAAGTTAATTTCTGTAAATGGCGCCATAACACTGATGATTTAAGACATGCGTTAAGTTCATCAGCGGTAGTTGAACGTGGTATAATGGGCAGTGTTTCTCGAAAATCACCAGACTGTATCACAGAATCTGTCTGTTTCCTCTCAAATCTTGCTGTGTCTCGCTGTGTGTGATCAAGCGCTTCCAACGTTTCTTGTGAGGTATTGTGCATTCGCCCCATATGATAATTTAAATATTTGGAGTACTTTTCCCATGCCAGAATATTTGCTGATGTTGCAAAACCGTTGAATTTCCAAACAGTGAGGCTATAAGTGCCCCAGTGTTTTACAAATTCAACGGCAGTTTCAATGCTTAATGCGCTTTTCGGCCACCATCTAAAAGAGTTGCTGCGATTCCAGATGATGCAATAGCCAGTGCAATATTATTTTGATATCGTATGGTTGCCAAAATTAGTGAAAGAAGAAAAGTCTTGCCTATACCAACGGGCGCATGTATGAAAAATAGTCCACCGCTTTGTTCTGTGATTGCACACATAATTTTGTACAAACGCAATGCGTTGTTCTGGAGTCAACTGCGGAAAATTTGTCCTACCAAATGTCTTCAGTTCATCAGAATTATTGTGTGTTTCTCGTCGCAAATCACGATCGAAAAGATTGTTTGCAGTTCGGTTTGAAGCAGGCATTTTAAGTTGCACCAGTGCCTTGTTAGCGATTGTTAAACACACGTCTTCGATTAAAATCAATGCCTTATTATACACGTATAGTGTGGATCGAATGTCAGGATTTTGATTCGCGGCGCGCAAACGATGTAGAATATTTTCACCCATGTAGTCCTTGTATTCTTAAAGATCTTTTCAATTAGATGGAAAGCAGGTTAGGAACCAGAGAAAGGTTATACATATTGTATAAATGTAGATTACATATCGATATTTTCTTGTATATTATTTGCTTTATTAAATGCTCTCAGCATTTAATTTATTAATATTTATAGATCGACTTTTACAATATGATGTTTTAATAAGACATTTCTTAAAAATTATTCTAGATTGATGGCTAAAAGATTAATTGTTTTGAAGTCGTTTGAAATGTATAAAACAGTGGATGTTTGCCAAGTAAAGATAATGAAATATAAATTGGACCGTTTTACATTCATTTTCTAAGTACACTAGTGCAGTTTATATTTGGATTTGGAAGCCACCAAACTTTTTACATTTATTTTTTTTAAATGGATTAATTTGAATGCATAAAATGCATTATAACATTAAAAGTAGACATTGCTAAAGCCAAATAAAACAAAAATAAAAATTCTAATTTATTTACTGTCGCATATTTTGTTCGCGGCTTGGCCTGCTTAAACTACACAATTATTTATCTACTGTAACTACTGTAGCTATTTTGTTGAATAAAATACTTTATATTGATACTTCTTTTATGTATAGACCGATTTGTACAGGACAATCGTTTAAATGTAGTAGGGAAAGTTAAGATTATCAAAATACAGTAATAAAAAGCCGTTTCAAAATTAGTGGAAACAAACTCACAGACAAAAACAAAAATAAAAAAAATCATTGTTTTTAGCGATTAGTTACGGATTTGTTATACATATGTATAGATTATGTGCGATGCAAATTTAATCACAAAGAGAGCCAGACGAAAGTCGGGATCGATATCTTTGTTGTGAACGAGGGGAAACACCAGTAATTTTCTTTGTTCGTGTATTTATGTTAGATGCTTTCCGAGTATTAATATTGTGAATAAACTGCTATTTTATGTAAATAAGTCTGATTTTATTGTAAAAAAAAGTTTTTTATTTAAATCTTAGAAATTATGTTGCAGAGAAATTTTATGTTATCGTCTAATTTTAAGCTATAAATAGTTTCCAAAAATGTTTAAATTATACACGATTAATCCGGTTAGTTTAATTTAAAATCTGTAATTAGTAATTGTATAATAATTATTTGAGAATACTTATAATTAAAAAGTCGACGAGATCCATTCTTCTCAATTGTTCACAATATGGTATCCAAATAATTCTTTACATACAAAGAAGATAGCACCATAAAGTAAACAGTAATCTTAAATATTCCTATAATAAATCTGTTAGTAATAGGTTGTCTTTATATAGAAGATATGACAAAATATATTATGTAGGGTTTTCTATAATGTGCCAAATGGTTTTTAACAATTGTTTTTGTCCCAAATAAAATCATGCCTGTCGTGGCGCGGCGGCACGAGCGCGTGACTGTAACGACAGGTTGCGGCTTCGATCCCCACTCGAGGAAATGAAATATTTAATATTTTCAAATTGAATATTTAATGTTTTCATTTCTTCGCTCTGGTTACAAGGCAAAGCGCGGTGTTGAGTTCCGCCACTCAACACGCAATGTCTCAAATTCAGCGGGAAGTGAGGAACGGAGTGTCTTAACACTAGGTTCCTCTGCCTATGCTGCCGTGTGCGGGATACAACGTGAAGCTGGGGGAGTATAAATAAAATTATATTGCCTTATTGGAATAAGTAGCTAAATACATTTTTTTATGTTCATTTAAATTATTTTAAGCTAACTAATTCTAAAGTATGTTTTGATTACATAGCATATGGTTTGACGGAGAAAACATATGTCGTTTCATATAATATGCATAGATATATTGGCATTTTTGGAACGTGTTGTAGTAGTGACTCTTGTCTCCCAAAATAAGGTGTATATTGCTTAATCCACAAAATACGACGTGATGTGTGAAGATTTAAAAGATACAGTATAAATAAAGGCTCCCCCACACATGCGTCGATAATATCGCATGCGGTATTGCGTTAATGTGTCCCGATTCCTTTTACATTCCTTGCACACAATTGCGTTTTATCGTCCGATATTTCTTACGAGAGAGGGCGCAGAAACCCAACGTCCTACTTCTTGCGGCGTTGTTATCGCAAGTGCCGTTTCTGCTGTGTTAGTTTCTGCCTTGTGATTCCGGCTCTGCCGTGTGATTCCGGTTCTGCCGTGTGATTCCGGCTTAGAATAGGATCACCCTGGTACTGATGGTGTCGTAAGAGGCGACTAAAGTGCGTGTGGTAGAGTCACGTTGCCAGTAATGGCAACACGCATGGGCAGACTCAACCGGATAGTTACCGGCCCCGGCATTTAAGACCGGCGTTAAGTAATGGCTTTGGCCACTGCGTTTCGCATTAGGTAATGCCGGGCCCCGGTGCCCTTCCAATTTAAAGGACGGCAACGCTCCTGTGGCTCCTCTGGACTTGGGGCCGTGGGCGAAGGTGATCACTTACCACCAGATGACTCGTACGCTCGTGACCTACATGACCATCCTTATACAAAATGTACTGAAATCAGACATCGCAATAACGCATGCGATATTATCGACCTATAATAAGGCCTGTGTGAGGGAGCCTTTGTTCTTAGGAATGTTTTTAAGCTTATTACAATTAACCTAAAATAAGTTTGCATAAAATATGTTACCATTGTTCTTTTAGATACATCGGGATTTAATATTTAAAGACAACATTGTTCCATGCTGTCATTTAATAAAAGCTTTATTCTAATTAGAAAAAAAAGTACAGTAAAGTATTTTTTTTATAAAATCTACGTTATCTTCTCAGTACTCAGTCTTATTATTAAATCATTTTACCATGATTAAAACGTGCATATTTGACTTATTTTAAGATATTGAGCGATATTTTCAGTTCAGTATATGTATTAATTACAAACTACCTATACTTAAATAATAGTCGGAGTCACTCATTATTCTAATTCAATGTCTCTCAATGAATTTGAATGCCACGATGACGTAATGTTATGTACACATGCGTGATTTCCACATTAACGTTCGAGTTGGAGCTTATTTTATCACAAAAATGTTAAAAAATGGTACTAGGGGTTTTTCTTAAATGGTAAATAAAAGTCGTGGTCAATAATAATTATATTAAAATAAGTTATTGTCGTTATAATATTAATTCTTACTAAGTATTATATAAATTCATAGAAACATGTGATTAAGTAGACAACGTTAGTAACTTTCCATACAAACGAGAAGAAGTGTGCTTAATATAATCTGTGAGATCTTAAACATTAATATTAAATAATTTTTATATTTTCAGCTTTTCTTCTATTTTTCTGCAATATATTTGCGATTTTCTCTTTACATGTAAATCTTCGAATGTTCAGTTTTTTTTAATATTAAATAATATCATCTTTATGTGAAATATTCCATTGGTTGACTTATTATATTATATTTTATTTAATAGAATAAATATTATTACCATTTTCAAAATGAATTCCTCCATAACAGATCGCACTTGTTTTAAAGCTGTGGTTAGAAAGTAATAATGCATCAGAATAATATTAGAAATGGAACTAGTGCTAGACATGTATTAATTATTGATATGAAGAGTATTTAAAGTAATATTTTTCTTTTCAGATGGCGAGGAAGCATATACAAACTAGTATGGCTAGACTTATTAGTATTCCTTCTATTATATTATATATTAAACTTGGTTTATCGATTACTACTAAATGAAGAATCCAAAAAGTATGTACTTATCGTATCGTATCGTATCTTTGTTATTTAATAAAATTATATAAATGATGATATGAGATGTTTCAAATTGTTGCTTTTTATTTTTAGGACATTTGAAGGAATAGTTAATTATTGTAGTTTCCACGGAAATGTAATTCCGTTGTCTTTCGTGCTAGGTTTTTATGTAACTGTAGTAATGAATCGTTGGTGGAATCAGTATACAACTATTCCATGGCCAGACTCCATCGCCGTGTTTGTGTCAGCAACTATACATGGACAAGTAAGAAATTTAACGTAATTCAGTACCGATTATATACAAAAGCGTCACGAATGTTTCAATAATTATCTAGTTATTATAAATTTTGGGAAGACTAATCAATATTTTTAATAACATTTCTGTAAGGTATTTAATAAATAAATAAACTTATAATATTCAAATTACTTTTACATATATATTACTTAATTATCACTTTTAAATATATTCTTATAAACTTAAGCCAAACGTTTGTAGAAAAATAGTTGCTCTAGTCGCCAGAATGACCTCAATGTAGGTTATACCCACTGCTTGTAAAACGAAATCAGCCAGTTATTAGAACGAATACTTTCCTACAAAGGGTCGAAAATCACTAACATTATTATTACCTACAGACTCCTTTGAATCTCGTTTGGTTTTTCTAAAGTACTAGCAATATTTATATAAATGTTTCATCTCTTTTTTTGTTAGATAAGATATAATAAGATATCAATGTCATGACAAGCTAAAACATACTTCTGGTATAAATATTGTTGAAAAAGAAAATATTTTCTTATCTCTATTTTGAGTAAATGATAAACCAGGCAACATAGAGATTAGTAATAAATTGGCAAAGTTATAAGTAGTCTTATTCTTTTAATTTGTATGTAAAGAATTGGAAGTTAATAAAATTAGCTATGTGTTTAAAAGTAAAGGCCTGTATTTGGGGTACATTAAAGTATATGTAAATTATGATCTTCAATCGGTTTAATTTTTTGTCCTTACATAACTCGCTCATCTTCACGCTGTGTCCCGCACATGGCAGGGTAGGTACAGGGAACTTGGGAACATAGTGTTAGGACACTCCGTTCCACTTCCGTTCCCCACTTACCGCCGAATTCGAGGCGTTGCGTTTTAAGTTGCGCAACTCAACTCCGCGGGTTGCCTTGTACCAGAGCAAAGAAATGAAAACATTAAATATTTAAATTGAAAATATTAAATATTTTATTACCTCGAGTGGAGATTGAACCCACAACCTGTCGGTTACAGTCACACGCTTGTGCCGCTGCGCCACGAAAGGCCACACTCAGGTCATTACATAAGAGCAAAGATAGAATACTTATTAATAAATAATATAATGCTTTATTAATTAGACACAACAACTGATACAATGTTAAAAGAATAGTGACCTTGCAAATGTTATCTAACTGCCATAAAAGGATTTACAGTGTCTGTAAACTGAGCCTTGAAGCGCGAGCACTGTTTATGATGAACCAAATGACGCGATAAGACTACGTAAACGCCTCGCGCTATATCAAAGACCATTGATTACAAAATCAAATGATTTCATCTAATAACAGTTTTCTCTATATCAAAAAATGTTTGCAAATACGAAATGTTTTTAATAAATGATTAATTTGTGCCAATATCACTTTCATCTTCTTTATTTGATTGCTCATGACCTTGCTTTGTTAATTTGATAACGATTAGTATAGCGGTATAATAAACCATTATTATTTTCGGTAAACATGATAATCAATTGTTCTTTTTATCAGTTTGTATTCGTATGCCAGATTAGGATTCTTACACTTATTTTAGATTTTGTTTCGCCTACGTAATTAAGTTAATCAACCAGATTTAACGGCTTGATAAGCTTGTCATGATGGTAAAGTATCAAAATTAGTCTAAAGTTTAAAGTCGATGATATGTTATATGTACTTGCTATTTACGAGAGGTTGTGGATAATCTACAACCCCACTGGAAGAAGTGAAATTAATTACTTTCGAATAAAATATTTAATATTGTTAACAAGGCAAAGTACGCCGTTGAGTTCCGCTACTCAACATGCAATGCCTTAAATTGGGCGGAAAGTGAGGAACGGAACGATCTTGAACACGAACACTAGGTTCCCAAGTTTCCTTTGCCTACGTTGCCAGGTGTGGGATGCAGCGTGAAGCTGATACCTCGATCATTGTGTTAATAACAAATATTTCTGTAGCAAATAATTGTCTTCTTAAAATATACATTTATAATTTATATATACTTATAAGACAAATGTTTTCGCGATTTGATTAACTAGAGCTGGTAAGTAGAGATGTTTACAATTAAAAGACGTCTATGCAATTATAGTTATATAACGATATGTGTTGTTAGCATATTTTATATTTACAATAGTTGGCTCGTATATATTATATGAACACCATTAATAGTAACAAGTGATTATTTAAGTGGAAAATTTGTATATAATTTTTGCCAAATACATGAATATAATAATAGGTTTATTTAAAATAGTGTTCAGTAAATGCAATGTACATAAAATTCACCGTCATATATTTTTATATTCTAGGAAATAAAATGACGTTCAAATATTGTGAATGAAGCCTAATAATTATATAATTACAGGACGAGCGAGGGCGGCTGATGCGTCGTACTATAGTACGATATGTATGCGTGTGTCTTACAATGGTGCTAACTATGATCTCTCCTCGAGTAAAGAAAAGATTTCCTACCCTTAATAATTTAGTAGAAGCTGGTCTTTTACTTGAAAATGAAAAGATTATTTTAGATAATTTAAATGACAAGTTTCCGAAACCATCAAAACACTGGTATGACTGATTTGAAATGTTTATTTGTTTATTATTTTATTTACATTATACACTAAGTTACTATCAAATCTGCTTTTTGCAGGTTACCGATAGTTTGGGCCACCAGTATAGTGACAAGAGCTCGAAAAGAGGGCAGGATTCGCGACGATTTCGCTGTGAAAACAATTATTGATGAATTAAATAAATTCAGAGCTCAGGCAGGACTTTTACTGAGCTACGACACCATAAGTGTCCCACTAGTCTATACACAGGTAAAAATTGTAAAATTTAGTAAGTTTTTAAATGTCTAACCTTCAAAATTAAGCTAATCCGGTTGTAAATGTTACATCAATAGTGATTCACTGACAATCTTACCACGCCTTTGCGTGTTCCACATTCATTATATATACTCTTTAATTTACTCAGAAATGACAAAAAATTACTACTCATTATTTAGTCAGACAATAATATAAAAATACTTGTTTAATTATATAGAAAAAAAAATATTTTTAATCTTAAGCGTTTTAATATGTATTTTTTATTTTAAACGTGGGCTTTAAAAATATGTAAAAAATTATATAAAATGGTTTTGTGGCGTGATCTTTTTCAGGTAGTAACGATTGCTGTTTATTCATATTTTATAACTTCAGCATTGGGTAGCCAATGGATCGATAATAAGCTGCAATCACATTCCTCTTCAGTCTATATAAGTAATATAGACCTTTATTTTCCCATATTTACAACGCTAGAATTCTTCTTCTACATGGGATGGCTGAAAGTAGCAGAGTCTCTTATAAACCCATTTGGTGAAGATGACGATGACTTCGAAGTCAATTGGATCATAGACAGGGATTTACAGGTATATTAAAAACGTATAAATGTAGTAACCACATAGTTGTTTATAAAATATTTTATCAATTTATTTTTGATCAAGACTGCTAGAGCTATAATACTTCAAAACGAAATGCATTGACATTTTTTTAAGATAGATTAATATAAATAGCTAATGTTTCAGCGTCTTAATATTTTTTTGCTATGCAAAAACTGTATAGGTTCTATCAAATTTTTATATACAAACATGATTAACAATTTAATTAAATAGGTTTCATACATGATTGTTGACGAAATGCATCACGAACATCCTGAGCTGATCAGGGATCAGTACTGGGACGAAGTGTTCCCATCAGAGTTGCCATACACCATCGCGACGGAGAACCAGCGCGAGGAACATCCGGAGCCCTCCACGGCGCGGGTGGCGGTGCCTCCTCGACAACGCAGCATGGTCACCGTGGCCCCCTCCAGTGTGAAGATCGACGAAATGGTCCCCTCTAACACCGTGAGTTACAAGTTCGCCCCGCCCGAGGTTAGATTCAAGACATTTATAAGCATGCTGCACGCTCGACTCACCCAGCCACAAATATAATGAAAACTTTTAAATTACTCGGGCGCCCGTTATCTGAAAATATTCGGTGTTTGGTAAACGTATTTTCGGGTAATCGACTGCATTAATTCGGCCTTACATAATTATACATAAGAAAATGTAAACAGTTTAAACAATTTTATTTTTACTGAAAAACAAAGTGACTTATATACTTACTACAAAATTAACTGACTGACATTTAAAAACGTTTAAAAAGTCGAAGCTTTGTGAGCGTAGAAATTCGGATAAGCTGTCTTTCGATTGGTCGACTTTCGGATGCATGCAATAGACTGGTCTGTTTCATCGATATTTTTATTCCACGAATCAGTGTAATTTAAACAACGAGACTAATTTATAACCACTTGAAAGTAATTTTCTTTTTGTTTTGTAAATTACTCGTAAAAATAGGTCGTTAGCTCGTTTCTGTTTTCATTCGATTTGCGGCTGACGTTTAATGGAGCTTGGCAGTGTGTCGGTGTGAAGGGTTGCCAATAAATATGTTTTTCCCTAAAGCTTTACTTTCAGCCTATGGTGATTGGGTTTTGCGGTTGCGGATTTCGTTTTGTCAGGTAAATGATTATTACTGATTAAAGATAGCAACAAGTATATCACCATTTTAGTTTTAACCTTGTAAATTTATATCGAAAGATAAAATTTTTATCCTTAACATAGTGATTATTTATATAGAATTCGATTTAGATTATTCGGTATTATCAAAGTTATATTTCCTAGTAATAATCTCTTAGTTTATTTATATCTTTGGCAGCCCTTTTATGGAAAATTAATGTATTAATGTATAATTTAGAATGATGATAAACGTATATCTATTCAAGTGAAGCATATGTTATTATAATTAATTATTAAATTGACGAGTCGTATGTCATACCTACTAACTTAAAAATTATATTTTAAAACTTAACTGCATATGTAAAAATGTACTTTTTACGTATTTGGCTCATGTGTGTTTTATTTTTCTAGTATTTAATCTAATAGATTAACTAATTGTTTAACCTTGAATTCCTTTTGCTTTTGCCATCTAACAAATTAGTGTATTGTGTACATTCTTTGTACTTAGCGACTAATGTTTGCATTAACCTTATTTTGTTGGTGATTTTAACGTTTCCAATTTATTAACTACCTTTTCTTGACTGTTAGTGTCTTAGTGTCGCTGTAAATAAAGCAATTTCAATGTGCAATGTTAACTTTATAAAAATGGATAGTCAACCATTATACTAAAGAAACTGAATATTTATATCCTCAATGGGTTTAATTATTTGTAGTTTACTTGAAGTTCCTTATGTGACTTGGTTTTTCTGTTGAGTATTCATGAAATCAGTGAGTCATGAATCACGTAAACAAGTTGTTCAGCTTCATCACCTTGAAATGTATTATGTGTATAACAATTAATATGTGTTATTGTTGTTTTATTCATTCAGCAATTGCAAATGAATGATGATGCTCAATCGGGGATCCACTTTATTGTATCACGAGGGAGTAAGCGCGGAAAAAAAGAAGATAGGAACTCTATGGGATCGAGTAATTCTATGGTGTCATTACAACAAACTCCCATGGCCCGTGTAAGCTCGGTCACATCCATGTTAAAACGCCTCTTCTCTAAAGAGGATCCAAGACAACAATCTGCCACCACCATCCCCACGCAAACTGATGGCGGTAAGTACCATTAATATTTAAGAACTTATTACAATGATATTGTAGGAAAAATGTTCGTTCATTATATATTTTTGTAGGTCTTACTTGAGTATTTATAGTTAAACTAAGTTCTCGTACACGTGAAACAAATTATACGTTTGAGGAAGAATGTTATATTTGCATCAGATCCTTGCCCCAATAAACATTTAATTTGTTACAATAGAATAAAATACCTTAAACTCTTTGTTCATTTCAGGATGTAAAGATTACCTATTGCAGAATATAATATAGTGAATATCGTTATTTTAGTTATTAATACTTATGTCAGTAATATAATTATATATATTATTTATGTAATAATTTTCCTTTTCATAAGTAATAGGTATTTAATTCATTATGAAATATTACTCTTAGAGATGAAAATTATCGAACGCGGTCAAGTGTAACTTCTATAATACTCTTGGTGATAAACATTTAATAATGTTGAAGTCATTTATACAAGGTAATTTAAAAGTCAAATGAGAAAAGCCCATTTGATTACAATAAAGAAAATAAATAAGTTTGCTTAATGTATTTCTTTGCTGTCATTGGAGAAATATTTTGAGATTATTAATAAGAATATTAATAAGGAGAATTCAAAACAGGCTAACACAATAAACAAAATACTTATATATAGTATACTATTCCAGCTTTACCTTAAAACTGACTAAGATAATCAAATATATATATAAAACAATATATGCTCGCGAGTTTGGTCGCATAATAATAACATAATACATGATTATTTATTTACCTAAACTAAATTACTATTACGTACGTACTAATAACGTTATAAATTTAAACAGAATATCCCTACAATGAATAGCGTTATAAAACGCTTATGTTGTAGCAATTTTATCAAACTTACGAGTATAAGTAACACAAGCACAGCGCGTTAAGGAAAATTAACCAAAATATAATATTTTGCCAAAATTTACATTAAATTAGTTAAGCCGTTTCTGAGATTAACGTGCACAAACGAACAATTTTTTTAAATCAATGTTTTGGCTTCTATTTCACCGATAAATGCCCTCAAAAATATTTTTTCTCATATGTCTTTCACGTACAGACAACCATCAGCTGCAATATAATCATATATGTAAATCATATTATAGGTATTTTTCAACATAATTAGTATTTTTCACAGGTAATCGTTTCTTTATATCGGCAAGTAATCCTACGTTAAATAAACCAGCAACGGCCGGCGGTGGCAGTATGAAGATTGCTAACGAAGTGATTGAAGAGGTTGATGAGCAAGCCACAATAACGAGTATGGGAAAACGGCCAGAAACAAGGTAAGATATATATAAATAAACGCCTTGGTATATCTTAATAAATATGACTTACAATTGTATCTTAATGCATCATGATTGGATTTCTTGAACTATATTTTGTAAAAATAGATATACATACAAATAAAATACGAAGTTTTGGTTAGTCATTTTTATAAAAGTTTATGAAAATGATACATTCCTTCTAATTCGTAACCCTAAATTTATAAGACTGAAATTTATATTTTCATTTCTTTTACTCAGCACTCAATCTAATTCGGAAATAGTTGGGAACGGAATATGGGTGCTAGATTCCCAAGTTTCTTCTGTCTACCCTGCCATATTCGGGATACAGCGTGAAGCTGAGATCGAGCTGAAAAAAATATTTATATAATACTGATCTCTCGTTTTTTCCTTAAAGTAATCTGGTTCTTTTGATTCATTCTATTAAAGGCATTTTATCAGTAACAGATAAAAAAATAATAACCAAAAATGAATTGCCTAGATAAAGCAGTATTTTTAAAGAAATTGAGAGTTTTAGTTACACAGAGATGATGGTTTCCAAATATTCCTGAGTCGGTCTACTAATACTTACAATATTTGCTGCATTATGATGTCATAGTTTAATCTATACGATGACATAAACTAGTCATAATCAAGAATACTTTGAATAACTCCGATTGCTGTTGGTGATTACCATAATGTAGCACGCGTTGTGAACTTCCGCTTATTCATTAGACTGACTTGGTGTATATATTAAGTCTGTATAAGTTAAGAGTATATGTAAAATAACTATAAAATAGTTTCGCTACATTAAGTGCAAAATATGATTTTTGAATGAAATAAATGAAAAATTGATGATTTTTCTATTCATAGGTCTAATATTTTATTACATCTTTGGCTTACTTAATTAAATTGTGTAATATTTTTTTGTGAACAGAGTACATACAATGAGAAACCATTAAAATATTTAACATATTAAAATATTTTATGTATATCTAAGAGTTAAGGTATCATCTCTACGAACACGTTCCGAGTACAAAACCAGAGCTCTAATCCTATCCAATTGCAACGAGGTGTGAGACAGGGAGATATAATTTCTCTGAAACTGTTCACTGCGGAATTGGAGGATATTTTTAAGTTTCTGGAACGGAAAAGATACGGCATCAACATAAATGGCGAGTACTTTAACGTACCGATGATGTAGTTCCTGAGACCTTCGAAGACCTGAACACTATGCTCAAAGATCTCAGTTGTATGTCTCAAAGAGTGGGTCTAAAGCTGAACATAGATACGACGAAAACATTGTCGAACGCCCATGTCGTAGCTGCTCCAGTTACTGTTGGGAACACTACCATCGAAGTTGTTGACCATTACGTATACCTAGGAAATACGGTCCAGTTAGGTAAGTAAGTCCAACTTCGATTAGAGATATCTCGTCAAATCCAGCTCAAAGGGTAGCATTGTGGAAGCTACAAAGAATCTTTGCGTTCAAACTACCTCAGTGTCTCAAGTCAAAAGTCTTTGACCAGTGTGGGTTGCCAGTAATGGCATACGGGTGCGAGATGAAGTCGTTAACAATGTCTTATAAGAAGGCTCAAGGTAAGCGGGCAATGGAGAGAGCAATGCTTGGTGTTTCCCTACGTGATCATATCAGAAATGAAGAGATCCGTAGGAGAACAAAATTTACCGACATTGCTCGAAGAATTGCTTAGCTGAAGCGGCAGTGGGCCGATAGTTGTGGAAATCCTTGGGGGAGGCCTATGTCCATTGTCCAACAGTTGGCGTCGCACGGCTGAGACGACGACGAAAGTGATATTCCATATTTAAGAAAAAATGCGTTTTTTAAAAACGTCTAAAATACCATTTAAGATGTGTGTATTTTTAGCTCCATAAGAAATGGAAATATGTAAAAAAACTCCATGACATGCATTTGCATTATCTAACTTCACCAGGAAATTAACATAAGTACGGAATATCACTTACAAATATGCTACAAGTACTTTTTTTTTTTCTGTTTTAGTTTGTATATTTAATATGTTTTTGTGTGCAATAAAAGTATATATTATTATTATTATTATTATTACAAGTTTATATAATTGAAATGTCTACTCATTGTTTTAAAAGTTTAGTTTTTTTTTTGACATATATAATTACTTGTGCGTAACTAGATTCCTAAATTATAATAAAAGTTGTTATTTTTTTAATTTAATACAGGTATCAATTTATTTGCGAAACAATATAATTCTGTTATGAGAGTACTTTCAAAAATTAAAGATTTTTTTAAAGTTCATACATTAAGTACAATCAAAATTATAGTACTAGATATACCTAAAACTATCATAAGTATCATCTATGTATCTTAAACTCTTTTTCGTCGTTTTGGTTCTAATTACGAAAAGAGTAGGCCCATGCCGTGTTTTTTCACGCCAAAGTCAGACAGCTGAAACTAATAAATAATGTATGTTTATTAACATTCCTCCTAAATGACATTAATAGTTAAAATCCACAGTAATTGCATTTAGTCAGGCATGTTTCATTTACACGTGATGATTATTGTTAGGATAACGCACTCGGAAAGAGGCGGTGAAGGTAAAAACAAATATTACATTTTTAAATTACATAAGTCAAAACATCTTTGATAGTAACTGAATACTCAAAAGAACATCTGTTCATATGTATTAAATACTGTCATTTATTCAGTTGATTACATGTAATGAAACACTGGCGTGTCGCAAGATTAACATTCTTACATAATCAATAAGCATATATGTACGAACGGGGTGATACACGTGATACACACATAAAAATCTTTGGTTTTACATAAAATATTTTCACATAGAATTAGTTGAAAGACTGAAGAGTGATGATTAAGGTTACATTTTGGAGAGACCCATAATATTGTGTATATGATGTCGTCCATACCAATAGGAAAATATGTTTATCAACTTATTTGTCAGTCCTACATGTCACAACAAAACGATTTTCTGTAATGTTTTGAGAGTTATATGGGCTATTTTCCCGCAAAATTATAACTCATTCTCACGGGAAGTTTAGTATTTATTTTTTCACCATAGTAATGAGAAAGTAGGTTAGTATAGTTATTTGTTTACATACCCATTATACAGAATATTTGACATTACACGTATCGAATATATTGTTATTCGTAAACGCCGACACCGGAATTAAAAAAAATATTTTCCCTTAATTGAATTTCAAATTCTTTGAAAAACTCCATTCTCTATTCTAAAATTAATTGAATTTCAAACTCGATTGAAACTCCATTCTCTATTCTAAAATTAATATCTTCATCGGAAGCATTCCTGTTGCTATAACTTTAAATATTGATAACGTAATAATGACCGTGACTGAACAAGTTTTTAATAAACTAGGTGTATGCGACACTCCACTAGGTCCTCGAAATTGAGAAGTGTCTACCTTAAAGTGCATTAGTAAAGTATCTATCAATCTATTCAACTTAATACTTTACTATTTTTTATATCATGCTAGTAGGCCCCCGTAACTTACTTTACGTGTGTAACGTTCCTTGTCATACTATTTTATCTACCCGTCGTCCTCATTAAAACTTGTGACAGTCGGACAAAGTGAATCAGTCACCATTCCCCACTTTCCGTCCTAACTTGTTTATTTTAATTTGTCTTTATTTTGGCAGGGTAGGTAGAGAAGACTTGTATTGCGTTCACCACTTTCTGGCCATTTGAGGCCGCAATGTTGAGCGTCGGGCTTCTTAGTGTTTAGCTTTGCGTTTTTACCAGAGCGAAAGAAAGAAAATATTAAATATTTAATTTCCTCGAGTGGCGATCGAACCCAGAACCTGTCGTATTTACTATCGAACTGCGCTACGAGAGACAAAAAACAATTTATTTAACATAATGGTTGCTGTCCCACTGCAACGCGTAAACAGGAAAACAATGAATTTTAAGACATGAAAGAGTGTTTGTATAAGTGGTTTACCCTTTAAAAGTTATACCAGCATGTCTTTTAAACAGTTAGACCTTGATGAACTGCGTAACGTATGCTTTCCTCACCTGACGTTTCTTGTAACAACTATAAAGTTTTATGAACACAATAGTATCGGAGTTACCAAAATGTGTGGATAGTTGTAACAAAATGCCAAAAAAAGATCAAATCTATAATTACTAGATATAGCATCATAATGAATTATTGTTATTGTTTATTTTCAGACCGACAGCAATGAGTTTATTCGCACAAGGACCTCCCACACCTACTGAACCATTAGATGTACCTTCACGAAATTCAAATCACAGCTCAAGTAAGATATTTATGTCCTCACTAATTTAAACAACTCTCAACTATTTACTTACTTACTTACTTACTTAGCTTCACGCTGTATCCCGCACGAGGCAGGGTAGGCAAAGGGAACCCGGGAACCTAGTGTTAAGACACTCCGTTCCACTTCCGTTCCCCACTTTCTGCCGAATTTGAGGCATTGCCTGTTGAGTGGCGGAACTCAACGCCGCGCTTTGTCTTATTACCAGAGCGAAGAAATGAAACATTAAATATTTAAATTGAAAGTATTAAATATTTCATTTCCTCGACTGGGGATCGAACCCAGAACCTGTCGATTTCACACGCTTGTGCCGCTGCACCATGACAGGCCTCAACTATTTAAACCAACGAATTTTAATTTCTTCACTCTTCTTGGTAACAAGGCAAAGCACGGCGTCGAATTCCGCCACTCAACACGTAATGCGTTAAGTGGGGAACGGAACGGAGTGCCTTAACACTAGGTTCCCAAGTTCCCTCTGCCTACTCTGCCTTGTGCAGAACACTGCGTAAAGCAAAAAAAAGCAAAATTTCTGTATAATAATAACTATTTATCCAAATATAACAAAGGATGAGTGACATGTCTGTCTGCATGATAAGTATCACGTGCAATCCAGAAAAGTCATTTAACATCTATATACGATAGATCAGGCAAATACCAATTTTCTTGAAATCAAATTAATCGAATTTGTAATTCGCTTCACATTTATAAAGATAAAGTAATGTAGAAACAAAACGGTTTTTGCAACACTTCGCCCCCGTGCCTTGCATTTATATGATAAATATATGACGTAACTGTAAACTAGATACACTTGATATGGGATGTAAGCGTAGGTTTTTTGTAAAGATTAGATCACAACTAGAACAGTAGCATAAGTATGTATAAGGAATTTGTAAAACATATATCCATCATTTAAATGAATACGTATGCTATAGGGGGCACAATCGTGTGACTGTAAACGTGACAGGTTGTGGTTTCCATCCTCACTCGCGGAAGTGAAATAATATATTCATAATTAATAATTTGCAAATGAAATATTTAATATTTCAATTTCTTCGCTCATTACGAGATAAAGTGCGGCGTTGAATTCCGGCAATCAACACGCAATTCCTTAATTTCAGTGGATAATGAGGAACAGAACTGAGTGTCTTATTTCCATATGTACCTACTGAAAATTGTTATTTTGACTTACTGTATTATGTGTTTATAATTTTATTGATTTGAATTAAAGTATACCGATAACATTATAGGATAAAATGTGTCTTGGCGAAGGTAGATATATATTTCACCTACATGTAAAATAATCATTGAATGCAAAATATATTGCATGAAGAATTATTAATCAAACCTTGAGAAATAGTGCATTTGTGATACATATGCATGTCAATTTGCATTTATTTTATAACATTTATAGCTAAATTCTAAATCGGATATTAATTGATATTAATAGTTAATTGACTTCCTTTAAAGTGGTTGTTAGTCACGTTATAAATATTATACTTTTTTATGTTGAGTTTCGTGCTTTACTTGGTGTATGGCAAGGAAGGCAGAAAGAAAATAGTGTTAAACAGTCTTAGTTCCGTTATTAGGACAAAATAAATACTAATAGCCGTAACAATGACCGAACTGACCCTTAACCTTGGTTCGCCATCGAACCATGTGTTCTAGGCGAACCATACTCCACACGATCTGTTCAATCGTCGATTTTAGTCTTTTGGACTTTTGCCATCGTGGTTTGATGGCAAAAGTCCAAAAGACCAAAGTCGAGGTTCGGTTCGGTCGTCTGTAATATGTTGAGGCTATAATATGGGGCGCTAAACTTGTAACTGTAAATACGGCAGGTTGTGGATGCGATCCTCACTCGAAGACATAAAATATTTTCAAATGAAATATTTAGTATTGTCATTTCTTGGCTCTGGTAACAAGGCAAAGCGTAGCATTGAGTTCCGCTACCCATGCAATGCCTTAAATTCGGTGGAAAGTGGGTAACGGAAGAGAGTGCCTTAGCAGTAGGTTCCCGAGTGCCGTGTGCGGGGGGATACAGCGTAAAACTAAAAAAATTAAATATTTTATATATTTATACAAATATTGTTATTATTTTTAGTATCTTACAAAAATACCTAAATCACACCTTTTGTCTTACGTAGTAATATAAGTTAAAGTTAATGACATGGTTGAGGCCATTGACCTAAGTAAGCGTGGTAGAAGTATTTTTTATTTAGCGTGTGCTCATTTTTAGTGTTTTATTTTGAAGCTTTATTACCTTTACGCGGTAAAGTAAATATAACCTAGTAAAACATAAATTAAGTCATTAACCTTTGATTTGAATATTTATTTGTAGGTTATAGGTACTAAGTAAATAATGTTAATATTAAGTTATTTCAATTAATATTATATCTTATTAATTAATTTAAAATCAAATTATACTGTATACAAGTATGTCGTGGAAAATGGACATAAGCGTATGACTGTAAGCGACAGGTTGTGGGTTCGATCCCCACTCGAAGAAGTGAAGTTTTTAATATTTTTAACAAAACAAAGCGCAGCAAAGTTCCGTCTGACTACCTTGCCATGTGTGGGATACAGCGTGAAACTGAAAAAACTGTACATAATAAGATTTTTTTTATTGATGGATTATTATGCATTTTAATTAAAACTTTTTTAACCAATCCGGTTAAAAAAGTTAATCGCATATATTAAGTATGTATTGTGATTACGAACTACGTACGTATTATCGAATCTCCAAAAAATGTATAATTTTGCGTTTTTACGTTTTGTATTCCGAAATATTATTTATTTATGTATTATACTCTCAAATCAACGTCGCGGTTTCGCTAGTTTTTTTGTCATAACCAAGATATCAAATTAAATTATTCTACTAGTGAGACTGCAACCTTACAAACGCAAGTGCAAACTGGAGTCAGACGCTGTGGTGATAAACTTGTGTTTGTCCTTCCAGAAGACATTAGGCTATCGAGTTCAGCGCCGTCGTCACAGTGGGTGCGGGGCGGCGCGGAGGACATGAGCCCCACCGCCAAGTCGCTGGTCACGCAGGCCTCCTTCCCCAACATGCGGCCGCGCCTCGACAGCGACGTGGGCCCGTCGCTCAGCGCCGCCGGCAGTCAGACCATAAGTAACTAACTATTATTTACAACATTTTTTTACTTCCTTGAAAACTGCTATAACATATACCTAATTTAATCGGTTTCAAAAAATTAGACAAAAGTTAGCAGTTTTTATATTAAATAGAATTGTATTATTTTGAAATAAAAAAAAAAAACAAATAACCGTGCCTCAAAAAATTCTTCATGTTCTTTCTTCATGTTTTTTAAAAAAAGTAAGTTTGACAGCAATCCAAATACAAATTGAACAACCAAACTGACATGGCACAATCATATTTAGCACCTGTTTGGATGTCAAACCAAGGCGACATACCAGCTGCTACTTGCACGCAGGTGATCTCTGTAAAGAGACTACAGCCCGTTCACATACGCACGCTAAAACAATGAAAAACTAAATATTTCATTTTCAGTGGACGACGTGGACGGTGGCGATGATGACACGATGGACGACTTCGAGCGTCTCCGCAGTATTCGCGAGCAGCACCGGCGAGACAAGTATTTACAGAAGCTCATGGCACGCTCTGTCAGCGCTCAACAGGTATAAGTCATTTAGAAAAATAAAGTACTTTTCTTTATTAAGTTTAGATTAACTCTTTGTATAATAGAAAATATTTAATAAATGGCGTTATTACTCTGTAAATTTATAATTCTAAGCAGTTACACTTTGTAGTGGAAATTTTTAACATTCTTCTCACAGAGATAATAACGACAATAATAAGTAGTAATTATTTAATTATTATTATTTTTTAACTTTCCCGCCATAGTCATGTAGTGGACGCTATATAAATAGCTGATTATACAGAGGGAAGCTAATGTCATGACACTCCATTCCATACTGTACAGTTCCCATGAAAATAATAATTCCTTCGAGTGGTAACTAACCTACAACAAACAGAAGAAATCTCCTACTTTGATTATGATAATGGCTATCAATTATAAGTAAATAAAGAAAATATTGTAGTAATAATATTAATTAAAACTTATTTCTTATTATTTCAGCCGACTGGCAGTGGAGACTTACTAGATAATGATTTATTATTAGAAGAGCTCTTTAAACATGCAAAACAAACAAAAGATGAAGACTCAAAAGAAGAAACTACTTGACATAGATATATTTATCAATGGAATTAAACACCAAATAGTCAGTATTAAATTGTGATACTTATATTTTTTATTATAAGTACAGCTTTGTGAACTATGATGCTTTGATGTTATTTATATATACATAAGGACCGAAGAAAATAAAAAAATAACTTATTTACTTTTTGTTTATTTCCAAATATCAAACCATGTTTTTATGTTCATATATAAAAACTCTTTTTTTTTGTCCTTTGAGGTAGTTGCCTTTCTGGACGCTACTCTACGCTTTTGATTCGGGAGTATTATCTATCAAATATATTTTGTTACGACAAAGCGTGGCGTCGATCTTCGCGAAAGCAAAAATGTGTTGCTAAAGTTATTTTCAGCTGTATATCAAAAAGTAAATCTAAAAGTATACAAAAAATATACAAACTTGATTGTGACTGTGGCTTATCATATATAGGTCAAACAAAGAGAAGCATCGGTGTTAGGGTGAAGGAACACATCTCCGATGTCAAGAATGGGCATGTATCAAAGTCAGCTGTGTGTGAGCATACTTCGAACAAATCCAACCATTACATCAGGTTTGATAAACCCCACATACTCGCTAGGGAGAATAGATATATCCCTAGAATGATCCGCGAGGCTATTGAAATAAAAAAACATCCTAATTTCAATAGAGAAGATGGTTGGAAACTTTCCACCACCTGGGACCCACTATTAAAAAATTTAAAATCCCCAGCACACCACACTAGAGGACCAGATACAGTTAGCTCATTCTGCAAGAATCCAGGGCAGTACGCGAGGCAATTAAGGAATCGTTGGCGGTAGTTTGATATAATAATTATATCAACTGACAGACAAATGCCACCTCAGTCTACCCGTGACCACGGACTACTGTAAAGTGTTCGAAACGTCGGGTTTCCCAAAAATGTTTACCATTCAATATACGCGATTAATCCGTTTAAAGGTGTTTCATTTAAAGTAAATCTAAAAGTTTTATTTCTTCATTAGTGCACAAGGAAGTATGAGATTAATGAGAAATTAGTATGACGATGAGACTTAAAATTCCACTTATTTAGAAACAATAAAAACTTTCCTGGAAACTTCTATACAATAGACGATTTGTCAAAAGAAGTTTTCAACGAAAGAAATTAGTAAGAGGAAATGAAAAAGGAAGTCTAGCATACATTCGTTTCGATAAAATAGTTTCCCAAAGTTGGGCGAAACAACACAAATTATGGGCCTGGTCCGAAATGTGCTCACAGGGCTCACGTCGCTTACACTACTAACGTGCAGTCCAGTATTAATGGGCGCGTCAACGTCTGTTAGCAGTACTAATCATTCAGACCACTTGTGACCGTGCTTGCGAGTTTGACAAGTTAATATGTTTAATTTGTTATATTCGTAAGCACCTAACAGAGCATTTTTTGATATAAATATGAACGTGGTGTAGCCGATGAAGATTATAAAATACTTGTGAAAATGCTTGAATACAAGCATTTTCACAAATATTTTTTTTTCTATTAAGAAGTGACGATAGTGACATTGACGTGAAGCATATATTAATCGTCAAGATAACATCAATGCTCACGGACTCACGGTGCTAACGCTCCGACCCGTCAGCACTGTAAGCACTAGCCAGTGACGTCTTATTATTCACAACACTAACAGTGAGCGTGAAAAGCACAATAAGGACCGAGCGTTGGCGCGCTATAAGCACTGTGAGCACATTACGGACCAGGCCCTAGAGTAAACACAATGTACTCACACAGGTAAAAAATAAACAAAATTACAGGTGGAAATTTGAATGATGGATGACAACTAAACCTCGACAAATTTGATAATGATTCAATAAATACTGCTATGTCTTCAGCGAAGTTTAAATGATCTGAGTGTTTATCACTTAAACCAGATACCATTAGTTTTATAGTTCAGTCTTAGAAATATCTCTTCTAGATAATAATTCAAGATCTCAACAAAGAAAGCAAATCGGTCTCCACATGAACGGCGAAAAGACGAAAATAAGTAATACAAACCGTCGTCAAAATAAAAGAAAATTATTCAATTTTCTTTTATTTTAACGAGGAGCGGCTGAAAAATTCTGAGCCTGAGTATCTTAAAGTACGATTGATATCGCGCGCCGCATGTCACTAATTGTGCGTATTATCAGTAATACCTACCTAAACCTAGTTTCAAGTTACTAGCAATCGGCACCCTCGGTAACGCTATAACGGCCAACCAAGGTCAACAGCAGTTAAGTCATTTGCATAATTACACCTTAGTTATTGAACCGTAAACGTTACAAACTGAGTAATCCTTGCATTCTACGAAATTAGAGCGGTTTAAAATTCCTCACAAAGAAGAAGAAAACCCCGACGGAAATATTTGAAGAGATTTCTACAGTGGGGAGTCTGTTCCTTCACTTGCAACAAATAAAACGTTGGAGACGAGGCTTTAAGCATGAAAGAGAGTCGCTGAAGGTGTTCCCAGGTCAGGGCGTCCAAACACTGCAGTTACCGAAGAAAATATTAAAAATGTGAAAAAACTAGTTCTAAAAAATCGGCGAATCAAATCAAAATGTGGCAGATATCTGAAAGTTTCAGCTATATGCCTATTATTGTTTCTGGCAGTGGTTTCGGCCTGAAACCATAGCCTGAAACCATCCAATTTGAAAAAAGACCTTTTAGGACGAAGATTTTCGAGCGATGAAGAAATGAAGGTGGCTGAAGATGAGCATTTCGAAGGCAAAGACGCCGAATATTTTTTCTCTGGCATAACAGCTCTTTAAGAAAAATGTAAGAAATACAAAAGTTTTATTGCGATTGTGGACACAAAATATACATTTATCTTTAGTTCTCTTCATTTTCTAATCTTCCAGTCAACATATTTTATTTACATAGTTCAACAATATGCCATGTACAAAAATGTTACAAATAATAATCTTACGTTGTACACAGAATAGCAACAAAGGAGTAGTTTATAAAACGGATGTTTTTCAAGATATTTATTACCATAGGTTAAATTAATTCATATATAATTATAGCTGGCCTGATGTTAGTAGAAATTTTAAATTATATTAATTAAAATAAAAAAAAAATTAATATTATATTAATGGTTTTTTTATTACCATTAATACTTCAATTGCAACTATTAATGGCATAGCAGAAGGTACATTACGTTTACCATTTTCAGCAGTATCTATGATATATCTGATGTAGTTGTAATATAAATATTTAATTAATAAAACATTTTGTGGCAATTAAAAGTCTTAAAAGAAAACATTCTTTTAAGACTTTAAAGCATATAGCGCTTATGGTACCATTTATTAATTAATAGTAAGTATATGACATTAAAAATTATATTTGATTGTTAATTGATATTTACAAAGATACGATTATACAAACTCGTTTTTAACCCCTGATGTAAAAGGAAGGTAATTGAGGTTTGAGCTGTCTGTCTATGGCACAGTAACTGCTGTATGAACAAACCATAATTAAAAATCAATTAAAGTTTAAAGCTATTGAAAAAATATATATCAAAATGTATTCTCAAACAATCTAATTACAACCCTTTCAAATTTTTTATTTATTCAAATTTGTCCGACCATATAGGATGACAAAAAGTAAATAATAGGAATTATAGGTTTTACATGTTTATTTCACTTAACAGATACAAGACATCAAGCTTACAGCTTAAGCTTAGTTCTCCTCCAGTGACGCCTCTTAGCGTTGTACCTGAAATAATTATATAACATATATTTCAGTAAAATTATAATAAGCTAGTTTCCTACACGGACAAAGCCACAGCTATAGCTGGTTTATTAATAAAAAAAATATTTATATTATAAGGATGGAATCCTTAAAAAAGTTAAATATATAATAATATATTTAACTTTTTTAAGGATTCCATCCTTATAATATAAATAATTTTTGTTACATTGTTCACAATGTGTTTGATATTGTAAACAATATTACTGATTATTTTTTAAAATGCAATAAACTACTTTACATTAAACATTCAGTCTAAACCTATACTTCCATATTAACAAACTTTTTGCTTCACACTGTAACTGGCATAGCACAGGGTAGATGGAGGGAACCAATATAAATAGTCTACTTTCTGCCAAATTCTCTTTTTAATTATTTTCGAGGTACATAAGCAGGTACTGGAAAATGAGATACGGTCCACATGGACTGGCAGATAGGCTGTCCATAATGTGCATTAAAATGCAGTGCTTTTTTCAATGACAGAGGACAAGGGTAAAGACTATACTGTAAACCTGAACAGATTAGATTAATTATTTGTTTACTTTACTAAATAGCTGAATTCTTTACAATATAAATTCCAATAAAAATTGACTATTTATGACCAATATTTTTTTGCCAAGCTTAATATAGATTTAAAAATAGTGCTACTTGAGCATATAAATGTAATTTTTAATTATATCTGCACAATAAAGGCAGGAGTTGTTAGTTAAGAAGGTTATCCACAGAAAAAATTAAAGTGATAAAAAAATATAGGTTAGGTAGGACTTTAATTTCATTGATTTTATAAGTTATTTAATTTTAGTTAATCTTTTTAAGTTATTGCAAAATATAGGTTTCAACTAGCAAATTTATTGTTTACAGTATGCATTGCAGCTGTTGCTTTTGTTATTATACACTATAATGTTCTGACTGCTTGTTGGAGAACACAGTTTATTTGTTAAAAAAACTGACTGACTATTGTAAAACTAGAACCTGTTCACGTTTTTATTCTAGTTGACGAGTCTTCTTTGAATAAAATGAAAAAGAAACATCTTCCAAATATTGTTGACATTGTCAATGAGTCAAAATTCGCCTTAATAAATAACATTTTAAATTTATTGTCATTTAAAATGTTATACTTTTTCACACAGCCTATGGCACTCTAAAAGAATTAATAACAAAAAATGTGTAACAATACATTTCAATCTTATCACGACTGAAGTATGTTACCGACTTTTTACATTATTGTTAAACGTTAAAAATAAGATTTTCTTAATGTTAGCCGTAATTGAATTAAATAATTTATTATATTAAAAAATCAGTATAAAAATATTGTTACTCACCTAATAGTATTTCCAGTGCGCATTCTAACCCACTGAGGAATTGGGCGATTCTGTTTTAGCTTTTTAGCAAGCTTGCGCTTGATAATAAAAGTCTTGTGGGCCGACTGAAAAAGTTAAATATACCAGACATTAATTAAATAGCTATATAGATTTAAGATTACACAAATATTTTAAGATTTTCATTTCTTATACTATACCTACCATGTTAGCCTTCCCGCTGTCAAACTAGAAGAAACCAAATCAAACTTTTTTGGCACTGGCACCTTTCATAACTAGCATAGATTATAACACTAAATATTGGTGGTTTCTACTCTTTGGCGGCTTAGTCTATGATTTGTAATCATATAAAATCTATTAAGTGGTATTTTATATCGTAATATCTAATTTTCGTTAGTATAATAAAATTATTGTATACCTGATAAAATAATTGTATACCAGAGGACTATATTTCCATGAATTCAGACATAGGAAAAATTTAAAATGTTTGAATCACGTCGGTTCAACTGCTTTAATTTGTGCTCCGGATTTATTTTACAATAGTAAAATATTTATTTTATTCTGAGAATAATCCAAAATTTGTTATATGAATGAAATAAATAAATTATAAGTACTGGTATAATTTTATAATATTTAGGATGACCTCTCTATCTATATTGTGAGGTGTAAAACGCCAATTATAGTTATACGCTTTTAAAAAGTGTACACACTTTTGATGGCTTAGCAGGCCCCCATAAGCTTCGAACCCTTATAAATATTTGGCTCCCACAGCCTACCTAGACCCTTGTGAGCGCCTTGGTATATTTTTGACATGTAAGCATGACTAATGTTGACGTCCAAGAGTTTCTGATTTGCGTTACGCTACGCACATGACGATGAGAGAATTACAATAATTCCATTTCTACATTACTAAATAAATTCTAAGTTAATTAAATGAGACTTCATTAAATAATCTACATTTATAAAATGTTGGTTGTATAATTACGGTGCAAGACGCCATGAACGTAGCTTTTGTTATTATTATATTAATTTCATAATAAATGTTATTGCTAATAAAACAGTAGTAGTTAAATGCAGATTGTTTTTATATTTCAAATCGAGAGTATTGTTAAAATTTGATTTAATGTGTCTATTTCCCGATACGGCATTTATGGTTCAAATACCATTTCAGTCTTTACTAATATTAAGCAATTTTTAATATATTGTATTTTTATTTTAGATGGGTTTTGAGGATCAAAAAAATAAAAAAAATATTTTTTTACTTATTTTATTATAACATAAAATAAGATTTAATAAGATGTTATGTCAGTTTTTAGTTTTATGATCTGAAACAAATAGTATACATATACTATTTGTTTCAGATCATCAATTAGATATAAAAATATTCAATCACAAGATATAAATATTAACATCAACTTGGCAATGTTATGGCCGGCTCCTAAGACAACTGTCAAGTGTCAACTGACAAGTGGAGTTACGACTTGTAAATGTAAAAGACTAATTTACGTGAAAACTTAAAAAATCATAGCCTTCTGGATGCACAAACGATATGCTACATAATGTATTATTATTATACTGAGGCCTAAATTGTTTAGTATCGTATCAAGATTAATTGGTTTATGATAGTACGAGATAAGAGGTATAAGATGAACAAATTACGTATTTTTCTTAATACTAGAAGATCATTTGATTTTCGTTCAATTGGGACCAGAATAACTGCAGACGGAAAGAATGTTCCTAAGAAACCAAATATTGAAAATAGAATAACCCTTATTAGCCCAGACAATTCAGTTAGTATCACTGATCTCAAAAATGCCCAAAGTTTGTCATCTAGACGTGAATTAAAATTGGTTAAAATACAAGATGTGGATGCAAAAACTAGACGGCCTATATATAAGTAAGTAATTTTTGTATTATTATTTATGTATGTCTTCAAGAAATGTTAATGTAAGAAAATCTTTTGACTTATATAATGATTAAAGAGGAACAAAACAACAACGGTTTCTAGTTAAATATCTATATAATATCTTTATTTTTCCTAGAATGATGACCAATGCACAATATCATGAAGAGGAATTTTCAAAAAGGAAAGAAAAGTTAGCAATGTCAGATAATAACTCACTTAAAGGACAAAAACTTATAAGTTTATCATCTAAAATAGCAGAACATGACTTATTAACATATGTTAAAAAGGTAGCAAAGTTACTAGAAAAGAATCATGAAGTCCGAATTGTTATATCAGGTGAAGAACAGGACCAAACTAAATTGGTATGTCCATTGTATAAAGAAAAAGTTAAATTTCAAATAATTTAAATTTCAAAATAAAAACATGTAACTGTAGTTAATTTAAGTTGCTGAATGAGATAGGCAACTTTTGTTAGTGTGGTATAGGGGGATTGAATATTCAGACAACAGAGAAGACAGAGGTTTAAGTTGAGAAGAGACTCAGTGGAAATTTTATATTTAAATAGCATACTTTTCCTGCTTTGTTACAATAAAGTATTGTGTTGACTTTTGTCTTAAGTTGATCAATCTTTTGAAATAATGGCTCTTAATTTCAATGGGCAGTTACTAGAAGTAGTATGAAAATTATCATTATGCCCACGAAAATAAAGTTGTTGGTGTCCATTAGTGTCTAATGAAACTTATAAAATTCATTGGTATTTAGGATTATTGGATGATATGAGTAGTGAATAAGTGATGTTCTGAATTTTTAATTTAGGTATATCTGACAGGTAAACATAAATTACATAACCCCAAATTGTACCACTCAGGAAATACAGAGTGAGGAAGATATAGCTGATTATATAAATAATAAAATGTTTATCATATAATCATAGTGCTTTGTGCCTATAGTAGGTACTTCTACCATTAATGAGTTTTCCTAGAAGTAAAAAGAAACAGCCCAATTGCTTCAAAGCCATATGTATTTTAGAAATATTAACTTCTTCTTCTTCTTCTTAGCTTCACGCTGTATCCCGCACGAGGCAGGGTAGGCAGAGGGAACCCGGGAACCTAGTGTTAAGACACTCCGTTCCACTTCCATTTCCCACTCTCCGCCGAATTTGAGGCATTGCGTGTTGAGTGGCGGGACTCAACGCCGAGCTTTGCCTTGTTACCAGAGTAAAGAAATGAAAATATTTAATTTGAAAAAATTAAATATTTTATGTCCTTAAGTGGGGATCGAACCTACAACCTGTCATTTAAAGTCACTCTACACCAAGACAGATCTTTAAAAAATTATAAAATAAATAAAATCTTATATATTTTTACAGGAAAATATTTCGACGATAATAGAAAGAAATTTAAAGTCAATTGGTAAAATTGTACAAATGAGACAAAAGGGTAACAATGTACGTCTTAGCTTACTTCCTATTAGAAAAAATAGTACTGAAGATGGAGGTAGTGATTTAGAATCCAAACAAAATAATGATAATAAAGGGCCACTATGACTAGTTGTGATTTTGATAGCAACAATTGTGTTAAAGTACATAATTTGGCATAAATACTTCAATAAGGACAACTTAAATAATGAGAATAAATATAAGGATAAAAGAAAGAAACATTAGAAAAGGACATAAGTGATTTTTAAAAGCTTGTTATTGTTTATTTATTTTAATTTTAACATATTAAATTTATTTCATTAAATTTCTAGTTATTCTTACCTTTCTCTATAAATAAACCTAACACCTAAATGTGCCATTATTCTTTATATATATTGTTTTAATACTGAATTGTTTAGTTAAAGTAAGGTAATATATACATAACAAAACTTATAAATTTAGTTATTCTATCTTTTACACATACAAAGATTATTTAGTTAATAATAAGTTTATTATATAGTTGAAGCGGCTCTGAACGCCATCGTTTAGATTTCCACTTCGGGGAATGAAATATTTAAAATTTTCATTTCCTTGTTACAATGCGCTGCGTTAAATTCCACCACACGCATTGAATTCAGCGAAAAGTGCCCTCTAAGTGCCCTGCAATGTACGGGACATAGCGTATAGCTAAAAAAATGTCTTCATTGTAATATAGGTAGAGTTTTCAATTTTTGAGTTTACGGTCATACATTGTCTCACTGCCCCGTAAGGTACTTGTGTTACGTTTTAGAATATAAAAATCATGTAAATTTTATCATGTATGTTCCATAATAATAAATGGAATTAAAAATATTCTTTAATATATTTTTTTTATTGCACACAACTTACAAAACAAATATGCACAAAAGAGAGGTGACGCTAAATATTTTATTTTGTGCAACTTCGTGCCATGTACAAAGGAGTTTTCAATTGAAATTTACCTAAAACACAATAAATTCAGGAATAACTTCTGTTCATATCTGACTTTCAAAAGTACAGAATGTGATGGAGGCATAAAAGTAAAAATGAAAGAATTTTAGAACAAAATGACATGTAATCTTACAGCATCCATTTAATCAGTCACTTGTTCTTACTATAAAATCATAATACATCTAAAACATAAAACACATTCATTACATTCACAACAAAGAAATACTTTAAACTAACATTTAGTTAACTAAAGTTCATAAGTTAATGATTTATTTTTATCAATTGAAATTATCACAGATGCTTTAGAGATCTTTATATCTTATGTGGTAGGTGAGTTACATAAAGCTTTAAAAATAAAATATTCATAGTTTTATAACGTATCTATTATGGTGCTGCGATTTATTATGGACATTGCTACAACTTTGCAATAATTAGCTACGAAGGCGGTGTTCCTTTGTTTTAATTAAGACAAACAGTGGGTGTAGTTTGTCTTTGTATAAAGATTTTTTACAGCACTGAGCAATAAAGATAACTACTAAAACCTCCCTTGCTCTATACAATAGCAATATTTTTAAATGGAATACAATGCATATAGAGTGGATATTGAATTTAAGTATCGTATGTAAAGTAGACATATAGAATAAATATATTATGTAAATATGTAGTTAAGTAGTCTGCTTATAATTTTTGCCAAAGTAACACATATATTAGAAATATATATAAGATATACAATAAGACAGGTAAATATGTATGTGATTTCGATCGAAATATAACTCATACCATTTATAATTAATATAAGAAACAACAAAATAGAATACGTATAAGAACATTTCATCAATGATACAGGTTACTAACACTAAGTATTTGAACACATTGCTAGGAAGGTACTTGTTGCGTCTAAAACTCATATTACTTGTTTAATGACTATGGAACTTTAAAATGTTCTTTCCCAATATACTTTCTAATTTGCTACACCTATTTCACAGTACGCTAACAGATTTAAATTTTAACCTGAGGAAAAGTCGCCGCAGCAGTGAGTTTCATTGTAGATTAACAAGTAATTTCTCTTTCTGCTGTGTCGATAGATTTATCTGTATATTGCAACATATGCGTATCGATCTCGTTCAATTGTAGGCAGATCAGTATTGAGTGTTCTGCCCCAAGTAAGAAGGGGTGACACCGTGCCTAGTATGGGTGCAGCGCGCGCGGCACTTCTTACGATCTCCTGAAAGATTTTTATTAAATAAATAAATTACTATAAGAGAAAAAATATTGCAAAGAAAAAAGTAGTATATATAGACAAGTCACAAGTATAAAACAATGTAATCTAAAAAAAATAGATTTCTTAATTTCTACATTAAAACATATCTACGTTTTCAGCCAAGTATTATGAAATGTTTTCAATTTAAAGGATTCCTAAATAATATGTTATCTTGTCCGTTGATAGTACATAATGGTGATGTTATGAATAAATATGTACCTATACATTGTCATGCTCAGGACATTCTTGTTTAATTGTTGCATGTTAAATACTTAAAATCCCCAATTACCTTACTATTAAAACATAAAAAGCATATTTTCAAATTATCGTTCTCATATCAGTCATATCAATGAAGGCAATTAAAAAAAACATATGATTATTATGAGAATGTATTATGTTATATAAATAAAATTGGATGGGTTTGCACTTACATTGTTACGTGAGTAAATATTAGTACGCATGCAAAAAGCGTTAATATGAGTGTTAGTTACCACTTTCTTGTTCTCTTTTCTGTTAATAATTTTGGCATATTTTAATTCTATATGCGTTCTTTATATAATTGAGTTGAAACATTCCTATTAAAATAATTATTTATTTATTTAGTATTATTTATTTATATTTCTATTATTTAATCATTTATTTAAAGACTATTCGTTATGTTATAAGGCTCAATTTTGAACCATAAAGCTTATTATTACACACATCGTAGCAAAATTATTTCGGAATACTTATAACGATAGCTAATATATTTTACCGACATGATCAATTCTTGTTTGAGAACGATATAAATAACGAATTAGAAAGTAATAGATATAGCTTCTAATATTTTCAAAATTAATTATTTTCAATCGCACACCTACGTTCACTTTTAGGATTTCCAAAAAATAAATTTTACGGACTAATCGTAAACAAAAAAGAACAAGAAAGCGTAGGTGAGACACACCATGTTACCCATGAGTGAGGATCGCCGCCGGCCCGAGCGCCTGTTGCGCCGGCACCAACAGCGGCCCCGTGCCCGTGCGCGCCCGTACCCGCGACTGCGACCGCGTCCCACCTCGCGCCGCGCCTCGCCGCTGTCCTTGCCGATCACTGCGGGCGACACCGACGCCTCGGCCTCTGCTGACCTGTCCGCGATCATGTGCGCCTCCATTGAGCCCAGCGGTGATTCTGATCTGTTTATTAGTTACCAGTTAGAAGCCTATTTAGATTTTATAGTTTCGATCATGCTACTTGACTACTAATCGCTTGGCCAAAATCTATTAATATTATAATGGTTTAAATATTATCTTAATAAAAGAAAACAATTAAGTGTACCAGAGTACCAATTGTAGCAAGACAGAAATAAGTATGCGCATAAATATAATCACTTCTATGAAATTCCATTTAACGAAAATGTGAATTAGTTCGAGTATATAAGATTGAACATAACATTTTATACGAATAATGCTTTGTAGCTGAATGTGTATCAAACTTAGCACATAGAAGACTGTTGTAGCGCAGGTACACAAGCGTGTGACAAATAAATGCGAGAGGTTGTGAGGTCGATCCCCACTTTAGGAAATGAAATATATAGATAATATTTTCAAATTAAATAATTAATATTTTCATTTCCCCGCACTGACATCAAGGCGAAACGCACCGTGGGAATTCCATCACGCAATGCCTCAAATTTGGCGAAAATTGTGGAACGAAACAGAATCTCTTAACACTACGTTCCCAAGTTCCCTTTGCCTACCCTGCCATGTGTGGGATACAACGTGAAGTTAAAAGTGAAAATAATAATAAAACAACTTACTTAACACTTATAGCACAATATGAACTGAGCTGTTCCCAAGTGCAGCCGTAGATGCAACATTCATCGGCGATTCCTGTTCTTCTTTTACGCCGTACTGCTGCAGCGGGTTGCTCTACCACTACAAATTGGTAAAATAATTTTACAACTAAAGGGTAATCATTAACATAAAATTTTAAGAAGTTGAAGACGTAACCTAAGAGATAGAACACCTATTGATAATTTTATTTATTTTGTTTAAATGCATAAAGAAACAAATCATTTGTTTCTCATTAAAGGTCAAAAATTCTTATGAAATTCTTCTCAACATCAATAATTATAAATATAAAACCCATTTATCAAAATATGTTACGCCGCCCTGCTCTTAGCCTATATTTTTTATGGAAATTTCCACTGTGCTTGCGCTTGCTGGCGTCCTTGGCTCATATGTGAATGTTATACCAATATCACGAAATCAGTTCGTGTATGATATTATGTATATGTAGGGTCATTATTAAATAAGAGGGTAAGTATATTGGTTGTTTTCCTGTGATTAAGTATTAGATGTAAACATTCAAGAGGTCGCGCAATCTGATGATAAAAATAGCCATTTACACACATCTTCTAGATTACTTTATATAATTTAAGTATTTCATTAAGAATGACATTAAAAATAGGAAATAATTGATAAAGCTTTCAGGGGGAGACAGCTAAGTTTCCTATCTGTTTATATTGAGGTCAAGTAGCAAATCATTAATTGGATTGTAACTAATAACAATGTTTATTTATACACATTCATATAATACCATTTGCTTCTATAATACGAGGATAAATAAAATGTAAGCATATACATAGGTAGATGGGTTCGATCCCCACTCGAGGAAATTTTATATTTAATATTTTAATTCTTCTCTCTCGCAATCCCTATAATTCGTCGGAAAAAGGAACAGAGTCGAACAATGGAGCGTCCCTACGCTGGTTTCCAAGTTCTCCCTGTGTACACTGCTAGTTAACAATTTCACATCTAATTATGGGTAAGAATGGTGTGGTTATCATGATAACAATATAATATAGATATAATTTTATATTTATATTATATAATTATTAAGCGTAATTACCCACTAGTTGTAATTGCTTATAAATCGCGTTGTCAAGCGGATATTATTGTTAGTACAGGTCATCTAAGTCGTGTGTCGTGTCTATTTGTCAAAAATTAAAGAATGTACTTACAAGTTATAGTAAACATGATTTGCAATGTTTTGATTTTTCGTTTAAAAATATTACGATAAATATTAATGTTTTAGGTTTGATAGCCTTAATATTGTTGTAGCTATCTCTAAATGTTCAATTATATTCTGCGTAAAAGGCTGACATGTTCTAAATTTAATCTTGGCACGTGTAAGTACTTCTATTAATAAATCATCATATCCTTAGTACCTATAATATTTTTTGGGGTTTGTATAAATAAAAATTTAACATTGGCATCGACTACTTTAACTCATTTGTTTTAAAATAATTTAACCACTGTTGCTTACATCAAGTTGTTATTGCTTGTATGGCAGTGGACTGACAACTCCTCTTAAATATAGTACACTTTCCAAGACGGATCATATGTTGTATCAATATAATATATCAATGTGTTGTTAAAAGCTTAATAGTTAAAAATAAATATCGATATTTATATCATAGTTAAAAGTGGTTTACCTGTAGGCACTTCCAAAGATGGGCTATTGTACACGTGGCAGACTCTGCTCATGATGTCGCCAAGCTCACGGCCGCAAAGCTTGATGGCGGCGGTCGCGGCATCGCATCTCCAATCCGAAAGCATGGCCAGCCCAACGACCGCAAGCTGCATAATTTTTGATACTAACATTTTAAACTCTGCAAAAAAGATAAGTAAGTAGTGTCATATATAAAAAAAACTTTTAAGTAAATTAATTTGAAGTGTAAAAAATCGTATAAGTGCATATATTTATAATTTATGAGGTACAACTAAACTAAACACAACAAAAATATTTCCGAAATAAAATCAATTAGTGACAAAAAAATGGTATTTTCTGTATTTTGGTTAATACCTTCTGAAAACGTACGTTTCTGTTACCCGAGTTGTGAATGTGCGTAACTCGAGAAGTTTTAACGCTTTTATACCAAAGGGTAAGTGTAACATGATACGGGCTCCGCCCTGCTACTTTACTGATAATAACGGATTCAATATTCAATTTTATCGTTTCATTTCCTAAGTGATACGAATGTTTTGGTAATATAGTGCACTTTTTTAAATGCAATCTCTTATATTTTTCATGCATATACAAATAGTAGGTATGTAGTTCTTATATAAAAAAAGGAATATGACCTCATCAGTCGTAGACGATAATTGTTGTTTCATAATTATATATAGCACTTAAAGTTTTACTATAAATACTTTATGAGTTCAAAAGGAAGGAAAATCATATATTTAATTCCAATAGACATTTCTATAAAAAACTATATGAGTCTTGTTATAGAAGTATAATAGGTAACTCATAAATACACATACATATAATTATCCAAGAGTAATCTTGGCGCAACCAGCTTAGAATTATATGCTTGTAAACGCAATACTTGCAGATAAAACTAAATCGGCTCCAGAATTGTATAAATTTCCGTGGATTTCGACTCTTAAGCCCAACATGTAATTTCTCTAAAACATAACACTCGTGGCAGGGTAGGTGTAGGGTACATGGAAATTTTGGCTCAAGACACTCTCATTTCGTTAAGTCATTTTTGTTTCTCTAATTCGGCTTCGCCACTTAACGCCGCGCTTTGCCTCCTTTCTACTAAATCTATTTTTTTATTTCCTCGAGTGGAAATCGAACGCACAATATGTCGCGCAAGCAGCGGCACACTAGCATCATTGCGACACGACAGACCTCAAAATAAGTTTTAAATTAACTATATATTATTTCTAAAATAGGTCATGACTCACAACTAATGAATAAAACATGAATTACTATATAATCTAGGTATATCTCAAAACGGTTGCTGAACATTTTGCAACATCTTAATATGCGACCTCTTATTTGGCTCTACCAATGCAGTTTTCGTTTAATGACGATTTTAAAAAAAATGTAAACCAGGAAGATTTGTACCTTACCGAAAATTAAGACATTTTGAAAAATATCTCATAATTTAATTTTTGTTTAGTGTAAAGTTTTCGTCATTCTGACTTTTAAGTTAATTCCCATATAAGTACATATACCATGTAATACATGTATGGTTTTATACCATTAAATCATGTATATATGGAAGGCCTCTGACCATATTATATTAAATTATGCTTGATACAAATCAAAGTAGTTTATTTGTAGAAAAATATAAAAAACAAATATTAAGAGTTTATGACGGATATATATGACATAACTTTCATTTATTATTCCAATCTGTACACAAATTATAAAAAGGACTTTAGAAAATTAAAAATGTAATTGGACATTAATTATTATTATATTAAGTAAATGATCTAATAAAAAAAGACTAAGGCCTGAGGCCTGTCGTGGCCCAAAGGTACGACCGAGTGACTGTAAACGCGACAGCTTGTAGGTTCGATCCCAGGAAATGAAATATGTAATATTTTTAAATTTTAATTTAATGTTATATGTTTTCATTTCTTCGCTCTGGTACAAGGCACTACTCAACACGCAACGCCTCTAATTTGGCGGAGAGTTGCAAACGTAACGATATGTCTTAACACTAGTTTTCCAAGTTCCGTCTGCCTACCCTGTAGCCTATGTACGATATACAAAAAAAAGATTATGTATATATATACATATATATATATATATATATATATATATATATATATATATATATATATATATATATATATATATATATATATATATATATATATATACATATATATATATATATATATATATATATATATATATATATATATATATATACATATATATATAGCGTTAAAATACATAGCGTAACAGTTTAACGTATGTACGTTAAAGTAGATAGCGTATTTGTTCAACGAATGATTTTTTTAGATAATATACCTACGTATATGATCTAGGTAGGTAGTAGGTATACATTGTAATCTTGGTTTGGGTTATTTTTCACTTAAAAGAATAGATCGTTAAATTTTATTTTACCACGTATACAAACTAAGTACTCTAGTTACAACTGCAACCATGCATTCATACTTCCAAAGGTAAAAACTGAGTTTTACTGTCACTTTGTTGCCCGTCTGTCCATCGGTCTACACCATTTCGAGATCGCGGATAAGTGTCAAACCTAGATTAATATAAAATATTCAGATTCAGAGGCCTCTGGACTCGTTATGTACTAGAGGAAATAAAATATTTAATATTAAATTTTTTTCACCCTGATATCAAGGCGTTAAGTTAACGAATCAAATTCAGTTGAAAGTGGGAAATGGAGTGTCTTAACACTAGGTTCTCAAGTTCCAGTGCTACTTATTCGATTTATATATTTGGATTTGGCAGTTTAATAAAGAAAAAAAATATTGTTTGAATAATAAATTATTCGATATCGATCTCATATTTTTATGTACACTTTCGACATGCAAAGGGACTATCTAAATATTTATCACATTTAACATGATTTATCTTGTTTTTAAACAAATATATATATTAATGGCACCTAAATCGTTAGTGCGTTATGAAGCAAGACAAATGAATGACTTAACCTTCATCATTCATAAAAATGCAAATCAGCTTCTTCCTTTCCTTAAGTGCCATTCTAAGAATAGTGTAGGGTGGGTGCAGTATTAAATCGTATTGTCATCATCGTGCATCACTATTTTTTTTATTACTTTTTGTGTTTACTTTGGTGTAAAGCAACTGGAAACGACTCTCCAGCATTAAGTTAATAAGAGAGCTCTAGGGTTAGCGTGCTAGTAGTAAATACTAGGTAGGCACTAGTGTTTCCGTTATTATCTTCCAAGAAGACGATATTAAGTATAGGAAGACTACTACATTGAAGTCAGTATTATTAGTCCTAATCAATTTAACTCCCCCAAGCACACTTGATGCATTAAGCCAATCGCTCGAACAGGTTAAAAATAACTTCAATGACACAAATTCAAAGTAGGTCAGTATTATAGAAATATATATTTTTTAATTTATTATTAAATTCATTTTATTTAAATAATATGTTTTTTTTTTATTTTATTTTAAAGTACTTCAATTTTATTTAATTAATATTATAACGCTGCAGATTGCGCTAATCTCAGAAAGTATGATGGTTCAAATTGAAAAGATTGTTTTTATTAGTTAATCTGTTTATCAAGGCCGGCTATAGTATATATTATGTCACGTTAATCGCTTTAATGTAACTCATAGTTGCTATGGTCACAGTTGTTTCAGGTATTTAGAATTTGCTTATGTTTACACTGGAGCGATGCCGCAATTGAAAAACTATTGTACTTACATTTTTATAATAGTCAATAAGAAATAATAATTAATTATTCTGTATTATTCTGTGTTTACTATTAAGTACACACCTAATACATATAAATAAATAATTTCGTATTGTAAATAATATAAACAATATTATATAAGGATTCTATTTTTAAATTTCAAAGCTGTAATAAGGTGAACATTTATACATATGTCACGTGTAAGAACGCTACGATCAATGGCTCACTGTTGTCTTGTTGTTACTAGTGTGTCACTTTCAATTGATCACTTGCATGATACGTGCACTAGCCCGTCTCTAGTCTCTATATCGCATTTTCTAATCTCGTCTAGTTCGCATTTTAATAGAATGGGCAGTTAATTACTGGAATTTGAATAAAATAATTTAAAAGATTAGTTATTAAAACGGAAATATGTATTTTTTTTATCTAAATAAAGACATTGGCATCATATATATACTATGTAATACTTTAGTATAATGGGTAACCCTAGAGTTGTGTTTGACCACCGTTCGCTTCGGTGCTTGTGCACTCGATTAAATAATTATATCTTGGTCTGCAGCCTTGCCAACTAATGCTTTGATAAAATTACTGCTTACTTAGTAGCCATTAGAAAAATATTTTCTATGATTTATTTTTAAATTATTTACAAAAAATAAAAAAAAATAAGGAAAAATTAACAGCTAGTCATCATTTTAATATATATTTGTGACATCGGTAATTTATATATATATATACATGTAGACGTTAATAGGGCAACAAATAAATTTATAAATACTTAGCCACATAACCTCCTATTACACGTCGTTAAAAGTTGCTACATATTGGTAAACTTTTGATATTTGCAGCTGTGTATATTTATGTCTGATACTAAGAATTATACAAGATGGTTGTACGATGCAATCAGCTAAAATACCGAGCTGAGAAATTTAAAACTTACAGCATCCGGAATTAAATCGATTACGCAGTTACCTATGTATGTACCTGTTTTACAAAGTCTCTTAGCAACCAGACACTATTCGTGACAGCAGACGATAGGTAATTCAAGAGTTGTGGGGTCAAGTGTATCGTCGGCTCTCCCAATTGACGATCGCCGCGGCGGTCAGTGCCTTTAGTACATCTCGGTACACATGCTAATGCTATATGTATGGTATACCCTGCCTTATAGACTTACATTTGTTTAAGATTAGTGAATTACTACGCACACTTACATATTCTATTTCGAACATCAAATCTTTATATTTATGTTCAAGTCACAACTTACTACGGCTGGAAAAGTAAAATAACTTAATAATTAGAAAGAAATATCATGATCTTTTTTTTATTGATAACTAATTATAGATCGACCGAAACGCTATTTATTTCTTTCTTAATTGCAATATGCGATAAGCTGGCTCGTGCTTGACTTGTTGTTGTTTTGAATGCAATCATGATCGAGCAGTCACCTAAATGCGATTATTATTTAATGGCTATGTCTCGCCAATACTTGGATTAGTCTGGGAGACAAGGTCGCAGGTAGCCCAATGCCCGTTCGATGAACGCCTTCGACCCCAATTTAAAATGTGACCTCATAAAGTTCATACTCTGCATTTACTATAGTGATAGTGATTCCGAAAGAAAATATACTTGTTTGTTTCTCTTCATACTTATTAATTATATGAAATGATTGTAATTCAACTGTATTTTTCCTTTTGTTTTTAGTTTTGTAAATGAGATCACCTTACTAAAATATGTTAAGTTTTTGTATCTGTTTAATAAGTAGGTTAATTCAATGTAAAACACTTATCTGAATGCTCATTGTTATTGGAAAATGTTATTGTTTTCAAGAAAAAAAGTATAATATTAAAAAATCAGCAGACTTATTTACTGGGGGACTCCATTATTTTTATTTGTTCATTATTGATTAATATGTTATTATTGTGGTCAATTATTTGATAGTCTCAATCACATGCTCTTCATGCAAATAGTTCACAAGTTATTATGTAGGTACACATATTTCTACACAATATGGGACTATATTATACTGTTAATGTATTTTTATACTAAGTATTTAATTTTTTGTTGTTGATTCACACTAGTGAATGAAATTTACTACCTACTAAGGTAGTAAATTGCTAAATGAATTATTGAAGTTAAAAGTATTAAGTTATGAAAACTCAGCTTTACTGGTATTTCAGTTACTAAAAACTTTGGGCATACCGTTATTTTTAATAAAAAACATTCATCATTTAGTAAGTAAGTTAAATAATAATAATATAATATAAAAAAAAAAACCAAGGAAATATTATTTTCTTGTCTTAATGTCCTACATGTGTTTAGAATTTTTTGGTTACTGAACTAACTTTTAAGTAAGTATTTACTACGATTTATTAAAGTAAATAAACTACATCTCACTTGTTTAAGAGTATAAAGGCCACATTCATTTAATGATAGTAATTAAAATATTGATAACTTAATTATTATAACTTAAGTAAGAAAAATAAGATATTTAAAATATCATTCTTTCACCATGTCACATATCTATAGTAAAGCATAATTTTTATTTAGTGAACACAGTCTGGGTGTTGAAAAAGACTTTTAATTTAGAACATACTTATAAAAACCTTTTTATTAAAAGTTATTAGATTAATTAATATATATATATATATATATATATATATATATATATATATATATATATATATATATATATATATATATATATATATATATATATATATATATATATATATATATATATATTATTTATATTAGGTACATACATCAAATCTTACCTTTATGCAATAGATTTGGCGTTAGGATCGGGCACTGGCGCTGATCGGCGCACGATCTGATCGGGTCGCAGTCGTGGCACGCACGCTAGAACTTCGTTCGGTTGCGTTGCTCACGCTGTCACCGGCGCGTACTGCGCGCACGCTTATAAACAGATGGGCGGCGTACGCGCAGCTATGCCCCGCCCCCCGCGTCCGCCCCGCCTGTTTTAAGCATAATGTGAAAATTACTAAACATTTTCGAGATTGAATATGATGTTTTTAAAATATCTCATCTTAATAAAAAATCGAAAAAAATAACAAATGTCAGCATCATAACGCTCCAGGCACTTGAACATTTGAAGTTGCATTGTAGGTGCTACGAGAAAGTTTCTGACACTACCATGGTTGTGGATTCAATCCTTACTTGAGGTTATGTGTTATTATCATTTGCTTGCCTTACTAAGAAAAAGCGCTGAGTCCCGCTACTCGAAACACGAAATATCCTAAAAGTGGAGGATGAAAAATAACCATAATAATATAATTATTAACCTAAATATTTCTAAATATTTTTGTTTTGTTATTTTTAAATGTATTTACCTAGATTTATATTTTTGTAACAACACCAGTTGATAAAAACGCAATAGTTTTCGCGCATTTTCATCATGTTAAGCTTTCGAATCTAATCTTGATGGATGATTGATATTGATGGATTATAATCTTCACCGGCGAATAGTGTGTGTGATGAGTATGTGCCTGCATATATTATATGAAAACCTATCTGTATATTTTGGATCGTTCGCTTTACGGGATACACGTCTAACCAAACATCAATTTGGTGGCGGTTAATTTTTTCCAATTTTTTTTTATGAGAAGAGCCGCCACAATTAAATTCTATCTTACACATATAGAATGAAATATTCTTTAATGCACACGTAAAGAAAAAACATAGGAATATATAATTATAATTTCAAAGATCTATTATAAGATGTGTAATGTGATGTGATCTTTTGGCTTCAAGTAATTTCTGCGTGCTGAAAGGACTACATATATCTATCTATAAATATATAAACTGATAAAAAAATTAAACAGTTAAAAAATTTGAAAACGAAAAAACAATAGTTGCTACCCAACTTTAAAATAATTAATATAACACAAATCTTCGATTTTTAGATTTTTTATGTTCCCTTGTCATTTTCATAACTTTTACTTTTTTTGTATAGCTCTTTAGACTTGGTCAGGATTTACGATTGTATGAGAATATATTTGATTTTAAGGACTGATATCTGATGCAGAATCATAAGGGTTCAGCTAAAATATAAGAAATATTTCAATGCGCCCATTAAAATTAGAGATCTAGAACATTTTAATAATAACTATAATAGCCCAGCTAAACTATAATTAATAATGAATTGCAGTCAAACTTTATTTAAGTGTTAACAAAAATTGAAGATTTGTAACATTTGTAACAAAAATTGAAGAATTGTAACATCTAAAGTTCTATAGTAATATTACCAAATGCCGCTTTGATAAAAGTTAATGAACATGAGAAGCTTTTTCATTACCTAGACATATGGAAATTGAAGATCTGGTATGTGTTACCATATCATGCACTGTAAGAAATAGAGAAATGTTGCCTTAGTGAAAGATGTTTAAGGCATTTGACATTTTCCAATAATATGTCAAAATTAAAGATCAGTCATATGCAATGAAGGACAATAGCCCAGCTATATTAAAAGAAATAAGCCACTTCGCCTATTTTTATTTATTTATTACATTATTATAATTTTAGTATTATTATAATACTACATTTTTATTAATTTGGGCACTTGGGTAACACGCTTAACTTTTTACCTAATAAATATAAGTGTTCTTCCAAAGATTGGTTTGCGATGTGGCGACTTTTATTTGTTAGAAACATCATCATTTTACCGTTACTGATTTGTATAATTAAATTATTTTTATCCTCCACAAACAGTTTATGTGTAAATGTTTCAATAACTGATTTGTATCATTTTTTAGAGAATGGAATAGAGAAGGGTAAGCATGTCAAAATGTTGGCGATGTTAGCCATCTAAGAATATCAGAAACATTATCAAATTCACGTACACCGAAGATATCATAATTTGGCTGTTATATGGTTTATTTGCATATTACAAGAATAAAGTAGATAAGATATATGAACAAAAAAGAACAACGTCAGATAAAGGAGTAACTTAATTGTGATAATATATTAAAGTTCTTGGCTAACATGTGAATGGATAACATTTTCGTTACGATTTCGAGATAGAGCTATCAACAAACTTATTCCATTATAAATATTACGTAAGTTTTCTGAATGTGGCGTTAGTGTTGACTGACTATATGCACAATTACTGCATTATAATTGAGTATGCCAATAGTTGAATTAAATCTTTATGGAAAACTAAAACAAACTAGAGATGCTATAGCTGCTCTAGTATTTATTTTACAACGTCGATTTGGCGCCAAATGCCAAGTCAATGAACTAATATTTTATTAATAATTTCTTTATTCTCTTTAGATATGGCCTGCTATGATAATATCATAAACAAACAAAGACATGAGAATGTAAAAAAAGTTATGTGTATGTATCTTATCTTCTTAATCTATGTATGTATGTATGTATGTATGTATGTATGTATGTATGTATGTATGTATGTATGTATGTATGTATGTATGTATGTATGTATGTATGTATGTATGTATGTATGTATGTATGTATGTATGTATATATATATATATATATATATATATATATATATATATATATATATATATATATATATATATATATATATATATATATATATATATAATATACTTTATTGTACTAAATAGGTACATAAGAAATATTAAAATGAAAATAAAAGTGCACAAAGGTGGACTTATCTCTGTAAGAGATTTCTTCCAGCCAACCAGTGGAAGTGGATGAGTGACATTAAGCGGGAAATAAACACCAAGTACAATTTATTAAAAAAAAAGAATACAATATTTCTACAATAAATATTATAGAATATAAAAAAAAAAACATATATATGATAAATATAAATAATAAATATAATATATAAATAATATACAAACATATATTATATACTATATATTACAAACAATATAAATAGAATACACATATAACATAAACATACATATACACACATACACGTACATACATACATATACATATACATATGGTAAATAAACTTATACTTATTTATGGGATGATACTGCGATTATTGAATTCATCACCACTGTCTGAGGTCTAAGTGTCTAAAGTAGCCAGTAGATATTTTTTAGTTTTATGCTTGAAGGAAACTATGGAATTACTTTTCTGAATGGATTTAGGGAGTTTGTTCCATAGGGATGCGGCATAAACAGAAAAGGATTTTTGCAGGAATTTGGTGTTACTCTTAGGTACGTCAAGTGTCGGTATGACACAAGACCGCCTAGAGCGTGTGGGATTAGGAAGTACTGTAAAACGGGAGCGTAAATAAGGAGGAAAATTTTGAAAATTAAGGATTTTAAAAAGGAGTGAAAGGATGTGCATGTCGCGGCGAAGTCGGATTGGGAGCCAATTCAGCTGAGTTCGAAATTGAGAAACGTGATCGTACTTACGTAGGCCATAAATAAAGCGAATGGCGAGGTTTTGAAGACGTTCTAGCTTATTGAGTAGCTCCTCGGTTACATCCAAATAGCAGACATCGGCGTAGTCCAGAATGGGCAGGAGAAGAGATTGCGCTAGCATAATTTTGGTTTTATGAGGGAAGAAGTATTGGAGACGCTTGAGGGTATGGAAGGAGAAATGCATACGTTTGCTGATATCACTAATATGTGATATCCAGGACATATTACAGTCAATAGTTAAGCCTAAGTTCTTAATTTTATTACGATATGAGATTTCAATTCCTGAGTATAGAATTTTCGGTGTTGTGTTCCAATTTATTTTAGCTCTTAGCTTATTACTGCCAACAATAATTGCTTGCGATTTTTTTGGATTAACTAGCAATCCAAAAGATTCAGCCCAGGTTTGAATGGCAGTAAGATCTTTATTTAAAGCTGTAATAGCTGCAGGCAATTCGTTCAAGTAGCAATGTCGGTATAACTGCACGTCATCTGCATACAGATGGTAAGGAGAAGAGATGACTTTAGAGATGTTATTAATAAAAATGGAAAACAGAAGTGGAGAAAGAACGCCGCCTTGAGGGACGCCAGCAGTGAGTTCTAACCACGTCGATGTAATATCGTTGGATTTAACACACTGGTGACGACCGAAGAGATAAGAGTGAAACCATTTCATCATTGAAGTAGAAAGGTTAGATGCGCGAAGAGTGCCAAGAAGTATATCAAAATCGACAGAGTTGAAAGCGCTGCTGAAATCCAGTAGAACCATTACGGTGAGCTTGGTGTTGTCCATAGCACTCCGCATGTCCTCCGTGATATTCAACAGCGCAGTAACTGTGCTATGGAATGGACGGAAACCAGACTGGAAGGGACACAAGAGACCATTAGAAGAGAGGTAGGAGTAAAGTTGGTGATTGACTAAGGATTCAAGGACTTTGGATAGGACTGGAAGGATAGATATTGGACGATATTCAGTAACTAGTAGGGTTGGAGGTTTTAGGCAATGGTACGACATAAGCATTCTTCCACTGAGCAGGAAAAACATTACATGTCAGTGAAAAATTAATTATGTGAGTGACCACTGGTGTAATGTTCTCCAACACAGGAAGAATCATGTCGAGACTGAGATAGTCACTACCTATGGCTTTGGTGGAAATGGATTTGATACACTTTCTGACATTATCTTCGGTAACAGTTGTAAATGAAAAGGGAGTTGAATCTGGTAAACTAATTTTAGATAAAATCATGAGGGTTTCACTTTTTATTTGGGGACTTAAGTTTAAAGCTGGTGTTGTAAAAAATAAATTTAAATCATTTAAACTCAACGAAACAGAATTACTATCAGAGGTATTACCCACCCCGAAAGACTTTAAGAATTTCCAGACTTGTACTTGAAAGAGATTCTGTATAGTGCTATGGATATAGCGGCGTTTTGCATCCCTACACATTGTGTTGCAGGTGTTACGCAGTTTTTTATAAGCAGCTAAGTTTTCTAGAGAGGGAAATTTCTTATTTTTAGCTTTGGCTCTGTCACGCTTACACATGGAACGTCTAATGACAGGTGTCAGCCAGGGCGCGGGTGCATGCTTCATACGAACTGGTCTCGCAGGGGCATGTTTATCATAAATGTTAATCAGTTCGTTTCTACCATACTGTCAATATTACTTGAAGACATTATGGGTGACCAGTTAATATTTCTCACATCCTCCCTTAAGCGTTCCAGGTCCATATGCCGAAAGTTGCGCTGAAGAAATATTTTGTCTCTAATCTTAGGAGGGCGTAATTTATATGAAAGAAAGACTAAATCGTGAAAAGAGAATGGAGCAGTCATTTGTCCATGAGAGGTAACAAGATTAGGATTAGAGACAGTGATAACATTAATCAGGGAAGGCCTACAGTTTGGGAAGTAATGGGTGGGATGCGACATTGGAAGTATGTGTAAATTATAAGACTCGTTTGTTGCTTTCAGTAAGTTGGATCTAGCATCATTTTTTAACAAACAAGTATTTAAATCACCCATACATATAACATGTTCATACTTTGGTGTAAGATACTCAAACACACCATCTAAATCACTAAAATAGTTTACTTTATCACTTGGAGAGTACAGAACTCCCAGAAGAATTTTTTTATGGTTTACTAATATTTCTAAAAAAAGATATTCCAGGTTTCCAGGTTTAGATTCATTGGAAGAGCATTTAATGATACTGGAAGGTATGTGATTGCGAAGGTAAATACAAACGCCTCCACCACCTTGCAAAGTACGATCATTACGAAACAACCGGTAACCTGGAATTGAGTAACTAACAGAAGGAAGAGATGGTTTTAACCAAGTCTCCGATATGAGAATGCAATCAACTACGCCGGAGCTAAAGGATGTAAGAATATCTGTAAAATGAGCAGGTATGCTCTGAGCGTTGACATGCACTATGGAAAGATAATTAGACTGAGTAGTAAAAATGTTCGATAATTTATTTTCGAGTGGTTCCGAATCTGAAATTATTGAAACATTGCTTTCGGCACTATCATAGTCGCTAGACGAACAAGAGAAATATTCATCATCAATATACATACTTATTGTTAATATATATATAAAAAATATATATATATATATATATATATATATATATATTAAAAATATAGAAATAATATAATATAAATTTAAAACTAATAAAAATAAAAAAAAAAAAAATATATATATATATATATATATATATATATATATATATATATATATATATATATATATATATATATATATATATATATATATATATATATGTGTATATATATATATATATATATATATATATATATATATATATATATATATATATATATATATATATATATATATATATATATATATATATATATATATATATATATATATATATATATATATATATATATGTATATATATATATATATATATATATATATATATATATATATATATATATATATATATATATATATATATATATATATATATATAATACAGGCTGATAATACAGTTTTTATCATTACCACTTTCAAAACAAAAGGCAAAGATTCATTTGATTAACAATTTCAGATTTAGAATTATTTAAAAAACTAGTTTAAGCTGTGTGATCCCGGCTTAGAATAGGATCACCCTGGTACTGATGGTCTCGTAAGAGGCGACTAAAGTACGTGTGGTAGAGTCTCGTTGTCAGCAGTGACAACACGTATGGGCAGACTCGACCGGATCGATACCACCAGCATTTAAAATCGGCGTTCAGTAGTGGCTTTGGTCTTAGTGCGTTTCGCATTGGGTAATGCCGAGCCCCGGTGCCCATCCCCAACCCCTCCCTGGGATATGAAAGCGGTACTGAGAGCGAAACTACCCCAGGAGGCTACCAGCATCTTCGATGCTGGAGAATCCCTTCCTGAGTCTTCAAATTCAGGCCGCTCGTCGAATTCTGGGGAGGGCACAGTAGTTGCCAGTACAGGGCAAGGCAAACAGGGTGTACGTTCCACGGCAGCCCCTGCCACTCTCAGTGTTGACTTTACCAACATCAGGGGCCTACACTCAAATCTGAATGCCGTCCACCACCATCTTGAGACGGAACAGCCGGCTTTGTTATTTCTGACGGGAACTCAGGTTGCCCGATCGAGCGACACAGCCTATCTTCAATACTCTGGCTACAAAATAGAACATCATTTTATACCTCATGCCGGGGTTCCTGTGTATGTAAGCGAGGACATGAGTTTCCGTCGTCTTGTCAACTTTGAAGGGCGAGACCTGTCCACCACCTGGCTCCGTTAGACCACTGCCTGGTACGGAATGTTGTGCCCCTTAACCCCGTCAGTCGCAGAACATCAGCGAATCGTCGCACCTGGCACTACATGTCAGCTGATTGGGATGTGATGCGTACATTTTACTCATCTTATCCCTGGGGGCCGGTTTGCTTTTCTTCCGATGATCGTAGTGGTTGTGCTGCTGCTGTCGCCGACGTGGTTCTGCGGGGTATGGAACTTTACATTCCTAGCTGTGTAGTGTCAATCGGTGGCAAGTCACAGCCTTGGTTTGATACGTATTGCAAACTTGCTGCTTTTGGCAAGCGTGAGGCATATCGAACCTGGGTCGAGACACTTGTCACTAAGGATCCAAAGGCGAAAACCTTAAAAAGAAAGTATAACCGTGCCTCTAGGTACTTTAAGTGGCAAATTGTCAGAACGAGGTCCGGGCATATCGTTAAAATCGGCGAGAAGCTTGAGAGTTACCCGTGGGGAACTCGCCAGTTTTGGGCCCTCTCAAAGGCTGCTCTTAACAACTTTAGTCAGCCTTCGCTTCTGCCTCTCCGGACGTAAAATGACATCTTGGTCCATACGGCGAAAGGGAAAGCCGATCTTCTGGGCGCTCTCTTTGCCTCAAACTCAACTATGCATGACCGAGGACAACACCGCCGACCATCCTGCGGTGTCAGGGTCTTATCCACCCGATTCCGAAAAAAGGCGATCCAAGTAACTTCATGCCTCCCTGCTCTCAAAAGTTATGGAGAGCATAATGAATAGCCAGCTCTTGGTTTATTTAGAGCAAAATAGCTTTTGCCGGGTCGCTCAACCGGTGATCTTCTGGTTTACCTAACCCACCGCTGGTCTCCAGCTATTGATACCAAGAGAGAGGACCTGGCAGTTAGTCTGGATATGGCGAAGGCCTTCGATCGGGTGTGGTATGGGGCGCTCCTTGCGAAACCTCCATCTTACGGGCTTCTCGAGAATTTATGCAAGTGGATCGCTAGCTTTCTTACTGGGCAGCATCAAGGTCGCTGTCAACGGTTTTTACTCTAAATATATGTCCGTGAACGCTGGAGTCCTCCAAGGCTGCGTGCTTTTCCCTACGTTATTTCTTCTGCGTATCATTGATATGCAGAGGGAGGACTCTAGCAAACATTGTTATGTAGATGATATCACTGTGGACGCTGTATACTCCGGCCGTGCAAGTCTTTCTCGGGAAAACGTCGACCAGAGCCGAAATCAACTTGTGTCTTCCGTTGAGGAATCCCTCTAGAATGTCTCCGTATGGGGTGAAAAGAACTTGGTTCAGATTAACCCTCAGAAGACACGAGTCTGCGCATTTACCACTAAAAAACCCCAGTTGTCGTATCAGCAGTTTTCGAAAACACTCCCCTTAAAGCCGCGCCCTGCATCAGTATATTAGGCCTCAACTTTTTGAGCAACTGCCAGTATCGTGATCATCTGGAAAGCAAGGCAAAGTTGGCCTCGAAGAAATTGTGGGTCATCAGCAGAGCGAGACAGTATTTCACGCCAAAACACGGTTACAACGTAGAGCCGTTCGAATCGTTGGAGACCCAATGATCTGTAAGTGGCTTGACACTTTGGCTTTGCGTAGAGACGTATCTTCACTGTGCGTTCTCTGCCGCATTTATCACGGGGAGTGTTCTGAAGAACTGTTTGACTTGGTACCTGCCGCCGAATTTTCTAACCGCACAGTACGCCACAAGTTAATATACCATCCACATCATCTGGACACGTGGTACTCTAGTGCTGTGCGGTTTCGTAGGAATTTCCTTCAAAGCACCACACATCTCTGCAACGAACTACCTGCGGCAGTATTTCCAGGTCGATACGACATGGGTACCTTCAAAAAGCGCGTCTACCTCCACCTCAAAGGCCGGCAACGCACCTGTAGCTCCCCTGGTGTAACACGGGGCCGTGGGCGACGGTGATCACTTACGATCAGGTGACTCGTACGCTTGTTGTCTTTTCCATACAAAAAAATAAATAAATAGTAAGACAGTAACCAAATTTTTGTCTATATATATTGAACATACAATAGGAGACGAATGGCTGTTACCGATTATGTACTAGTGACGCCCGCTTGAATTAAGCAATACGAACTACTGCTTGACCGTGCGTTGGTTCGAAAATTTTAGCTTTCCATGTACCTATAGATATTGTCTTAAAAGTAGTAATGTTATTATAACAAGAAAGTAATTGAGATTAGTAAAATATGTACTGTAATCAATGCAGGCGAAGCCTAATAATACACAATGCCTCATATTCGGCGGAAAGTAACGAACGTAAAGGATTGTCGTAACTAGTGTTACGACGCGGTTCCCGAATTTCCACTGACTACACGTTCCGCGTGCACGTTGCCGTGAAACCAATAATAATATGTTATAGAATACAATTATCGCATTAAAGGCAATAATGTCATTGCACAAAACAGCAAGTTCAATAAAAAATGTAGCAAATATTTCAAACAAAATTCTTTAAATTGATATAATATGATCATGTATCTCAGTTTCGTTTAAAGCTCAAGTGGCTTCCTATACGTTGTCGCCGGAATTTACATATTCTTACCTTCTTGTACTGTGTATTATTCTGCCCTACTGCTCCTTCTTATTTGAAAGACAAATTTAATTTTATCGCTACACCAGGGAATGCGGTTCGATCATCACGTAATTTAACGCTACGCATTCCTATACATAAAACTAAAATATATGATCAATCGTTTACAGTTCAAGCAATAAAATTATGGAATGACTTACCTGCTAATATTCGTCAGGCAAAATCATTGTTATCGTTTAAAAAGTCTGTAAAACATTATTTTGTTAACAAAACAACAACAGCTTAGATTATACTCTTATTTTATGTTAAAATTATAGTTTTTCTCTCTCGGTACGGTTATGGTATGTATATTGTATGAAGGTATGTATGTGTGTATGTATGTATATGTATATATGTGTGTGTATCTGTATGTATGTGTGAATGTGTATGTATGTATATATATGTATTTATATATATAGTATTGAGATATGTATGTATGCATGTATATATGTAAATATGTTTATGTATTAATATGTATATATCATTTATTTCGTATAACATGTATATTTGTTTTGTTTTTAAGTAATATTAGAATATTGTTAATTTTTGTTGCTCTTTAACATTTTTTACTTCCACCACCTACCTGTTAATTTTAATATCGGTTTCTTTTCGCCCTAAAGGTTATCTGGAAGAGATGGCCATAAGGTCGCCTTTTGTACATTGTCTCTCATAAGTTGTGAATCCCTGTCAGTTTGTTGTGTATGTGGTGTACAAATAAAGTTATAAATAAATAAAAAAAATAAATAATTTCTTTTTATATTAACTTGAAGGGATATATTTATAACAAACAATTTAATGTTAAGGCTTTAGCAAAAAAAAAACTGTCAAGCCGTTTCTGAGATTATCGTGCACAAACACACCAACACATAGATATATAGACAAGCATTTTAAATCTTTGTTTTGGTACATTTTACAGTGGTAAATGGTAAATCCTAGTGGTAAATAATATTTACTCATATAATCCATGTACAGACATCAATCAGACATAATTTTATTTTATATATAGATTATAGATATATAGATTGAATCCTTAATATGTATAAATACGTATTATCAACATAAATACCAAATATATGAAAAATACCTACTTGTACTTTTATCATATTTTGTTACGTTAACCTTTGCACTTTTGTGATCGATTTTAATAATTTTTTTCTTTAATTTCTTGAACAAGAAGACTATCACATTTTATAATAAGCATTTTCACTTCTCTTTTCAAGGCTATCTTTTTGGTGGTTAAATGGTAGTAGTTAAAAGCTTTATAGTATTTAATATAACCAATTTCAAATTATAATTATCTTAAAAATTGAAAAAATCACAATGCACAAACATGTAGTGTAGCTTATACAAGAAAGAAATGATTAGGAAAAAGTTTCTTTTCTTATTTATACGTACTTTTACGTCTATTTTTAATAAGCGATCATTTAAATAATATGTAAACAATGAGGGATGGAATATCCCGCGGTGAGGCTGAGGTTCAGTGACAGCATCGTCTACCAGACGGCTACAACAAGTCACTGACATTAGTTATTTATAGCTTTTTCTTTGCAATAACTTGTAGGTGCTGAATATAGTAATACTATTTACAACTGGCAAAGTGACATCCTATTGATAGATGTAGCCCTTTGCCTGTTAAGGATAATTAATCTTTGTATAACTGTGTCGCTTGTTGTGTTACTTATGAAAGGTATGTATTGCATATTATCTAAAAGTACTCATAGGTATTATAAGAGAATCTATGCATTTAGTGCTGCAATATTAATGAAATATATATATTTATTTTTATCATATTTACTTATATTGGTTAAATATGTCTTTACACATAACATGCTTCTAAATAATTTTTTAAAATATTTTATTAAAAATTCTGTAACCGTAAACGATGTCCATATGTGTATTACGGTTTCGGAATTCTATAAATATGACAAAAGTAAGTGAATTAACTATATAAGTATAAAAGGATTTGTGGTACCTATCTAACTTATAAAATATATTTTTATTCATTGCATAGTTATTAGCATTTTTGAGTTTAGTCTTATGAATGTTCCGAACTTATCATAATATTATTGTGAACCTAAGACAGTTTAGTAAAATAGTTTCATATTACTTATATTATTTTGTTCCAAAACAATATTTTAACTTGTAGTTTTAAGACGTGTAAGACGTAGACCTTTGTCTGTTGCAATATCTTTTTGTTATTTTTATTAAAACTTAATGGGTCTGTATTTTTTAAAAAGGATGAAGACGCGTTTTATTTGTACGCAGGTAGTCTCTTTAACCTTCAAGAAGTCGCGTAGTGCCGATTCGGCCGCTCCTTAAATGTTTTTTGTATATAATGTCTACTCTCACGTAAAAGAAGATCACATGATATTACTCTCAGCTTTTATTGTCAAGGTCTGCCTTCCGGCTCAATGTACTCAACTTTGCACGATCTTCTTCTTGTAACAGTGAGCATCATGATATCCAGTCATCAATCCATCCAGTTACATACGTCGGAGGAGTCTAAGTCCAGAGAAAAAAATAAACAAAGTGCTTCCTTTTGACATAGTTTATAGGCTCTTGGAGCTTTTTCGTTATAAACGAACTCTAAGACTACCTCGAATAAATCGTGTTGCGTATGCAGCCACACAAACATTTCAAGATAGTGCTGACCAGCATTAGCTGGAGTATAAAAAAACTGGTTTGAGAATATTCAAGCTCCTTTAATTTAACTGGTCCTGATCTATATGGATAGTGCTCGTGTTCATCCTCCCGCGCGCTATTTTCTCGGTTATATCTTTCGTTCTCAAGCATATAATTCTTTTCACTTTACTTTACTTTACTTTAGTTTAGTTGGTTCTCGCCAAGGACTACTAATGTCATCCACATTTATCATGAACCATAATGATTATGGCTATGAGCCATAACAGTATCTGCATTTCATTGAGCCTTAGTGAATTCGTAATGGAATTAAAAGTGGTAATCAACATAGACCATAAAAGCAGTAATCCGTAAGCACAGCACCTTTGGCCTACCGTGGCGCAGTGGCACAAGCAAGTGACTGTAAACGATAGGTCGTGGGTTCGATCCCCACTAGAGGAAATAAAATATTTAATATTTTCACTCTCTGTCAATGTCTGTGTCTTTCAATTTTCGCTCTGGTAACTAGGCAAAGCGCGGCGTTCCGCCACTCAATACGCAATGCCTCCATTTCGGCGGAAAGTAGGGAACGGAAGTGGAAGGGAGAGTTTTAACACTAGGCTCCCAAATTTCCTATGCCTACCCTGCCATGTGCGTGATTCAGTGTGAAGCCGAGAGAGCATTCCTATGGGTTGAAATCCCGCCAAATATACTGGCAAGGCATACAAAGTTCTTCTGCAGATCTACAAACACTTGTATATTCTCCTTTTTACGCTGTATGGCTCCATAAAAGTTTTGAGGGTAAATATGGCGTCCATGGTGTCCGATCCTGGTCGAAATCTATATTAGACTCTGAAAATGTATACATTTGATGAAGCCTGATAGCGATCATGCGCTCATAGAGATTAAAAGTATGACTCACAAGCGTAATGCCTCTATAACTACCACAATCGTGATCACTGCTCCATCCCATGTAATGAAAGTAAATCACCACTGCTGTAGCAACTTTCCAATACTCCAGATCTGGTTAAAAAGCCCAAAGATTTTCATGCCTCAATAGGTATATCGATGAGGTCCACAGGCTGGTTATCGAAAAGATTACGATCTCGCGTGTAGAATTCATTTCATTATTTTGAACAATAGTACCATTTCATTGTATTTTTTAATAAAAAATCACAACCTGGATTTGCCTGCCAGTGTAGAGTACAAATTTTAAAAGTTGGTAACCCTAAGTTTGCGATCACTTATATGATTTTCTCTGTGATACCCACCCATTAATTAACCATATTTACATTTTTTTTTATTTTACAAAAAAATATTATTAAATTTCTAAAAAAAGTTAATAATAAACGATTCAAATATATAAGTTAATAATAAACGATTCAATAATTATTTCGTGATTTGAATTCCATAATCGTTCTGCAGTCTTTTAGGTTACGCGCGTCCGCTACCGTTACAAAAAACCGCCCGGTGGCCCGAAAAGGTTAAATAGATTCTTGGAATTCACTGTTTACTTTACTCATAAGACTAAATTTAAATTAACTTTAATAAAGTTGGTACTCTCCAAATTTAAAAACAATTTGGCAACCTTGTATAACCTAATCTGGATTCTTACTAGGTAAAAGTAATTTCTCATAAGTATAACAATTCGGTACAAATTCACGTTCGAATATTGACAAGTTATATATGGTTCATTTTTGTAATTCTTTAAAGTCCTTTGCAGTAGCTACATAAAGAATAAAATCAATATTTTTCATTTAATTTTTGATGTCAATAGAACGGGTAGTTAACCAAGTCCAGTATAAATAACATAAATTGAATATTATATTGGAATGTTAAATTAGTGCAGAGTAATAATAATATAAGTATAAGTCTCATTATTAATCTGTTCCTCAACTTGATTAGGGCAAATAATAACCAGTGACGGCTGAGGTCGGCGCCGGCATATGTATACGGGGATCTTTACGGAAGTTGTTGCCGTTTCGATATTAAAATATAATAGGTGTGTAACCTAATTTTAATTAATCACTTGTATATATAATATTGTTGTTGCATTAGCAATATAACATTTGCAAAATTATAACACTCACACACCGCGGTATATTTATCTTATCACGAGTTTTTTCTCCTATTTTACCTTAAGCTCAACGTGAATTGTAGAGTTAATTAATAGTGATTGCCAGTAACGCCCTGCAAGCAGCTTTAAAGCGATAAGAAAATTCTTAAATAAATTTTGCTCTATTTCTGCTTTAAATTGGACCAGCAAGATACAGCAATGGAACTAATATTGTCATTGGATTGATGTTCACAATCTAGAACGCAGCAAGGCCAATTATCGGCATTGTTTTGTTCAGCTATTAACATCTAATCAACAACGCCTCATTAACTGCGACTAAGTGATTGAAATAGCTTTTAGTGAGTGGCCTTTGACCTGAAACGCACCTATCTAGATTGTAGCTACGTCTCTTCCTTTTTAGCTTATCTAAAGTGCCAAGTCTATTATTACTGCGGTAACTATTAGTTGGTACTGACGACTGGAAAAGATCTGATTAGTTAAAGTTATTCAAATATTATCAAATTACAGCTTTGATATTATTAATCTAAAATTTAAAAAATGTATCAAAATCTACAACTAAAGATAAAAAAACCAGCTCGATCCCAATGAACTGGAATTAAGAGAAGATTATTTAAATTTTTCAGTGCTCGTTATGCAGACTAATCCTCATGAAATTAGCTTGCTTATTTGTCTTTCTTAGGATTGTAAGACAAAAAAAATGATTTTTGTGGATGGATTTGGACTAACATTCCTAATGACCGTAACTCTTAGAAGAGCTTAAATCAATACTTTATCATAAAATATTGCATAAAATGAAAGGTACCCAACATTAATTATTCTATATCTATAAATAGAAATCACATAACAATCATAAAAATCAGTCAATTTCTTTGGTCTCCACGATGCCACATGGAAACAAACTATAACTATAAACACCTTTTTTAATGAATCTAGACATAAAGTTCCTTTGGAATACATTCATTAAGTAAATTTATTAGAGACTCCCAAGAAAGGAAAGTTTACGACTGTACTATAAATGAGTAAATAAACCATACTCTGGAAGACGATTGTTATTTGTGTAACTAAAATCAGAAATCTGCGAAATTACCCGCTGAGATGAGTACATTTATGAGTCGGTTTCATTTACACAGGCTCTATTCATAATATGCCTTTAAACTTCTATAAGCTACTTTTATTGCTTTTCCACCGTAGACTTGTATCGTGTTTGTGAGAATGCAAGTATTTTTACTACCTTTAGCGTCAGCACTTAAAAGCTACTCCTATACTCCTTTCGACGTCTACGTATTATTTCTTAAGCTATTTGTGACTGACAAAAAGATATACAAGTAAATGGTTTCGTACATTTTAAATGTTAGGCATTATAAATTTTACTGTTAGTATCCTCTAAAATGGAAAGATGGAGTATGGAAAATGACGAAGAATAGATTATATAGTTCATTAGTTCAGATTTATTAGATTAACAATTGGGCAATTAACAACATTTTTTTAATAACAACCATGTTTTTATTAAAAATCTTGTTCTGCCTAATTATTTTTTTATTTAAATATGAAAACTTCCGGTAATTTTACTATTTCAGTATGATGGGCTAAAATGAAGTATTGTCTCGTAAAATAATTATTTACGTTCTATATTATTTATTGCGAGTAAAGAAGCTAAAGGATCTAAAACGATCGTCTCTGGTGCTATATTTACTGTGAGTTCTAGTACACTATCTAATGAACAGTACAACAACAGGCAATAAAATATTCATTACTCATGTGTCACAGCGGCATCCTCAATAGTGGGAACGATGTGAAATTTACAAGTTACACATGCATTGTTTCATTTAACAAAATATTTTTATATTTTCAACTTGGGTCCATTGACGACTTTATACCAGTAACAGGAAACTATGTAACATTATATTCACTTTGTTACTTAATAATTATAGATTTTTATGGTAAATAAATATACTGCTTTAATGAGCCTATAAAGAGTTACTTTAAATAAAAGCTTGGACCTTTATTTATGCTATAAATCAATCCCACATAACTGAGGTAGTTTATAAAATTGTTTTAATATCGTAGTTTGTTAAATATTTATGAAATATCTTACCGATTATTTTCTATAGTTAAATTATTATCTTTTTTAATTTACAGGTAACATATTAAAAATTATAATTTAATCACTGCGTGTTGAATGTGACTTTAAGTGGTCAGTAATTTGTAATTGGAATATCTTAACATACGCAGCCGCTAACTGTTTTACGATTAAAATTAGATTATAATTCAGAAAACTATCAAAATTAAACTATAGTTCATTGTAAAATATAGGAAGTACAAAAATAATTTATATAAAACTAAAATTTTAATAATAATTAATTGTGTTAAAAGTCATTAAAAATACGTGCCAATTGGAAATCGTTGGGAGGCACGGGTTCAAATCTCGTTACGTTAAAATTTTTACGGTTTTCTAAATTAATATTTTTCTTTCCCAAAGTGTGGATTGACGCGTCAAAAACAGTAAAAACTGTTATTGTGTATCAGAAAACATCTACGCTAACCAAACAGATTAATAGAAGCCCATTGTGTAATACACACTACGCAGTTGCATATTGTTAACAGTTAAATGCAATTGCAGGAGCGTAGGGATGTAGGACGAAGCGTAGTCTAATGGGATATAAATAGAGTATAGACGCGCACCGCGGTGAGTTAGATGCGGCGACCTGGTTACGCTGATCCCCTGTATGGAGCGCTTGAATGTAATACTGCGGTCACACGGACATCACGTGGCGACCCTAGTAAACAAACAAGCATCGTTATCATTCGGTTTACATATATTTTTACACGGTAGCTTAACTTTTTGTTCTATCAAGCAAAAATGGCTTTAAAGCGGTTTATGAATCGTAATTATGTCTATAAATATAGAGTCAGATTTGTATTGTGGTAAAATATAGAATTTGTTTTGGCATATTTCTATAATAACTTAGTGTGATACACATCGTGAGGTAAATTATAACTTTTAAAAGATGTTAATAATTATTATAAGTGAATAAGTGAATTGTACATTCGTGTACTTTATATTATTTTATTTAAAAAAACAGCATAACAAATGTGTTTTGATGAATTTAAAAAATAGCAAATAGCTGTTGTAGCGCAGGGGTACAAGCGTCTGATTGCAAGGGAACGGGACGGAATATCTTAACACCAGGTTCCCAATTTCCCTCTGTATACCCTGCCTTGGGGGATACAGCGTAAGCTGAAGAAAAAAAAAGCAAATAGCAAACAATGTTGTTGCTTTAAGCTTTAAGTATAGTTATGTATTTAACATTCAATTCTATAATATTTTTAAAAAAACTTACAGTATTACATGTAAAGGAAACGTTGTAATTCTTGCTTTCCCATTATTATAAAACAAATATTAGATTATTATTATGTTAATATAATTATATAATTTTGAATAAAGCTCATCTACCGCATTTCACATACGCAGAAAGAACCCAATACGAAAACCCCATTATCTGACGCCATGGTAACTATAGTCAGATAATGGCTCTAAATACTCACCACTATTGCGTTTATTATAATTTCCGTGTATCTATCTATAGGACTTAGAAGATACACCCATCTGCGTTACGTTGTACCGTCATCTTATACAGAGTCTTACCGTTTAACAATGTAGAACATTGTATCAACACACACTTTGCGCGGTGCAAGGCAGTGCGTAATTGTGGCACGAAGTTGCTTATACAAGTATAGAATGATTCTGCACCTTTGAACATATTCATAATATTTTATATATCGCTTCTTTTTCGTAGACACGTTGTTTTTAAATTGGCTATAACGATAAAGTCAGCAAGGTCTGTCCATGCAACCAACTGCATGCATCCGCATAATCAAGTTAAATTTATATTTGAATACTCACTAAAATAAAAACAATAAATATTTATGTATTGTAATCTGTTTGTATATATCTCTATACAGAGATATACACAAATATACGGATACTCGTATATTTGCATTTTAAATATAAAAAGGTCAATTCTGCAAATTAAAGATAAAAAAAATGAGTTAATTAATTTATTGATGAGGCCTGTCGTGGCGCAACGGCTCAAGCATGTGACTGTAAACGTGACAGGTCGTGGGTTCGATCTCCACTCGAGGGAATGAATTATTTAATATTTTCAATTTAAATATTTGTTTTTTTTTTCATTTCTTCGCTCTGGTAAGAAGGCAAAGCGCGGTGTTGGCTTCCGCCACTCAACACACAATGCCTTAAATTTGGCAGAAAGTGAGGAATAGAAGTGGAACGGAGTGTCTTGGTACTAGGTTCCCAAGTTCCCTCTGTCTAACCTGCCATATGCGGGATACAGCGTGAAGCTAATTTATCGATAATTATAATTTATATCAGTTTAATAAATTTTAAGTATATAACATTAATTTATCTTTTTGTTTAACTTAACCATTTTTATATAGCATAAAAATGATTACATAACATAAATATTATATTAAGCGGTAACATTCATAGTTTTGTACAACATAATATAAAAATAGTGGGTAGCTATATTTATGAGCTTTAAAATGGCTTTATATAAACAAGCAAAAAAAAAGTAATTTAATGATTTAATGAAATTCCATTTGTCAGTTGATAGATGATGTTCTAGGATAGAATCATAATTATTTAGAAAACGTATAACATTTTTGAATGTAGTGGGATTTGAACCTGCGCCTCTTGCGTGTAGATGTATGTGAGTTTCAAGTGGATAAGAGCCGAGAGAAATAGCTAGTATACATTTATTTTATTAATCATTTTCATTAAAAAATGTTTCAAATGATTGCCTTCGTGATTGAATTACAAGCGTGTGACTACACGCGACAAGTGAAATATTTAAGATCTTAATTTCTTTGTTCTATATGACTAAGGCTAAGCGCGGTCTTGAGCCACACAACACGCAATGCCTCAAATTCGAAACGTGACGAAATGTTGAAAAAAGTTATTATTTTCAGATTTCATTTAATTTTGCTCAACAAAAATCTCTTATTTAAAAATTCGTAAAATGTATCTAGGTATCGTGAATGATGAACGCAATCCCAGACAGACAACTCAATATTTTTTATTGTTGTAGTTTAGTATCGGGCAAATAAATATATCATAATTTGTTAAAAAACATTGTTATTTTCTTCACTGTTAGAGTAGTTACTTTCATGTTTCATTTTGTTTATTGAGAAATTGATTTTTTTAAAGGGTATTTTTTGGTTCTACTTTTGTACAAATGTAAAGCTCAGATAAGCGTGCTAGCTAAAAATTACTTATTTATTTTCCTACATTATTTTTACGTAAGTGGAAATTTATGTTGGAACCGAACCGAAGAATTGAAGTTTTTTTTTTATAGCTTCACGCTGTGTCCCGCACGAGGCAGGGTAGGCAGAGGGAACCCGGGAACCTAGTGTTAAGACACTCCGTTCCACTTCCGTTCCCCACTTAGAACAAATTGAAGTTGATTTAATATTTTTCTATCAATATTAAAATTTATATTTTTTTCTCTTTCTAATGGTTGGTTTCTTCATGTTTTATCCCGCACATAGCAGTGTAGACAGAGGGAACCTGAGAAATAGTGTTAAAACACTCCGTTCCCATTAAAACACTTCCGTTTCCCATTACCCCCGAATTCTAAAGGTATTGTAAAGGTACTTTAAGGTTTCTAAAGGTCGTATTGAGTTGCGGAATCAACGCCACGGTCCTTACCAGAGCGAAGAAGAGAAATATAAAATATTTCATATCTTCGAACGGGAATCGAACCCAAAATATTACTATTTCAATTAGATTCAAAATATTACTAATTGAAATAGTAATATTTTGGGTTCGATTCCCGTCTACTCTCAGTCGAATTGCCATAAAGCGTTAAGCCATCACCAGCTTATAAGGCAGTTTTATAATTTAATTTTATAGGAGAATACGTTGGCTACCGTAGGCTCGCTCTGTAGTGTACAAGGACTACCGATAAGTTTTATTAGGCAATGTGGACACATCTGCCCCTCGAGTTCGACTTGGCCGGCATACCCGTAAATGTGTTTTCTCACGATAAAAAGAAGCAGAGAAACTTACGTATCTGTGAAGCCTGAGCATTTAAATCAAAATAGTAATTTCTGAGATTAGCACTATCAACCAAATCAAGAAACAAACTTTTTATAATATTAAGTGTAGCTACAAAATATATTAAAATGCCATAATTGTTACAACGTGTAAGCATTGTACCTACTTCCATCGTAGAATTGGGAAAATGGTCATTAGAAAATGCTTGAATGTCAAAATGTAAACAAGTAAATATTACTAATTGTGATAAACTTAATCTATACACGTGGCCATGCATTTTGACCTTAAGAATCATAAATTTTCCATTCAGTCCATCGCGTCACTTGTTGCCTACCTCTATGAAGTCGTTAGGTACAAGTATCGGATTAAGAGCAATACATGTACGCTAGCAACTGTTTCTATATTAAGAATCAAAACGCCGGATCTTTCTACATTCAGAAACATCCATTACAAATTAATGGGGATAGTTTACAATGTAGCAACGATTACATGAAATAGATACTTTAAAATCATAGCTAATACTTAATATAAAATACTAACTGGTTTAGATAAGCTAGAACCTTTTATTTTCGTGGCGCAGTCGCGTTGTTTTAGATGCCATCGTCGCGAACTTTGCAGGATTCTGACATATGTTGCAGATGTTGGTTGGTTGGCTTAAGGAAATCGTTGAGTTCCGATATTTTAATTAAGAAATTGTGTTTTGTAAGTAAAACGTTGCTTATTAATATTATTAGGTTATAATAACTAGCGACCCGCTCGCGTCTTCACTCGCTTGTACAAATGGATAACTTATTTTGAATATTTTGACGTTAATTATTCTTTATTTTGATTATATTTTCTTTTTAATTAAATTGTTAAAAAAAATATATTGTTCACTTTTATTTACGATTACAGTCTTAAGTGTATTTTTTAATACAGATAATTATTTCCACAATACAAAAATTAAAAAAAAACACCATTTTTGTTTGTCTGTGTACTATATTTACGTACATTTTACTATAGATATACTATGGAATTGAAAAAAGTGGCAGAAGAGCTCGGATAATGAAAATAATAAAAATGTCCGTCTACATTTTTATTATTTTCATTATCCGAGCTACTACTAGATATGGCGTCATCTTCTCTATCCTCTCGGCTGCTCAGATGGCCACGACCGCGACCACGTCCGCGTCCGCGTCCGCATCCACGTCCACGTCCACGTCCGCATCCGCGTCCACGTCCAAGTCCATGTCCGCGTCCACGTCCACGGTTTTCTAATGAACGCAATGATTCGCAAGATTGAATTTTACACGGTGAAGACGTTAGTACTTTTGCTGTGGTTGCTTTTCGTCCTCGGTATGATGTCTTAATCTTAGCCTCAGGGATCGGTAGAATGTCTTGTGGTAAAACAACATTGTGTTTGGGCTCTTTAACTGTGGAAACTGCTGTTGAAATGCCTTGGATAGAAACAACGCTAGCTTGTAGATTATTGAAAAAATCAACTGGCTGGTCACTGTTTGATACTTCTGTAATAAAATCATCTTCCGTAAAAACTTGTGGATTGAACGGATAAATGCCTATATCTCGAAACTTATTCACTGCAATTTCTCCTGTAGTGCTTTTGAGATAAACACGGCCAAGAAACTCGGCAATGTCGTAAGCCTTTAGCATTCTTTCAGACTAATACGTATACTTACGAATCTCCTCAATGTAGTGACAGTTAAGAGCACCCATGAAGGTTTTATCTAATGGTTGTAGTTTGTGTGTTGTATGGGGCGGGAAACAGAAAACACTAACATGTTTTTCCCGAGCCAACTCCAAAATATCTAAATTGCGCGTGTGACTATTGTGTCCATAAAGAATCAGCAATACCGGTGAGACATCAGTGAGATTTGATTTTCAATAAAATGTCTGAACCACTCGGTAAACAAATTACTCTGGATCCATCCATATGGATGAACTTTCCCAATAGATCCCGGTGGCGCACTTTTCATTAGAAGATCGGTGAAATTTTTACGAGGAAAAATTAACATAGGTGGCACAAAAGTGCATAGTGATCCTTGATCTACTGCAGTCAAAGCCCCTATCTGTTTTTTTCCTTTTTTCCCAATAACTTGTGGTATTTTTGGCTGTACAATTGTAAATCCAGTCTCATAGAGTTTACTTTTGTAATTTCAGCCAAAAATTCTTTGACTGCTTCGATGTTCCCATCAGTTTGTTTACAGATAATCCTCCTTACGTCGTTTAAAAAAATTATCTAACCAAGCCCTCCCTGCTACTTCATTTCTGAAGCTATTTTTAATATTATTTTTTAATGCAATTTGATAGGCCAGTTTTCGTATATCCATCCTAGTAATGCCATAGTATCTGGCTTCCATGAATAAAAGGTATTCCACTAGCATTTTTCCTAAGTCTAATGGCATTATTAATTTTCTACCAAGAGGCTTATGCTCAAGTAACTCCAATGATACTTGACAATCCTTTACCATATGTTTTAATATTGTTTTTAGTACAGCAAATATTTTACCGCCTTTCCATAGTTTTTGTTCTCACAGCTTCGATAGCCTTTTACGTTTGGTCAGGATCCCAAGTTTTTCGTTTTTTGGTTCTAGGGACAATCAACTATTTAAATATCATTCAGAAAGAGATAACAACACCATTAAACAAAGAGCATACGCTGAAGTTGCCGATGGGAAGTATAAGCAACCAAGTCAACAATCTGACCAAAAACTGGAAGATATTTTACTGCAACAAAGCTAGAAAATGGACCTTCTAATTCAACAAATAGGCTCTTTGGTGAGTCTTATTACCACCCTCGTCTCTAAGCTACCAAAATGACATCCTTGCACATTGCCACATGGAACATCAATGGCCTAGCTCCCAACATTAACGAACTTGAGGTCCTTATAAAATCCAACAAGCTAGATGTTTGTCTTATTTCTGAATCGAAAATCCTGGAATACGTATTCGGCTCCTTGATGTAGTGTGCTACATCAAGGAGCCGAATACGTATTCCAGGATTTTCGGTATATTTTACCTGCCATCCTGATGGCAGAGCGCATGCTGGAACGGCGGTTATAATCAAGAACAGTCTTAAGAATCATCTTCTAGAACATATAGCGACCCCTTATCTTCAAGCCACATTTCTAAAAGTAGACGATCGATCCGGACCCATTACTCTTTCTGTGGTATACTGCCCTCCATGTTAAACTATAAAGGAACAAATGTTTAGCGACTACTTCGTCTCGTTGGGCAGCCGCTTTATTGCTGGTGGTGACTGGAATGCCAAGCATTCCTATTGGGGGTCAAGACTAACAGTAACAAGAGGCCGTGAACTGAAAAGGAGCATAGATGTCAACCATCTTTTACCTCTGTCGACTGGAGAGCCAACGTACTGGCCTACGGATAATAATAAAATACCGGACCTCTTAGACTTCTTTGTTACAAAAGGTATCAGCCGACAGAATGTCCTCGTACAATCCAGCCTCGATGGCAGCTCTGATCACTCGCCGGTTTTACTAACGGTTAGCCCAGATGCGATACTCCAAAATATCTATAATGATTACCTTCACAATAACAAAACTGATTGGCATAATTTTCGTGAATATCTTTTCGTGAATAGCAAAAGTTTCTCCTAATTCTAAAGGGTCGTACAACCTCTGGAAGGCAACGAAGCACTATTGTCAGCCGTAACAATGCCTGCCACCTCTTAAAACTGGAAACACATGGGCGAGAAGTGACCAAGAAGAATCACAAACCTTTGCTGTTTACTTAGCTAGTGTTTTCAAACCAAATCACTCTAATATGTCAGACGATCCTGAAATAGATTATGTCTTACAACAATGCCTGCCATTGAGCCCTACCACACCTAAAGAGATAACCAGGGAAATTTCCAGAATGAACTCTAAAAAGACTCCTGGATTCGACTTGATCACGTCAAGGATACTAAGGTATATAGGATAAGGATACTGAAAGAGCTGCCCACGAAGTGCATTGTCTTTCTAACCATGCTAGCAAACGCCACTCTTAGAACCTCATATGTACCTATCATATGTACCCATCCCAAGTTATTATGATATTGAAGCCTGGCAAGCCGCCCAATGATGTGTCATCTTACCGACCTATTAACCTAACCCCAGTGGTGTCAAAATTGTGGGAAAAAATAATTCTGGCACGTTTGGCCCCTTGCCTTGATTCGGCTCATATAATACCTGACCACCAACTTGGGTTCCGGAAGCACCACTCCACCATAGACCAAGTACACAGGGTTTACTACACAATAAGACAATGCATGGAAAGGAAGGAGTACTGCTCAGCTGCTTTCCTCGATGAACAACAGGCCTTTGACCGAGTCTGACATAAAGGATTACTGTACAAAATAAAAAAATATCTACCTCACTCATTTTACCTACTGATGTACTCCTTCCTAACAGACAGAAAGTTTCAAGTTAAGCTCCGAAATGCTAGATCTTCTCTCTACAGCTGCAAGGCAGGAGTGCCACAAGGATCCGTGCTTGGTCCGGTACTTTATAACATTTTCACTTGCGACCTACCTCAGTCACCGGAAACTATCGTAGCAACTTTTGCCGACGATGCAGCTTTTCTCAGTTGTAATCGCGACCCAAATAAAGCAAGCCAACTGTTGCAAACGCAGCTTAATGCCACCAATAACTGGCTAAATAAATGGCGTGTAAAAGAAAGTGTACCGAAATCCCATCACATTACGTTCACTCTAAGAAGAGAAGCATGTCCTCCAGTCAACGTTGGTCCCGACACACTGCCACAATCAAACTGCGTTAAATACCTAGGTTTCCACTTGGATCGCAGGATGACATGGAAAAACCATATAGGAACCAATAGGAATAACATAAACTTAAGATTTAAAAACTTACTATGGCTCCTTGGCAGACAGTCTTCCTTGTCACTATCTAATAAGTTGAGGGTATATTGCTCCATAATTAAACCGATCTGGACATATGGCATTCAATTATGGTCGACGGCCAGTAAATCCAACATCCAGTGTCTGCAGAGAGCACAAAATCATATAATTAGAACACTCTCATCAGCGCCCTGGTATGCACGTAACTGTGAAATCCATGACTACCTAGAAATTCCAACAATCTCGGAGGAAATAAAGCTATACTCAACCAATTACAGAAACCGCCTGACAAACCACCCAAATCCCCTATCAAGTATGCTCTTGCAGCCAAATCGCATGAGAAGACTCAAGAGAGCTGACGTGCTGACCCATTGACTGAGGAGTTGGAGCGATGGCTTCAACTCGTCAAAATTCACAATCTCTTGCAACTCACCTGATTATAGTTACAAGACTGACGCAGGTGCCCGGACTAGAAGGAATTAAAAAAAAGAAAAAAATATATCATTCTTGTATGTAATATGGTCCCCGGGACCATAATACACTCAGTAAGAGGGGGCCAAATTATCAATATGGTGGATTCTATTAATAAATCTCAATAAATATAAAACGTCGAATATTTTGTATATTTACCTTTTAAAATCCTGTTGGAAAACGTTAATCGAATACGATGTTCGATTATACAGTAACTTAATATTTACAAAATTATGGAATTAATTGCGGCACAACATAAAAGTTTTTGTGAGTGTAAGTTTAAAGTAGTTCGTATAACACAAAGCTGTGCTGCTATCGCTCGGGATTTTATTGGTATTATTTAAATGTTGTGTATTGATGTTCCGTTCAAATTAGAATTGACTAGACGCCTTGTAAGTATAAAATATTCTATACTTATATATATATATATATATATATATATATATATATATATATATATATATATATATATATATATATATATATATATATATATATATATATATATATATATATATATATATATATATATATATATATATATATATATATATATATATATATATATATATATATATATATATATATATATATATGAAACATTTGAAATTTTTAAAAGTGGACCAAGCGAAAGAGTTATGCACAGACCGTAACGTTTAGAACCCTTTTCTCTCGACTACCTTACTAGAGGCAAAAGTTGTAAGTATTAACATTTTTCTTACCGCCTTACCTGCTATATGCCGGAGAAACAAGAAAAATATAGATGGGTATTTAACGGACGACTGCATTCCTCGTTATATCTCAAAACTCATTGAGTCATCGACGTGTTAATAAGGTGTCAGTACGTCAAAATATCATTACTAGTATATTGTTCTAACTAAGATGATAATTCAGATACGGCAAGACGAGATTAATCCTTAATTGCGTGCTGGGAGCAGTATCGACTGTCATCTGCTAACATTTTGTTATTGTTATTGTTTTATTGTTCAACGAACACTGTGTTTGATCAACAGATCAAAATATTCTTATGGGGCTTATTTTTTTTTAACTTCACGCTGTTATCCCTCCCGTACATGATAGAGTAGCCATGGCGAACTTGGGGACTTAGTAAGATACTCCGTTTGGTACTTTCCGCTGAATTTGAGATATTGTGTATTTTGTGGAGTAATTTAACGCCGCACTTTGTCTCTTTACCAGACGTAACACATTAAATATTTAATTTAAAAATTTCAAATGTTTCATATTATATATATATATATATATATATATATATATATATATATATATATATATATATATATATATATATATATATATATACATACATATATATATATATATATATATATATATATATATATATATATATATATATATATATATATATATATATATATATATATATATATATAATATGAAACATTTGAAATTTTTAAATTAAATATTTAATGTGTTACGTCTGGTAAAGAGACAAAGTGCAGCGTTAAATTAATCCACAAAATACACAATATCTCAAATTCAGCGGAAAGTACCAAACGGAGTATCTTACTAAGTCCCCAAGTTCGCCATGGCTACTCTATCATGTACGGGAGGGATAACAGCGTGAAGTTAAAAAAAAATAAGCCCCATAAGAATATTTTGATCTGTTGATCAAACACAGTGTTCGTTGAACAATAAAACAATAACAATAACAAAATGTTAGCAGATGACAGTCGATACTGCTCCCAGCACGCAATTAAGGATTAATCTCGTCTTGCCGTATCTGAATTATCATCTTAGTTAGAACAATATACTAGTAATGATATTTTGACGTACTGACACCTTATTAACACGTCGATGACTCAATGAGTTTTGAGATATAACGAGGAATGCAGTCGTCCGTTCAATATCCATCTATATTTTTCTTGTTTCTCCGGCATATAGCAGGTAAGGCGGTAAGAAAATGTTAATACTTACAACTTTTGCCTCTAGTAAGGTAGTCGAGAGAAAAGGGTTCTAAACGTTACGGTCTGTGCATAACTCTTTCGCTTGGTCCACTTTTAACAGCATCTTCATACATTGCTTCCGGTGTGTCTTTATGAATTTTGAATAAATAGATATAATTCAAAATTGTGTAAAATAATAAGATAGGTGCTGATGTGGATAAAATAATTCAATATATTTTTTTACGTTGTATCTCTCACACAGAAGAGTAAGCAGAGGGAACTTGGGATAATAGTAAAGACTCTATATACTCTATATATATTTATATATATATATATATATACATATATATATATTTATATATATATATATATATATATATATATATATATATATATATATATATATATATATATATATATATATATATATATATATATATATATATACATTTGTTTTTTTAAAAGAGGTAATGACAATTAAGGTTCCTTATTGCAACATTTTTTATTTTTTTTAAGCAGAATAAGGTACGTATGATATATGCAAATCAAGGGCCTTAGCTCTAAGTCTATTCAGACGGCACCGAATTACTCCAAAATTGTTCCAGTAAAGGATAGTACCTACGACAGTGCTTAACCCACGGATTTAATTTTCAAATTCATTTTTTCTCTTTATTTCAGCTATATAACTAACTTACCAATATAACTAACTTTTACTTAACTCTTATTGCATTATCGACTTATTAGTTATGAGTAGTGTTTACGTAATGGACCACGTGAATAGAAATGGCTTTACTTAGAATGGTTGGACATTGTGTATAATAGCCTAGCTATGTGTAGAACTGATAAATTATTATCTAAATTGCATTATTTATTACCTCTTTTGGTCATTATGAATGTTGCCAAGTGACTATTGGGCAATTTTTTTGCCGTGTGATCCCGGCTTAGAATAGGATCACCCTGGTACTGATGGTGTCGTAAGAGGCGACTAAAGTGCGTGTGGTAGTCACGTTGCCAGTAATGGCAACACGCATGGGCAGATTCGACCGGATGTTTACCAACCCTGGCATTTAAGACCGGCGTTAAGTAGTGGCTTTGGCCACTGCGTTTTGCATTAGATAATGCCAGGCCGCGGTGCCCATTCACCTTAAAAGACGGCAACGCTCCTCTAGCTCCGCTGGAGTTGCACGGGGCCGTGGGCCATGGTGATCACTTACCATCAGGTGACCCGTACGCTCGTTTGCCGTCTCTTCCATAAAACAAATTGACAATAAAGCATTTGATAAACACAGGGAGGGAAACAAAGACACTTCTTGACTCGATTGGAGCTTGGAGTAATTTCGTAATTTCTTCGTAATTTTATATTTTTATAACACTATTTTAATTATTTTATTGTCGATATTTGATATTAACTGCAGCTACATAGGTCCAATCGATCGCGTAGAGGATTAAAACTGAAATGTACATACAGATGGACAAGCAAGCGATAATGATTATGTAGATTCATTTTGGTTAAAGGATTTTTATATTTAGTAATTTTGTGATACTTATTACACGGATAGAAGATAATAGCAGACTACATGACGGTGGATACCCTCATACAATTTTATAAGCAAACGAATACGGCCGTCTCCTGCTGTTTAAGTCACTGATAACTTCTAAGATTTAAGAGATATGCAATTAAAGAGAATTATGGTCGATAGTAAACGAACAACTTATGTTATGTATTTAATTTAGTAAGTACTAATAATACTGTATTGTTTAAAACGGTTCTATACCTTCCTTTATTTTTTGTTTTGAGTGCCATCGCAGCCTTTTATTTGGAATCACTAAACACGAACAATTGGATCTAAATGTATGTATTATAGCCATTATAAATGTAGTGTTTGAAAACTGTAAATATTCATATCTAATTAAATTACGGTGCGTTAATGTTGATATTAGAAACCATTTATTTATCTCCCACACAGTAATAAAAAATATACAATTTGTAACATTAGCTAAAGCTTTGCAATAGAATAGCTTTGCAATAGAATAGAATAGTGCATGTTTTTTTATGTAGCATAGAACTACTTGTATTATATTTGAGCGCCTTTTAATTACAGTCCAAACTTTTAAAATATTAGAAGATTTCAATATATTTAATGGTGATGAATTTTTGGTGATGAAATTTATTTGTGCTATTATAAGCAATGTTGTTTCTTATTTTACATTTATTTTTAATAGATGTATAGAAACCGGTACTTTTCCAGACTTGATGAAATATAGTAAAAAAGTACCGCTTTTCAAAAGTGGAGATAGACTTAAACCTGGAAATTACAGACGGTGCTACCGTCGTTAAGTGAAATATTTGAAAAAATATTTTTTGATTAGATCTCACTTGTCATACACAGTAACAATTCTCTACATAGTGAGCAATAAGGTTTTACCAAAGGCAAATCGACTAAGGCGGGTGCTACACTTCTCAAGCACATCTACGACGCATGAGAAAGGTCCCAAAATGTGGTTGAAGTGGTTTGCAATCTATCCAAAACCTTTGATTGTGTAGACCATGAAACTGTGTTACTGAAAATTTATTACTATGGCACACTGGACGCGGCTCTTGATCTTTTTGCCTCGTATCTAACTCAAGCAATCTAGAAACTTGTGACGCCTAGTTATTGCCTCCAAAAAGTAAATAAATTGTTTATGGGTCTTAGTATACGTACCTTTAACTATATCGCAATTTATTTTAAATTTGCCACTGCAGAAATTTAAAGTAACTGTTAAAACAATGTTAATTAGAAAATAAAATAGTTAGAAATAACAAAAAGAAAGAACAAATAGCAAATAAGAAGAAAAAACAAATACTAAAAATAATAGAATAGCCATGTGCGGGATAGAAACATAAAAAACATGAAAAAGAAAAACTCATTCAATGCTATTGAGGTTATGTGATTTTTATGTAAATTATAATCTGCAAATCAGCAATCTGAAAAATTTTATTAAATAATATTTACATATATTTTTTTTAGCTTTAAGTAATTTTAATATTGTTTTTTACAGTTACAACAATATTATCTTACTTATCGATGCAGTGTTTGTAACTTTAATATTAAATAAAGGCTTGCGACCGTCAAGCAAAATGATAATTTAGCACTTCAACCATCTATGTACAACGACACTTCGTTATATTAATTGTATATCAAAATAAAGTATAGTTGATTAATAAGTATTTGCATTGTTTCCTCTCATGGAAACACTCATTCTTCTTATTGGATTTGGTTTAGGGCCGGTAGAAGGCGGGTATCTTGGCCGTTCAGGCCGTGGAGGGAGTCGAGAGTCAGTACTGGCTCGGGCTCGGAACTCGTCCATGCATTCTGAATGACCCGATGAAGACGTAGAGTCACTGCGAACGATCCCCATTTCATTTCCCTCTTCTAACTCCATTTCTGTGAACCTCCGACCTGAAATACCCAAGTCAATTGCCATTAATGGTATATACTTATATTTATGATTTTCTTCGATTTAAATATTTACAAAATCTTTTAAAATAGACATAATAAACAATGTTTAATAATTTTTTGAAACTTTAACTATTGAAAACAGGACCTTTGGGGTAACTATTATATGCTAAACTTAAATTTAAAAAGCGTATAAAAATTTTGAACGAAGCGGGATTTGAACCCGCACCTCTTGAAAACCGTTCAAGTGCTCTGTTCAACTAAGCCATCCGTTCTCACCAAACTCCGTCCAAATTCTTATACGCTTGTTACAACTTTAATTATGTTGTCAGCATCTCTGTAGGGAGATTTTTACAAATTTCCGCTACCCAAAGACATTAAATTTAAAAAACAAAACGATAATTCTTACGAGTTGTCTTGTTGAACCTAGTGTTAAGATACTCCGTTCCACTTCCGTTCCCCACTTTCCGCCGAATTTAAGGCATTGCGTGTTGAGTGACGGAACTCAACGCCGCGCTTTGCCTTATTACCAGAACGAAGAAATGAAACATAAAATATTTAAATTGAAAATATTTCATTTCCTCGACTGGGGATCGAAACCCAGAAACCTGTCGGTTACAGTCACACGAGTGTGCCGCTGCGCCATGACAGGTTATATTTAATTAACTAATTTACGCTTTGCCTGGCTTACCCGTTCTAAAGCGTAATAGCAATTACAAATATACCTAATAATTCTATTTGCGATAATATGTGGTTTCTAAAGAGTTAAATCTTAGTTGAAATATTTCCTTTAAGGTTTGTAGGACAAAAATTATGCTGGGAATTATATTAACAGAGAGATACTATATTATAATTCTTGTATATACTAGTATAATTGGGACAGCGTCTGGTTGTACCCGTAATGGTTTGATTTCCACTCAAAGAAAAACCGAGGCGTTGTATTCTACCTTTCAGCATGCAGTGTATCAAAAATTAGACGGAAAATAGGGAATGGAGGGAGAATGTATTATATTAACATAAGTTAGGAATATTTTAGATAAATTTTACAAATAAATATCCAATAAAGTTACTGATTTTTCCATTTGAAGAACGGAACCCTGAAATTGAAGGAGAAAAAACAAAAGGTGACATTAATAAGCATTTATATAGAAAAAAAAAACATTTCATTAGTTAAGAATATACAACGAGTAAATGAGTAAAGAGAATATATATACAACATAATATGGCCCAAAATTGTGAGTTTGTCTAAGCGTACGGCTAACGACATTTTAATGTAGATTTCACTATTATATTTTGGCAACCTTCCCTCAACATTTAATGTTTGTTTTATATAAATCGGTTAATATATAAAAAAAATTACGTTAATTTAAAATTTTAAGTTCGACAAAATTGCTTATTTTTTTTATTAATTTAGCTGAAAATTTAGTTTTCCTTTTATGTATACATAGATATTACTTTAAAAGTTATAATTTTACTAGAACAAGAAAGTAATAGAGATTAGTAAATAAAATAATGCAACTCAAGCGGGCGCTAGTCTATACATATAATAAAATTATAACAACCTCATGTCTGTATATTATAGATATTAAAGAAAAACTAAGGTGGAGGATTTTCATGCAACTAATAGAAGCCAAAAATACGATTTAAAATTTTTATATCTGTGTGTCTGTTTGTTGTCTGCTTTTCACGCAAAACTACTGGACGGATTTTGATGAAACTTTTTTTGTTATATAGCTATTAGTCCTCCCTAACATATAAGCTTAAGGGGGTAAAAGGATGGGGAGGTAAGTTTGTATGAAACTCCGTCAGTTTTAAAGTTAATTCGATTAAAATTAATATTTGGCTATTTAGTTAGAAATTAAGAATGACGCAATAAGGATTTTTGGAAATTCTGCCTCAACGGGGGTGATAAAGGGGTAAGGGGGCCTTTTTTCGAGTTTCTATGAAACTCCGTCAGTTTACTATGTATTTTGACATCTATGAAAAGTGATTATTTTAAAGCTCTGGAGTCCGTTGACAAACGGCTCCAGAGCTTTAAAATAATCATCAGCCGTGCTCTTTGTGTTGCATGCCAGTTAGGTAGACATACCTAACTGGCATGCAACACAAAGAGCACAACTTCACTTTAAAAACATACGGAAATGACTCTATTATGATAGTTCTTTTATTTAATTTTTTTATGGAAAGACACGACAAACGAGCGTACGGGTTACCTGATGGTAAGTAATCACCGTCGCTCACGGCCCCGTGTAGAGAAGCAACAGGAGCGTTGTCGGTCTATAAGGTGGATAGGCACCGTACCCGGCATTACCCAATACGAAACGCTGCGTCACTGCGTTTCGTATTGGGTAATGCCGGGTGCTACTTAGCGCCAGTTTTAAATGCCGGGGGTGGTAATAATCCGGTCGATTCTGCCCATGCGTGTTGCCATTGTGACTCTCTCTCTCCCACACGTACTTTAGTTGCCTCTTACGACACCATCAGTACCAGGGTGATCCTATTCTAAGCCGGAATCACACGGTGAATCAAAAAAAAAATCTTCTGTTGGCGCATAAACATCCTTTGGTGAGACGAAGTTCGCGGGCACCAGCTAGTTATTAATAAAATTGAAATTTCAGTGAAAGTTTAGCTTAGTAGTTTAGTCCGTATTAATTTTTTTGTAGAACATAGTTTAATATTTACTTACAGTATGTAGGGTTGACATTATCGACGGTCTCCGATGTGGTGTCCGATATGGCACTTGCTAGCGGGCGACCCAGTGTTGTAGGATGTTTATCGGAATCACTGCGTCCCCGAGACCATTTACTTCCAACTCTCCAAAAGCGACGTGCGTCACGGAACACACTCCACACCTATAATTTATTATATATTCAACTATATAATAAGATATTAATATTACAAGAACAACGTAAAGTTTCAACGATGTTATTATTAGAAATATATATTTTTTTTTATGGAAGAGACGGCAAACGAGCGTACGGGTCACCTGATGGTAAGTGATCACCGTCGCCCACGGCCCCGTGTAACTCCAGAAGAGCTACAGGAGCGTTGCCGTCTTTTAAGGTGGATGGGCACCGGGGCCCGGCATTACCTAATGCGAAACGCAGTGGCTAAAGCCACTACTTAACGCCGGTCTTAAATGCCGGTGGTGGTAACAATCCGGCCGAGTCTGCCCAAGCGTGTTGCCATTACTAGCAACGTGACTCTACCACACGCACTTTAGTCGCCTCTTACGACACCATACGTACCAGGGTGATCCTATTCTAAGCCGGGATCACACGGCACAAAATATGATCATGTCTAAGGCTTATAGGCGCTACATTGAATTCAAACTTAGTTTGGGACACGAAATAAGATTAACGTATTATATAAATATATTAAATCAAATATTTACTTAATAAAAGGTCAGTATTTTAAAATGATATTTATTGATTTGTAAGTAAAATGTACACATGAGTCAATTATTTCAAAGATCATTTTAATCTACTCATTGAAATAATTTTAAGCTTGTTAGATTTACCATTGAATTTATTTTATAAAGCTTGATTATACTTTGCCTTTACAAAATAAAACAATGTTTTTCCATTTAAGAACACCCGCTAAATATGTTACCGATTTATGTATATCCTTTGTTTTTAAACAAAGCAAGGCTTACCGTGGTTAGATGAGAGCGACGTGTTATATTTTAATAAAGCAATTTACGCTTTGCCTGGTTTCCCGTTCTAAAGCGTAATAGCAATTATAATATAATAATTCTATTTGTGAGAATGTGTGCTTTCTAAAGAGTTAAACATCAATTGTTTTCTCTAAGTTTTGGAGGACAAAAAATATTCTGGAAATTATATACATATTATTACTAAATTTTAATTTTAACATAGCAGGATTTTTAAAATTTTTTATTTGCCTTTAAAAAATTAAATTTAGTATTTTCTTTCCTGTGTATGCAAAAACACTTTAAAAAATAGTAAAATACATTACAATTCTTGTATATACTTGTATCAGTGGAACAGCGTCAGACTGAACGCAATGGTTTGAATTTTACTCAAAATAACCAAAGCGAGGCGTTGTGTTCTACCTTACAGCATGCAATGTATCAAAAATTAGACGGAAAACGGGGAATGGAGTGTATTCAAACTTAGTTTGGAACACGAAATAAGGTTAATGTATTATATATATGTATATACAATGTCTTATCTATCTTGTACATATATATTTGTACGCATACATAAAAGGAATCTATAAAATTGTCTTTCATCATCACATCTTTTATTGCTCGTTTAAGAAATATTTTTCCGTTATATAGCTAATATTTAAATATCTATCTTAAATTATAGACTACTATCGACCCACGTGAGGCTCCACTTGTTTAATTTGTCGTACTATTCTTATGGCCGAAATATTCAAAATCTTCATATCTATTCTTTTTTATTAGCTTCACGCTGTATACCGCACGTGGCAAGGTAGGCAGAGGGATATTATATATATTTTTTTATTATAATATATAGTATCTATTACACTATATTATTTTTATCACACACACAAATATTTTTTTATACATTTATTTTTTTATTTATAACATACAAATGTTTCGGATTTGAATGCTATAAAAACTACCAGCATAGATTCATGGGTCCTTGAGGACAATCTTCCGGGACGAAAGTTCCACAAGTATTGCCAATGTATATGTGCATATATTGATAATAACGTCTATTGAAAATTTGTTTGGTTTAACTAAAATATTTTTATATTTTTTAGCTTCACACTCTATTCAGCTTATAGCAGGGTAGGCAGAGGGAATCTGGGGACCTAGTGTTAAGTCACTTCGTTCCCAATAAGAAATTTCTCTTCTACACTTTCCGCCAAACCCAATAACTCGTTTTGCCTCGTTACCGAAGTATAAATAATGTTTTTTTTATATATTAATTATTTTTAAATTATCGTAGTTTTAGTACACCCTTTTCCTTTTTTTCTATCATATTCTTAAATTATATTATTTATTTTCTGTACCAAAAAGTACAGTCACCTTAGTTCCATCTGCAGATAGTCGCCTCAATCAATTTTATGACAATATTTTTTTTTAGTTTAATCCCTTATCGTTTATTGTTTACACACTTACTGTTCTGACAGTGAAAATAAATTTATACTCTACTACTCAGCTTCACGCTGTATATAAAAATATTTAAGAAAGAATGTATGTTGTGGCACGGAGGCAAATGACTTTAAAAGCGACAGTTTGTGGGTCCCATCCACACTTAAGGAAATTAATATTCTCACTTTCTCGATCTGGTAACAATGTAAAATGTGGCCATTTAACACTAGGTTCCCAAGTTTTTTTTTATATTATTATTTCATCCGTAACATTGCGTTTTTATATTTTAAAATATCTACTATACTTAAGGATATAATTTTAGTCTGTAAATGTGATCGATATGTTTAATCAATAATTAAAGAAATATCAATAAAACACTCACTTGATCAATGCTTTCTCTGACAGATATTTCGTGGAAACAAACGCATCCTATCTCCTTACTTCTTCGTTGCCCTTCATCGGTGCTAACCATACGGTCTCCCATTTGATCCATTTTGTTTCCCACAAGAATCACTGGAGTTTCCAAAATACTGTCCTGAAAATTTTACATAGAGTATCTTGATTATTAATTATCATCAATATTTTCCTAATATTGAAATAAGACAGATAGAACTATAGAAATATAAGTCTAATATTAGACTTAAACAACTTTTGTAGTTAAATTACTTTCAAATTGAGTGGGCCAATAAATCGAGAAAAGTTTTCTTTGCAAGTCAATTAGTGAAATTTCAGGATTAATTTAAGAGTAAGTAACAAATGAAGGCGAAGGCAAATGATCTTAAAATTCATAAACCAAAAAAAAACAAACTTATCAACTTAATAAAATCCTTATAAAACATAATTATATTTAACAACGTCATAAATCAAGTTTTAATTATTCTTGAAATTAGATCCCTTTACAACAAAGCTTAACACAATGGAAATTTCAAACAGTAGGTACTTTACTATGACAAAGTTACGCAGAAACTCGTAAGCTGATCAATTACTTGGTTCCATGTGCGAGATCTTATTACATTTATGAACTGATAGCTTCAATATTTATATATAAAGTTTTAGTTAGCAACTCAATTGTTAAGGCCTGTCGTGGCGCAGGGGCGCATGCTTGTGACTGTGGACGGGGCATGGTGTGGGCTCGATTTCAAGTTCGTAAAATATTTAATATTTTCAAGTGAAATATTTGGTATATTTAAATTAAAAATTGATATATTCAAATAAAATATTTGATATAATTAAATAAAATATTTGATATATTGAAATAAAATATTTAATATTTTCAAATACAATATTTAATATTTTTATGTCTTCACTCTGGTAACATGGCATTTCAGGTATTGTGTTGTGCAGTAGTGCAATTCAACACCGCGCTTTGTCTTGTTACCAGAGCGAAGAAATGATAACATGAAACATTTAATCTGAAGATATTAGATATTTGTTTTCTTCGAGTGGGGATTAAACACACCACCCATCGTTTACAGTCACCTTATTGCACCCCTGCGCTGCGACAGGCCACGAACAACAAATCTATTGTTTTAATTTGCCTAAATTTGTTTCGTCTCAAACATTTGTAAGGTATATTGGCTCATATGGTCATATATATAAACTTTTGAGGCTTTAATATTTTTATAAAAAACATCTGCTACGAAGTATCATATTTAGGATTATCCAATTTTTAACCTTCATACTCGCCGTGAGCCTGCGCCGTCTCTTGTTGTAATTGATGAGAAATTTTAAGCGGTGGCACTCATCAAACGAGCACTTGTCCGTAACAGAATACATCAAAATAAATGCTTCCGCCCATCTTATATTACTTTCTAAGTTTGCATATTCGCTTTCCTGAAATAAGCTTATTTATGAATTATGTACATATTACCTATATAATTAGTTTTTGTTTTAATACGTGTATTGACATTGAAAACTTAAAAATAGATATATTAGGTATTATCTGTATTGTTGGCTGCATATTATGAATTAAATAATTATTTGTGTTACATATTAGGTTTTATTTACACGAAATATATTGTTACTTACATGAGGATCCCCAGCCGAATCAAGGATTTCAAAATAAACAGTTTCATTGTCTATAACTGTTTGATATGTGTATATTTTTTCTAAGGTGGGATCGTATTCGCCAATGAATCTTTTTGTAATGAATCGTACGACAAGTGCTAGAATAATAATAGAGTTAGGTGCATTTTATGTATCTATAAAATTATAATCAATAATATAAAAAATGCGATTGAACAGTAATTAATATCTATTTTACCACGAAATTGCAGATTCTCAGTCGAATCAAGGTTACCGATATAATACTAGCATGCATATAATGAAAAGATAATCTTAATTGTATATTAAAAGCGTTTAATATACCTTATATGTATTTTGTACCGGTAAATTAATAACATATAGATATTATAAAGGTACATCTAAATGTTCTAAGTTTATTTAATAGGTGCTGCACTTTAGAGACAGTAGTGTAAAATGTTATTAGAAAAATTAAAAATAATAAAAACATATATATAAATACATACGTATTACTGCTATTATGTAATCTGGTGTTTGTGAACAAAATTAATAATAGATTTAAATAAATCATAATTTATTACACCTTTCGAAGAAAGGATAGTTGCCTATCATGGTGGATCGTTCGTTAAAAATGCTTTTGAGCATACTTGCCTGATGCAGAAAAATACTATTCATAATATGTTTTTATGAAAATACTGGATGAATTTCTTTATTTATAAAGCGTATCTTTCTTAAACTATTAATTTTCATAGTTCTTTTGTAACTTCTATAGAAAATAAATAAACAATATTTTTTAAAAATAATATTCTATTCAATTTTTCATGTTTTCTGTTAGAACTGTAAACCTGTATTAAATAAAGGAAAAGATGGAACAAAAAAAAAAACAATATCATATATTCAAATTTAAAATAACAATCTTTCCAATCTGATTAAATATTTTTTTCTTACGGATTTTTGCCCTTTATTGGTATTTATTTTTTCCTTTTGTTCACAAAGCAAATAAACTTTATTCAACAATAAAATAATAAACACGGCAATTTAAAATACTATTGGTAAAAAAAATGGACTGTAATCACTATAAGTTACAAAAATATTTAATAAATATCTGCTGACCAACAAACTGTCTGACGTAATAACGTCTTATAAATTGAGGGACGACGGCTGAGTCGAGCGTGCATGCGATAAAAGCTATAGCACGATCGGCCTAAGCGACTGCAATGCAATAATAGAAGGTAAGTCATAAAATAATAATTGAAGTAATAAAATAATAATTTAAGTAAAGTTAGTAGTTCAAATAAAAGTTAATTAGACAAATTCTCTGTATAAACAAAATAAAGATGAATAAGTTATAACAATTCATTTCAATTCATAATGGTATGCAGTTTTTTTGAATGATTTCTTATGAAGTTATCTCGTAAAAATATCTTCCTTTTTATGTTATTTTTTCCTCTTTTGGAAGAAGCCAATCTGTGAGTCTATGTTGGCAATTTTTATAGCGATTAGGCCTGTATGCATTGTCTTTGCATTATATTACAGCTTTGGTGCCGTATAGTGTAATCAAAATTGAGGCAACTATCCTACTACAATGACTATCCGAGTTTTACCTATTTTAAATAATATACACGCAATTGATTTTGTACGTCGTGACTCGTGATAGAGATATTATGTTTAATTTATGTTATGTATCTAAGTATTTTTTTTTACCTGACTTGCCAACTCCTGATTGACCTAGTACCATAACTTTAAAAGGCCTTTGTTTTGGATAGAGCACTAGCTTAGCCAAAGACGTCTTTGGTGAAGGTGTTGTAGTAGTCATCATTATCATTGCCTAAATTTGCTCATTTAAATATTTTGTTTCAGGCGAAAGATAATATTCCATTTTGATTACTATGTATACCATACGTATGGACTCATATATTTATACATTTAGGTAACAAGTCTGTTTATCAAAACGCTGTCATTTAGATGGATAGATACTTCAGATAGCTGAAACAGATTTTGGAGAGCTTTTCCGTTTATTTTTTTCAGCTTCACGCTGTATCCCATACAGAGGGGACTTAGTAGTGTAGTGTAAAGACGAAGATGAAGAAATGAAAATATGAAATATTTAATTTGAAAAAAGTAAATATCTCATTTCCATAATACATCATTTCCTCGAGTGGGAAATGATGGATTGCAAAATTTATAGATCTTTTTTTATTCATTGTCTATTCAAACGAACATATTATAGTATTATATAATATGTTCATTTGAATAGACAATGAATAAAAAAAGATCTATAAAATTTGCAATCCGTAACATATTTATGACTTGTAATCCGTAAATAAAAAGTATTCATAAACCAAACCAAATCAAAGGCATGTTTTTGTTACTAGCTTATAACGTATAATGCAAGAGTATAATATGTTTATTTTTATAAATCATACTTACTATATTTATATGTATCAAGGTATAAAGAGTACGCTAAAGATAAGCTTGGATCACTGACTCAGATTTAATAAAATAGCTTTTACGACCCATATTGATACATTTAGTGTTATGTGGGATTTTTTGCCAATAATTTAAAGTTTAAAGCTTGTGGTTTAAATAACGATTAAACAAACAATTTAAATGATGCAGTTATGTCGTTACAAACATACATATGTCGATTTTAGTATCGATATTTTAATAATTTGTCTTTAGCTTTATTATTATTTGTTATTAATTCTTTAAATTAAAAAGAACTTTTTAAAAACATATTTTATATTTGTGTACTTGACACTTATGACACATTTCACTCATATATCTGATCTACCTTATTATGAATCACATTATACGATTTAATATTAACTTCTAAATAGAAAAGTGTGAAATAAATTGCGATGAGCGTTTAGATATCAGAGGCACGCGCGAGTGTATTAAGAGAGACGCACCGAGCTACTGCGGTTTGCTTTAGTAAAGGAGTCTATCCATACACGAGGCTAGGAAAAACAATACATTTTTCGATTAAAACCAAAATAAGGAATTAGATATTATTGATATTAATAGAATATGAAATTAATATTATTAGTTTCATACAATGTACGTATCCGTGAGGAGCTACATAATTTTTGTTTTATTCCGCAAAAAACGTAATTTATTTTTATGTATTTTAAAGCTAAAATTTTAGCTTTAAAATACATAAAAATAAATTACGTTTTTTGCGATAAGATTGCTTAATTATAATTTTGACAAAATTATGGTGCGCAGTATATATATACTTTGTCATATATTTCCTTAAATGGTCTGTACACAGCTTAACAACCGTGGAACGTACTCCTACTTTATTATCCAAATCTATGGGCAATAGATGTCTGATAACATCTATATGTGGTTCAGAACATAATATCTAAACTGGACAAAATATGGGGACCATGGTCGTAACCGAGACTCATAAAGTTTCCAAATGAGGTTCAACGATGACCGGGTGTGGACCGTACATAGAATATATATACATACATATATGTATCAAATTATTGTCAGGTGTTTCTATCCCACGCAATGTCGGCCTTAATAACAGTGAACCAATGCTTTATGTTATGTACTTTATATAGTCTATCTTTAATCAACAGTTATTGCTTAACTTAAAGGCTTAAATAAACAAAATTGCGTTGTAATAACTTGTTTGTATTATCTCGAAATAGAAAACAGATTGTCATGTATTATTAAAAAAAGATTATGGCACGCGCTTCTAATTGTATTTTGTTTGATTATTTTAACAGTAAATATTTAAATATATATAATATAATATACAATGTTCAACTTTATATGTTTTGTGTGTCTTGTAAGAAAATTAGAAAACATAAATATATATATCTGCTATTGAAAAACGGTAAAAATGGTGTGAATCGAAAAATGATTTGTTTCACTCTTGATGGAACTCTGACAATACTTAACCACATAATGAATTATTCTCTTTCCTCTGGTTCCTTTCCAAATTGTTGGCGAACGGCTCATGTTATTTCTATTTCTAAAATTACAAGTCCGGCATCGTTTTTCACTATCGACCTAATGTTGTAGAATATTTAATTAGAGATAAAAAATATTAAATCAAAATATATCACTGAGAAGTTGTTTTTTTTTCCAAAACTTCATCTTACGCAAAGTAAGCAACACGTTTTTAATTTCCACTTGCCAGCAAAATTGACATTTATTTTATCTTCTTGGCGTCTGCCCCCTCCCTCCTCTTTTGTAGTCAGCAGCAGTCAGTAACTATCCAAAATCCTTTAACCATCTCTTTTTTCTGTAGGGTTTGGTTTAGCTAAGTTTGAGTATTACAAGAGTATTACAAATTTTGGTCTAATAACGGACAACTGCTTCGCGTGGTTACCCCAAATATCAGAGGTAGGTAGACAATTAATTGCTGTAATCTGTCGCTTGAGACGTTGGATAAATCTCCTTTCTATTAACCATTATAGGTTTCCTCTCTATTAAAACTAAAACATCCCTCACCCATAAGCTTATTCTCTCTCTTATTGATTACGCCGAAACTTGCTACTGTGATCTTCCGCAAATTTTCCGCCGAATTTGAGGCATTGTGTGTTCAGTGGCGGAGTTCGCGCCGATCAATGCCGCATTTTGCCTTGTTTCCAGAGCAAAGAAATAAAAACTTTGAATATTTAATTTGAAAATATTAAATACTTCATAAGGAACAAGAACCTTCGTCTTATTCGCAGAGACGGTAGATACGAAATGGATGTGGAAAGGCGTATTGCTGCCGGTAACAGAGTTAACGGTGCCTTAGCTGCATTGTTGAGACGGCGAAACGTCAGCATAGCTGCGCGTTTGGCCGTACACAATGCAGTGTTGGTATCGACACTGTTATACGGCAGCGAAACGTGGGTATTACAGAAGAAGAATGTAAGAAAGATGATTGCTGTAGAGATGCGATCTCTTCGTCGGATATGCGGAGTCACTTTATCTGATCGCATATCCAATGAAGAAATACATAGAATGGCAGGTACTAGCGTGGATGTCACAGTGAGAATGAAGAAGAACGTGCTCATGTGGTTTGGGCACGTCGAGCGAATGAGTGAAGAAAGAATGGTAAAAAAGATTTATGAAGGAAAAGTGAGTGGTAAGAGAGGGAGGGGGAGACCTCGGTTGACCTTCGGAAACACAGTATCGACGATACTGGAGGAAGGTCACGTAAAAAGGACGAGGACCCCCCGGAGGGCATGTATGAAGAGGTTGATGACAGTGGACGAGGCGAAAGAGGTATGCCGAGACCGTAGCGTTTGGCGCTCCGTTCTCTCAGCCTACCCCGCTAGGGATATAGCGTGAACATAAGTCAAGTCAAGTCAAATATTTCATTTCCTCGAGTGGGGATCGAACACCACAATCTGTCGCTTACAGTCTACAAGTTAACAAATGTTTCAAAAGCAACATCTTATTACCGTGGTACTCCAATTATTATAATCATCTTCACAGATCATTTCACAGTAAAGGTTACCTGGAAGAGATCACCTATGGTGGTAAGTCCACCCTTACACCAACATTTTGTTTTATTTTTCTGTTATAAAGTGATAAACTGTTAAATAAATAATAACAATAATATGTACTTTTATTGCATTATTATTGGTACAAATTGGCTTGCATAAATAGACGCAGTTTTTAAGTTTCCTTACACCAAAGACAAAAAACTGGACAATTGCAATTCGTACTCGTCTACCAAGGGCTCTTTACCAATTTCAGGACTGTAGGTCGGAAAGAACAATTTATAAAAGTTGAAAGTTGAAACTTATGTTTGCAAATATTTTATATTAATTTAATCTTGATACCTTTATATCATCTTCAGATAAACGGTCTTGACACGGACAGTGGGCAAACAAAGTGATCCTATAAGAGTTTCGCTTTTATACCTCCTAATAATCCTAAGCGATCTTAATGGAGGGACGATAATGTAATCCTATAAGGTATTTTTACTAATTTTGAAGTATTAATCCACAAATCATCTCGTCCAATAAAATCGCTTGATAACTTTTAACTTATCTAAAATATCGGTACCCGGGCTTTAAAAGGCTTTTGCACCATAAATCCCGAATTAAACAAAAAATCGAAACCGCCTTACAAATGAAAATTTGGAAGCAGTTCAATGTAGGCAATGGACAAAACAATGCTGTGGATATACATCAGAGATAAGGGTGTCTTCATTTTAAGATTAAAATCTATCGACATTGTTCAAAGGATTGCTCAGCTTAAGTAACTGTGCAATGATCTATGCCCATTGGGATGAAAAGATGGCGTGTAGCGCCCACAAGCGTCATTCCACCAGGTGGACAGACAATTTGGTGTAGATTGCGGGAAGCCACGCGGACAGTAAACCTGTTCACGTGAAATTACTTAAATAATAAAATAATAGCTATTATTTTAATAAACATCTATTTAAACATCTTTTGTTATTTATTATCCGGCTAAATTAAGTTACAATATAGGGGCACCACAAAAATCTTGCCCTAGGGCGTTGTCTGTACTAAAACCGACCCTGGGAACATTATATCATTTCAGGGATGGTTTGAAGGAATGACTGAGCCATATTTTTGTGACAAAGGTAGCAAAATACTGATTGAAATGTATTATGATACCATTTTAGGAAGGTAGGCTAAAACAAAATATGGTCCTTTAAGCAAGAGTCGGGCCCGGGTCATAAAGCTCGATCCACCCAATCTTGGTTACAAACAAACGTTTCGGACCCAATCGGAACTGACCGTCGATTAGTCCTGATCTGAGCTTAAGCCATTATGTTATGATTTATATCAGTTTTTAGATGCTCTAAACACTACGATAATTTGGAATCCCTTAAGCAATCTATACTATCGGTAGTAAAGAATGTTCCCATAAAAATAATTAATATTGTTAATATTAATCTGATTAATGTGTGATTAATACATTTTTTATATGATAGCCAAAGTTAGGTAAGAAAAACTGGGCTAGAATAGACCAGCTAAAATAAAGAAATAGCGAAAGGGTAAGAATTAAAATACTGAATTTTGAGTATGGTGGTATGGTAGGCAGTTTTCTTCGACAAATAAAAAATATGCAAGCATTGCAAGGGTTATATACTCGTTCAAATAAAGTTAGATTGTACAAAAAAAAATAACGTTAAATTATAATAATAACTCAATCTTTTACAATTTTATACAAATAATAGGTAAAGAACTGATGGGATAACATAATTTATATTTCATGAAAGTTTCAAAGTTTTTTAGAAGTTGTAATTGATACGCTTATGAAGTTGATATAACTACGACTTTATAAATCGTTACAGTTTCCTTAAAGTTTTTGTTGTATGTTAACTTTTAAGTCTATAAGCAAAGTTAGTAACATTTATATACTTATTATTTACATGCAACCATCGGAATTTTTTAGCGAATTGGCATTCAGTCTCGAGCTTGAAATACAACTTTTAGTAGGGTAGGTATAGCTGTTTTATTCTTTTTTACGATTTTAATTCCAGTAGAAATTTTTACTATTTTTTTTCTAAATTAAAGTCTATTCACGTATTACTTAACGTGATAAGACAAGTTAACAGTCAAACGATTTGTTCAATGAACAATAACGCGATGTCTTCAAGATTTACATAATTATTTGCTCCTTTTGTACTATTATTAGCCTTCATAGCACCTACCACCTACCCCTAGTAAATAAAAAAATGTAAGATTTAAGATTTAAGACTTAATTTTTGAAGATGTAAGATTATTTTTTTTAATTTACAATAATATGTTTAAGATGTATGAAATTCAAAACGTATTTATTTGGAGTTACCAAGGCTGTGTTCCGTTATACACTGTGAGTACTGCGCAGTGGTCTCAGTGGTGAAAAAATCGTTCCGATATTGACTGCCAGTATAATGCTACAGTACCCTAGGGAAATATATGACGTCATAAATTACCGCCATTTTTGCACTGTGAGCACTGGCATTTTCGAGGTAAGGTACTCGCAGTGCTTTGGTCACGTGATCACAAACTTGTCGAGAGTTGTATGTAGTTATTTATTTACAACACCAGTTATTTATTTACAAATAGAAGTTTGTGGTTAATTATATTAATTATTAACCAATTTATTTAATTTAATCAATTATTTGTCGAAATACATTATTTAAAATTTAATTAATATACTATTATCGATTACAAACAAAATATTAACTTTAACTATACATAACCTTTTTTATAGGTTTACAAGTATTTGTAAAAAAATAATTTTTGAAACATAAAAAGGATACTTACTAATATCAGAAATTTATTTAAATTATAATTAAATTCAACATTAAATATTTTTTTATATTAAACATTCAAACAATAACTTTTCTTATTTAACAGAGAACGTTTAAGTAAACATTAAATTAAAAAACATTATTTTGAAAATAGCGTGAAACGTAAAACAAGAACGACAGTATACTGGACCGCGTTTCGTTTTAAATAGTAACCAGTATAACTGACTATAAAGAAACGACATCACAGTATACTAATTTGCCGTTATACTGCGCAGTACTCACAGTGTATATCGGAACATAGCCAAAATAACTATGTTTAAAATTTCATATACCTTAAGGTACGGAACGCTCTCTTAAGATCTCGGAGATACTAAGAGCGTATGGCTTAGTGGCCAGAGTGCTTAGACGGATCCAATAGGCGCAGGTTCAAATTCCACTACGTTAAAATTTCATAGCTAGTCGAGTAGAATTTATATTAAATAATACAAAAAATGTTGAAATTTGCAAATATTACCGCCACAATAATATTTGTTTTGTTAAAAAAAATCGTTTGTCTGTAAAGTCGGTTTACTGACGATAGTTGAACGTGACAACGTCATGTGAAACACTAATGGAATGGTTGCATTTTCAAAATAAAATTAAAATTTTATTTGTTTGATACGATATAAGCGTGGCAAACGACAGGTTGTGGGTTCGCCCCATTCTGGAAAAATACTTAATATTTTCAAATCAAATATTTAATGTTTTCATTTCTTCGCTCTGGTAACAAGGCAAAGCGCGGCGTTCCGCCACTCAACACGAAATGCCTCGAATTCGGTGGAAGAATTCGGTAGAAGAGTGACAAAAAGCTGCCGAATGTGCTTATGCCTTTTTGTCGCTCGTTCCGCGCTCTTGCTTGCACTTCAATCGTTAAATGGAACGCCTCAGAGCGAGGTAACGCCTCATACGTCATTATTTTATGTGCAGCCAGCTTCATTTAATTATAACACGTTGTCACGCCCAATTATTTAAATAACTAGTGGTTTACTAAGTAAAATAAAAAGTTTAATGGACATTTTATTTAAAGCAAAATTTGCTTTAAAGGTGGTCTTATCACCACAGGTGATCTCTTCCAAACAACCTTTACCTTTTCCAAACAACCTTTATCTTTTTGTTTATCAGATAACCTTATTCAAGTAGATTTCTCATCACAGCCATTCAGTGCTGACCTCGAAGTTTCGAACACTTTGTAGTAGTCCGTGGACACGGATAGACTAAGGTGGCATTTGTTATCAGATATCATTTGAAATAGTTATTATATAAAACTACCGCCAACGATTTATTTATTGCCTTTAATTAAATGCTCAAAAGTGTTCGAAACGTCGGGTTTCAAAAATGTATACAAATTTTATTATTCGCGATTAATCCAGTTAAGTTTGTTTAATTTAAAATGTGTAAATTATCATAGATCTAATTAAGGCACAATACTTTTGATTTAAATTTCAATTTCATTTTTTGTTACTGTACTATAAATTTATTTTTGTCTCTTGAAAAAATAATGATTCAAAATAATGACATTTAGATAATCATTTTGTTTTTTTTTTTTTCATTTTGTGTTTTTATTCTACGTTAATCTGTAAACGTCAACGTCATAAACTGACAGAACAAGAGATCATTTCATTTCTGCGTACTGTTCAATTTTAGTCAGCGGTACTCTGGTGTCTATTTGAAAGAAGTGCATTTTTTATCAAAGAAGTATATATACTTTTTAAAAATGTCTTGTGAGGAAAACGTGGAAAAGTTTAAACAATTAGGTTTAAGTGAACAAAAAGCAAAAGAAACTTTAAAAAATGCCAACGTTACCAAATTTTTGCTTGCCGCTATAAAGGAGGTTAAGAACTAAAATAATAACAACATAATATTTAGACTTTTCTATCAAATGTATCAGATTAAAACATAACTTTTTTTTAGGTTAATCCTTCGAGTTTACCAACCGGGGCAGGCTTATTGGTATACCATATGGCTACTAAAATAAAGCCTCAAATTTGTGACAAAATTCCCTTCCTGTGTAAATATATCGCTGAGGGCAAATTAGATTCTTCACTGAGAGTTGATGCTGCTTTAGAGTATCTTTTAAGTCATGTTAATGAAACAAACATAAATGTTGAAGAATTTGAAGTCACCTGTGGTGTTGGAGTAGTTGTTACTCCTGAGCAAGTGGAACAAGCTGTAGAAAAGCATATGGCTAAATTTAAACAAGAATTATTAGAAAAGAGGTATCGCTTTAATTCAGGTGTTATTATGCAGGCAGTTAGATCAGATTTAAGATGGGCCGATGGTAAAGCAATTAAGAATGAAGTTGATGTTCAGGTAATTTTGAATAAAACATTTTGAATAGTTTTAAAACAATAGATATTACGTATGCATAATGTATTGTTTCTGTGAAAGCAAATAATTCCTTTCTGTTATTTTATTCATACTGTTAAAGATAAATATAGACTATTTACACAAATGTTACTGGTAAAATTAATATTTTTATTAAGTAATGGGTAATTTTCATAGTTTATAAATTATATAAGGTACTTGAATATTACTTTCAATATTTAATAATAATTGTTTTGTAATATTTGTAGATATTAGACTTATTAGGTCCTAAAACAGAAGCTGATTTAGCACCTCCCCCTAAGCCAGAAAAAAAAGTAAAAAATGTTGAGGTTAATAAGAAAATAAATAAAGTTGAAAGCTCAAGTGAGTATATAATTTAGAAGTGAGTTGGTAACTGCTTTATAAAAATAAAACAGAAAACACTGCTTTGTCTTCTTTGCTCCAAAATTTGAGCCTGTATAATAATCAGTGATAATCGGCGTTGAGTTCCGCCACTCTACACGCAATGCCTCAAATTCGGCGGAAAGTGGGAAACGGAAGTAGAATGGAGTGTCTTAACACTAGGTTCCCGGATTCCCTCTGCCTACCCTGCCTCATGCAGGATACAGAGTGAAGCTAAGAAGATAAAGGGGAAATCAATTCAGTCAGCCCCCCAAGTGAAGCCTCACCTCTTGTTATAATTTTTATTGTTCAGTATGTAAATATTATTAACATAAACTCTTTTCAGTATTTTAAAATGTTAATCAAATACAGAAAAAGAGAAGTATATAAACCATGAAAAAAAATATGACAGTATGACAGTTATTTCCAAAAAATGCAAGTGTGAGTCTCGCCGCACTCACCAGTTTTATATAATCTGTAAAAATAAAAACCTAATTTTATTTCCGCAGCAAACAATAAATCTGTTGAATCAAATGAAGAACTCTGTACCTCTTTGTCTATGCCAGAATTAATGAAAAGGTTGCCATTTCACTCCCCTGGAGAGAATTATAAGAGTGATGGTTATGTAGTTACTGCTAATACTAAAAAGCTTTTAGAAGAGCATTTGAAAATAACTAATGGAAAAGTTAGGACTAGATTCCCTCCAGAACCAAATGGCATTCTCCATATTGGACATGCTAAAGCTATTAATATTAATTTTGGGTATGCGGCTGCACATGATGGTGTGTGTTTCTTAAGGTATGATGATACAAATCCAGAAAAGGAAGAAGAGAAGTTCTTTGTTGGAATTAAAGATATGGTGGAGTGGCTTGGTATGTTCTGTGTTAATATAAACACTTGATATTATTTTTATCTAGCTTACAACTTTTATATTTGGTTAATAAAACATTTAGTAAAAAAATTAATAATGTTATAATGATCTTTTTACAAATTTATTCTAATAGACTGTTCTAGTGACACAGAAAAATAAAAATAATGAATTCCCCTATACACTTGAATAAGTTGTTTTAAAGATTTATATAATTGTTTAATTGAGCCTCACACATTGTCGTCATATTTAAAGTCAGATACTATACAACTGTGTCGCGACAATCTCACATTTAATTAATTGTGATATTTTATTATTCAGGCTACAAACCATATAAAGTGACTCATTCATCGGACTACTTTGACCAACTCTACGAATGGGCTGTTAAGTTAATCAAGAAGGACTTGGCATATGTGTGTCACCAAAAGTCAGAAGAGATTAAAGGATTTAACCCACCACCATCCCCTTGGAGGAATAGACCTATTGAAGAAAGCTTGCAATTGTTTGAGGTAAGTAATACAGAGGTTATTATTCTACAAAGGTAGCTTGTATTTGCTTGTCAAAACGATGGTTGTTGTCGGCAAGAGAGAATTTAAAAAAAAATCTTGATATACAACTTCTCTTTGTGTATTCTGATTTATATGTGTTTCAGTATAATGCTAAAAATGTGATATCAACTTTTGAAGTGAAAAGTAAACAACGTCAACATCGGTCAAGTTGAACTCAATACCTCACTTTTTCATTTCACGATTTGAAATTTATTATATTCCTTAAAGATTTTAAGTAATTTCTTTTTTTTTTTTTAAATTTTCACCTAAATATATATATTTCTTTCTTAAAACCGGTTCGTGTTTTTTGATAAAATCAACGTACAATTCGCGAGGCAAAAGATCATTAAACGTAGAGGCAGATAAGAATTTTAAAATAAAATATTATAAGTCAATCAGTGAAATTTTATTTGCATGTAAAGATACAAGCGACCCAAAAGCGGTTTGGCCCGCTTAAACTTATAGCCAAATTATACAAAAATTACATACCTACGTCAATTGTAGCTTATGTTTTAAGCGGAAGGTTTATTGTAAATGGCATTTATTGTGTCTTGCAATCCATTGTCCCTTGCGGTCAGATGTTTTATTCAATGAGTCAGTCAGTCAGTCATAATTTTTACTTAATAAGGGTCAGTCCTTTCATTATCATTTAACATTAACAAATAAATGTTGACTTATTTGCTTTTGTTAAATTAAACGGTTCTTTTCGCCGTACGCCGTAGGTACTTGGCAACCTATGGATTAGACACGCCAAATTTGAGGCATTTCGTGTTGAGTTACGGAATTCCACTTTACTAGAAGAAATGAAAGTCTTAATATTAAATATTTCAATTTCTCGAATGAGCATCGAACCCACAACCTATCGCTTTTGTAGTTACACGCTTCTAACCCTGCGTCACTACAGAACTCTTTTATTAGTGAAAACATTTACAGGATATGAAAAATGGCAAGATTGATGAAGGTGAAGCTACCTTACGAATGAAGATCACTTTAGAAGAGGGTAAACAGGATCCTGTGGCATATAGAATTAAATTCAAGCCACACCATCGTACGGGGAGCAAATGGTGCATTTATCCAACTTATGATTATACTCATTGTCTTTGTGATAGTATTGAACACATCACGCACTCTCTGTGCACTAAAGAATTTCAGTCAAGGAGGTATATATATATTTTTTTCTGTCATTTGTTTTCAATTATGTTCCGCGGCTTCGCCCGCTTGAATTACATTTTTATTTCCTTATCTCTTAACGTTCCTTATAAGATTTTTTACATATAACTTCCATGTAAGAAATTGCAAGAAATGTATGTAAGTAATGCGAAAACCAAATCACGATTCAAAAAACACTTTCTACATAAAATAATTTAAAAAGTAAATGGCGCTCTGTACCCAGTTAAATCCGTGAGGTTTTCGTAGTACTTAGAATGTTAAAAAAAATAGTAAAAATAATTGTTATGTATTAGACAAATAAATAAAAAAATATATAGACAGTCATTGGTTATAGATATATAATAAGTATGGATGTACACAGTTTTTTTTATTATTGTAGTATAAAACAACCAACGCTTTGCATCTCTATTGTATAGTACGTTTACGGCCGTGAACTTTTGCGTATGTTACACTTGGGAAGGAAATTATCAAAAGTTAAAAACACCTTAGAATTATATTCCATCTATAATTAACTCCACTTTAAGGTAAATCATTCTTTCTCATTTCAGATCGTCCTATTATTGGCTCTGCAATGCTCTAGATATATATTGTCCGGTGCAGTGGGAGTATGGTAGATTGAATGTAAACTACACTGTGGTTTCCAAAAGAAAAATTGGCAAACTTATTGAAGAAGGAATAGTAAATGGTAAAATAAATATATATTATTTATTCAGCTTCATACTTTACAAAAGACATGAGAGGCAGAAGAAATTTAGGAACCTAGTGTTAAGACACTCTGTTCTGTTTCTCACTTTCTCCCGAATTTGATGCATTGTGTGTTGACTGGTGGGACTCAACGAGTGGGGATCAAACTCACAACCTATCGATTTTACAGTAACAGGGTTGTGCTTCACTTAAAAATCTGTCATCCCATCATCCAGCATTGGTGGAGAACTATTTAGCTTTCCATGAGTTCAACATAATGTGCAATGGTGGTCTTGTTTTTACTACCTACATCAACCAAAAGTATGTATATAATATGCCTGTTCATCAAACTACGTTCATTTTAAATGTTGTTTAGGATATCTTTAACAGGTACCAATAAAACTAACTAACTAACTAAATTAGTTTTATTGGTTAACTAACTAAATTGAACATTAAAAAATATTTCCTTATTGTCATTCCTTTGGTGAAAAGCAAATCAATCATAGTTAAAACCATTAATTAGATGCAAGTGCTCCTACTTGTCTGCATATATACATATTAACAACATATGTCCCATTGCTTGAAGGACATAGGATAAAAAAATATGGCAAAATTATTTTGATCTATATGTTACTGTCCTCACGCCTTATTTTACTGAGCTTCTTGGCTACTTCAACTTGGGAACCTAGCCTTAAGAGACTACATTTCTTCTATCTACTTTCCGCTGAATTGGGAATCGAACCCCAAACTTGTCGCTTACACACTTGTGCCATAACAGGCCTCATATAAATTCCAGACGTGCTTAAAAATTTGTTTGTTTTTATATTTTGTGTTTTCATTATGATTATAATATCAAGAACATGCCAATGACAACGTTTGACTGTTAACAAGATGGTGAATAAGTTATTTTCTTTCTTCCGCCTTGGTAAGATAAACTTTAAATTGAATTGAGTTTTGTCACTCAATGCAAAACTTTAACTCGGGCCATACTTAACCTTAAATTGCATGAGGTGCCTGGTATAAGATAGAATCGTAATTGATCTACTGGAACCTCTAATGTAGTTGAATTACGTAGTATTCATAAGATATAAGATATATCCAAAAATCAAAAATGTGTGCACCAGTCCGTTAATCGAATAATTGTGGCAGACTGGGACGACCCCCGGCTGTTCACGCTGACGGCGCTGCGGCGGCGCGGCGTGCCGGCGGCGGCGGTCACGGCGTTCTGCGCCGCGCTGGGCGTCACGGGCGCGCTGGGGGCCGTCGACCCCGCGCTGCTGGACGCCGCCGTGCGCGACGTGCTCAACCTTGCTGCTCCCAGGTATGCAGAGTGCAGACCTGGCCTCCTGGATGTAGGCTTCTTTAAGGAGCCTTTTAAATCTGAATCAAATTTTAATAATTTTAATTAAAATAAGTAACATGTAATACTTCATTTATATATAGATAGGATTGAATGAGTGCCGCAAACGCGTGGGCAAACATTTAGATGATACTATTTTTAAAAAAATAATCCCCAAAAGTGTATTTTAATAATTAATAAACATGTTTTTCTATATACGGCTCCCTTTTTTTGTAATCGATCTACTAAATATTAAATTTCTTTTGAGACACCTTGCTCGTATGTCATTATAAAATGGAAAAGCACAAATTGTCTACATATATGTTTTTTTACAGGGTAATGGTGGTTCTAGAACCATTGAAAATAACAATAACTAACTTCCCCAGCGAAGACTCCATAACAGTAAAAGTACCAGATTTCCCAAGTGAACCAGAAAAGAGTTCTCACAATGTAGTTTTTGATAAAATTATATATATAGAATCAAATGATTTTAAAGAACAACCTGAAAAGGGTTACCGACGTTTAACACCAAATCAGTCTGTGGGCTTGCGACATGCTGGATATGTATTAAAGGCAAGTATCGATTCGTTTCGCAAGTACCGATGTGTTTACACATATGTATATTTCGCAAGAGGAAAGAGTATGCCTTTATATTTTTTGACTATTGTAGGACATATTGTTTGGGCAAACAATACATTTTTAGACTTTGTATGTTTTTATTCGTTTCTAGATCATTACAAAAAGCATAAAAGAGCTAGATATAGTCTTGTGAAAAAAATAAAACATATTTTATTGTGTATATATTTTTTATATCTAAAAATCATCATATTAATACTTAAATGGTGTAAATTTTTAGGTATCAAAAGTTATTAAAGATAATTCAGGACAAGTCATTGAACTGGAATGTACCGCAGAATCAACGGACAAGGCAGAGAAGCCGAAAGCTTTCATACATTGGGTTTCGCAGCCAATTCATGTCGAAGTGCGACTGTATGAGCCATTGTAAGTATTTGAAAAATAAAAGAAATGCTATACCTTCATTCCATACCAGGCTTGAACATTATATTTGTAATATTTCCATTTCCTTACTGTGAAAATGAGGCAAAGCGCAGTGTTCAGTTCCGCTACTCAACGTTCAATTCCTTAAGAATTTGGCGAAAAATGGAAAACGGAAGTGTCTTAATAGGGACGGAGTGTTTTAACACTAGATTCCCTCTGTCTACCTTTACATGTATAGCCTGAAACTGAAAAAAACAACCAAACCAGTGTTTATTTTTAAAATAAAGAATATTAGAGCTAATTACAATTAAAACTACATATGTATGTGAAAATCTACTTGTTATCAACTTACTTGCTAAGTAACGGAGTACATATTCTAATTATATATATATATATATATATATATATATATATATATATATATATATATATATATATATATATATATATATATATATATATATATATAATTTATTATAAATATATATAAATTAATGTAAGTGGTAAGAGAGGTATGGGGAGACCTCGGCTGACCTTCAAAAACACAGTATCTACGATGCTGGAGGTAATTCAAGCAAAAAGCCTGAGGACCCCCCGGAAGTCGTGTATGAAGAGGTTGATGACAATGGACGAAGCGAAAGAGGTACGCCGAGACCGTAGCGTTTGGAGCCCTATTCTCTCTGTCTACCCCGCTAGGGATATAGCGTGAAGCTAAGTTATGTTAATCTTAAGAATATTTATACATATTCAAATTTAAATAGATTCAAACATAAGAATCCCGAGGATCCTTCTGAAGTTCCAAACGGTTTTCTCTCCGACTGTCGCACTGACACTCTCAAATCGCTGCGTGCGTTAGCTGACAAGTCTCTGGCCGGCGCTAAAGTGTACGACAAGTTCCAATTCGAGAGAATCGGATTCTTCTCCGTTGATCCTGATACAAGCTCTAATTTGGTGCGTAGAATAAAACTAAATTTATTATTTAATGAATGACGATGTGGTCGTAGTGCAGTGGGAAACCCCTTAGCTGTAAACAAGATGGTTGATATGTATTACTCCTAACATCATTTCTTCGCTCTTGCTCAAGATCAATCTTCTCAAAAATTAGGCGGTACGTAAGGAACAGTCTCTTAATTCCTGTGTCCTTCTTGACTACCCTGATCTGTGGTGCAATGTATTGTAAGCATAGCTTTGTATAAGCTAATAATAATTCTAGGGGTCTAAAATCTATACGGACGTTTATCAATGTAATAGGGCCTAAAATAGTGATTTTTTATTTTGTCTGTTTGTCTGTGCGTTTCTACGGACGCTAACCAGATTAAAATATATTTTTTGCTATTACATTTTTACAACCTTTCAACTATATTTAGTGTTTGTTTTATTTCAATCGTTTAGGAATTGAATTGAATAAACAATTTATGTCAATTTAAAATATTTAGTTCGAAAAAAATGCTACAAAGTTTTTATTCATTTAGCTGAAATTTCCTTTTTCAATGTCTTAAAGATGATATGAATAATAATTATTAAAACAAACAAAATTGAATTATTAAATTGTGTAATTGAGATTAGTGAATAGTGTAATTTAAGAGCCGGTTGCTAGTGTTGGAAGAAGTTTTGATTTTTTCTTTTTTGCGGATCATACACGCTGTTCCACTCAAGAAACATGTATGTATTTGTACTACAATTGACTTATAAATTTTGTTCTAAAATTAGATGTGTTAAATAATTTTAGTAAATATATGTATTTTCTCATTATTAAATTTTATGTTAATTTATTTCTTTGCAGATGGTCTTCAATAGAACAGTATCTCTGAAAGAAGATTCTGGAAAATAATTATATACAATTTTTTACTATGTATGTGTATTTATTGTCATTTTTATATTTATAACCGTTTATAAAATAAATAATTTATTATTTACTGTTGGATGTTTGACTGAATTGTTCATTATGATTAATTTATCCATTAAAATTTCTGAAAATTATTGTTACTTTAAGTTATGGAATATAATGTTGGACTAAACCGACATTTTAATTTAATTTAGTACATTAAATTAAACATAATTTTTAATTACTGTCACGCAATTTGTTCTCCATTGCTCAATTATTTCTTAATCATAATTAGAAAGTACCAATATTTATATATGTTAATTTTCTTGTTCGTATAAATTATTGAAAAACACATAAAAGTTAGTAGAATATGAGAAATATATCTAAAGAACGTGTTTTCTGTTTTGATTTCAATTAATAAGATACTTAGAAAGCGACTCGTCTTTCCCATTTTGGCATCTATCCTGCTTATACCCTATCAAGATGAAACGTTAAAAAACTGTGTTGATACATTGTGAAAAAATATGCTGTAGAGGATTAAAATAAGTAATGTAAGACTTGTCTATGGTTTTAAGGATTTTTGTTTCTCTGTATATCTTTGTAACTACTGGACCGATTTGAATGATACTTCTTTGTTGTGTAGCTATTAGGCCTGGTCCTGGCAATATTTGATTATTACACTTTCACACCTGATGTGGAACCGTAGGGTACTGTTACTGAACTATTAAAAAAAACTAAATCGCCCTACTAAAACTGTTTTGTTGTGAGAATTTTCCAATGAGATATATCAATTAAAGATCTGGAGCATATGATAAACCACCAGTACAGTCCAGCAAAAGAAATAATAGAATGCCGCTTTAACAGCATTTTCTATTGACATATTGAAATTGAAGATCTGGAACATCTGATTAATAACCACAGGACACATTAACCCAACAGTAAGAACGTCGACTTCATTAATAACATTTCAAAAACCCTATAAGAAATCATGAAATGTTGCCTCAGTGAAAAATGTTTAAGACGTTAGGTATTTTCCAATGATATGTAAAAAAATGTAATATATGTCGAAAAACTACGATAGTTTAGATAAATTAGGTACTAGCCGCTTGACCCGTATTATACATTGTGATTATTTATTTTATATACCGTACACCAATATATAAAATCACGAATCCATTGGTTTTTATAATTTAATGCAGCCTACTTATAAATGAAATATTATAATACCTATTTTTTATATTGTCATATAACAACATAAGTGTATATTGGTTTGTAATATGGCAACATTTACCTTTTACTTGTTAAATTATCATTCATTTAAAACTGTTACCAATTTTAATATATTATTCTTTATTCCTCCATAACAGCGTTAATGTAAACGTTTATAAAACTTATTCATAACCAAATGTTAGGGGTTCATCTATATTAATCTATATTTTTCAAATATTTATATTTTAACTATTTTTATTATATTTTTTTTTATTTTTACACCACGCATATAATAAACTGACAGAGATTTATAACTTATAAGAGACAATGTACAAAAGGCGATCTTATGGCTAAATAGCCATCTCTTTCAGATAACCTTTTGAGCGAAAAGATACCGATATTAAAATTAACAGGTAGATAGATGGTGGAAGTACAGAATGTAAAGGAGTAACAAAATTAATAATATTCTAATATATACATACATACTATATACATACAATAAGCGTACCGTGAGAGAAATACTATAAATTTAACATAAATAAGAGTATAGTCTAAGCTGTTGTTGTTATGTTAACAAGATAATGTTTTACAGACGTTTTAAACGATAAGAATTATTTTGCCTGACGAATATTAACGGGTAAGTGATTCCATAATTTTATTGCTTGAACAGCAAACGACTGATCATATATTTTTGTTTTATGTTTAGGAATGCGTAGCGTTAAATTACGTGATGTTCGAACCGCGTTCCCCTGTGTAGCGATAAAATTAAATTTGTCCTTCAAATAAGAAGGAACAGTACGGTAGAATAATACGCAGTTCAAGAAGGTAAGAATATGTAAATTCTGGCGACAACGTATAGGAAGCCAAATATGAATTCAATAGTAAGACTGAATTCGCTCAAATTTATTAAGTTGGTCCTCGGTTACATTGGTAAAGCTTGCATCTGCATTAAGAATTCGTAGTAACAGAGAGTTTGCTAGCATAATTTTGTTGGGTATGGGTACTACAGACCGCAATCGACGCAAAGATTTTAAAGCCAAGAAAGTTTTCCTACTTATGTGGTTAATGTGTACTGACCTCGCCAAAGTTTGATCAAAATATACCCCAAGAATTTTCACATTATTGCAAAAACGAATGCAGGTATCATCGTAAATAACAAGTGGTACACTAGTCCAATCAATCTTACGTATAACCTGGACTACCAATAACAATTACCTGTGATTTATTAGGGTTTTACATTAATTAATATAATAAGACTGACTTCACTAGTAAATTGTATAAAGGTTGTTATCGACATCACTGATTGTATTAGATAGGTCGTCTAGGGTACATTGACGATAAATTTGAATATCATCTGCATACATATGATAGAGAGAAGAAATATTATTAATAATAGAGTTAATGAAAATTGAAAAAAGTAAAGGAAAAAGCACGCCGCCTTGAGGCCTGTGTGATTAAATGAAATTTACCTACTCACAATTATTGTTGTCAATCCAAACCAGTAAATTGTCAAAATAACTTAGTTTATAATAATTTTTAAGTGTTATAACTATACGCTACGCGTCTCGGCGCCGCACTAGCCGCTCGCTCCCGCTGAATCGTACGGCGTACTTTATGACTGTGATATCTTCTAAAATAACCATTTTTTATTTTTTTAATAATGCTTTTAAAATTTATACCATATAATTATGTATTATTATTATTATCTGCATTTTCTAAAATTTATTTGCATAAATATACCAGTAGTTTCAAGCAAAATAAATATCACAATACTTTTAATAATAGATAAAGGTATAGGTAAAAAAGTAGTGAAACTATATATATGTAACGAGTTGTTTGTATATTTATTATTCTCTATCTTTTACATGGTTAAATGGGTAGGTCACATTAGTTTAATCGATGTATAGCGTTGAAATAACAATATATACGACAGTCGGCATAAAAATGAACCAAACGTCGAAATTTGTAACAAGCCTATAAGAATTTCGACGTAGCTTGATAAGAACGTATGGCTTAGTTGTTCATAGTGCTTGGACGGTTTCCAAGAGGCGTGGGTTCAAATTCTTATACGCTTTTAAATTTAAATTTAGTATTTTCTTTCCTAAGTGTGGAACAACACTTTAAAAAACAGTAAAAATATTGAATAATGAGAACAAATAGCATTTTCTCTTCTTAAACCATAGTTCTTACGAATTGTCTTTAGGAAGCGGAAATTTGTAAAAATAATTTCGATGTAGCGTGATAAGAACGTATGGCTTAGTTGCGCGGTATCAAATCCTGCTACGTTCAAATTCATAAACGCATTTAAATTTAGCATTTCCTTTCCTAAGTGTAGAATAACACTTTAAAAATAGTAAAAAGCTTAAGACATGCTCTTTTAGGATCTCAACGACGTGTCGTCCTACATCACCGGCAAAACAAAGAAGTGTATCACTGTCATTGGCGTTGTTGTCATATTATACGCAGTCTAAAAGCTTTGCTTTTGTGAATTTCGGAGTTCGACCAGATAACTGATAAAGGTATCAGTCCAGACCATTCCAACTTGATGTATCTTGACTCAATGAACCTAGTACAAGAGATTACTCCTTGTTTTGATAGGAATGGACACAGACATCATTGATTTTTGTCTCTTCATCCGAATTCATCTATGTCCACTTCTGCTGTAGGGATTTTCTGCAAAAGGAATTCATAGCAACCTTCCTCCTTTATAAAATTGGAAAACTTTTCAGCGTCTGGCGCTCCGTTGTCTAAAGCCGAATTGGCTCACTCTTAGCTTATAACCGCAATGTTGCATGTTGCATAGAAATGCTCTGCCATAACTATGTAGCTATACATGGGCTTAGAGATAACCCCCGCTACTATACATTATTATGTCATGGCAGATCAAGTCAACGACGTTGTTTGTAGCCGTATTGCACCCACTGATTCTTTGTACTTTTTGCGTCACCGTTACCATAGCCTTAAACCTGTAGCAACGAATAGCAGAGTTGCCAAAGACTGAGGATAGTTTTTTTATACGCTTCACAATTGGGAGTATTTACCATAATCACCGCGATTCGCTGGCGGAGCAGTGATCGCAGAAGACTGATCTTTTCGGAGTCACAGATGCCCATTTCCCGCTGTTTGTATAACCTTAGTATTTTAAATATATATATATGAAGCAAGAGCGAGAGTTAGCAATGATATAGTGAAATTTTAATTAACCTTCAGGAACGAGAAAAAGTCAGCGGAAAATATGAAGACTTTTCATAGGGTGCCGCGACGGCGGCAAGGGTTTATATGATGTTAAGTGCACACCCATAGGCTTTTTCATATTTGAATGTAACTAACAATTAGTAATAAGCGACTACTAATATTATTTTTTTATTACTTTGATCAATTGGTAATTACAACTACGTCATTTTTATTTCTGGGAACAATAAAATGTGTTTTACGTTAATAAACATTTAAATACAACAAGAAATAAAACATTACAGTGATTACTTTTGAAAAATCTAAATCATCCATGATTTTCATACAAATTGTTCCAAAAACGACGCATAAACCTTTCGTAACTTTTGAATGCGATTGATTGCATTGACTTAGAAATTTGACATTCTCCGAATTCCAAGAGATGGTAATCAGAAAATATCTTGTCTTGGCAGACGACGGTCTTAACTGATGGTCTATAAAGGGATTCTATAGGAGTTCCGTTTCTTCTATTAAGTTACGGAATCCTAAATAAAGCTATAACGCAAAAAATACTATAAAATCAATATACAGTTATGTTAAATGGATAGTACAATATGTCATCGATAACGCTAGTCAGAGCGAGTGAAGGTCTCGACTCGGGTAGAGGCTACACTGTTCGAGGGCGCAACGCGGCGGGCGACTTTATCGAGCGTGGGCGGCCGCGCATGTCACTTGTCACCATTTGTACCGTGCTCCCGCGATATGCTCTACGCGGTATCTCGCGCTGAATTCACATTTCACGATTAACACATTTGCGTGCGATGGAGGAGTAATGTAGGATTATAATGCGACCACTCTACTTAATATAAAGGTGAGTGCAACTTTACCATACGATTTAACGTAATGTGCCTATAGAATGAAATGTTTTTCCGAAGCCTTCTAAAGTGATGTTAATACGTCACTTACGCTACTTCGTAGTCCATATGACGTAACTTATCTTAGATTTTGTTTGTGTAAAGGTTAATTGTGTTAAGAAATTCAAAATTTCATTTTCAAAACATATTATCCATTACCGCTACATACAGCTACGGTTTAATATGACATAACCTTGGTCTGTGCATATAACATACATTTCCAAAAGTATGTTGTACTGGGTTACTGGTTAGTTTCACAGATACAATCTTTAAAATGTATAAATCATTTTAAAATAAGCATTTTTCTTTTTGGTACTTTTAAATACAGTGAGTAAGGCAGGCAATTACCTATTCATTTTAATATTGTTTTAAATAATAAAATTTATTTAATAAATATAAGTATAAAATAAAATAAAGTGAACAGAGATCAAGTTGTCCTTTAAAATAAAATAAATTTGTTAATTCTTCCAGCAATTTTGACCAATTATCGGTATCCCTGCAAATTTAGAGATAAAACATTTTTAGTATGAAATTCCAAACGGTGTGTCAGTCAGTCATAAAACTTACAAATAATGGTAATTGATAGTTACTATCTCTTATGGTGGTGCCAATTAGTGAACTAGAGCAAAATTTACATACTGCTATTTTTACGCAGCTTATGTTCGTTTATATATATTACAATGAATGAAAGAACGATAGCTGTATTATAAAATTTATTGGCTTACGTTTCAGCTTATTATTTATAGTTTTAATAAATCTGTAACCACCACCATCAAATCCACTGTCTTTACATGGAGCATATAGAGGTATTAAGAAAATCTTAAAGGGGACGTTTTGGGCAAAATAAGATTTTTAAATTTTTAATTTGTTTGTTTGACATATTTAGAACAAATAAAATAAGTATTAAGTCACCATTTTAAAATTTAGCTCGAAAAAAAAATATTTTCTATTAAATAGGTATTGTCTTAAAAGTGATAATTATATTAGAATAAGAAAGTAATTGAAATTATTAAATGAAATAGCGGGCGGCCGCGATCGCTATATACATAGATACATAAGTACTTAATTAAAATTTATTCATTGAAAAAAATACTAATACAAGCGATGGTACATATTTTTAACAAGATCTGCCATTAATTAACTTTGCGTCTGCCTCGGTATTCATAAACCTGCGGGTGGTCGTTAGCGTTCAGAAAATATATTGTTTTTTCCGACAGCTAATAAAATTGTCGATAATTAAAAAATAAAGTTGCTCAGCTTGACGCTGTAACCCGCATATAGGCAGAGGGAACTTGGGAACCTAGTGTTAAGACACTCCGTTCCACTTTCGTTCTCCACTTTCTGCCGAATATGAGGCATCGTGTGTTAAGTGGCGAAACTCAACGTCGCGTGAACCTCATAGTCTTTTTCGATAAAATAAAATTCACTATTAGGTTCCGAAAACCATTACTTCTAAGAAGTCCGATATTTTATTTTATAGATTAGTCGTATATATGTATATGTAAAATGCGAAGATACGCGAAAGTCATACCATGAAATAGTAAAAACCTAACAATAGTGGAACTTAAGTTTTTATATGTATCAATTTTTTCCATCTACTACAAAATATGAAACTTAAATTTATATCCATCTACGTACGTAAATGATGACGTTATGAGTTTAAGTAACGCAACTCTGACGTCCATGGTAGGTAATAATATCTGACTATGTTGTCTATATCGTTATTGATACAGATATGATTATTGTTAAATTATAGGGACTGACTGTAAATGCGACGATTGTAGGCTTGAAGACTACTTGGAGACAGATATTTAGACTTTGGATTTAGTTTAGGTTGTTTAGTTTTTGCCGCAATTATCTCTACAAATGTCATTGTTAACAAATTTGACATATGACAAATTTGATGATATTGCAGAAAACATAATTTTTTTTTCTATTTTTATCTTAACACAGTATTGCACTTACACAATTACATGTATGAAATTAATCGATCATTAGATAATAAATTTTTTGTTACACTTTTAAACACTTAGACATAACCAACTTTGTCAATAGTTACCAAAATCATCGATGACATCGTTATTATTTATTAATTTCAAATCTATGCACAAAAAGGAAGTAGTTTAATATTCTTGTCTGAAAGTTTAACACAAATAAATTTTGATTTTTCTTTAGTTGTATTAAAGTTAAACTCTGTTTTGGCTTAAACGAAAAAAAAACAGACTCTATAACGATATTGAATCTATCAAAATATATAAAAAAGTTGCAATTAAATAGAGTACATTTAAAATCATCATCAGTCAATTAAATAGAGTACATTTTTTCCAAAAACTGGACTTTTTCGTTAGTACTAGGTTTTTCGTAAGTGTTACCTGATTGCACATCGAAATCAAGAGAATGATTGACAATTAGGGCCTATTCTTCAACAAATGATCTTACCGAGAATCACTATAAAACTTAAATATTTCCCCATTTAAATTTTATAATCCATTACTGTTAATAAACTATTCAGCTTGTTTTTTTTTTAGTTTTGTGTAATTCTGTGGATATGTAAACACACACAATTATGTGGATATGTGATCACGTGTATATGAAGTGCAATCACACATCACTTATTCTCCACTGTTGAATATTGTTGATGATGTACTTGACATTAGAATTAATACATAAGAATTAAAATAAGAATAATTTTCCCGAAATTATTAACGATATTTAAATTAGAATAATAAAATCATAAGAAGCCAAATCCCAGTCAAGAACGTTTTTAATTTTTGTGCAAAAAACTAATTAGTTCGCAAATTTAATGTTCTCAAACCTAGTCTATTCAGGTGCTGGTAAATGACATACACAACTCGAGGCAGTATTTTTATCCGCACTGGATGATTAAGTGGTTTTGGATATGGAGGCATGTCGTGGTGTAGAGGCCGAAGCGCGTCAACGTGACATTGCAGATCGATCCCCACTCGAGTAAATGAATTATATAATGTTTTCACCACTCAATACGCAATGTCTCAGATTCGGCGGACAGTGCGTAACAGAATGAAGATTCTTAACACTAGTCAAGTTCCCTCTGCCTAGTCTGCCATGTGCGGAATGCCGCTTGAATATGCAATTTGGGAATTAGCATAGATTAGACTTCAAAATATGTTTCAAAATAGTAAAAACGTGGTTAACCTTACGAATATATTTTAATTTATCAATCATATTTACTGTTCTTTTCAACAAGACGTTGAAAAGAACAGTAAATATGATTGATAAATTAAAATATATTCGTAAGGTTAACCACGTTTTTACTCGCGTTCTACTATTAAATTCTTTATTTATCATAAAAATCTGTACATTTTGGATATTAGATATTGTGAAAATAAGTAGAAAATCGTCTAATATCTAAGTGTATGTGGCAATTAAAAGTTAATAGCTGTTGTTTGGTTGGTTATGGTTTATAGTCCATAAATACCTATAGCAATATGCGGAGAATCCCAGTGGCTCGGGCAAGTTGCAATAAATTTAGGTCGTATCGCTAAATAGGTCAAGGGAAACCATCCGGGATACGCTGTTATACGTATACGTTATAACTAGTATACGCTATGAACATTAATTGCATTCCATTAATTTGATTTTCCACTTAAATATTGTTGTTTACGTGTTGTACTTAATTATTTAAAACATTCACTATATCACATTAATGAGTTTTACATCTATAGCTATTATAAAATAAAGCAATTCTTGGAAAATTCTCAGACGTTTTTAGGTACCCTATTCTATTCTAAAAGCGTACTCATTATCCCATAAAAGAATTACGGACTCGATGGAGTCGAGTTACAGCACTAGTAAGCTTAAGCCTATTTCTAGTATTAATATTGTGTATATCACCGATTTTGTTAAATTATATAATATTTTAATTAATATTTTCAAGAATGTATTGAGACGCAACAGTAAACTTATTAATTTCTTTAAATTTTTACTTTTATGAATCTTTAAAGCTTAAGTTATACGAGTAGATTGAGCGAATAGCTCACTTTTGCAAGAGAAAGTAAAATGTCGTAGCACATAATATTATGAACGTTAGCTACGTTCAAGTAAACAAGGTGAACTGTTTCTACATCAATGAATAATCTATTTTTTTTTAACTAAGTCTAAGACTTAAGCTAAGTCTATTCGCCAATCCATCAATAGTAGCTACTATTGTATAATGGTAATGTCGAAAAATACCGTTCAATCAAAAGGATCTGCAGCTTCACTGTTCAAGAGTACGCCGATCTTTAAAAGTTTTTGTGTTTGGAGTAGTAGTAGTATTAGTATTCAGTAATAAGTTATTAACACTAAACTAATGTGATATTTTTGATAAATCGATGTCATTTATTTGTTTTTTTTTTGTTATATATCTATGTCAATAAAGTTATATTTTTATTTTTGAGAAACCATTATTTTGTCATTTATGTTTTGTCTACTCTTCACTTTAAAAACCAATGAAGCAAACAATAATATCTCATTCAAGTTTTTTCAAACGATTAGATTTTCGCCATATACATCTAAACAATCTTTTTAGTTAAATAAGAGATCAGAAAATTTAGTGCAAGTCCTCATTGCCGTAATGGTGTAGCTTTATCACTAAAGTTGAATGCTGAACCTGCAATTCTTCTTTATTATCTATACTTTTTTTAAGACATGTATGTATACCAGTACCTATAGTGGAGCGACCTTCAGTAAAACCTTACTGTTTGTTTATCATGCATAAAACTGTACAGTGTACTGAAAGTTTCCCGAGTAAGGACCAAACCCACAAACCATTGTTGGTTATTTTGTTTATCGTCAAATGGTGCCCTGTGGATTATATACTTACTTCTGTTAACTATAATTTATGAACATATTTTCATATTTTTTAAAAATATTTTTTAGGTATTTTGCCAAGTGATAATTATGACAAGCAATATTATTGTACAATATAATGGGTGTAGAAAAGCTCATGTATAGAGAATCGAAGTATATTGTGTCAGGCATATCAATAATATGGATATTCAAAAGCAGCACTTATGTCCACGGCTGGTGGATTATTTAACTATAGTTGGGGCTAAGCCTTATACGTCAGGCAAAGGATTGGCTCCTGTACAGGTATGCAATATATGAAATTCTTATACGCTTGTGCTGTATATTTATGCTGTGTATATTTATGCTGTCAGCATGTTATTTAATAAATAACATTCTCCCTTGCCAAACGATAATTGTAACGAATTGTCTTTGGGTAGTAAATTTGTAAAAATCTTTCTATAGAGATGTTAACAACATATATAAGTTGTATCAAGCAGATAAGAATTACTACGTAGCTTGAGTGAACGTGATTTAGTTATAGCGCTAGGACAGTTTCCAAGAGGCCCGGGTTCAAATAACGATACCATCAATATTTCTACGTTTCTAAATTTAATATTTTTCTTTCTTAAGTGTTATTACTTTAAAAATAGTAAAAATAATGTATATTATCATAATAGTGTAATTTTACTTTATTATTATAAAAATATTGAAAAGGTTCTTTATTTGATATCTTATGTTAGGCGCCAGAACTGCTACGACGATATCCATTAACAAACCATGACGACTTTCCTTTGCCATTGGACATGGTCTACTTCTGCCAGCCGGAAGGCTGTGTATCGGTGGGCCCCAGACGACAAATCGCGCACATTACAACCAGGGACACTACATCATTTGTTTTTACGCTTACAGATAAAGATTCAGGTATTTTAATTATCATATAAAATCTAAAATTTATTATAACCTATATATATTTGGATATTGGTTAATGAATCACGAAAAATAACACTTATTTTTTATTTTGAATAGGAAAAACACGTTATGGAATTTGTATTAACTTTTATCGCGCTGTTGAACGAGCTCCTGCACCCGGACCTCGTGAGCGTAGCGTGTTGCGTAGAGAATCTTGGCGTAAATCTATGGAAAGGAGTTCCGATTCTGCCTTCTCCAGGTGAACATTCAGTTCTTCTAATATTTATTTATAAAACTATTAAGTAAGAACGCTGCTTTTTACATACTTACTACGTGAACTAAGTATTCTTATTGTACATCCAAAATTATATTACGTTTTAAGGTTTAAAAATCAAATACCGTGTGATGTAAACCTTATTTTTTTTATATATTTGATTGATAAATTGGACCAAATCTTTGACCTTCAGTTAAAGTAAAATTGTGATGCAAAACGAATGTTCCAGTGACTATAGGAGCAGCAACGTAGCGCCAAGTGATTCCGAGCGCGATTGTAGCGTAGCGCCGCGCCTCGTACCCGCTCCACCCGACTCCGAGAGCGGCGGCTCGCACTCGCCCAGCCCGAGGGCGACGAGGAAACGACAAGTATGCTTCAAATCAATCAAACATCTATAACTATTACTATATACTATATTACTATCTATAACTGTTACTATAACATCTATAACTATTAGTTAACTTACCTCTGTATACACCATAAGGTAGGCAGAGAGGATCTTGTGTTAAGTCACTTCTTTACCACTCACCTATCATTTTTTGTGATATAGCGTGGTTAGTGGCCGCGCGTGTGTTTACTTAAATAATTGAATGTAAATTGATAGTTTAAATTCGTGATTATGTTGTCTAATAAATTGAAAATCATGTAGTGGCGCTCATAAATAGATTTCGTACCTTAAAAGAAATAAACTAAACCTTTATCACTATGTTGTCCGTCTGTCAAGACGCTCTTTAAAGGAAGCGCTAAAGTATAATTATCAAGGTAGTACAGAAAAAATAAGCTTCTAAGTTAACTCAATCCATAGATATAAGTAAGTGCATTAACTTATAGTTTTTGTCCCATTCTGTATAGAATTCGCCGCGTAAAAATCAATAGTAATTTTAATGTAATTGTTATTTTGTTATTATTATTTTGTTTTGTTATAAAAAAATATTACAAAGTATTATTTATATTTTTATATTCATAGTTAATTACACACATTTAGTTTCTTAACTTTATTCTTCCCTAACTTATTATTGCATTTGTAGTTTATTTACCCGCAAATTGTCCGTACTTCTCCTATTTCAGTCGGCGAGCAAGTTTTTTTAGCTTGACGTTGTATACCGCACGTAGTAGGGTAGGTACAGAGTAGGGTACTTGGGAACCAAGTGTTACCATACTTCATTCTCATGAAGCCAGTTCCTTTTCCAGCTCTCCACCGAATCCTGGATGCGCAAATCCCCGAAATGTTGAGTCTCGGAACGTTGAACTATGAAAATATGAAATATTTTATATCCTCGAACGGGGCCAACCGTTGTGGCCTTAAAACATATAAAACAATAATATCTCGATGTGTAATTTTTATCACTCTAAACGATATTATTTTTCCAGCGTGTGCGGAACCATTCACTGACTTCCATATGCCTTTTGTCACATCATCCTTTTTTTTCAACATTCCGACAGTGCCTCTTTATCCTTAAAAAATTAATAGATGCCTGTAATGAGTCTTCCAGTCCGAGACGCGTGGGCGCGTCCAGACAAATATTTAGGTAAGTGTTATGGTAAGTTATTTTAGGATTTGTTTTATTTTTAGGGTTTCTGTACCTCAAGAGGTAAAAACGGAACCCTTATAGGATCTTTTTGTTGTCCGTTTCTTAACATTATTTATCTTGAAATCATGTGGAAGTTAGGTAAGAGCAAAGAAGTAAGAGAGAAGTTAGTAAGCTGAGATTCAAATATCAAATATTGTAGTAGTCAGAAAAAATACAGTCATCGCAATGTAAATATATGAAATTCGCGTAATCAAAACCTATATAGATGACTCTATATAGATAATCCGATGACTTGTCTTCTTAAAATTTGCAAGAAATGAGAACTTCAATATAAATATAGGGAAAAATTTGACAAAAGAAAAGAATTTAATTGTAGTATAACTTATAAATAATAGTAATATTTAAAATTTGTGGACATATTATCGCATCCTTTTGAAACCCACGCACACCAAAAGTCCTTGGGATAATATGACGCATCTTTACAGTGTGGGTGTGACATAAAATAAAATAAATGGGTTACACAATTACAAACTAAACATAAATTATTTCTAATATTATATACTAAGTATCCTTTGAGAACATGCCTATAATATATTTTTGCTTGTATGAAATACTTTAATTTAAAATAAGAAGAGTTATAAAGAATATAGATAATAATGAAACTGAAAAATCTGACACGTGTTTTTTAGAGATACAGTGTGTGGTCTGTACTTACCGGACAAGCTTACGACAATACCCCAACTATCGTAGTGCACGACGTAAAGGAAATTGAGACATGGATACTTCGATTACTTTCCGCCCCAGTGCCAGTGCCAGGCAAAACTAGACTGGAACTTGAAGTTTTATCACCTACAGCCCACGCACCCCTGGTGTTTGCTTTACCAGACCACACAAGATTTACTCTTGTTGATTTTCCGCTGCACTTACCATTGGAACTACTAGGTATATATGACATTATTGTGTAACTCACATTTATATAAATGAAAATAATTTTAAAAAATGCTTTCAATATTTTTTTAAACATTATTTGAATATACCGCAAGTAACTAAATAATTTTTATTAAATAATTTTGGATGTACTGTAATTTTCTCGGTGGTCAACTACTAGAACAATTTTATTAAAGCCCTAAGTTGTGTGGAATCATTGAGTTCTGTCCTTGAGTAATCTCTTTTTTTTCAACTTCACGCTGTATCTCCATGACAGATTAGGCAGAGGGAACTTGGGAATGTAGTGTTAAGACACTCCGTCCCTATTGAGACGCTTTTATTTTCCACTTTCCGACGGCATTGCATGTGAAGTGGCGGAACACAACGCTAGTTTTGCCGTATTATCAGGACCAAAACTATATGGGAATCGAATCCACAACCTATCATGTTTACAATAGCACGCTTGTGACCCTACGCCACTAAAAGGCCTATCGTCGGACCAAAGTTTAATTTATTCTTTAAATTAGAAACTAATTCCTTAATTACAAAGAAACAGCATGTTAAATACTTATTTAATTAAACAGCAAAAAAAAAATTTGCAGTTTATTTAAAAAATCTCAACATTTGTAAAATATATTTATAGGTGTGGACACGTGTTTAAAAGTGCTAACGCTGATAATGTTAGAGAACAAAGTGGTGGTACAATCACGTGACTACAACGCACTGTCCATGTCCGTAATGGCGCTGGTGGCGATGCTTTATCCGTTAGAATACATGTTTCCTGCGATACCACTACTACCGAGCTGTATGAGCTGTGCTGAACAACTGTTACTGGCTCCTACTCCATTCCTCATTGGGATTCCTGCTACCTTTCTCACCTATAAGAAAAACTTCAAGTAAGACATTTTTTTTGGTTTTAATGGTTAATTATAATAAATGCGCTCGCAAAAAACATGTTTTATAGAACTGCTCTGCAGAAAAATTTGTAATAAGAAAATTGTCCAATATTTTTTTGTCAAAAAGTGCAAGCATATTTGTTATTTAGAAAAACTTTTTCAATTTGACCTTCTCTTTTCTTCCTTACCTCTTCGATCTATCCAAGAGGCGCGTGTTGAAATCCCGTTACGTTCAAATTTTAAATGTTTTGTAAATTATATTGCTCTCCTAATTGTGAATTAATACTTTAAAAATAATATAAATACAGTATTGTTTGTTAGAAATGTGTAATGATATAGTAATATATTTCAGATTGCCTGACGATATTTGGTTAGTAGATTTAGACGCCACCAAACTAACAAGCCCAACTGGTAACGATCAAGAGCTACCTCCACTCCCGGAACCGGAGAGTTCAGTATTGAAAAACCACCTTAAGCAGGTATGAGAAATAAAAATATTACATATTAGATAACTTGAAATGTTTAATGTCACTTATTTTTCTACTTTACACGCAATTTCGTGAGCGCATTTTATTCGTGTGCTAAGCAAGTGTGGCAGCTGTTTTAATTCTCAATACCTATCCTTACGCAACTTCTAGAATAACTCAAATATGCTCCCTGAATATTTCTCTTACTTATTCTTATACATTGTTGTAATATTTATTTATTTAAGTATTATTAATTTATGGAGCGTATGTAATATGATTAAGTAAGATATATATTATAACTTCATTAAAGTAATAATAATTATTGACATATTACAAACTAATAAACGTTCGATAAATTAAATATTCTTCTATTTTATCATATTTTTCTCTTTTACACTCTACCTAAAAGGAACTTTGCCCATCTTAATACTTTCAGTTTCACTAACATTCTACTCACTTTTTCCCTACTTCACTAGGCAATGCAAGTCATGGGAACCGCCGGATCTGGTGTAAATATATTATATACTTTTTACATTGCACAATTTGGTATTTAATCACAACATTTTGACAGTTTTGTGCCAGTTTTATTATAACATGTGCCGACCTTTTAGAACATACACAAGACAAAATTCTAATTCGAACCATAACTATAATAAAAAATCATCCCGGAAAACTCATATACTTACAAATCATATATATCTAAGATATATCTATATATCTAAGAGGGGGCATATAAGAAAAAAAAATGACTGAAATTTTGTTAGCATATTGTACATTAATCAAGCTTTTAAATTAATTATTTACTTGATAATGTACGTAACGCTAAACACAGTTTCCGTCATCATCTTAGTTTATATTAAGCATGTAGATATCTGTGTTTATGTATTTATAAGCTGTATTATAGTTTATAAGAAATATAGAAAATGTAAATATAGCGAACGCCCACGAAGCGCAGTGTTAATGATATGTTATAATGCCTGTTATAATTTTAAATTTTATGACTACTAATCTATATTGAGTCAAAATGTGGGCTATCTAGTTTAAGTTAAGGTGGTAGGGAGTATAATAAACATTTTATATTTCAACATGAATCAAAAATGATAAATTGAATCGTATAACAGTAACATCGTTAGTAGAGAAATAAAAACTTATGGAGCCCTCATTCTGATTCCGCATGTTCAGATAAAGCTACATAACGTTAGCATGTGTTATGCAATATTGATTTTTTCGCGTAACGTGGGAGTTACGCATTGATTACTGTTTTGCTCTTTCTAACATTGAAATATTGCAGTTTGAACATTGCTTGTTATTAATTTAGGTGAATATATAATGAATCTGTACATCCAGTTTTTTTAAATACTAAATATAAATTTTAGGTACTTTATATGTATATATTAAGTGGCAAGCGTTTGCAATAAGTACATGAATATTATATAAGACAAAATATTTCATGAGAAAATATACATTATGTTACAATAAAATTATTGACAATTAAATAAAAGGAAACACATCATAATGGAAAGACGTTGGAGCTTCCATTAAGACGTTAAGACACTCCGTTCTGTTCCTCACTTTCCGCTGAATTTGAGGCATTGCGTGTTGAGTGGCGGCGCTCAACGTCGCACTTTGCCTTTATACCAAAGGGAAAGAAATGAAACATTAAATATTTAAATTGAATCGAGTAGGGTAGTATCCCACAACATGTCGCATTACAGTCACACTGCGTCATGACAGGCCTCAAGTAATAAATACAGCATAAGTCCATACACTACTCTCACAGGTAATTGTAATACATTGTGTGTTTTATTTGCTATCAAATTTAATTTAAATTAACTATGAAAGACCTACAACCTAATTCATACCAAAATAAATACCAAATAAGCCGTAGTCTTAGAGGAATGAACGTAGAAGCTTACATTTTTGGCATAAGCATTTAATAAATATTTATCTATGTAAAGCTATTATATTATTATATATTTCTGCATTTATGTATGTAAAATATAGTAATATGCCTATATGGATAAGTACTAATTATTAAATACTACGCTCTCATAATATATATTATCTTACGTAACAAATTCACGAGCGTCGAAAAATTTTGTTGGTAACATTTTTATTTTTCTCTCTCTTTAAAAATATGTTGATCAGCGAGTAATTTATTTATAAATGATTTAAAATATTACCTTAAATTGGATTGATCTGAATATTTTCTTGTTAAACAGGCATTAAACAGTCTAACGACTAGCTCTGCAGAACAATCAGCAGCTCCTCTAATGCCATCGAGACGAGACAGCGTTGGCGGTGCTACGCTCAAGTAAGCGCTACTTCTTAAAGTGTGTGTGTGTGTGTGTGTGATGTTTTTAATTTTCACTTTTTTATTTAGAGTTTTTAACTTCATTTACTTCGACTTTAGTAATAGGGGTAGAATAATACAGCATGCCTGTTATAAATATAAAAACAAACAGGTAAATAGCAAAAACGGCTCTTAAAATAATTTGAAATTGTTATAAATATGTACTAAACTGATAAATTACCTAGTCTAAAATACTAAAATATAAATACTTATATAAATACTAATCTAAAATATATATACTTATAACCTACCCTACCTAAAAGTGAATATGAATATCTTTCAGTGTTTGTTTGTTTTGGGCTCTTAAATTTGACACCCATATTGTAGTATTCGAAAAAAAAAATAACCCAGTGCAATAGCGTGGCACAGCCGCCATGTTTGTTTTAACGTTATATTTCTACGAACACTTGATCTGCTAAGACGAATTTAACGATACCTCCGTAATGTAAATCCGTTCAGCGAAAAATGGTGTTCATAAAATTTTAAATGGTTTAACTGACACGACTTGTTTATATATTTATAAAACAGATGTACTCAAATTCAAATTCAATTTTCATCACTTAAAATACTAAATATATATTTATGCTATATTTTCTTTGTTGAAAGTACCGTTTTTATTTTTTAGTTATTTTTTTTGTTAACAAATTAGTTTATAAAAATGTTCTAAATTTGTAGAGTACAACCAGCGAGTTTTCGAGAAGGTTCCGGTTCTCACAGTACACCAGAGAGCAGGCGAGTATCTGTCGGCAGTGCGCACACGCAGCGCCTGTCGCTCGCCTCGTCCCCGCACTCCCCGCATACCTCACACGGGAACTCGCCGTCGCAGCCATTCAACCCGCTCATATATGGAAATGACGTGGACTCTGTAGACATCGCTACAAGAGTTGCTATGGTGATTGATTTTAATAATAAATTAATTTAAGTTTTTATGTAGGTACGTCTAAAATATTATATTATTGGAAATATTTTAAAATATACTTGTGGAAAAATAAAAAAAACCTTTACTTTATATATGAAATCATATTAAAATGTATGTAATTTTCAGGTTCGTTTCTTCAATTCACAAAATATCTTAGCAAATTTTATGGAGCATACGCGGACATTGCGTTTATATCCTAGGCCTGTTGTTGCTTTCCAAATAAACAGTTTTCTTCGATCGCGGCCCAGAACGTCATCGTTTTTGAATAAATTTGCTAGGACACAGGTACGTTAATTAGCTTTATACATAAATACAATTTAAATAATTTTGATATAATTTTGCGCATTTTTTTTTATTGTAATGTTCGTTATTGTAATGAAATTAAACTTGTCTGCCTTAATTTTCTTTCAGGCTGTTGAATTTTTAGCAGAATGGTCGTTAACACCGTGTAACGTAGCATTCCTGAGAGTTCAAACCGGAGTATTTGATCCTCGTCAAATTGGTGACAAGCCCAAGTGGTTTGCTGATCAACTTCAACCAATCCGATTTGCAGTTTGGGATGATGGCAGCTCATTAAATGGAGCTTTAAGACAATTGCAAAGGCAGGAAAACCAACCAACTGGTAATTTTTCATTTTTCAGATTTATGTTACTTTACTGATCATATTAGTAAATTGAAATATTTATTTAAACTGCAACTACATTCTTGACGTACATTTAAAACGAAATATCAAAAGTATCACGTTTTGTAAATATTATTTGACATATTGATGAAATACATTACATCTTGCTTTTAGACGAAAGTGGATCCGATTCAGAGGCTGCAGAAAGTACAAGTTCTTCGTACTCTTCCTTAAGTGATTTTGTCTCAGAGATGGCTTCTTCAGATTTATCACCGGGTATTCAAAATTTAAAAACATTAATTTATAACATGTTACTTTAGTTTAAACCAATACTGTTAATTGTATATAATTACAGGAGGAAATGCTCACCAACATGTAATTGGAGAGACTTATAACGCCGTAGTACAAGTGCCAATGACCTTATCATCATCTTTAGATCCAAAGACTGTAAGTTGTACTCCGTATATAATTTCACACAAATGAATATACATCATATAATTATTATTTAATATGTTTAATCTTCATCAACATAAATTATGTTATATAGAATGAGAATATACTCTTAACCTCGACAATATTTTAATTATTTATTTAATTATTTAGCAGCGTTGATATCGCCGCTCAACACACACTGTCTTGAAAAATTTGGGGAACGGAAGTTCTGTGATGTATTCTACACGTTAACACTTTCAGGTGTACAGCCCACCGTCGTCACTGATGTTCGGGGAAGAAGAAGAGGAACGCAAAGAGAGAAGAGAGTCAACGTCACCTTCTCCATCAGCCTCCAGTTCGGAGCACAGTGACCTGTCAGACGACGATGTGCCTGGTGCCATGGAACCTGAACGCACTGCTGACACATCAGCCCCTGTCAAAAAGAGCGTAAGTACAAGTACTCTATGCTACGCTAATTCACGCTGTATCTGGCATATATGCAACCGTGGGTTTAATTCCCACTTGGTAGATGATATTCATTTTATGCTTTTGGCAGGAAGCAAGACAATTGCGTGGCAATGAGTAGGCCACTAACACGCAGTATCTTAAAAATTGGACAAAAAGTAAAAAAAATATTCTCTCTGCCTATCCTGCTATATATAGCATTAATTGTCTCGTTTCCTGCCAAAAGCATAAAATGAATATCATTTGCCAAGTGGGAATTAAACCCACGGCTGTCGGGTTTACAATCATAAGGTGTGTCTCTGCGCCAAGTCGGAGAACTAATAATCAGAAAAAAATCATTTATAATAAGATAAAAGGAGTTACATTTATAAATAAAATAACAAAAACAAAATATTGAGCTCCAAACGAAAACCGGAGAACGGATTGTATTCTCATTAAGTTATACTTATGGGGAAACCAGAAAAAAAATATGCTAAAAAATATTTGCAAAGCAAAGCCGTGAGGGGGTCGTTAGTATATAAATATGCGTGTGTTTTATTGTGTGTATGTTATTATCGCAGTGTACATCTAAAGAGAATATTATTTTTTAATGAATACAGGATACAGATAGCGGCAGCCTTGGCCGTGAATCAGATTCGAACTCAACTACTACTCCAGCTACAATAGCGTCGCGACGCCCGCGCACGCCTCATGACAGCGACCAACGTGGGCCCGCGCACGCCCACACTCAGTCACGGCCAAAGGTATGAAGACTTCAACACTTAGATATTTAACTCAATATTTTATATAAGAAAATAATTCTGTGTTTGTCGTCCCGATAATAAAGATAGAAATATGGACCTGACTTTGAATCAAAATTCGTCAACATATTCACAGCTTCACGCTGTAGGCAGAGGGAACTTGGAAAGCTAGTGTTATAATACTCCTGTGCCATTGAGACCCATACGTTCTCCATTCACGTTGTTACCAGCGAGGAAATGATAATATTAAATATTTAACTTCTTCAAGTGGGGATAGAATCCACAACTTCTTGTGTGGAATCGCTTATTGGTCCCTGAACTATGACAGGGCGCAGTATTTTCGAAATATAAATTAATAATAACTTATTTTTTCTTATAACAACTTAAAGAGCGTAAACACCGGAGTTTCAAGACAAGCATCACAGACGTCTTTATTAGAACAATTTGCGGCTCAAGCAAAGGAGTTAGTAAGAGAAACGACAAGGCAAAGTAGTCAAGAAGGATTACTGGCTCATATGGACAAGGTATGACTAAATATTAATACAAAAAAAATGTTAGACATTCAATTTGCTTTTATTTATAGGTTTTTTGTAAAGATAACACTTTATTTTTGAATGTCTTTTTTCATATTATAATATTTGAATTTATTTTATGATAACATAACATGAAGAAAGGAAAAGTAGCACAAGGAGAAGATAAGAACCTTTTTGCACCTTTCGACAAGGTATCAGCTAGTGTTTGACGCTGTGTATACTGCATAACAATAGATTTCTTCAATTCAAATCACACATAGAAATTACAAATATTGCCTTAGTATTTACTTATCATATCAGATACGTATTTATGCAACTGTAAGTAATTTTATATGTAAGTAATATAAAAAAGCGAGGCTTTCACGTAAAACTAGAAATTAGACATTAGATTTAGTGACTTAAAGTACATATTACTTTACATGCACAGTTCATGTTCATAGTAGAAATATTGACACTAAAAATGCACGCAAAGTGTGCTACAGTGCACTACATGATATAAACATTCAAACGTATATGGTTAATTCAGTTTTTATCATGCCACTACAACTTCATACATAAGTATTTTGCAATATCCCTTTTAACCACTTATACTATGTGTACCTAAGTTTTTTAGTCGGAAATTCACTTCTTAATACTAAAACTACAATAATCATATATTTCCAGCTTACTTTACATGCTAAGAAAGCTGCAGAAGAGGCATCAAAGAGCGTTCAAGAAGCTTCAAAATCTGCTTTGGAAGCTAGTAAAACTGCCACTGCTGTCAGTAAAAATACACTGGAAGACCTTACATACGTTGGGAAGTCTACATTTGGAGATTTCACCAAGAGCGCTAAGGAAGTAGCAGCAAAAAAAGGACTTTTAAAGGTTAGGTTCCATATAAAAGTAACATGCTGCTTTACTTTCCATTACTAGAGTACAGTACAGTATTATTCTATCTAACCACTATAATACACCACTATAATTAAAATAGGTACTGCTACTATACCGTATTGGTGACGTGACTCACAAAATTATACTTATCCAAAAATCATCCAACGCGCACATAATACAGTCAGAAATAGTCGATGTATTAGTGTATACGTGTACTACTGCGCATGCGCTAGTCGCACGCCTGCTATTATCATTAGCATGTCGGTGACGCGAACCGAGGATTTTACCCTCTACCAAAACGCTCAACGCGCCTAAAGAAGTTTTCACTTCAAAAACAGACCACGCCTGTTTTTTTTACAAAAGAGTAAAAAGTTATTAAGTTTTTTTTTATTTATTTTAAATTAAAATTTAATTTAGAGTAAATTTAAATGAAAAACGATACAAAAATATTTTATAGTTTTTTACCGCATAATATTTAATATATGCAAAACTAATAATGACTTATCTTCCTTTTAACTCAGTGAAATACATAATCGTTTTCTTTCTTAGGGTGAGAGTCAAGAGGGACCAGGACCAAACGTAAGGCGAGATTCGACAGCGCTTCAAACCACAAACCTCCTTGCGACAACTCACCGTGACTTTTTCTCTAATATCAGCTCCGATTTGAACGGCCTTGCAGCGTCTACCTCTAGCATGTTCAGCGACTTTTTTAGTCCAAAAGGTGCATATTTCCTAAATTATACCTTTATGTATTCACATAAGCCAAATTTGGTCTTGCCATATTGGCATCAGTATAAACTTATGTTTGTTATTGTACAAACAGCAGTGTCTATTAATTACATTGTGTAAGTAAATTTTGCTTATTCTATGCGATTTACACATATTGGAAGATGACGTTCTTAGAATACATCTTTACATCTTACACTACAGATACTGCCGAGTTTTGAACATGGATTATCGATTTAATAATTCTAAAGGTTCCTTCAATCTAGATACCTCAAGAATTTAGCGAGGTACCCTGCCACTTCCACGGACTACTGTAAAATGTTAGAACCGTCGGTTATGTCGGTTTGTTTCCTAAAATGTATAATCTATATTTATAATAAATCTGTAACTGATCACTGTCTGTACATGGAAGAGACGTTTAATAATGTTATAGTGTCATTTAAACTCGTAAATAAAAATGTTACGTCAATTCAAAATTAGTTCGGTAAAATTGCTATATATTAATCAAAATATACGTAATTAATCTTGTTAAATTTTTTAATTTAATATGTGTCATAACCGCAAAAATTTAAATTGTCATTAAAGAAAAAAAATATTTAGGAAGGCAAGGTATTTCAGAAAACATGTAAAATATACATCTACTTTAAGTGAAAGCGCGAGCGCGCTTTACTGTTCCAGTTCTTGCCAAAATTAGCTCTTAATGTCAAAATATTATTTATATACCATTCTAGAACAGTCGTATACAGTGCAAAAATAAGAAGAAGAAGATCTTTATTCAAATATATTTTATAAAATTCAGGCAAACAAGTGAAACCAGCTGAGCCTCCGCCCGGCGCGGGCGCGCCGCTGGCGACATTCGGGCCGTTCTCGCAGGGCGCGCGCGGGCTCGTGCAGCGCTCGCCGCTCATCCGCCACGCCGCGCCCGCGCCGCCCGCGCCCGCGCCCCTCGCGCGCTCCGCCAACAGCGAGAATCAGGCCTTCCTTAATGATGTCAGTAAAAAACTTATTGCACACAACGTCTGGCTTTTAACATGTTGGTTGAGAGTTTCGAGGGAAATTATTATTTTTATTTCCTTGCTCCGGTGCTTTACGTCGAGTTCCGCCACTCAACACGTAAGGAACTGGCTTTCCTCTATCTACCGGCAATTCGGGAAAAAGAGTCAGTGTTTTTTTTTTCCCTATAAAATATTTATTTAATTAACATCAATGTGCTTAAGATAATTATTAATTTACTTTAGTGATTTTCATCAAGTCATGTTTACTATTCTTCTATTTATAGCTAGTACAACATGTATTAGAAGGAGAAGGCGTTGGTTGGCTCAAACTGAATCGTTTAAAGAAATTAATGGAAGATGAATCTTATAGGAATATGGTACTTAGCAAACTCAATAGAAACTTTAACCGCAAAACATCACCAAATGATAAAGTAGACGATGTGGTGAGTTTTTAAATTCACATACCTTGTGATTTTTAATAGATAACATAAATGTTTCTTATTATATATTTAATATTTATATTAAATAAAGATTTATTTTTCTTAATTTGTCCCGATAAAATCACTACTCGAAACGCCCTACTCAGCGTACAATGTCTAAATCTTGGGATATGAATAATATAATGAAACACATGAACTCTATTTTACCATAATCCTTAATATTATGTTCTGTTTACTCATAAATATATTATTGAGTGTTGTTATAAAAAAAAAATATCCACAGTTTATAAGCAAACCGATATGGAAAGGTATGCTAAAAGTTTTACAAGCAGTGGTTCACGGGCTGGAGCACACGTACTCAAACTTCGGGCTCGGCGGTATGGCCTCGGTGTTCCAGCTGGCGGAGATGGCGCACACGCACTACTGGAGCAAGGAGGTGGCGGGCCTCGAGCACGGAGGCATGGCCGGCTCCGTACTCTCAGACTACGCCCGCCAAGAGCTAGAGACACCCTCTTCACCTTCTTCTAGGAAGAGTTCTCAGTCGGGTATGAATATATTATTTCACATATATATTAAGTGATAAAACCAGTAAACGCTATGGTTAAGATGACAATAACTCAAATATACAGGGTGTCCCATAAGTCCTTTGAACTCAAAAAAAATATATTAAAAAAAGACTTTGATAAAGACTATAATATTTAATTTTTATTTATTGTTTAGTAATATACATAAGAAGGGAATTATTTTTTAAAAATCACTTCATCTAAGTGTGCCCCTTTTTATTTTTACCACTCCTGTAAACGCCGACGAAAATGTTCTATCATTGCACGGCAAGTACGCTCTGAAATGCTTGACATATCTCGCCAAATATTTCCTTTTAATTCATCAACTGTCCGCGGATATGTTTCGTAGACCTTCGACTTAAGGTAACCCCATAAGAAAAAGTCCATTGGACTTAAATACGGGCTACGTAGTGGCCAGGGAATGTCTCCTCTTCGAGATATCACCTTGTTAAGAAAAATTGACGGACGATGGGCATAATGGTGTTGGAGCTTATTGAAACGGGGTCCGAGTTTTGAAACTTAGAAGATTGTGCAATTCTGGTGCATTAAAATCCTCGATTATTGCCACGTACTGATTCGAAGTAACAGTAACTACACGATCATGTTCGTTTTCAAAAAAGTATGGGCCTATGAGCCATGCTAACATAGCCGCTCAAACTGTGACTTTAGGGCTATGTAGGTGCACCTGTAGGAGCCTTTGAGGCGCCATTAGAATTTTATTCGATATTTCAATTTCAAAGGACTTATGGGACACCCAGTATAACTGTTGTCAGTTGGTCTTTCTATGGAGTATAAAATGGGAAATCTTGCTGCTGAAATATTATTAACAGTTAATTTCATATTGATATTTGTTACTTTATACTCAATATATATTTGTTACTTTAAATTCAAATATTTTATTCAAAATAGGAATCAAGGCCTCTAAACAGTTCTCTAAGAGTGATTAATTTCTTCATTCCTTAACTTATTATTAAATCTTAGATTTTAAAGATTTTTTTATTTTTTATTCTTAAACCTTGTAATAGATTATGTATAATCATTATTTACAGACATGCCAGTTGTTAATTATCCAGAAATGGAATCAGACAATCAAAGTACAACAGAAATGTTTAAAGATATGTTGAACCAAAAAAGAAATCTTCTATTCAGCAAATTGACGTCTTTTGATTCTGATGTAAGTAAATTTCAATTAAAATAACACATTATATGGTCAATGTTGTACTTGTATGTATTATACCTATATTCTACAAGGAACACTTGCATGGACTCAAATATCATTATTGTTGTACTTTTGTTTATGAACGACTGAATCCTTCGCATGGCTGTATACTAAATTTGGGTCCTTGTTTACGTTTTAGTGTAAGTGTATGTTGTATAAGAAAATATGTACCAATTGTGATAATCTGAGATTTGTTAATTATTTTGATTATTTTAATTGCTTCAGCTGATGGAGATAATCTGTATTTGATTATATCATATTTAGCTAAGAGTCTTGCTATAAAACTCATATCAAATTAAGTACTTACATATATATAATGAATAATTATAATTTTAGTAAATGTGCCTCTATGATCGGCGCTGCTTAATAAAGTGATGTTGTACACTATTTGATTTTAAGTTTAAATATAATCTTGCACCCTCACTTGAACCTGACATTTTATGTATATTCATACTAGCAACGAAAAGATAGTTTTCTACTCTCCTTTTGAGGCCATCGTAAAGCAGCAGCACAGTGTTTCAATGTAAACGGGACAGACGTGGGTTCAATTCCCCGTAGGGTGATTTATTATGACAAGACCTCTCAAAAAATTGGTGGTGCGTATGGAACGGAGCATCTTTATTCATAGTGAACCTAGTTGGTTTCCTCTGCCTCAGCTGCAATGTGTAGCGTTAGGCAAAAAAAATGTAACTACTGAAGCGCGCGCAATGGTAGCTATAAGCTTTGGTTGCGTGGTTGTCGCAGGCGGCGACGTCGGAGTGCTCGCAGGAGAGCGGCTCCATCACTACCAATCGAGCCACACTCGTGGAACACCGCGCCTCGTTTAAGTCCAACCTCTCTGACACTGACGTCATGTTCCTCAATGTAAGTGGTAGCTTGGTGTACGCTTCATCAGTGGCCAGTCATTATAATCGTTTGCATTGTTTACATCTACGATAACCATTCCAAATAAATAACGCATTATTAGTTCTTAAAATGATTTAATATTTTACTGTAGCTATCACACACAACATTATTCAGCCTTTACACATAAAGAAGAAACACTAAAATATTTAAATAAAAGTATAATATGTAATTAATAAATTAATTACCTATACAAGAATTTATTGAACAATGCATACGGTCGGCAATAATTATGTTGTTTGCATGCTTTGTCTACCCCCTTTGTTTTTGTAGTGTATCTCATCAGCACCGCAATGTGCTGTGGTATTTCCGGACCACTAGGTTTTTCAACTTAGGAATGTGTTGTGTTTTACGTATTTAATGCTAACGTACTTAGATAAATTTACTAATACTAATAAATCAATTTACATACATACATACATAGCGTCACGCTGTATCCCGCACGAGGCAGGGTAGGCAGAGGGAACCCGGGAACTAATTTTAATTTACTAATACTAATTTACTTTTGTGATCTAATAACATTATGATTTTAATGACAATATCCATACATTGAAAATTACCGTCAATCATTTCAATTTAACAATCATTTTATAGCAATTTTGTTCAAGAAAATACTTTATACTTACAAATGTTTTTTTATGAATCGATTTGAATGATACAAATCAATAAATGTTAAGGTAAGTTGGCTATAATACATTAATGAAAACTGCATATAAATCGGTTAACCCGGTTCTTATTTTAGCGTTCACAAGCGCTCAAACACATACTAACTGACAAACACAAAAATAAAACATTGTTTTTGATTCTATTACAGATAAAAATGTTCCCAAATAAGAATATACAGACACCGATAAGCCAAATATGAATATAGTGCATACACCGATGACCTAAAATTTTATTACCTGTATTAAAATTTTAAAGAGGTTGTAGTAATATCTAATAAATAAATATAAAAAAAATAATCGTACACATCTTAAGATTGTTTCATTAGGTCGGACGAGCACCGGGCAAGGGAAGGACTGGAAGCGTGTTTTCCTCCAAGTCATCAATAAGTGGTCGACCAATGGCCGGAGTGCCAACAATCTCACCACTCACCTCACCCGAGACAGCACGCACTTATCTGTTTCAAGGGCTAATCGGTAAAATTTTATATATTTTTATAATAGAAGTATATTAATACAAATTTAATATGTATGTATTTGTAATCTTTTAGTTAATACATAATGTTTAGAAATAAGGCCCGTCGTGGCGCAGGGGCACAAGCGGTGAGTGTAACCGAAGGTGTGTTTGATTCCCACTCGAAGAAGTGAAACATTTGATGTTTTCAATTTAAATATTTTTTTTTTTTCATTTCTTCGCTCTGTAAAAAGGCAAAACGCGACATTGATTTCTGCCACTCAATACTAAATGTCTCAAATTCTGCAGAAAGTGGGGAACCGAAGTAGAACGGCATGTCTTAACACTAGGTTTCCAAGTTCCCTTTGCCTACCTTGCTAGTACGGGATACAGCGTGAAGCTGAGTGACTTTGGAAATCGAATTAATTTAATATTTCTCTTTGACAATATTTGGTTCTCTGAGAAAAGAATAAGAAGTGATAAATTTAATTAACTCAATTATAGGTAAGGAAAGATCAAACTTGTGGGACCAAATGCAGTTTTGGGAGGATGCGTTTTTAGATGCCGTCAGTCAAGAACGTGATATGATAGGAATGGATCAAGGAGCTAACGAAATGATGGAGCGTTATAAATGTCTAAGTGAGACTGAAAGGAAACGCCTAGAACATGAAGAAGATAGACTGCTATCCACTGCCTTATACAATTTAACAGCAGCAATGGTTTTATTCGGTGTGGAGGCTGATATAGTTCGTAACAAAGTGAGGCGCTTGCTTGCTAAAAGCCATATTGGGCTGGTCTACAGTCAAGAAGTGAATCATCTTCTGGACGTAGTTCATAATTTGGTAAATATCAATGTAATTTTATAAGTACGCGTAGCACAATACATTTATTTAGTAATGTCATAAACAATGATGGAATATGTGTGACTTTCTACACAATACGTATTATTCTAGAATAATATAATGCAACTAAAATATATCTTAAATTATTGTGTTTGAACGGCTTTTATAAAATATGAGAGCATTTACACTAGTAGAACACTACCACTAGAAACAGTAATGGAACTACAAAATACCGGGTAATTTTAAACAAATTCCGTGTGGCAAAAGTCAACGTCGCACTTTGTTTACCAGAACGAGAAAAGTAAAAATAATCGAGCCGAGCCGAATCCAACCGGTTCGATTATAGTTTTTGATATTTTCTTAATGAGGTGTGTATACACAGCACGGGAACGACATAACGCTGAAGGCGCTGGGCTCGCGGCAGGTGCGGCGCGCCACCTTCACGGTGCACGAGGGCGACGCGTCCGGCGCCCTGCGCTTCATGGAGGTGCGCCACGACGGACTCGTCTTACGCTCTACTCAGGGTAAACAATAAAAAATATATATTTTCATTTTTTTGTTCGCCTCTTAATAGGGATAATCTTATACATCAGCTAGATCTATATCAAAAAGGTGCGTTATATAAATAATTGATCACTTCAGTTATACACTTCTCGATCTGAAAACGAGGCTAAGCCATTCAACGTGTAATGCCTCCATAATTCTTCAGAAAGTAAACAGGAACACAACTGTCTTTACACTAGGTTCCACGTTCCTTCTGCCTACCCTGGTATTTTATACATCGTAAATCTAAGAAGAACTAAAGTAAGAAGAATATTTGTTACAGGTACAATTATTGAAAGATGGTGGTACGAACGACTGGTTAATATGACTTATAGTCCAAAAATTCGAGTTCTGTGCCTATGGAGGAAAAATGGTGGACAGACACAACTACATAAATATTATACTAAAAAGGTAAGAACAATTGCAAATACTATTGATGTTTATATCTTGTTTAACACTAAAAAAATCAATTAAAGCCGGATGTCGCCGATGATGTCTAATTTAACGATTGGGGCGTCTATTTGTCAAATGTTGTTGGTTAATAACTATCTTTCTATTTTGCTTTGGTACCAAGCTACGCAAATGGAGGTCCAACATATAACAGTCTCAGAAAGTAGAATATACGAGTATATTACCACTGGGCTTTTTCCCTGCTAAATGGACAGCGGGGATTAATATTTAATATATTATAATAAATGGTACCATTGGTGCTTTAGTGCAAAGCGCTGTACTACAGCATTAAAGAGGCGATGGAGAAAAGTGGGCGACGGCAGGACGCGGCAGAGCTCGGCGGGGAGTTCCCCGTGCAGGACTGCGCCACCGGTGAGGGCGGACTTATACAGGTATGACGCTGCGGTGTCGGTTATATAGGTAGATTATCGATGAAATGATCGGTTACTGCTACCGGTTTTTATTTGGATAAAAAGCATTATTAATTTTTATTTTAACTTCGTAGGTATAATTGAACTAAATCTGAACAAAAGTAATTGTTTTTAGTAAAAACTCATATTTTTTTCCTGTCATTTTAAATATCAGTATAACACAGATAAACAAGTGGATCTCACATCGTAGACAAGGAGCTGTTGTCCACTTATGTTTAAACAACACGTTCTATAATTATATTTATTTCTTATCTTTAAATGACCTATTTAATGATAATATTTTTATATATGAAACTGAGAACATCTTCACACATTTCTAGCTTAAATTCATATATTTTTCAATTTTTATAATATTCGCATATTAACAATGTTTAAGGTTTGCATGGAAGGCGTCGGGCTCCTCTTCCATCATAGCAAGGTACGTTTTTAATTGTAATTTTAGTTATACATATTTAATATATTTTTGTCAGCTTTATTTACATATATTATATATTTAAAAAATGATAAAGCCAAATCTGAATTTAAAAGTAAATAAGAAGAACTTCAGTTTTGGTATTGTCATTAATATAACCAGGTAGGTCTGTCAATGTTCATGCTTTATTTTGGGAAATGTCTCAATAATAAATAAATAATGTAGAATGTCGAAATTGTTCGGCAATCTATGGGACTGAGTCCCTCGCTGGCAAAAGCTTTACCGTCTAAATATGCATTATATTTTATCTCCGTACTTTAATGAGCTTCGGCATTCACGGGGACATAAAGTCGTACGTGAGGAGTTTGATTACTTTCTCTTTATCAGCTACCATTGCAAACATTATCATATGAATCGCTTAGACGACGCTCCTTTGCAAAAGAAATTTTGCAGTTAATTTTAGTGTATTGATTTACATAAAATACCTAGCAAGGACCACTCAAACTTTCCTATTTCGATTTTTATATTATCTTTTTTATATATATGTATTAAAAATATAATTTCACTGTGCTGATCATGTTCTCGTTTTTTTTTTTTATTTCTGTGGACTGCGGTTTATTTTTTATAAAATCTTTATATAAATTGAATACAGCTTATGTTGAAAAATGATCGTATTTTATTATTTTTTAATGTATGACTAACTGTATGTGATAGTTAGCTACCCGGTAGCTACGGCTAGGTGTGGTATGATGCATGCGCTGCGTCCCGCGCGTGGCGAGGCGAGGCGTGCTCGCTAGGAACTTTTGAGATGGTCCTTGACACGCGCTCGGCCGCTCTCAACTAATATGTTGTTTTTGTCTGTTCTACCCTTTCCGGACCCGCCAACCCGCGCCTGCGCTGAAGGATTTCGAGGTATTACATACTCAGTGGTTCGTAACCTAGTACTGGCTGGCTCCTCTGACGACCGCGCACCCTGCGACCTCGACGGCCACCATCGGTCGAGGTCGTAGGGCCCTACTTGTAGTTTGAGGCTTACCGATTGTTTTAGTTGAGCGTTGTTTTAGTTCCCGAGTGCGGCGAGCGCCCGCGCGTTCGTGCATGCACTTAGACATTGTTTGTTCATTCGCACCCGATAGCTTGCATTCGTATCACGGATCGTCCGGCGAGCGGTCCCGATCGGTCCCTCCTACAACCCGAGCGGGCGTCGAGCTAGAGCTCTCCCGACGCCAGTCACGAGGTCAGTCGTAGAGCACTCGCCATCTCACAAGTTCTGGCGCGCCTCTGATCCGCCGCCTCCCCGCTCCCACTCACTCTCCTCCCCGCTCCCCTCCTCTTCCTCTCCACCTCCTCATCAGAAATTATAAATCCTACAATGGTAATATAGAGGTGGACGATGATGAACGCATTATAGTATTAATATGTAAAATTGTACACACCCAATATTTCATTTATCCAATATCAATTTTTACACGACAACAATTAGAATGTTTAATTCAATAGGAATATTACTAATTAAAACAATATTCATCGTCACCCACCTCTAGCACCTCGAAGCAAGCTTAGTGGACTCTATTATTTTAATTGATATGTTTACCAAGCTACATTATCTGCTTTAGTTTATAGCTAAAAATACATAAATTTAATTTTATGAATATATGACTTAAAATCATTCTGTAGCTTTATACAGAGTTCATATCATTGTGTGTCGCATGCACTGGCATTGACAATTCCATTCCCCTTTTAAACCAGTTAACAAATATCCTTCTCTATTCGCTCGCTGTAATGTATCGCCTTTAATAATTTTGTCTTTTTTATGTTATAACTTGCTTTTATATAAAGACAAATTGTATATTTTATCATAGATGCATTCTTACTTACAGTAGTAATAGTTAGCACATTTTTTATACGTTTTAATGTATACTCTGCTTACTATTCCATTTAAATCCAAGGATAATCTTATTGTACTTCAAAATTACAGTATAACTATTAGCATCACACATTTAAAATAAAAAAAATATCTATATTATATAACAAAAATTGGTCATTGATGATATAAAATAAAAATTGTGCCGTGCTTTTGAGCTTTAAGAAAGTTGAGTAATACTTTCAGTTCATCAATAAAGCACTTAGTAATCTACATCCATGTTAAATTATGTTCAGCTGTAACTATCGACACAATCCGGCAGTAATTTTCGCACTACCGTACTGCCTACACTCACCGATGAGGAAGCAGTCTAGCACGCTTCTTCGATACGCACTAAAAGGAAAAATGCTATAGGACATTAGATAAGCATTACCAGATTACGTTTTACCTCATTGATCTCATAATGTCTACATAATATATTTAAAAATCTAATATTCTAACGCTAATCTGGTAATATTTCCCTGCTAAGCCTGCCTTTGTAGCTGCGATAATTACATTTACAGTTTTTATGTTATATCTTTTTTTTTAGTTCTTCGTGCGGCTCGATCATATAAGGAAGTGCTTCACGCAGAACGGCGGTATCTTCGTTTTAGAAGAGTTCAGTGAGTACATTCATAAATTATTGGAGATTTGTTTTCCAGTTCTTTATATTAATAAACCTATATAAATTAGCACTTGCTTTTTTTTAATTTGCTTACTATTTTCAGATCCCAAAACAAGACAGATAATACAAAGGAAATATAAATCAATAATGGTAAGTATTTTGTTGTATTCATCTAACGTCAGATCATTCCCCTTTTTTTAGTTCATGGTTTGTTTTATGTTGTAGGCAGAAAAAGTAGTGCTTGATCTCCATCGTTTCTTCTCAATATGGCTTACTCGGTACTATCTCGTTAGCGAAGTCAAAGGAAATCGACAGAATTATGCACATTACGTTTCATAGCTCACCCTGATGTATGTACACGTCTTGTTTTTTTTTTTTTCATTTTCTTTTCTAATACTCTATCGCTTTGCTTTGTCACATTTTTTTTTCAATAGTACTACCGATGTCAGGGTAATTGTCACGCTTTATTGTTATATAAATTTTATATGACCATTTTTTAAGTACCTACATGATACCTAAATATAACTAAGTAGATAATTATAAATAAATTTAATCCCGTAAAACGCTATATATCCTTTTTTATTGTACACAGAGGTGTATAATAAAAAATATATATATTGCGCTTTAGTATCTAACTATAGATACTTATTTGATGGATTTGAACGTTGATTCATAAATATATATTTACTAAAGTTACGTTAAAATTATTCCATACTTTTATTCATACATATATTAACCTGCTGTATTTTATATAAGTCTATCTAATTTAACATAAAAATAATGTTTTCGTACTTAAAATATTTCATAAGAAGAATCTTTTTGTTGCAATAATATCTTAGAGAACTTATAATCAGTCGACGTCTTCCTCTACCGCACCTAACGTAGTTTTTGGATAGCTCCTAATGTAACAATCAGAATTTTAAAATTAACCATTCATAATGTTTGTAGGCGGATCAAATATGCTACGCGGTGTTGTGCGTGTTCTCGTACTTCGCGGCAGGACAGGAGCAGAAGAAAGCTATATTGGAACAGGCGGCTCGCATTCAGCATCCCCCGGACACTGCCCATCCCCCACCTGCGACGACACCTGGACAAGGCGATTTGGCCAAATCTAGTACACAAGTAATTAGTTTAAAATTATTAAAAGAAATAAAAGCCATTCCAATTAAAAGCCATAAAAGCCAGCCAGATATATTAAAATCCACCGAGGCTCAAATATTAAAGCAAATAAATAGAAATTATTTTAAAAATTGTTACTATCCGCAGTAGCATGACTTATTGTAGTTTATTTTGTAAGTGCACGGTTTATCCCCTGAGGGGTAACTAGATAGATCGGAATGCACCTATTCTATATCTGGTTTAAGCTAGCGAGTCCGGCAAACATTATACGAGTACCTTCCGTGTTTAACTATATATGTTATCAAAATATACTGGTACTTATCACATTCAATAATTCTATTACAATTAATCATAAATGAATCTTTTACCGAATTCTCAGTTATTTTCAAACCTTCCAGAAATCATCTTCAGATCAGATTGACAAAAGATCTTTAGATATGCGTGTTGGAGATAGTTCGGAAAATAATCGAGTGCCGCCGGACCGGCAACGCGCCCTGCCAGAACGACCGCGCGTGCTGCCCGACCTCTCCCGGGACAAGGACGTGAGAGAGCGGAGGCAGAGCGCGGACAGTGCCGAGAGCGCCGTCGACAAGACCAGTCCAGAGAGGACTGAATATAAAGGTTATTTACATATTTATTAAGGCTAAAAGTGAAATCTCTCAAAATTAATAAAACCCACAGCCATCGCATTTACACTGGCGTAGGCTCTGTCCTGAAATTTAAGCAGACTTCTTAAATTATAATATGTAATTCGCTTTATTTTATATATACAGGGATGCAACTCGATCCACAAATACATGGTGGCTTTTTCATTCAGCTTCACCCTGAAGAAAAAGTCCTGCCTCACATGGCAGAGTAAGAGTAACCGAGATGAACTTGGGAACCTAGTATATTGCGTCTTTTTTGGCGGTATTCAACGCCGCGCTTTGCTTCTATATTGTAAATTAATATATACATTTTGATGATGTTGCGATTTTTGTTTGAAAACTGACATCTCATGTAAGCCTCAAAGAAGGCCAAGTAAAAAGTCTAAATATTAAAAAAAAATTTGTCAATGTTCATAAAATTCATAAATGACATTTGTTCCTTTATCGATATAAATAATAGATAGTTTTACTGGTTTGTTTGTGCACAGGCGAGGGCGGGCGCGCCCCCCCGCGCCGACCGCCGCCGCCCGCGCCCGCCGCGCCGCGCCTCACGCGCGCGCTCTCGCAGGCCTGCCCGCCCACGGTCGGATACGTTATTTACATACCAAATACTTCATAATCTATATACTTACATAATCTACATACTTCATAATTTACATAGCAAATACCTTGAAACTGATACCATACTTATGTACATAATAATATAATACAGAGAACTATTATTATTTAATATTATTATTATATTTTCGAAGTGCGAAAATTTTATTAAGTAGATTTTGTCTTGTCAATCTAGATTTCTATTATTGCTATTTACCTATGACTTGGCTGGTTAAAGTAATCAATATATGATTTTCACAATTATATTTAAACATTGTCAAATATAAAATAAATTATTTAAAAACAAACAGATTCCACCAAGGCCAGGCGCGGGGCGGGCGGGCGCGCCTCCCGCGCTGCCGCCGCGACAGCAATCCGCTGCCGCTGACATTAGCACTAGCCCCAGGTACTATATCTTTAAACAAAATATTTATATAGTACAGGGATTTCCACAGCATGTGTTGAAAAATTAATGATAGTTGCATTAAATTGGGCTTTTCATAGAATAAATTCACAGAATTATATTCACTTTGCGTTGTATATGCCGCATAAAACACGGTAGGCCGAGGGATCTACGGTATTCTAAAGCCTTGACTTTATACTATACACCGTTCCCCACGTCTCGACCAATTATTCGAACTCTGCGTGGTGAAAAAATAATGCATTCTCCCTAATGAGAAAGAGAAGGTTCGATTCTCATTAGGGAGGGCGCTATCCCACTGTCCGAAGACGCGCGAGGACACGCAGCCGACGGTAAAAGCTAAATAAAAATAAATTCCAGAAGCTCCACAACGTCGAGCCCTGCGCGTCGCGGGCTGTCGCGACAGGGCTCCGCCACGCTCGCCGCCGCCCCCGCCCCCGCCCCCGCCCCGTCATCTGCCCCCGCAGCGCCCTTCGCCCCCACAAACCCCTTCACTACACCTCGACACACTGAGTTCGTCATTCCCCAAAGGAACAACACGAGGCGACAGTCAACAGACAGAACCTAGCCTATCTATACATATTATATTCTTATAAAGTTTTATATATGTATAAGATACAATATTTTCATATATAAGAACTTCAGTGTAGTAAATACGTAAAGCGGTAGTTAAGCTCCATTCATGGAATTGCACATTTCAGCAATAAAAATAAAAGACATATTATGTAAAGTTTCTTATATTATGTATATGTAGTACCTATAACACACAATGATTGTTAACTGTTCAAATTGCCGCCATGTTGTGCCACGGTTGTGTGACGCTTGCTTACACTGACTTTCTTTGTATATTTCAAATAATATGACAAATCGTTTGTCCATATATCGAATCATAATTCAACAGCTTTAACATATTCACTTTAGCCTGTCCATTAAAAAAATTGAAGAATTACTATTAATTTATTTTATTACTATTTAAATAATAATAATAAAAAAGCTGATTTCTAAAATGTCGACAGAATGTTAGCACTCATTTCATGCTACAAAAAATATTTTTTAAGATCGAATTTGTATATTAGAGCGTTTATTATTTGTAATATTACATTGTTGCAGTCAAAATTTGCTTGTGAAGCTTGTACTTAATATGTTATTAATTTAGATAATTTATGTCCATTATTTAATGACTGTTTATCTTTTACACAGATTAAATACAATGCATACAGTGTTATTAAATGTTGTGTTAACATTCCCTAGGAAACTGTCAATAAAACCATAATGTCGTCATTTACATCAATTTGAGAACTATCGAGTAATATATTATATTTTTGTAAAATTTCGCCGACCCAGTAAAGGTTAAGGTTAGAATCGCCGACAATAATATAAATAATATTACTTGTAATAATATATTATGTCTCAGGCTATCTTTTAGTACCAGAATAGTATTTAATTTGATACACTTGCACGCATTCTTTAAAATTATTTACTAATAATATAGTAATTATAGTTCCTATCTCAGTATATATGTATTATGCCTAGAACATGTTCTTTACCTGATTTTGATTAAATAATAATTATTATTTCTATATGCTATCCTATGGTTTACTGTCAACAGCTGTTTGTTACATTTTTAGTTAGTGTCTGAAATAAAACAGTATATACCTAGAGTTTAATCTGTTCCAATAGTTAATGTAAGAATGTAAGGTGAGCATAAATAAAGAAGATTATGGTGTTGTATTTAGGACGAGTATTGACAGGTTATATTTTCATAGAAAGAAGGTGGTTTATAAAAAATACAATTATTTTAATATAATAAATAAAGTAGAAGTTGTGACTTGCGTCTGGGTTCATATTATTATTACAAGTCAAAATAAATGTAAAGCGTGACTTTGGTTTCGTGGCAACTTAGTTATGTATATGAAAATATTTTATTAGTTATAGCACATGACAATTTATTATAATATAATAATAATGAGCACTTGTGACTACTTGATAGGATGTTGTCTTACCCTGGCTCCCAATTAGAACTTATATTGTACTTAGCTTTGAATTATCTAAGTAGTCGAAGAATATTGAAAATCTTATTGTCTTGATTAAGATTTTTTAATATGTTATGCAATTTAATGTCTGGTAATTTTATATAATAGAAACGAAGATGCATTCGCTTCTAATCCACGAGATATTTTATTATGTTGTGTTGTAGTTATTCAGGGTATTGTCAGCTCACGATGGAACATTAGTACTAAATTTCAGGGTTGGCAGGTTTAAAAATATTTAATTCAATAAACAATAGCCTGTATTTATTGCTTCAGTGTTTCATTTATTTTCCTTCAATAATGAACTAGAAAACAAAGCTTCAAGCACAGACAATATTCAATGTCATAGAATTATTGGCACATATACAAGTAGTAATAGTTGGGTTTTTTAATTATACCTATATACTACGCCAAATGTTGAAATATTTGCAACATAAGTTACGGTAAAACTATAACAATTATAAGCAAATATCACAATATTTGCTTTCATTGGTATGTTATGAAACAAGTGTATAAAAAGTTAGTGACCGACCGAGAGTTCGGTTTCGGCCAAAAATTCTAGTTTCGGCCATAGTTTCGGTTTCGGCCAGAAAATAGCCGAAACTTTCGGCCGCACCGAAAGTCGAACATTTGTGTATTGTCGTTCTCACCCACCACGCCCGAGTGCCGCCACTCAATGACTTTGCCTCTTTTATCTTTGGAATTGGATTTTCTTTCTCTCTCTCAGCTTCACGCTGTATCCCGCACATGGCAGGGTAGGCAGAGGGAACTTGAGAACCTAGTGTTCAGACACTCCGTTCCACTACCGTTCTCCTCTTTCCGCCGAATTTTTAAGGCATAGCGTGTTGAGTGGCGGAACTCAACGCCGTGTTTTGCCTTGTACCAGAGCGAGGAAATAAAAACATTGAATATTTAAATTGAAAATATTAAATATTTCATTTCCTCGAGTGGGGATCGAACCCACTCGAGGTTACAGTCACAGTAATAAATAAATAAATCCTGTACAATTTTATTTAATGGTAAATGGCTTAATTGAATAAAAAATTTTTTGATTTTGATTTTAGTTTTCATAAGTTTCAGAATGTATGCTTGTATTATCATTTTTATTTCATAAAACAGATAATTAAATAAATTTTCTGTCTAAATAGAATATGCAAATTTATGGGTAAATAACATTAAAATACACTGGATTTTAGTAAGGAAAAGAATATTAATTTAATTTAATATTTTTATGTAAGTTTCGGTTTCGGTTTCGGTTTCGGCCGAAACTAAGAGCGAGGCCGAAAGTTGGTTTGGGTTTCGGTTTCGGCTGAAAAAACTGTTTCGGTCGGTCACTAATAAAATGGTCTTTAATTATAATGTTTCTTCTAATTTGATAATAAAACTACATTTAACAAGGTACGAGTAAACAAGGACGTCCCAAGCGTTACACAATTAGAAACAGTGTCCATTGGGGAGGAGCACCGTGAGCTTTTAGTAGACATCTGCGAATCCATGGTGGCAATTCGTGTGGTGGGAAAGAACTCAGCTTCAGCTCGCTTGTTTACCTTGTTACCAAGTATTCGCAACACAAGTTACAGTAAAACTATATCAATTATGAGCAAATATTATAAGATTTGCTTTCATTGGTATGTTATGAACCAAGTATATAAAAAGGTCTTTAATTATAATGTTTCGGAGTTATGTTTAATGATCTAATTATGTTAGACCAACTGATTAATTATTATCTAAACGTATCTTCGGATCCGGTCATCGAGGTTCGGATCCCATAATATGGCTGGTATGAATATTTTATCTGGCTATTGGCCAATTATTTAATAAAACTACATTTAACAAGGCACGGGTAAACAAGGGCGTCCCACGCGTTACACAATAGAGGCAGTGACACCATTGGCAGTACCGTGAGCTTTTAGTATATATTTAGAAGACCTACATCTGCGAGTCCGTGAGCTCGATCTAATATATTCGAACGGCCAATAACATCACGTAAAAAAAGATTTTCAGTGTAACATATCGTATAACATAACATAATTTGTTCATGTATTCACCGTAACTTACCTGCTTTAGTTTTTTATCAGCTGCACATGGCAGGGTAGGGGAACTTGAGAACCTAGTGTTTAAATACTACATTTATTTCCTCGCTTTTCATCAAAATTGAGGCATTTCGTGTGGAGTGAAAGAACTCAGCACCGTGCTCTGTCTTGTTGCCAAGTATTCGCAACACAAGTTACAGTAAAACTATAATAATTATGAGCAAATATTATAAGACTTGCTTTCATTAGTATGTTATGAACCAAGTATATAAAAAGGTCTATAATTATGATGTTTCGAAATTATGTCTAATGATCTAATTATGTTAGACCAACTGATTAATTATTATCTAAACAAATCTTTATAACATAATATGGCTGTTATGAATATTTTATTTGGCTATTGGACAATTTGATAATAAAAGTACTTTTAAGAAGGCACTGGTAAACAAGGGCGTCCCACGTTACACAATTAGAGATAGTGTCCATTAGCAGTACCGTGAGCTTTCAGTATACGAGTATATTTGGAAGACCTATATCTGCGACTCGAACTTGAGCCAGTGTGTATGGAGTAGAATAAATCAGCGTCGTGCTTTGCCTTGTTGCTAGAGCGAAGAAATGAAAACATTAAATATTAAAGTTGAATAAATCAAATATTTAATTTCCTCGAGTGAGGATCGCACCCACAACGGGTGGATTACAGTCACATGCTTGTACCCCTGGGCCATGATAGGCCTCCTGCTTTGTATGAAGTATAAACCAAAAAATTAAATAATAATCCAGTTGAGCTTGATATCAAATAATATTATGGCAGCTATTTCTAATTTGAATAACCAAATTTGCTAACATGTAATAAAGCAAGTTTTTATAACTCTGCCATATAGGAATTTTGCATAATACTCGTAGGAGCATTATGCATAATTTCTAGACAATTTAATGATTTGTGGAATTATCATGACTATTTTATTTTACCCGGGCATTGTGAAAAATAACCCATTTATCACTTGTTCCATAACACATATATTAAAAAAAATAAGAATTAAGACGCCTAATGCTACCAGTGGTGTAAAAACGTAATTTTTCTATAAATTCCTTTTGAAAATTTTACTAATCCAGATATTATCGATATTGTAGCTTTGAAATGTGAACGAACACCAACACCTTAACGCATGAAACACGTAAAATGAACTACAATAAGTTTAATTTATTTTATTTAAACGAAACAAAAAGATTCCAATAGAAGCAGTATGAAAAAACAAGATTTTTTTTACAGTAACTATTTACGGTTTACAAAAATTATTATACGAGCTATGGTCTATACATAGATCTTTTCCATCACGCCTATAATGAAATAGAAAATGTGCCTTCTAATAATAAACCTTAACTAAAAGCAATATCACAGATAATCCTGCTGGATTTAATTTACAAGCAACCAGTTTTAAATGAATTTGTGAAAAATTCATTTGATTTTGAATTGATAATTCAATCAAATATGTTTCACTATACAAAACGGACTCCCAACTCTGCTCCAAAAGTTCGACTAAATCTGTTTATGTCATAAATCATATCGTAATTCAGTCTCTTTACGCTAGTACATATGCGTTTATATACTTAGTAAACATAAAAATCTTTGAGATCATATTTCGGTTTATGTTTAACATGTAGTATTTTTCATACAAAAATAGATAACAAATACTTATGTCATTTTAAAATTTGAACTTATCGGGATTTGAACCCGCTCCTCTTGGAAAACCGTCCAAGCGCTCTGACCAACTAAGCCATATGTTCTTATCGTGTAACGTCGAAATTATTATGCGCTTATAAGAATATCGACGTAGCTTGATGAGAACTGTTTCGGTCGGTCACTAATAAAATGGTCTTTAATTATAATGTTTCTTCTAATTTGATAATAAAACTACATTTAACAAGGTACGAGTAAACAAGGACGTCCCAAGCGTTACACAATTAGAAACAGTGTCCATTGGGGAGGAGCACCGTGAGCTTTTAATATATATTTAGAAAAACGACATCTGCGAATCCATGGTGGCAATTCGTGTGGTGGGAAAGAACTCAGCTTCAGCTCGCTTGTTTACCTTGTTACCAAGTATTCGCAACACAAGTTACAGTAAAACTATATCAATTATGAGCAAATATTATAAGATTTGCTTTCATTGGTATGTTATGAACCAAGTATATAAAAAGGTCTTTAATTATAATGTTTCGAAATTATGTCTAATGATCTAATTATGTTAGACCAACTGATTAATTATTATCTAAATAAATCTTTATCACATAATATGGCTGTTACGAATATTTTATTTGGCTATTGGACAATTTGATAATAAAAGTACTTTTAAGAAGGCACTGGTAAACAAGGGCGTCCCTCGTTACACAATTAGAGATAGTGTCCATTAGCAGTACCGTGAGCTTTCAGTATACGAGTATATTTGGAAGACCTATATCTGCGACTCGAACTTGAGCCAGTGTGTATGGAGTAGAATAAATCAGCGTCGTGCTTTGCCTTGTTGCTAGAGCGAAGAAATGAAAACATTAAATATTGAAGTTGAATAAATCAAATATTTAATTTCCTCGACTGAGGATCGCACCCAAAACGGGTGGATTACAGTCACATGCTTGTACCTCTGGGCCATGATAGGCCTCCTGCTTTGTATGAAGTATAAACCAAAAAATTAAATAATAATCCAGTTGAGCTTGATATCAAATAATATTATGGCAGCTATTTCTAATTTGAATAACCAAATTTGCTAACATGTAATAAAGCAAGTTTTTATAACTCTGCCATATAGGAATTTTGCATAATGCTCGTAGGAGCATTATGCATAATTTCTGGACAATTTAATGATTTGTGGAATTATCATGACTATTTTATTTTACCCGGGCATTGTGAAAAATAACCCATTTATCACTTGTTCCATAACACATAAATATAAAAAAAAATAAGAATTAAGACGCCTAATGCTACCAGTGCTGTAAAAACGTAATTTTTCTATAAATTCCTTTTGAAAATTTTACTAATCCAGATATTATCGATATTGTAGCTTTGAAATGTGAACGAACACCAACACCTTAACGCATGAAACACGTAAAATGAACTACAATAAGTTTAATTTATTTTATTTAAACGAAACAAAAAGATTCCAATAGAAGCAGTATGAAAAAACAAGATTTTTTTTACAGTAACTATTTACAAAAATTATTGTACGAGCTATGGTCTATACATAGATCTTTTCCATCACGCCTATAATGAAATAGAAAATGTGCCTTCTAATAATAAACCTTAACTAAAAGCAATATCACAGATAATCCTGCTGGATTTAATTTACAAGCATCCAGTTTTAAATGAATTTGTGAAAAATTCATTTGATTTTGAATTGATAATTCAATCAAATATGTTTCACTATACAAAACGGACTCCCAACTCTGCTCCAAAAGTTCGACTAAATCTGTTTATGTCATAAATCATATCGTAATCCAGTCTCTTTACGCTAGTACATATGCGTTTATATACTTAGTAAACATAAAAATCTTTGAGATCATATTTCGGTTTATGTTTAACATGTAGTATTTTTCATACAAAAATAGATAACAAATACTCATGTCATTTTAAAATTTGAACTTATCGGGATTTGAACCCGCTCCTCTTGGAAAACCGTCCAAGCGCTCTGACCAACTAAGCCGTATGTTCTTATCGTGCTACGTCGAAATTATTATGCGCTTATAAGAATATCGACGTAGCTTGATGAGAACTGTTTCGGTCGGTCACTAATAAAATGGTCTTTAATTATAATGTTTCTTCTAATTTGATAATAAAACTACATTTAACAAGGTACGAGTAAACAAGGACGTCCCAAGCGTTACACAATTAGAAACAGTGTCCATTGGGGAGGAGCACCGTGAGCTTTTAATATATATTTAGAAAAACGACATCTGCGAATCCATGGTGGCAATTCGTGTGGTGGGAAAGAACTCAGCTTCAGCTCGCTTGTTTACCTTGTTACCAAGTATTCGCAACACAAGTTACAGTAAAACTATATCAATTATGAGCAAATATTATAAGATTTGCTTTCATTGGTATGTTATGAAGCAAGTATATAAAAAGGTCTTTAATTATAATGTTTCGGAATTATGTCTAATGATCTAATTATGTTAGACCAACTGATTAATTATTATCTAAACAAATCTTTATAACATAATATGGCTGTTATGAATATTTTATTTGGCTATTGGACAATTTGATAATAAAAGTACTTTTAAGAAGGCACTGGTAAACAAGGGCGTCCCTCGTTACACAATTAGAGATAGTGTCCATTAGCAGTACCGTGAGCTTTCAGTATACGAGTATATTTGGAAGACCTATATCTGCGACTCGAACTTGAGCCAGTGTGTATGGAGTAGAATAAATCAGCGTCGTGCTTTGCCTTGTTGCTAGAGCGAAGAAATGAAAACATTAAATATTGAAGTTGAATAAATCAAATATTTAATTTCCTCGACTGAGGATCGCACCCAAAACGGGTGTATTACAGTCACATGCTTGTACCCCTGGGCCATGATAGGCCTCCTGCTTTGTATGAAGTATAAACCAAAAAATTAAATAATAATTCAGTTGAGCTTGATGTCAAATAATATTATGGCAGCTATTTCTAATTTGAATAATCAAATTTGCTAACATGTAATTAAGCAAGTTTTTATAACTGTGCCATATAGGAATTTTGCACAATGCTCGTAGGAGCATTATGCATAATTTCTGGACAATTTAATGATTTGTGGAATTATCATGACTATTTTATTTTACCCGGGCATTGTGAAAAATAACCCATTTATCACTTGTTCCATAACACACATATATTCAAAAAAATAAGAATTAAGACGCCTAATGCTACCAGTGGTGTAAAAACGTAATTTTTCTATAAATTCCTTTTGAAAATTTTACTAATCCAGATATTATCGATATTGTAGCTTTGAAATGTGAACGAACACCAACACCTTAACGCATGAAACACGTAAAATGAACTACAATAAGTTTAATTTATTTTATTTAAACGAAACAAAAAGATTCCAATAGAAGCAGTATGAAAAAACAAGATTTTTTTTACAGTAACGGTTTACAAAAATTATTATACGAGCTATGGTCTATACATAGATCTTTTCCATCACGCCTATAATGAAATAGAAAATGTGCCTTCTAATAATAAACCTTAACTAATAGCAATATCACAGATAATCCTGCTGGATTTAATTTACAAGCATCCAGTTTTAAATGAATTTGTGAAAAATTCATTTGATTTTGAATTGATAATTCAATCAAATATGTTTCACTATACAAAACGGACTCCCAACTCTGCTCCAAAAGTTCGACTAAATCTGTTTATGTCATAAATCATATCGTAATCCAGTCTCTTTACGCTAGTACATATGCGTTTATATACTTAGTAAACATAAAAATTGGAAAACCGTCCAAGCGCTCTGACCAACTAAGCCATATGTTCTTATCGTGCAACGTCGAAATTATTATGCGCTTATAAGAATATCGACGTAGCTTGATGAGAACGTATGGCTTAGTTGGTCAGAGCGCTTGGACAATTTCGACAAGAGGCGCGGGTTTAAATCCTGCTACGATCAAAATTTTATACATTTTTAAAATACAAATACTATTTAATTTTATACATTTTTAAAATACAATATAAGAAACATACTAGTTTCTTTCCTACGTGTGGTATAACACTTTAAGCATAGTAAAAACTACCAAACTATTATAAATCTTCGGCGTCTGATTTAATGGTATTAAGTTGTTCAATCAATGTTCTTTGCGTTTCATCTGATGTTTTGGAAAATGATTCAATTATTCCTCCTTTTTTTGCATGCACTTTATCTAAAAGAAAAAAGCTTTCATCGCTTAATGTTTGGAAGGTTTCATCTAACTGGTCTATGATGCTCTCCTGTAACATTTATAATTTTATCATGGTTACTATACTAAACATTAATATGGTAACGACAAATCACATTTTTTTGACCTAATAACAATTTAGAGAGTGACGGAAATATTATTGAGGTAATTAATAATTTTATTAAGAAAGTAGCGACCCACTCGCGACGGCTATTAAATGTTGAGGGACGCCTGTAAAATATAATTGTGAAAACTACATTTTCAACTAGATTTAGGTTAGCCATTTCTTATATCAGCGCGTACAAGCGCACAGACAGATAAACAAAAATTATAAATCAGATTTTGATCCCTACTTCATTAATAAACAATTTTACGGTTTTTAATATATCTCCTATGTCCAGACAGTGATCAGTTACAGTTTTATTATATGTATACAGGTTACCACGAATATGGAGTTGGATTGCCAAAATATGGTAATAACATTGAAAAGAGAGAATTTATAAAATACCAACCTCACAATTAGAGTCGACATTTTCTCTTTCCTTCTCTTCTGGACATTTTGAAGAAGACTTTAAATTATTTATACATTTCAGTTTCTCTAATAAATTATGTTTGTTTATCAAACCTTTTGGAGTCAGAACCTGAAAAAGATTAAAATTATTATTAAACGAAACGTTTAATACACCATATGAATATTGGTGAGTGACCATTAGACACTGATGACGTAAACAGTTAAATAAACGGTTTTATTTAAACATTACGCAAAATGCTTAGAGGGAACATCTTTATGTTCCCTCTAAGCATTATTCGTTGAACTGGCTATCAAATGATTAAGTCACGAAATACTTCAAGCCCACAGGATTAAATAATCTTATTTAATAATTTTATGTGACCTGTATGTCTAACATAAAATCTTAAGCTCAGATACTGAGGCTTGACGATTAGCCAAAATTTTCCCCAGTCTATTTTACTGTATCTCACATATAGGGTTGGCAGAGGGGGAGAAAGAACCTCGTGTTAACACACTCAAAATTTGTGAAAAGTCGTTTTGCGCTTTCCAGAGCGAGGAAATAAAAATATTATATAATGCAATTTCCCGAGAGACGCCTGACAACAGTCGTATGCTTGTGCCATTGCGCCACGACGACTTAATATACATACATTGTGTAAAAATGTAAAACATACCACTTATAAAATAACATTAAATAAAATAATGAATTAGTAAATCCTTTGTAATTTTGCAATATTTATAATATATAGATATGATTTATATAGATATTATTTAGAAAACACGTTTTTAGAAAACGTATAAAAAATTTTACGATAAATATTTTTCTTTCATAACAGTAAATTAACACTTTAAAATCAGTAAAAAATATATTGTTATCATTACTCACATATTCGGCATTTAAATTTTTGGACTCCAATTTTTTGCCAATTTCTGGGTCAGTTGTATATTGAACGACATCCCATTGTATCCGTATATGTTTTGGTACGTAAACTTTTCTGGCTAACACTCTAAAAAAATGTTTGAAATTAAAATGAATATAAAAAAACAAAATGTGAATATACTTAAAAGAAATTCCACAAAACTTACTGATTAATTTTATTGAACGCTTCTTCTTTGTCATAAAAGTCAGTGTAAGTAAAACCCGGAAATTCAAAGCTTAATTGATTGTTTGCATTCTGCCTTCCCGCAATCCATCCAAGATTTGGAATATTTTTACACACAATCCATATCACTTTCCACGGTTCAGTATTTATTTTTTTGTCGTCTTCATCATCGGATATAACGAAAACATCGGTCATAGGTGGATCACAAATGTCAGTTTTTGAAAGAAAATTTTCAATATCCATAGTGCTTTCGCAATTTATTTCGTATTCTATTCCTGGTTGTTCGATGTGAGATGATAAACCGTTTTCTAGAGATCTTTTGTTTATTTCTTCTGGTTTCAAAACAAACATACCTCCTTCGTGTTTTCTTTTTTCAGTTACAGATGCGGATGCAAGACACGTTTCCTTTTGAGACGCATTTTCTGGTACAACTTTTTTAGGTATAGTTATAGTTTTGCATATTTGTGACATTCTTTTTATTTTGCTATAACTATGGACGCTCTGGTTAAGATTTGAATCAGTTTTGTTAATAATCAATGATTTGTTCATTATTAAAGGTTTTTTTATAATACCTAGCCGAAAATTATTTGATTTTTGTATTCTTATAGGCTTTAACAATCTGGGTGACTTTTCTGTTGAAACATTTGGTTGTGTATGTGTTTCATCTAAATCATCAACAGTTAATTCAGTGTGACTGACATTAGTAGTTTCACATTTTGTTTTAGGATCATTTTTAAAGTCTATCATCTTCTCATAATTTACTTTAGAAGATGGTATGTATAATAAGGGATTATCAATGACTTTAAAGTTATCAACTTTATTTGTTGTTATCCACGTCCCTCGAGTACATTGCGTTTTTTTATTATCATTCTTAGTTTTTACAGTTTCTATACCTAAGGAATCATCTTTTTCGTATGGGCCAATAAAAACATAATTATTCTGACTACTAGGTATGGCATAGATTCCAAATTGAGGATTGTTAGTGTTACATTGCTGTGATGAAAGTCTAACAGTTTTACCTAATCGCTTAGCGACAGTTGTTGCTTTAATAAGGTTTTCGTATTTAACAAAAAACCCTTTCTTAAAAAATTGTATTTCCGAAAAATCATTTTCTATTGTCATTAAAAACCATTTAGATTGTTTAGAACTCATTTCTGGTTCTTCGTTAGTAAATTGTATAAATTCACTTTCATGTCTTTTAATATTAGCAGAAGGTATAACTACACAGTCAGGATCTGTAATATTCTTACTTACTGATATTTTTTGAGTCTTAGACACTGTCCTCACATTTTCTAAAACATTTTCGTTGTATCTTTTGCACTTTATTTCTGTCGAATCTATTGTAATTTCTTTTTCTTTTATATTTTCATTAACCTTTGTTACAGAACCAATAAGTTCCCAACAAAATGATAATCCATATAATATATAGAAATTATCTTTTGTTTCTGTTGCATTTGTAAGTAAGTTTTTTATTGTATCAGGGTATGTATCTAGATCAGACAAAGCAATATCGCTTATATCAATGCAGTTGTTAAAGTATGGATTCTTTTTATTTACTGCCATAAAAATACGATAAGGCTTTTGTTTAGATATAAGAAATAGATTTTTTCTATCTCTATACCTACTGAGTATAAAATTCCAAGGATATAATGCAATTTTTCCATTTTTAGGAGGATGAAGGCCGGTTTTGGTTGGATCGATAACTGTTTGATCTTTATAAAATTTATAATTAGACTCAAGCCATGAAACTAACGATTCCTTATTTGGTATTCGTCTTATATTAGAAGATGCTGTTTTCTCTAATGGCTTAGTTACATCTTCGACAAATTCTTGTGAGTTTTGACTTATCACGCTGCTTAACAAATCATTTAAACTCGGCGGTGCGTCGACATTGTCAACATTGCGTGAATCTTCTCCGTCGGAATGAGACGCATTGCATTTATTTATCAATGAAATCATCTTTTTATGTAATTTTTCGTCATTTCTTTCCATATATAAAATCTTTTGATTTGTAGCCTGATAATAGTTTTCAGTATACTTTCTCCCTTTATAACACAAGGTTCTAGCACACTTAAGTGACTCGTAGAGTTCAGGAGATGTATGTTCCAATGGCAGCGACACTGTATGCGATATTGCTATTTCTTTGTTGTCTCGTGACTCTGGCCTAATTCTTAAGCTTGATTTTATATTATTTAATGGGGTATTGTTACATAAATCTATACTTTCAGTACTTTTTTCATGTTTATCTTCATCTTTAACTACATTTGATACATTAGGTGTCCCAGAATAATAGAAATCTGTAAACCTGCCTTTACAAAAACACTTGTACAAATTATGAACCATACACCAAGGTTCTATATTTTTTAAGTCTAAATTTTTGCACACCACTGATAAATATTTTTTATGCCGATCAATAGCTCTTAGTTGCATGTTACTATAAAACTCAGCATATTTTTTTGACGTTTTCCAGTTGCGCCTTTGTGATTTTAATAAAATACTTTTTTCATTACTAACGATAACAGTCTGGTGAAATTTGTGTTCCTCCTTTGCCAAAGTTTGTCCCAATTTCTTGTGAAAGTTAATCAAGCCTGGTATTATATCAGAGCAGTCGTCATCAAATGAATCACTAATTTTATATTTTGAAAAGTCACATTTGCATTTAAACATGCACTCCATTTTCCCACAATGTCTTCTAAATATATATGAAGATTTTAATGAATCGCAGACGCATCCAAGGCAGCAATAAGCATTTAAACATGTTATATTATTTTTAGTATTAGACGATTCCTCGATTGTAATCACAGTAACATCAAGCCTGTCTAGTTCTCCAAATTTTCGCTTACATTTATCTCTTATTTGATTTACACTGCTTGTATAATAAGTATCCTTAAGATCAGCTACATCTCTAGGATCATCTGACCCTGAATACATATCATCTTGTTTTAAACTAATTTCTACTGAATCTAAAATTTTGTTCATAATAGTACAAACCTCTGAAGTAATCATTAATTCATCTTCTGTGGCATGATATTCATCGCTACTAATTTTAATCTGTTGTTCTTTATCACTATCGTGACGCATTAGGATTTTACGTTGTGAGCACTTATAATCAAGGGCAAAGGTGATATTACAATCTTCGGTAATTTGAACAGGTGTTCCATTTTTTAAGGTACCTACCACTGAAACCGAAAAGTCAGCCCAATTTTTTGATATTACACCTTCCGCAGGCAATAAAAACGTACGATGTATAAAACTATTAATTGCAGGAGCCAGTGCTTTCCCAAAGGACGGTTGAATATCAAGACCGGGTTTAGGTAAAGAAACCAAATTCATATCACCAAAGTGGTATTTTTGGTATGAGGTATCTAAGCGTTTCTTTTTTGATAACGGCCCAGGTTTAAAATCAACATCTAAGGAATGTTGAAGTAGGCTTCTTTTTCTAGGCAAAATTTCTTGTTTTATCATAGGTTCGCTTGCATTACATTTTATTTTTTGAATATCGTATTTGCAAATAAATTTATTTTTTCCACCTTTACTTCCGTTTACTTGAATGGACTTGTTATTCCAAAGAACATATTGAGAAGAAAATGTATGTCCTTCAGGATTAATGTTCATTATCATTTGCCACGAAGACCTTGACATAGGGGCAGGTGACTCTAATATACTTTTAGCTAGTTCTTTCGTCTTTACATCATTTGTTGTGCCAACTCTTATCTTACGTAAAAGTAAGTTCTTTTGCCGCTCTAAATCAGCAGGCAAGTAAGTGTAAACATCAGATTCAAATATTTTTCTAATATCTTTAACTGTTTTAACTTTTGTACTAATTCTTTTCTTTGGCACATACTGCTTATCACTTTTAGGAACAAACTCGCAATCATTTTTAGTACTATCATTTAATGTATTCTTAACTGGTACAGCAGGTACAATACTATAAATGTCTTGAAGATTATTTTTTAAGGTATTTTTCGAACGGATTATATTTGAAACGAATACTTTGCTTTCAGTCTCCATTGTCTTAAAAACTGGTATTAAAAACTGAAACAAATAAAACCAAGATTCAAGTATTTCAAATCGTACAGCCTCTAATTTCAAAGCATGTTTACACAAAAAAATATCCACATAAAGCATGTTTAGACAAAAAAATATCCACAAAAAGTTATCGAAATCGATACAATATTATAAATAAAACATTTTTACATAAACATATAAACAACTTTGATATTTTTATAAACTTACTCAATTTACTTGTTAATATTTAATATATATAAGAGAGTAGAATGCTATTTCTGCTGTAATATGTCAAATTCGAATTATGTATTAACTTCGCGTTATGTCCCACACATAGCAGGGTAGGCAGAGGGAACTTGGATACCTAGTACCTACTGCCGATTAAGCCTGTTAGTCCTATTTAGTGTCGAAATTGGGGCATTGTGTTTTGATTGACGGAGCTCAACGTCGTGCTTTGCCTCGTTACCAGAGCGAATAAAATGAAAAAAAAAAAATTATGTTTAATTTCTTCAAATAAATTTCGAACCACAACCTGTCGCATTTATATATTAATTTATAATTATTTAATTTATAATTGATATTTATATTACGGCTTTATAGGCAGGTAAAATTTTAATCATTTTTTTTCAGCTTTACGCTGTATCTCGCACGAGGCAGGGTAGGCAGAGGGAACACGGGAACCTAGTGTTAAGACACTCCGTTCCACTTCCGTTACTCACTTTCCACCGAATTTGAGGCATTGCGTGTTGAGTGGCGGAACTCAACGCCGCGCTTTGCCTTATTACCAGAGCGACGAAATGAAACATTAAATATTTAAATTGAAAATATTAAATATTTCATTTCCTCGTCTGGGGATCGAACCCAGAACCTGTCGGTTAGTCACAACGCTTGTGCCGCTGCGCCAAGACAGGACTTATTTAAAATGAAAACGTTATTTGAATAATCAATATTCCAAAAACGTTTTCATTTTAAAATATTTACTACTATTTAATATCTAAATTGAAATAAAACGAGATAACTTAAAGGTAATATTTTATGTTATTAAATAATTTGATGCAGATAAATAGATATATCTATCACCCAATGGTTTGAATGGTCAAATCAATTACGTTTTCCAAATCGTAAACATTTTATCGTTTATGAATTAACGGTATCCAAAAGATAATATTGTTTGCGTTAGTAAATTTTAAATATATAAACACTGTTAATAATAAAAATTTATCTCACGTGTTTATCACGGTATACACCTTCAACGAGAAAACAACATTTAAGATCGAATACTAATAACCGTTAGGCATGTTCTTATATAATATCATATATAATATCATATCGATAGCCAAATTTACATATCCGATATCAAATAACTAAAAACTTCACATCGGATATGTAACCGCTACACGAAAAAAACGAAAACGCTCATGCTTAAGGCGTAACATATGTTCCTAAGTGTTGCTTGTCTGTAGCATAGAGAAAATTTACCAAAACCAATCTTATTTAGTAGTTTAAAGTAAGAAAAATATTTTCCGGTCTGGCAACATTTTGTACAAGTTTTAAGTATGTATATATATTATTCTTAGGTATTTATTTATTATAAACGTTAGATACGTTTTTAAATTTGTTTAATAATAAATTTAAAACAAGCGTTGTGTTGTTTACTGCAAAAACACAGAATAGACTATATTATATACAGTAGATATGTATGGAGTACTAAACCAAAATAAACATAAGATGTATCAAAATATACGTAAATGAGTTTCCTAATAACAACACTACATAAAAATAATTAACACGTACCTTACGTATTATAACTATAACTATAAATTCAGTTTATACTACGTAATTACGGAGGTCACGTGGTCTCATGTTAAAATGGCTGCAAAATTTTATCAGCACTCACAACGACGCCACTAAATGAATCCGCTTTGATCCACGTTAGGAAAAAAGGGAATATGAAACTTTTACGATATCTGTCCGAATTTAAATTTCACATTTATAAGAAATATAATAATATTCTGCGAATTATAAATTATTTATTTTAATTCTGGATTTTTCCGATGGCACAGATAGTACAATTTCAATTTTGTGACAAGCGCTTTCTGACCACCCACCCATTACAGATAGTAATCAAACCACAGTCTATAGAGTCAAACAAAAATATAAAATCAGTTTTAGGTTACTCTACGAAATTTTAAAAGTAATAATCAAATATTTTTTTAACTAGATATTGATATCAATAATAAATTATTATATTTTATTAACTATATATTTTAAGAATATATGTTCTATATATAGTTATATAATTCACTTATATTTTTATACTAGTTGTATAACAGCACTATATGTGTTGTATTACATTATTCTGATAATTTATTTATTTAATCTGAAATAGTCCTTGAAGTATTAAGGACTGTTTGATTTAAAGTATTTGCATTCTTAATTTGTTAAAAAAAATTAAAAATATTTATCAGACGCAAAAGTGCGAAAAAAGACGCAAAAGTAAAAAGAACCGTTTATTCTTTTTAATGATTCATATTTATTGTACATTTAAATGGTGATAGACACATACAAAACACCAATATATATATATATATATATATATATATATATATATATATATATATATATATATATATATATATATATATATATATATATATATATATATATATATATATATATATATATATATATATATATATATATATATATATATATATATATCATATGAAAACCATAATGGAATTGTTTTCATTAGGTAAAAATATACCATTATTTTAACTTATGTTTTTTTTTATTTATTCGAATTTTACTAAACAAATACGAATAAATAATCAATTTACTGGATGGCAACTTAAAACGTTATTTAGGTATTAGGTTCTACGTCAGAATTATAATCCACCTTTAGGTTATATACGTTCCATTTTACAGGAAGCATTGTTTTATTAGATAAATAGTAGTAGCAAATAATATCATAATATCTTAGAACGTATATAATGCACAACCTAACTAGTGCGTTAAATTGAAAAATAGAAACTAAAAACAAATACTATATAAATTTATAAAATCTATTTCGTTAATTAAACTTCTGCACGTGTTAAAAATTAGGTTAATCAATGTTATTACTTAGCATATTACCTAGCGATTATTTTATTTGAATTAAAAATGAAAGTGCTAATGATTTATCAGAATGTTATTTGAATTTGACCCAACATATAACTACTAGAATGCTGAATCAGTAAATTCTTGAAAGCTAAATTGATGTTCCGTTTTAAGCTGATTTTCTGTCCTCTTATCTGTCTTTATTTACCCTTGAACAATTTTTTCTGTACTATTTTATGGTAAAAAGCAATAAAACAAATATATTTATGAATTAAAATAAATTAGAACCCTCCGATTACTTATTTAATTATCATTATTTATTGAAATTAGTAATATGAAACTCTTAAGAACACCCCACCATGGCCGGGGTACCCATAATTTATAAATAGTAAGTTGGATTTTCTCCGAACGTCCCAACATTTTGAAGGCTTAAAATTAATATTATTCTTCGTTTGCGTTTTCAACGTCAGTGTGCATTTAATGAAATGTTCATTTTTTTGATTGGGTTTTCATTTAGCCGCAAGATATATTGTATTTGAACACTTCTTGATCCATTTAACCATGTTTTTTAGAGTATTGAAGTTAAAACTAAAGTATTTGTTATCATAATCACACAAATGAAAATATGGCGAAAAACGCTTGCTGCTGTATAACTAAACACGTTCAGTATACTATTGATCATAATGATAATGATCGAGAATAAATGATTGTCTTGATTATCAAAATCAATAATGACAATTATTACCTCCCCATTTTTCTATAATGCAATAAAGTTATATTTAACATTACCTGTAAATAAATTTCATAAGCAATACATTTTTATACAACACTACATAAATATGAGGCATGTCGACACCACGACAGGTTGTGGATTTGATTTAAGGAAAATGAAATATTTAATATATTTAAATTAAATATTTAATATTTTCATTTCTTCGCTCTGGTAACAAGGCAGAGCGCGGCGGTAAGTTCTACTAGTCAAATTTTGCTTAAAAATATACCTAGGACTCATGGTAGCTCCTTCGTTTGACTTTGAGTGAAATTTATAAATTAAAAATAATATTTTTATTGAACTATTTTTATTTTACTGATTTTTTTACCGTCACGAAGACTTATCTCTCGAAACATTTAAATAATCAGGAAACTTCATTGATAAATGCGTAATTTAAATCATTTATATATAAAAATGATTTTTAGAAATTTGATTAGTACTTGCAATTATATTAAGGATTATATAAAGAATTAAAGTAGACACTATAAAGGATAATCTATTAAACAACAATATATTTTACAGTTTAATTAAAAAAAAACTTGCTGCATTGTTTACTTCTAGGGAGTAATTGTGTACTTTTTCTGAATATTAACCAAAAGATTGAAATTTAGTTTATATTTACTATAATGAAAGTAGGAACTATAAGGAAGTATGCTATTGATAAAACATACGTTAAAAGTAAAACTAATTTAGTTTCATGATAGTTTATTAACAGTATAGTAAAACATACTGTTTGTCAAATCTGGATGAGACCTTAATTATTTTATTAAGAGTTTATTTCATAACTTTTCACACAATTTCTTCGGAATACTTCTTATCTTCTTATCTTCGATTCGTTCGACCGCCTAGTAATGGAAGGTTAAGGAATCAACGAAAAAATAAGTGCTTTTTAAATATTTGAATTAAAATGCTTCTTATGCATAGTAATTTTAGTGGTGTTTTCGGTCTTTATCTGATGATTAGCAATAACAATAGATACAATTATATCAAAGTAGGTGCTTTTGAGAGTAAAAATGTAAAAGAATTCACCGCAAACACCACCGAGGCTCGTGGCGACATTCGGTTATGCCTGATCAATACAATGTCTATGGAAAAGTTGTAAATGTTGAGGCCGCCGTAGCGCAGTGGTTAGCAGCTTCTGACTGTGTACTGAATGATGGTGGGTTTGATTCCCTCTCGTTCGTATACAAATTAATTAATTAATGATAAAAAAGAAGAGTTTTGAAACTAGATTCTCTCTGCCTGCCCTGCTACTTGCTTGCTACTGCTTGGTTTAACAAATTGTTGAGTTAAAAGTATTCAACTTTAAGTCAAAATAAAAGTTATATTTATTTAAAAAAGGATATTGCTTGTCTCTCGGTTCTTCATGTGAGCGATCTCGGAACGGCGATTTTTCCTGCATAATCGGATTTAAAATTTCAATACAATGGTAGTTTTATTTAAACTAATGTTCTTAATTCGAAAGCAATATCGTATAGTAATAAATTACCCTTTTGTGATATTTTTCATAGTGATGATCTTCTTGGGAGCCATTTTGATGACTGCCCATTTTAGTCACTGCTGAAAACAATGTCAAAATTAATCTTTTATAATAATGTAAATATTTTCTACGCCACATGACATTATTACAAGTAGTATCTGATATCCCATTAGGATTCTACACGAGTAACGGTCAGTAGAAAATATATGTTATTTTTTACTAATATTTATTTGGTGGGGTTCTCTACCATGTACATTTTAGTTCAGTTAAAAGAACTGAAGTTGAACTGACACCATAAATTATCATTTTTTGCAAAACTTTCAACATTATTGCCAAAATATATTCATTTTTACCTTTTTGTTCCTCGCGGCGGCGCTTTTGTTCTAGTATAGTTGATTCATCCGCTCGATCCTGGTTTGAAAAAGTCAATTTATTATATTTAGGGGTTAACATGTTATTCCCTAAATAATTTACAATTATAGTATTTTTTTTAGTCTTTACGTTGTAGCCCGCAAATAGCAGACGGGGAAATTTGGGACTCTTGTGTTAAGACACTCCGTTTAGCTCCCCACTTTTCACGCGATTTTTGAGGCATTGCGTGTTCAGTAGCAAAACTCAACGACGAGCTTGTTAAATATATCATGTCCTGTCGCGTTAACAGTGGCACGCTTGTGCCCCTGCGCTACCACAGACCCCAATGCTTATAGTAAATATATTTTATAACAATATATTTTTTATTTGACGTTAATCTAAAATAGCAAGCCTCTGTGATATTAAATAAAAATGTATCTGGTTTATCTGTATGATAATATATATTGCAAGTAAAGAAAAATACACAAACGTAAGTCAAAGCTGACAAAGTTATGGCATCAGTGTCTGTAATGTAATTAATGACTTAATACTTTGTTAAGTTTGCCTTGTTTATTTCCATTAAAAAAAAATGCTAAGACAAAATAGAAGTTCCATTACTATAACGTACGCGACGGTAATAGAGGTGATGGTAAAAGGTACAACAAAATATTTATTGAATAATTAACATTTTCTTAAAGTTAGTTTGGCCCAAAAGTTATTGCGTCGTAACACAATGTATTAATTATTTAACAAGCACTTACCCGTTTCCGACGCTCTTTCCTTTCGTCACCTCTCAATTTAGCCTTTCTCTTTTCCTTCTCTGGTGATCTTTCTTCTATATCTTTACTACCCTGCTCACCCAGAAAATATATATTAATTAAAATATCTACTAAGCGAAATCGAAACACGCAACGTCATTATTGCAAAAAAAACTAAACTTCAACAAAAACAAGCCGAGAGACAAAAGATATATTATATTAAGGCAATATTTTAAGCATTTAGAACGCTTATTGTGCAAAACGTCAGGTCGTTTCATTGTGGCACGTCGTCATTGGACTATTTCTTCACATTAGGTACCTTATCTTGTGGGACTTGTCTACAGAATGTATTAAAGACGAATGACTTCAAATACAGTTCTTCTTTCTTCTTCTCCGGCCGATGACGTAGTCAGCTCCGTTCAATATGTTTATTTATATTTGATTGGTTTTTTTTAAGAATTCAAGTAATGTAGGTAGTTGCCATTCAAGTTATATTAAAACAGACTGTGACGTGAGTGCTCTTCAAAATGTATATTTCTTCATATAACTGATAACTGCTGGTTCTTCGTGGTGATTTGTCGTAGTTGGGAGTTCAAAATATTTGAGTTGCTTTAATTAACTTTTGTTGATGCATTGTTGTACATTATTTAAGTTTTATTAGTAAAATTGGGTTTTATGATAATTCCATGGTAAGTTGGTTTCATTTCATGTTTTCATTCTTCTGACTTGTGTAGATCAAATTCCGAAGTCCAAAATGTGCACGAAGGGTTGCAATTTTTCTTGGATAATGATAATTGTTGCTATTTCTAGATTTCTTTCACCGAATTCCATTTTCCATAATGGAAACTAACTGGCAATAACAGGACCCCTGTTTTTCTAAAGTGTTGATCGTATTTTCTCTCCCCATCTAATATTGCTTTAATAAAATATTACTTTTGTCTCTAGCGTTTAATATACTGCAAAACCTTACCGGTGCTCGACTGGCCTGGGCTGACTGAACTTACGACACGTTTCCGCACATTTTCTTTATACATTTTACTTTCTACGCCGAGGATTTAAAATTTTATTGAAAAAAATAATAATTTTTGATGATTTTTGTTTTTTTTCATCTTGAATTTATTGGAAATTATTATAATTGACTTTTATTTCCTTTTCTTTTCAAGAATTTTGCGTACGTTCTGGATTTTATTTGATTTGAGGTTATTTTTAGACGAATACGAAAGTTGATCCATATTTCATATTGTAGTATACTTCAGAACATTGTTTATCTTCAGCAAAATGATGTCCTTTTAATATTTTCCGTATCTCATTCAGCAACAGTAGTACCATTTCAATGCCCTTTCTTTTAGCTTCTGCAGTAGACAAATGATTCACGGGACTCCTCTTGATTGTTATTTAATTTGAACTGTATTATATTGCAGTCTCTCTGTTTAGTGTATCTCCACATAACATTTACTTACGTATATATTTGTTTGCACATTAATCACATGTATAATCACTTGGTCCGCAGTCACAGTCTATTCACTGAGCCAGTGCGTCCAGCGAGCGCAGTCCGGCGCCGGGGAGATGCGACACTTATATATAACGATACTCACCTTGCCGTTGCCGCTGCTTTCTACTTTACGACGTTTCACATCTGAAATTAAACAATATCTATAGTAAATTTAATACACATGAGTTAACTAATAACATTTTACATACGAGTCATTATTTATTAGCCTTGGATAATACACAGCATTCTCAATTTACTTTTAGTTTAAAATACCCTGTCATTTATATAATGCGTAGTGACAAGACACACACGTTTTGCCACTTTCCGCCAGAATTTGAGACTCTGTGTTGGTTTACCAGAGAAAAGATATGAAAATTAGTTAGTAGTAGTAGTACTGGGGGGGTAGAGTCGAGCACCTGCGTGACGAACTATTAAATTCCTTATAAAAGGTAGTAGTAAGTTAGTTTCTTGCACATGAATAAAGAATATGCATGTTCAGCAGCTGTAACCCTAGAAAAAATGCTTAAAAAAACAGCTGCTGCTTCCTAGATTACCTTTATATTAACATTCACTATAGAAAAGATTGAAAAAATATATGTATAATGACCAAAGGTGACGCGTTTTGTTAATATAATTTGATCCTTTATTTTTTACTTCATTAAATAATATTTTATTAGTTTCAATAACAAAAGGATTAAAAAAATAAATAATTTTAAAGCTTATTTTCTAGAAACAATCAATACGTTTTGTTATTACTAAACTACGAAGAAAATACGTTTATGTTATTTAAAAAGTATAAAGTTTGTCTTGTACACGTCTTATATAGAAAATATGCAAATAATTAAGGCAGTTGTGGCGCAGGGGCACAAGCGTGCGGGTATAAATGCGACAGGTTGTGGGTTCGATCCCTACACGAAGAAATTGTACTCAACTTCACGCTGTGTCCCGCACATGGCAGGGTAGGCAGAGGGAACTTGTTAACCTTATGTTAACACACTCCGTTCCGCTTATGTTCCTTACTTTCCACCGAAATTGAGGCATTGCATATTGAGTGGCGGAATTCAACGCCACGTTTTGCCTTGTACAAGAGTGCAGAAATGAAAACATCAAATATTTAAATTGAAAATATTAAATATTTTATATCCTCGAGTGGATCGAACTCGAGGGGATCGAACCCACAACCTGTCGGTTAAAGTCACACGTTTATCTCGTTATAACGGAAATACTTACCACGATCTATGTCATCTGATGGATGACGGTGATCATGAGGTGGGGACACTGTCTCCAAATAACGCTCCTCCTGTAACACAAGAATAAAACATACTTACGTCGACACACATGTAAACCAGCTACAGCAGAAACACTCGAGTACTATTACGGGCATTTAGTCGCCAATTTATTTATAAGCAAGTAACATTTTTTACTACATACATATGTAGAAAAGCTGCTTTTTTTTATATATTCGTTTGTACTGTTTTACGACAACAATATTTAGTCTGGTTACTCGAATTTTTACAAATACATAGTAAGGCCAATCAGGGCACAAGGGCACAAGCGTGATTGTAAACGCGACAGATTGTGGGTCCGGTTTCCACTCGAGAAAATAAAAAATATATAATATTTTCTAATTAAATATTTTAATTTCTTAGCGCTTGTCACCACAACAAGGCAAAGTGCGGCGTCGAGTTTCGCCAGTTAATACGCAATACCTCAAATTACTTCCCATAGTCTGCCTTCCCTGCCAAGTGTTAAGACACTCCGTTTAGTTCCCCACACAAATATTTCATTAACATTAGTAAAATCCTCTCACTCTATGCGAACGCTCTCTCGGTGATCGGTCTTTGCTTCTTACTTCTTCTCTATTTCTATCCTTCACGGACCTGTTAAAAATAAATAACACTTTACTTTGTACTTACGTAAATTATTTTTTTAGATTTATTTCTTTAAATCAGAATTCTTCAGACATCCTACGCTTTACCTCGTTATCAGAACGAGGAAATAAAATTAGTATTTCATTTCTTCGAATAGAGAACAAATTCATAAACTGTCGTATTGATAAAATAAATAGCTCACTGCTATTGCGGAACATAATGTGCTTTGTATTACTAGAGCAGCAAAATTACAATAAATATTTTTTCCAATTAGGGAAAGAATATAAAATGAAGTTATTTATTTCTAAATATCTTTGTTATATGTGAGATTTTAACGGCTTGAAAAGAAAAATATACCTAGTTGTTCATTTTACTGTACTTACGATCGTGATTCACGTTTAGGCTCCTTCTCTCGGTCGGAATCGTCGCGGCGTCTATCACTAGTTTTTGACTCTCTTTTATCCGTGTCTGTTACAATTTAAAAAAAAACACTCAAGAATAAAATAATTAAATACCGTTAATATAGTATTTATTTAAAAAACAAAACCTACAATATATATTAGATTATTGTATATTTATTCGTTTTTACTCAATTACGTTCTTAGTCAGTAATCGATTAAGAACCAAAGGCATAAATATTAAATATTCAATAAATGTGATCGTGTCGTAAACGTGACTGCATTCAACTGTAAATGCTTTGGTTGTGACTTCGATTCTCACTTTCTTGACAAGTCAAGGCGTCCGCTTTCACGAACATCTCCTGGTCTCCACGGGGTGGTTAGTGTGTTAGAGCTAACAAGAAGCGCAAAGGTACCGGGTGGGTGCGGCGGCGACGGCGCGTCCGGCGCGGGCTTGGCCGGCGACGCCGTCTGCAGGTTCACCATCTGCCCGCCACATGCAAGTACATACAATTACACACTCTACTTTGAAAAGTTTATCAATTCGATACTCAGTTGACACACGATGTCATTAAAGTTTACACCATTAAAGTTTTATAAATAAATCGTTTTCATTTCGAAGTGTTGATTAACAGTTTATAAATAGTAAAAATAGAAGTGATTAAAGTTTACTTTTGGCACAACTATTATATTTATTAAACAAACATATGGATTTAAATCCATAGTTGTTAGACGACTACAAACGAATATGTTTAAAACAAAAAAATAATTATGCTTAGTTACAGTACATTAAGTAAATTAACTTGCTTTATAAGTTGAAAATGACACTTTAGACTACTTATAGGGGACTGAGTATATACACAAAAATATTGGATCTACCCTCTTATCGATATAGATATTCTTCGTTGGTTCAAGACAGAATTTCTTATTATTTAAATCATATTTAAAGACATACCAGTTGTTATCAAATTTAAAAATATATTTAAATAAATTGAATATTTTTTTAAAAAGACTGATCTAATTAAAACTGGCCCAATACTATTTGTAGTGTTGTGGCCGGGGTCGCGGGGCAGCAAAGTAGGAAAGTCGTTATATAGAAATCTAAAATACGCATTCTTCGCCAGAATCCATATGTACTTGCGACAATTCATGAAATTCTTGCCTGAATATATCTACATATATTATAAAACATAAGCCCACCTGATGAAAGTCACTTTCTTCCATCATATGCGGCACTTTGTGACGCAGCTGACCGCTGTATCCCGTTGCTAAAACATATAAATCTTGTCTTTGCAGCTTTTCTTCCTCCTTAACCTACAAAACAGTTGGTTTATTATTACCATATTAACAACATAATATAGTAACTAATTAATGAATGTATATTTAAACAAAAACGTTTTTTTTTTTGGAGAATATCGTTATTTATTATTATAGATAGGCAATATGAGAGATAATACACCGAAGATGAATAAGATATTTTTTTAAGTAAGTCTTAATAGGCCACTGAATTAAATTTGAATGGCTAAAATTAAAAAGGAAACGATATAATTGAAATATAAAATAGAGGGTAAACAATAAACTATGTAAATAATTTTAAGTACCAACTTTGTCTTAAAACAATAAACAGTCGCAATCAACAGCAAGAAACTGTATTATAACATTATAAACGGTGTCAAAGAATCTGCATGTATAATCCAGAGGGTAAGTATAATCCAGACGTTCTTACAACTTGAACTATATACTAGGTAGCCAAAGCTACCGAGGTATCAATCGATCATTTTAAAAAAAATATATTAGAAAAACATTTAAGTTAAGTAAGCTCAAGCTAAATAAGTTGACAAAAGGCTGGCCATAGGAGTGTTCTCGACACTCGAATGGTCAGCCTTTTGTCAAAATATATTTTCACCTTGACATAAGCCTAAAGCTTTATAGTGACTGAAGATACACAACGCAAGTTAACGAGAAATAGTATGCTATGCTGAGATATTAACTTAATTATTTAGAAAACGTTTAAAAAAATACATAGCGTTTCCAAGCGCTCTGACTACTAAGTCATACGTTTTCATCAAGATAATTTTTATACACTTGTAAATAAACATTAAAAAAAACTATAAATCAAGCTACTGTGAAAAAATATATGATATGTTTTTTTAAAAATACTCATACAGCGGGAGGTGCTCTAAAACACTTAAAAATTCGGTTAAAAGCTTAAAGTTCATCCATACGACCAAAAATAATAGAAGTGTGTTAAGATTACTGCTTTTTAAGTGTGCCATATTATTAAAAAATGTAAAAATAAACAATATATTAATAAATACCTTTTCAACTTTCTTCTCGACAATTTGCGCGAGTTTCGCTAGCACCGGGAAGTGGGGAAGGATACGAATGAGCACTATGAGCGCGTTGCGGATTTGAACGTAGTCGCCAGAGTCCAAGCACACCACCATGGCTTTTGTGATCTTGTAGTGCCACTTATGACACACGTGTCTGGATGTCATAACAACATATTTTACAATTTTACAATCATAATAGAACAAACATTTTATTATAACATCTGGGCACCGATTTAACTAATTTAATGAAAGAAATTCTTCTAAATATTTTTATTTACTAAATATAAATTTAAAAAGCGTATAAAAATTTTGAACGAAGCATTTTTATACGCTTTTTAAATTAAAATTTAGTATTTTCTGTCCTAAGTGTGGAATAACACTTTAAAACATAGTAAAACTATTTTTATTTAGTTTCTAAATATTTTGCTTTTTATTGTGAGAGAAAAACACGTTAAGATTTGTTTAAATACAAATACATATATTGTATATACATATATACAATATATATTTTTATATGAAATAAAATTCTCATTTTTTAAGATTTCACGCACTTCATGTACTTCATCATCATTTTACATGCACCGTCTAATTTTCAAGACTGCGTGCATAATGTAAGAACTTTATGCACTTTGTATAGATATGACTGGTGACTTTATATGATAAGAATAGAGAAATATTTTAGCAATCTTATAAAAAAGATAATGTAACCGTACAGGTACTCTGACGGCGTACGTACCTGTAGTTCTCGTAGCCGACGTGGTCGTTGGCCTCGGTGAACTGGTTGGAGACGCGGTACTTGGTGACGAAGCCGGGGTAGTGCGCGCACTCGGCGTGGAAGGCGGCGCGGTCGGCGTGCCAGCGCATGGCCGTGCGCAGCACGCGGCACAGGAACTGCCCGTAGCGCGCCGCCTCGCCCTCCGTGCACGACATCACCGAGTACGTGATGTCGCAGAACAGCTGCAGTACGCGTTATGTTACAAACTATTTATTACAAAAATACTCATTTTAAAATTAATATAGATATTAAATAAATAGTATTCTCTCTTGCCAAGCGATAATTCTGACCCCGTCTTTGTAGTAGTGTGTACATAAGTTCTAACAAGCGTATAAGAATTTTCATGTAGCTTAATGAGAATGTATGGCTTATTTGGTCAGAGCACTTAGAACGGCTTCCAAAAGTTCAAATTCCGTTAAGTTAAAATTTTTATACGTTTTTAAAATTAGTATAATTTTATACATTTTATTTGTCATGCAATATTGTTGTGATTATTTCTTTATGAATCTGTATATATTTTTATATAATATCACCTTTGAATATACGGTGTTGTTTTCAATAGGGATTATATAAAAATATAACTAAAATGTAAATATTCATAAACATAGTAACACAATAAAGTTGAAACTCTACGCAACAGCTGTCTGTTCTGTATATAATATAACAATACCCTATCATAACACAGCAGCGTGGAGAAGTTGGGCGTCTTGAGCGCGTGCACGGTGTGCACGAACTCGGCGCAGTAGAGCGCGTCGGGCGCCGTGAACACGCAGCGCGGGAACAGGCACAGCTGCATGAGGCGCGTCACGGTCTCGTTCTTGGCGGACTTGGCGGCGCGCGCCGGGAACCAGCCGCCGCTCTCGCGCTGCAGGCGCGCGCGCACCCGCGCCACGTGCTCCTCCTGGCGCCGCCGCTCCTCCTGTGCGGATAGACAACGGTGCCGTACTGTTATTTACATGGCGTCTCATGTGTTTAAACACATCACGTCGAATGTGTTTCGTACCTGAAGCTTATCTATAAGTGTATTGAATCTTTCTTGTTCCTTCTTTCCTTTTGTTCCTTGCGAGGAGTCTTTAATAGCATTAGCAGCAGCAGTCTTCAAACGATCAATTTCTCTTTCGTAGCTTTCTACTGGCACTCGAAGATCATACATTGATAGTGACCTAATTCAAAACCAAACATATAAATACATGGTAATAAAAAAATAAAACAATTTCTTTGTATCTGGAAATAATTTGATAATTAATAAATAAAAAACAATTACCAAAATGTAACGTAAAATTCTGGAGAAATATCTTCCCACACGCGAGCAGGCAGCAGAGGCGTTATAGACGTCACAACTGGCTCTAGAGCCTCTTTCGACGCTATATTATACCTTTCAATACTCTTTTCCAACGAATCACTTTTGCTTTCAGAACTTCTTTTCAAAGCTTCTACTTTAGCTGCTATTTTTTGAGCTAAAACTGGGCGATGTAGGAAAAATGCCACATCAGCGTCAACGTGATAATCTCGCAGTAGTTCCTGTATAATAAAATAATATTTACTTTATTAATATTTCAATCACTTAAGGTTTATGGATATAAAAATCAATCTAATACCTTTATAATGTTTCGGTTTAATATTTTTATTTCGGAAATTATAATATAAATATAAATAATATAAATAAATACTAGTAATATACTTTTTCCTTATGACGGCAAAATTTACAAATATACGATCGTTTATGGTCCTATGATAGTTTGAAATAAATAAATTTTGAACAAATCTTATTCCTACTTTTGTCGCTTTAGAAATTTCGGATATAATTGGACATATGTATACGCACATTTCACAGGAAAATTCTTTATGCTATAAAGTATATATGACAGTCCTTATGACATAGCGGGAGAGAAAACCACGCTTAGTCCCTTTGCTTGACTTAGAAAATGAAAATAATTCATCCCCTTAAGTGTCAGTGCGATTTACGCAAAACCCCTATCAGTTATAGTACAGCATAGTGGTAGTAGCGACGGACCTGCAGCGGAGGCAGCCTGGCGGCGTACTCGTCGGGCGCGTGCGAGGAGGCCAGGAAGGTGCCGAGCTGCACGAGCGCGTCCTGGCACTGGTCGGCGAGGCGCCCCACCACCTTCAGCTGCGAGCCGGGGGCCTCCTCCGCGTATTCTGTTTGCACATCACATCACCATGTGTAACGAGAGAGGGACACATGGACGTTTGTAATTATCATTGTCAAAAAAAAATTATACTTTTGTAACATATTTAGTGATATCCACAGTTAGAAAACAAAAATACTTTCTTTAGAAAACGTATAAGAATTTAATTAATTTATATTTACTTAATAGCAATAAATATTGAATAAAAAGCAATAAATATTAAATAAATAGGAATCTTTTTTGCCAAATGATACACTATTTACATTCTAAGCAAATTACCTTTGGATAGCGGGAATCAGTAAAAACCTCTAAAAATAAATTGTATCAAGCGTATAAGAATTTTGACGTAGCTAAATTAGAGTGTATGGCTTAATTGATCAGATTAAAATTACAAATCTCGCTATGTTGAAATTATTAGACGTTTTTAAAAAAAAAAGTAATATTTAGTTTGCTTTTTACAGAGTATAATAATCATCAAAAGTTTTGATCAATATGCCGTATATTCATATAAGTTGTAATTTCTTCAATTAGGAAAACTATAGCGAAGTCGCTTAGATTACATTGTTACCATGTAAAATGAATAAACTAAACTAACAATACACTCAATTGATGCAAGATGTTCAGAGATTTTTTTCGTAACATCGATGGCATGGGCTGATATACAAATATAATAGAATGCATAGACTAATATATAGATAGATAGATCTCTATTGTAAATAAATAAATAAAAAAAAAGGTTTAAACATTGTATTGTAATGTATTTTGTTAGGATTGTGTCATTAATTTGCTTCGAAAAAATTCATTTTGTCTATAGAAAAGGCGGCAAATACGACTTTTTGTAAGTAAGATCAGAACTAATAATATTTTTAATATTTTTTATTTTGTAAATTTAATATTTTACGTCATCTTACTTTATAATAAAACAATATAAACAGTGCTTGGACTATTGCAAAAAATACACATACGTCCTTTTTGTTAGAATGCGGTAAACATTATAATATATATTCCTATTAAATAAATATTATTATTACCTTTCCAAACACAGCAATGTCTCTGTTGCGCAGACAATATGCAGAGAGCAATATCCAAGTTGTTTCCTACTACTGCATCCTTTAATCTTGCTGAAGATCGCCTTGTGTTACGAACTTGGGAAAAGTAGCCAGCCTAAACGTTTTTAGTATTATTAATATAATTTTATAAGTATATCTTATTTTTTTTATAAATGTATCTTTAATTGTAAACGAAAAATATACTATTAAAGCAGTTTAAATAAACAAAGTAATCATGTCATGTTATTTTATTTCAGCTTCACGCTATATCCCACATATGACAAGGTAGGTACGTGGAACATAACATGCTCCTCCATCCCACCTAATGTAAAGACACTCCGTTCCGTTACCCACTTTCCGCCGAATTTGAGGCGCATGTGCCTCTGCGTTGTTAATTTGTGTCAGTAAACGCATGATTTCACCAATAATTGAAAATTATTAAAACATGTACCTCTCCTTTAAGTAATTCACCACCAGCCATTGCATCTAATTGTTCTGGTGTCATTTCTTCTGCAGCTTCTATACCCGCCATTTTTTGTACTATCTCTTTTAAAATAAGTAAATCATGGCTAAAACAAAAAAAAGATAAAAATAAACAGTAATTATTAGAATTAAAGTATATTTATGTATGATACATTTTGGATAAAGTCAGGTTTTACCTTTGCTGCGCTTTGAGGCGATTGGCAACAAATTGCAAAAGCGCTGTGAGCTCAATATTGTGTTTCTTGAAGGCGGCCGCGGCGAAGGCGGCGAGCGCCTGCAGCGCCGGCGGGTGCGCCGCGCCGGCCGAGCCGCGCCGCGCCGCCAGCGCCTCCACCAGGCAGTAGCCCAGCACGTCCAGCGACAGCGACGTCAAGTACTTCAGGGACTCCACCACCGGACCGATCAAGTTGTCGTAAGTCTGGATCTGTTATGGAATATTTATAACATTTTAAACTCTGTTATAGCTTCACGTTATAGTCAATGGCAGAGACCAGGGAAAGTTAGTGTTAAATTAGTACTTTTCCCACATACTGTATAATTTTTTTCGACACACAAATAAACGTGACCCTACAAATTACAATGAATAAAAATAATTAAACTATAATTTTCGCAACTGTTACACACAGTTCTGCCACTTATATGGTATTGAAAATCTGCTGCAAAATGCATTTAGAGTAAGAAGGTAAATTTCGTAGCTGTTTAAAATCACACAAGAGTTTAGATAAGAAATTGGGCAGTCTTAAAACTCACAAACACACACACCTTGGTTTGAAATCATATTTAAAGTCAAATTATATTTAAGTCAAATAGGCATATAGAATAATAAATATTTCATTCGTAACGTTCCTTTCGTTTATTCGATCGTTAGTAACGTTTGTCAGTAAGCACACATATAATTAAAAGTATGTGTCCGTGCACTAAGACGGCCTCACAAATAATGTAACGTACTTAACAAACATATTTTACCTGTAAAAGCATATAATCAAAAAGAAACGCGGGTGCAGCGTGGGAAAGTTTTCCAATGAGACGACCCTGTGGCTTAATGTTCTCCTTAGACACACGTTTCATAATATGTTTGATGCGCTGTAGCGAATTCCCGCGTACACGCATAAGAGATGGTATTTTCTCACCCGATTCATTTTTCCACCGAGCGTATAAGCAATACCTAAAATAATATTATTCAAATAGCTACAAATCGTATTCAATATATCTATATATTTAACAAAATCATTCGATGTTTGGTAAAATTGACAACAAGTCAACAACAGGTTTTTAGTAACATATAGTGTACCTGCATTGGTAGGGATATAACTTTAGTAAAGTATATACTTCCTCAGCCATGCAACAGTTGCCCTCCATTAAGGTCAGTGCTGGAAGTATGGCAGTATCAAGTACAGTTAATGCTTCATGATGCAGGAGATCAGTGTCCAATGACTTTGCTGTCCTTAGTATACGAATTATCTAAATAAACACAAAAAAAATCAATTGTAGCATCATCAGTCATAATATATTACTTCTTACTACAAGTTTTAGTTATTAATAAATAATCACTCAACATTCGCAAACCGCGGCGTTGTGTTCCGCCACTCAATACTCTCGAATACATATATCATAAATCGACGGAAAGTAGAAGTGTCTTACCGGGAACTGAGCGTCATAAGTATCATACTAGTTTCCCAGGTACTCTCTTCTATAGGCAGATGCCTATACAGCGTGAAACAAAAAAGGAAAAAAAAAATACTTGCCTTATACATCAATATGGGATCATTATGTAGAGATGCTCCAAGAAGTACAAGTGCTGGTATAACGGTTTCTTTCATGTCCTCGAATGTTTTACACGCAGGTGGCGCTAAGCGTGACTCTAAAGGCGGAACTGGTTTACCCGATATTCTTGGAGCAATACGACAATGCCTACAATAGTAATATTTACATTTAGAAATCTTGCCATAAATATCCGTTAATTCAAAAGTATAATAAATACACATACACATATCATTATCAACCGTAATGGCAGGACAACGATAACTATACTACTATATACACAATAAAAGTAGGTTCGATTTCTACTCAGATGATTGTAACAAGAAAAAAACAACGTCAAATTCTACCACAGTGCACACAGTGTATTGAAAACTAAACAGTACGTGGGGAACAAGTGTCTTAACAGAATGTTCCCTCTGCCCATTCAGCTATGCACAGGAAAGTGTAAAGCTAAAATAAACAGAAAAATGTATATCTTACCCTCTATAAAGAGGTTCAATCAAAGCATGCAACATGTTGCACAGAGCCGTCGCTGGTCTTTGTGGTATACTCGTAATTGGTAATCTAGCAGATAATGCTGCAAATTCTTTCCATGCTGTTACATTCAACAGTGCTTCACAAAGTACTAGCTTTTGATTATTCCAATATTCCTAGAAATACAGATAAATGTTAGTAACATTTAGCCAAGCCAAGTGCATTGGCGCATAATGTAATGTGATAAAATATATATATATATTATATTTTATGTATCATTAAAACACATTAAAAGTGTTGCCGTCCTTGCGACTTGTTATATTTTTTGTTTTTATGATTTATTAAGTACTTAAGTCTTGTTATAAACATGGTAACTCTTAACTTAAATTTAAAAAGCGTATAAAAATTTTGAACGTAGCAGGATTTGAACCCGCGCCTCTGGAATACCGTTCCAGCGCTCTGACCAACTAAGCCATTCGTTCTCACCGAGCTCCGTCGAAATTCTTATACGCTTGTTACAACTTATTTATGTTGTTAGCGGAAATATGTAAAAATATCCCTACAGAGATGCTAACAACATAAATAAGTTGTAACAAGCGTATAAGAATTTCGACGGAGCTCGGTGAGAACGAATGGCTTAGTTGGTCAGAGCGCTGGAACGGTATTCCAGAGGCGCGGGTTCAAATCCTGCTTCGTTCAAAATTTTTATACGCTTTTTAAATTTAAGTTTAGTATTTTCTGTCCTAAATGTGGAATAACAATTTAAAATATAGTAAAAATGGTAACTCTTGTTGTATACAATTTAGTCTGTCACGAGAATTGGTGTCGTTATTTTCACGAGGAAATATCTAGTGAATACGTAAGGAAACGTCTCGTCGGCAAGGATTCCCATGCACGTTTTAACGGAAAACATGTAATTATTAGATTTCTGAGGCCAGTCGCGGCATAAGGACACAAGGGTGCAACTGTAAACGCGACGTTAGGTTACGATTGCCGACCAAGGGAAAGATATATTTTCAGTTCTTCGGTCTAGTAACAAGACATAGCACGGTGTTTACTTCCGCTATAACATGCAATGTCTGCAAGCTTCGGTGGGAATTGGGGAACAGAAGTTACACTAGATACTACATATCTATTTATTTATTTTATTTAGAGAATTTCCTAATAATAAATATTACTCAGCTTCACGCTGTATCCCGCACGAGGCAGGGTAGGCAGAGAGAACCCGGGAACCTAGTGTTAAGACACTCCGTTCCACTTCCGTTCCCCACTTTCCGCGAATTTGAGGCATTGCGTGTTGAGTGGCGGAACTCAACGCCGCGCTTTGCCTTATTACCAGAGCGAAGAAATGAAACATTAAATATTTAAATTGAAAATATTAAATATTGCATTTCTTCGACTGGGGATCGAAACCAGAACCTATCGGTTACAGTCACACGCTTGTGCCGCTGCGCCACGGCAGGCCTCAAAAAAAATATTAATATCAATAATTTATGAAGTTGGATAGTTTTCCTAGAGTGATCTTGGATAGATGCATCCACTTTTTTATTACACCAGGAATTGAATTTGGTAGATCAGTACTACAAAAAAAATCCGAAATACTAGTAAAATTGTTGACATGATAGTTAAAAATTGCTCCATTTTATTTCATTGACTTATTTGAAAATTTTGTTTCTAATGTTCCTTACCTGAGGATCTGACTTCTCCTCAATAAATTCAGCAGGTGCATTACTCTGAGGTCCTTTTGTAGAAACTATGTTAATCTTACGAATATAATCTTGTACAGCTTTTAGCTCTTTGTCAGCTTCTTTGGCCATAATTGAATCATCTGGGCGTAGCTAAAAAGATATTTCATGCTATATTTGATATTCAGCTCAATTTTAGGTGTATACTGGATTGCTAGGTGCATAGGAGGGAAAATTCAACAGCTTGATATTAAAAATACACATTTTTGAAACGTTATTAACCATACAACAATTAATTAACAGTTAACAACCATACAAACATTATTGCCGTGTAATTCCGGCTTAGAATAGGATCACCCTGGTACTGATGGTGTTGTAAGAGGTGACTAAAGTGAGTCACGTTGCCAGTAATGGCAACACGCATGGGCAGACTCGACCGGATTATTACCACCCCCGGCATTTAAGACCGGCGTTAGTGGCTTTGGCCACTGCGTTTCGCATTAGGTAATGCCGGGCCCCGGTGCCCTTCCACCTTAAAGGACGGCAACGCTCCTGTAGCTCCTCTGGAGTTACTCGGGGCCGTGGGCGACGGTGATCACTTACCACCAAGTGACCCGTACGCTCGTTTGCCGTCTCTTCCATAAAAAAAAAAACAAACAACTATCTGGTTTCCTAGTTGAACACAAACACAAACAACTATCTGGTTTTCTAGCTGATAATATTTTAGCTTGGGACCTCAAAGTCAAACAGTCCCTTAGAACAGTTCTCAAGATAAATTTGGTACGGGAACCTACAGGAAGGAATATGTTTCTTGATACCAACTTGACCTTGCTTTCCAGCATCGTGAAGCTGGCAGTCACTCAAAATGCTAAGATTTAATATACTGTTGCTGAGCGCGGGTAAGTGATAAATGGACATGTAAGAAAAGTACACATGCAGTGCAAACTTGTGTCTTCTGAGGGTTGAATTGAATCAGGTTCCTTTCACCAAACCTTTAAGGAGGCATTACCAAGAGATGCTTCAAAAGAAAACACTGGTTCATTTTGACACTGGTTTTCCCGAAAAAGAGTTCCACGGCCGGAGTATACAGCGTCCACATTGCTACAATCTACATAGCAATGTATGTCATTGATATGCAGGAGAAACAGTATAGGATAATACACATAGTCTTGGGAGATACCAGCACCTAGTTTGAACCTTCATCTAGTAAGAAAGCTGGCGATGCACTAGCATAAATTCACCGGAAGCCCATAAGATAAATGTTATGTAAAGAGCCACACTCAATTGATAGTCTTCACTATGTCCAGCCTAACTACCAGATCCTCTACCTCTGCTTTCAATACCCGCAGCTGTTGAAATACGTTAGCAGAAGCCATGTATACAGTCATTGATTAATAGGTAATCTTCCAGATAAACCATAAGATTTATATACCTCGCCTAATAATGTAAAAGTCTATGTATGCCCTGCAGAATCATGTCTATGACAGCAACACCACAGACACTAGGAGTTCTTTTTTTTTAATCAAAAAGTCAAGGCGAACAAGCCTATGGGTCACCTGATGGTGAGTGATCGCCGTCGCCCACAGTCCCGTATAACACCATGAGAGATGCAGGTGCATTGCCTGGCTTAAGGGTGGTGGTAGAAGCGTTTTTTGAAGGTAGCCATGTCATATCAACTACCTGCTGATTTGCAACGAAAAGAAGCAAATCAGCCGTTAGGCATAAAACAAGTAAAATGTATACATCCTATCTCAATCTTCTGTCTTGTAGTGCCAGACAACAGTCAACGGGCCCAACACTGCATAAAGGTCAGAGTAGTATATGCGTGTTGTCATTGCATGCAATGTGACTCCCCCACATGTACATCAATCACTATGAGTGAGGGTGATCTTATTCTTAACTGGAATCATACAACTATGAGATAATCCAATATAACTTACCCAAGGATAGATGTCATCTAATGATATGACTTGGTGTTGTAAAAGTAAAGCTATTACAGTCATAAGTGCCGGTGGTTCTTTATAATTTTCTAAGACTTCCATATTATTAAGTTTAAAACCCAAAACTTCAGATATCACTTGGGGGTTGCCCATATAATTTTTGATTAGTGAAATAAATAATTTATCTAAGTGCGGTCGAGCTTCAAAAGATTCCAATATGATATCTAAAACTCTATTAGGGTCCAAGTTAAAACAACCTGTAAATATTACAAGTAAGTAGTAAGTAATTGCATTACTTATAATTATTAGCAGCTTAAACTAAAATTTCCTATTTGTCATACATATTTGAAAGTGTTAAAAAAAATAGATAATCAATCTTCATTTTATCTTATATAGAGAATTTAAAACAACTAGACATTGTAAACACCTACTGTTAATATACCCTTGGGTTTTTTAACCATTTTTTGTCCCTTTATTAAATAAAAGGTTTCTTTAATAACCTGTTAGCAGGTCAACACTCTAAAGTGACACAAAATTTCTTATATACAAAAAATATATTTAATTTTTACATTTTGTAAGATAATATATATACCTATAAGTGATTGAATTATTTCAAGAATATTTTTCCACTCCATATCTTCAGATATTTCTTGATTTAATTCAACTATTAGCTTAGAGTACCCTTCACTTTCTTCTCTAAACAAATTAAATTTACGCTGTTTGTAACTGAAAGTGATAAGGTAGGATTAATTTGTATACCATAGTATGTAGGTTTGAAAATAATAAAAGTTAAATCTTTTTATAATAAGCTAAAAAAAAGTGATTAAGCCCTTCTAGAATGATCATAAATTGATTTCTACATGGCTCCAGGCTCAGCATAGTGGCTGGAACACACAAACACTTGTGAAAACAGTGTGCCTAATCATACAGTAAGCAAACAAGATGACTTTGTGTTTTAATATAAATAAATTTTATATTGCTAATGTGAATTGCAGGTAGTGCCTTACAGTACAACAGTTACATAAATTAGAGGATTTATATAAATTTATATCATTTTTTTTTTCAACTTCACATTACATTGCATTATAACCACATACAATAGAATTTCCAGAGAATCTACAGCATTCTAAACTTGAGTCATAGAATCCGTAAATGTTGTCCTATGTGACCTATTGTGCATAAGAAATAAATAAGATTCTTATTGTACTTACTATAATTTTGTCTTGATTTTAATAAATTTTGTGTAAAAGTGTTTGTCCTTTAAAGTTCCAATATCTTGTAATGTATCAATTTCTAAGCGTTCCTTTAATAATTTATCAGAAATAAATGATTCTAATTCTCTTACAACATAACAAAAGTTATTGCGCTCTTCACTTTGAACATCCATTGACGTTTCCGCATCAAGAATACACACTACATCTAATAATATGGATGGTATATCTGGATGCAAAACCTTAAAAGAAAATTTTCATATATTTTTTAATATTAATTTTCATATCCCTGTAAATTTAGGTATAAATACTTACAGCTATATCTTTTAACACTGAAATTACTGCATCCTTCTTCAAAACTCCTCGAAGTCCGCTTAATAATAAGTCGTATATATTTTGGGAAATACCAGATAGTTTGCCTGACTTAGAAAATAAGGGTGTCTTCCCTTCTTCTTTGATGTGTTGCGTCAGTGATTTTATGCTATAATAAAGTTATAGAATTAAATAAGTGAAATAACTTAGTGATATCAAATTTATAATTATTAACATAGGCAAGGTTTCTATGGTTTACCACTTTTAAATAAGTAAACTGCTACAATGGTTAGTACTTATCATGTTGTGTCACTTAAGCAAACAATAAAATATTATTAATAAAATGACTAATTTGAAACCAGAATAGTTGAAGCAAAAACCAAAATAATGTCAATGTATAAACTGCAAATACAAAAAATATTACAATTGATATCAACATGTGGTATAAAATGTTGTTATCAATATTTGGTTTTTTTTCACTGAATACTCACAAAAGTTCTCGTCCTGATTTTTCCCAAGTCTTACAAAAATCAGAGACAAATTTTGTGAAAGAACCCATATTTACATTGGGATTTTACAATGGTTTTCAAAACAATCCTACAAGCATAACATACGCCGCAGCCATGTCCTACTATTAAAAAAAGGTACAGATTAAAAAGTTTTGCAAGTTATGGATGGATATCTCGTTCATTCTTATGAGTCCGATATACACTGCATGTATAAAAATACAATTAAAAAGCTTACCTTATTTAAAATATTTATGCACAAAATGTTAATAGATAAAAGTATTAATTATTCTGATAATAAAAAAATATCATTTGAAGATATGGTACATAATTTGTCAAATGTAGTACAGTATTTTATATAAAAATACCACATAATACTCAGCTTCACGCTGTGTTCCGCACATGGCAAGGTAGGCAGAGGGAACTTGTGAACCTAGTGTTAAGACACTCCGTTCTACTTCCGTTCCCCACTATATACTACATAATAAAAAAATAATTTACTTACGAGAGCTTGTCAACGACCTAGACCGGTGTTTATTTTACAACACATTTCAAAATTTTCGGTGGGATACTCGCCTACAAATGGGTTGTAATCTTTTGAAACTATATCTACTATTTGAAAATTTTCATATTCATACAACATATAAATTTTATATTCATACAACATATTGCAGAAACTTTTGAAAGAAAAATGTTCTACAAGTAAACGTTATTAAAAATATATAAAATCTGTTACAGATAGATGTATTTGGTTAATAAGATGTTTGTTTTTCTTCAATTTGTATTAACATAAACATCGTTCTAAATAAGTAGTGTAAATCAATCTAATGTATTTTGAATGAAAAAATTCCTTATAAAGTTAGTGATGATGGCTCAAAAGTAGGAACCCAAAACTGTTACAAGAAACATGTTATAAAATAAAAAATGATAATAATTTCTCTTGTTTCATTTTGAATACCTATCATGCTAGTAAATATTATAACGACGTGTATGTATTCATTTTGCAGATGCTACTGTAGTATCAATTTTTGCTCAAAAAAATCATGCAAGTGTCCACTCTTTCTTAGTTTAATTAGTTTACACTTTGGTTCACTCTTTCTTAGTATAATTACTTTACTTTTTGATATTATTTCACAAGCGTCTTGATGGGTGTCAAACGGCCCATTACAGGAGAATAAATAGCTTATAAAATTATTAAGCCATCTTTTTGTTTTTAATACAATGTACTTATTTAGAATCTGTAATAAGTAGGTATTTATTTATTATCTATGGCAAATGTCAAATGTGCAATGTTCCAAAATGTCATTCGTGTTTAATAAATTTCTTGGATATTCATTTTAATTATTCTGTTATATCAATATAATTCAACAATAAAATGCCTACGTACGAATTAGCTATGATGGTACGTGCAATGCCAAAACCTGAATTGAAGACAACGTTAAAGCGAATATCGCACGTTATTTTTAACACAGGTGGGATCATACGAAATATCGAAAATCTAGGGTTTAGACCTATGCCATTTAAAACCAGTGCTCACGGATTGGTACACAGAGAAGCTAATTATTTCATATTCAAAATAGATTCACCATCGAAATCAGTTGCTGACTTGAAAGAAGAGTATAACAGAGATGTAGATATTATAAGACAAAGATTGTTTAAAGTTCCAGAAAATGTTGAACACTCTTGTACTCTTGAAGAGGAACTTAAACCTCCTGCCTATAGAGAAGAAGTTCAGAATATGATTGAAATTGGTAAAACTCAAGTGAATCGTTTTACATACAAATTTAAATACAATTCAGGTCTTGATTACTACCCTTTCCAAAAATAAGAAAAAGTACTGCTTTTTGTATAGTTTTAGATTATTGTAAATATTATAGTATATAATAAACAGTTTTAAAATAATTTCTACTTTTATTATAAATTATTTTTTATCTACTACTTGATATTTGTTGTGTATATATTTTTTTAAAAATCGGCTGTAGGAGATATATAAAAATTTATTGATTTTATAACAAATTTCATATGTAACTATGAAACATGATCATGTTTCTGTTTAAGCTATTTTTTTTAGTTTATGTTTTATGCTTTGTATGGCCAGATAGTCAGATAATACTGTATCAAAGTATTTATAAATTATAAAAATATACTTTCTGCCCGCATTCCAGACACTATTGGAATACTTTTCCCACATTAAAGACATTTTATCGATTATACTAAAGTTAACATTAATTCATTCCCCTGACAGTCAGACTGCCCCTTTGTGCTACTATGATCTCAATATATATTAATTATTGAACTACAACAATCTCAATGTATTTAAATCAAGAGGTTAGATGCTGGGCACATTGCGCAGTAAAGAGTTAAGAGCAGTGACTGTGCCTTGTCATATCTCAGGGCCGCTGGCCTTCTTTAAGTTACTACACTACTATTTAGTTTAAGCATCTTGCAAGCTAAATTATGTAAATCACTGTTTACATAGTTTTGTTTTGTTAATATTGTTATCCTTGACTTTTATGGTTTGTTACCTTAAAAAGAAGAGACAGAATCCTTGTAAGATCACTATGCTATCTGACCTATACAAGATATTTAAATGAAAATTGTCAGCTCTATGGTATGACCCTTTGATCATTGCAAAAAATAAAGCTTCTAAGTGAATGCAATCAAAAGAAAGTTTTATGCATCAATTTTGCTGCTATTCGTATGAAATTCGCCAAGGAAGCCTACAACTATATGAAATTCGCCAATCAAGTCCACCGGACCACATTACTTATGTTTGCAATCATATTTACAAGGTGTGATTAAAAAATACCGCGAATTTTGTGGTTTTTCAAAAGTTATTTATTTTTTCATTTTGCCCCCTTCAAAATAATCCCCAAGAGATTGGAAACGATACGATCGTTTCCAATTTTCGAAGCACTACAATTTTTTTTATCTTGTTCAGCAACTTCTGATGCCGTCTTTATGTCGTCGTCGTAGCGTCATCCGTTCATAGGCCTCTTCCGTTTTGGGGAACAAGAAAAAGTCACAGGGGAGCAGATCTGGGTAATACTATGGCTGCGGCATCATTGCTACCTCTTGCGTGTTTTGTTTTTGGTCAAAAAGTCGTGCAACGACGTGGGGCATTATCGTGGCGCAAATGCCAATTTTCATTGTTTCACTGTTGTACATCTTTAAGAGATAGGACTGTTTGCAGAAACAAAATGTATCTAATTCTTAAAATATCTTTTACATTTTTATTAAACATTCATAATCATTTTTATTTGTTGTCTAATGTTAATATTTGCTCCACTTCTTCAGTGTTACAAATCCCCAAGGCTACTTTTAGTTTATCTATATCATTCCTATAATTATTAGTATTAAGGGATTGTTTATGCCAGTCTACATACCATTTTTCAATAGTGTCTGAAAAATGAAAAGAACCACTGGAATTTCAAATTTATCTTGTTCATTTTCTTAGGCTCATAAGGAATTTAATGATATTCTGTTAGGTTTTTCACAATTTTCTAATGAAGTATATACACCCCGCTTCAATTTTAAGAGCACATTTTAATTTTTTCTTTGTAAATTAATCCATATCGAAATGACAAAATCGGAAATCAAAATCTGTATCATGAAAATGTATAGATTTCGACCCAGTCATCAAGTTGGGTTAAAAAAACAACGACAGTATTAAAATACTTCTACTAAAATTTCTAAATATTTTAATATTTAATAAAAAATAAACAATATTAATTAAAAGTATAACCTTTGAGTACGTCAAAAACTGCTTCTTCATCATTTTCGTCTAAAATTTTCAATACATTACGATAATCATCACACAATGTTTTTTGTGTTTCATCATTTATCATGTTCATATCCAGGTCTAAGGAGCTGGGATGGAGTTAAGACTAATTAGACATTATTTGTTCATGACATTGCTTTCTTTATTCGATTATCAACAAAAAAGGTGATTTACCTTAGAGCTCTCCTTATTTTCAATTCCTTCTTCTTTTTATATTCAATTTGTAATCTTTCGCGCAAGAATTGAAATGAAATCAAGCATGCATTTTCAGGAATGTCTTAAACGAAATAAAAACAATGTGTTCATAATTTTAGTAACATTTTTTATACATTGTTATTAATTGAGATGTTCAACTATTATGCCAAAAGTACTTACCACAAGAAATATTCACCCGTATATTTCTTTTAAGGCAACAATTTGAAATAACTGATTTCATTACAGTTATTGTTGATATGTTGTCTGATCTAAAAGTCGCTGTGCCGCGTCTGTTAGGACATAAGTCAGAAATATGTAATTAAATAGTGATAATGCAATAAATAGGTCAATTAAGTAAATTTAAATTATATTGCCTTCGTTGTGGTAAGCCTTTAATGGGACCCATTCGCATTCCCCTTAAAAGAGACTAATTAAAACGATTTCCTATACAATTTGAGCAAGGCATTGAGTTCCGCATATCAAAATTCAATTAGTCATATTGTGATAGAAAAACAAAACCGAATGTCTTTGTAATACAATCAGAGTGATTCACTTTAGATGTTTTATGTTGTCTACTAAATTTAAAAAAAAAAGTTCTGTACATATGTAACACGCAGATAACATTTAAAATTCTAGTATTATTTATATAACAAATAGCTACCACTAAGCTTTAATTGATCAAATCTTCCAGTTATGTATAAAAATATTAAATGACTTATTTAAAAAATACTTACTGGTATTTACTAATAAGAAACGTCCCTAGAATAGAATGGGAACGGGCAAAGATGATGTTACTCGCCGGCCGAGGCAATTCCCCAGGTAATATTTCGGCTAACCATGAGGACATTTCAGCAACCGAAAAACCTCCTGATATATTGAGTTCACACCATGCCCTTTGGAAAAATATTAAAGAAATTCACTTTTTATTTCGGTAATCAATTTTGCTATGAAGTGTAAAGTTACTCCATTCCCATAAAGACAATAAGACTACAGTTCACCTCACCGCCGCGCTTTGCCTTATTACCAGGGCGAAGAAACGAAAATAGTTAATATTTCATTTCTCCAAATCAACATCGATCCCACAACCTTACACGATTACAATGACTATATTTTAAAAAATATTTTGGGATTTATTGGTGCACATAGATACTAAATGTATTCAAGGCTGACTTTAGAATAATTACACATTTTAATAAGCAAAAATCTTTTTATATTTCCAAAAAAAAATCAATTTTGGGTAGAAAATGGCGGTTTCTGAACACGCTTAATTCACTCACTCAATAAGCTTGCAGCATGACAAAGGTGAAATAAGGAACTTGGGAAGCTAATGTTAAGGCACTCTATTTTGATTTCCACTTTCTACCGAATCGCGGTTGAGTGGCAAAGCTCGTCACGGGCTTTGTAACCATAGGGAAGAAATAAAAACATTAAATATTTATATCGAAAGTATTAAATATTTATTTTTTTCGAGTGGGGATCGAACCCACAACCCGTCGCATTTTAAGTCATAAGCTTGTGCCCCTTCGCTACGACAGGCCTTAATTTATTTTATCATTGAAATAACATATATTAAACTAAAAATATTCAAAATTTAATAACAATAACCTTTTAGCATCTTTCACTTGTACGTTTTCATATTTAGAATAATGTGGTAAAATCGGTAAATGGAATTTGATTAATCTCGCCACTCTAGGAGATCCAGTTGGCAAAATGTATATTAAAACCCAAGTGCCCTCCATCTTTTCCTCTTCGACAGAAACAACGCGAATACGTAGCCAAAGGCGTCTTGTTCCCACTTGACAGCGAATGGTAGCTAATAGCTCTTCATTATTTGATCCCTGTAAAATTAAAGTAAGCTACATCTTACGGCTAAACGTTATGCTTAGGATTTTATAATAATTAGGTTATTAATTAATAATGAAGTTTAAATAAATACAACAGAGCACAAACTACTAAATAAAGTTCTAAGTAGCAGGCTAGTCCCACTCCTAAAAGGCTGCAAACTAGTAAAAATCGTGGGCATGTGCCATTGGGCCGGTCGGCCGGTTGGCCGGTCGGCGACCGGATGAGAAGGTCCAATGGACATTTCCTGGCGCGGCTCGGTCGCAGTCTCCAGATCAGTCTACTGGAGATGTGAGCGTTTTTTGTGTGTTTTTAGGGTTGAACATAGTATATCGCCTCGTTCTACTACGGATCTCCCTTACCAGTAATACTTCTAGCATTATGAGCTGCACTCTCTCCCGAATTGCCCCGTAGTAAAACTAAGCGAAGATGCAGAAGATCACTAGTATAAAATAAGATTTAAAATATTCAAAAACATGCTAAAATAACTAATTCTTATATGCCACAACATGTTGTGTAGAAATACCTGTTACGTCTTAATTTGGACAGAGTGTCTTAACACACGTTCTCTCTGCCTACCTTACTTTGTATGGATGAATAAAAAACATACATTACATACATTTAATGGAAATTTGTTGTACCTGTTGTGCGCAAGTGCTGAGTACCGCTACACTATCTGTTTGTATTTCAAGTTTGCAATCACAATAAATAAATAACATGTCCAAAGGTACACCTGAAATTATTTTTGCTTCTTGCCATGCGTTTTGACCGGCACCTGAAACCTAGGGACATTTTCTTGGATTTCGTTTTGTTTCTATATTAATAAAATTTTAGGTATTATATATTTCGTGGGCGTAATGAAAAACCCATTGTCCCTTTTACTTTAAGCTTACCTACTATAGTTACTAAATAAAAAAAATGTCAATTACGCCAAATCTAAATAACAATATATTGTTCAACTCTCAAGTATTTATAAAATGTAAAAAAATAAAAAATCATTGAACAATTGTACGTACCTCATATTCAATGTCAAGAAGAGGCGGAGCTGATACACCACCAAATAAAGAACGTGTGTTTTTTTGATATTTTTCTCTTTCGTGGGCGGTTTGTTTTTCTAAACGAGCAATTTCTGTCCTATAGTAAACAGAAGATTGAAGATTTTTAACAATAATAAAGTGTTATTCCACACGTAGGAATGAATCGCACGTTTTGTACGCTTTATTAATTAACTATGACGATTGAATGTGATTAAGCCGTTAATTATATCATAAAATTAGAAGATTATAGAAAAATTAAAAGTCTCGAACCCACTACCAGTAACCAGAGGACAGAATACAATAATATCATTCTGCAAAAATCAATGGCAGTGACCACGGACTAAGTACTACAAAGTGTTCAAAACGAATTTTTTTTTTCAAAAATGTATGAAAATCAATTAACGCGATTAATCCCCTTAAAATTGTTTCTATGCAGAAGCCAACCTGGTAAGTAAAACCGAATTCTGCCTTCCTTCCTTATTTTTTTCGTTTGTTTTTAGGGTCTTGTCGTTCAAAAAGAAAAATCTAAATCCTTAAAGGATCACGGTTGAGGTCGTGTGGATGCATAAAACTTAATATTAGACACACAAGTCTATGGTCACCTATCGTGGCGCAGTAACGCACAAATGCGTGACTATAAGCGCGACAGATTATGGGTTCGAGCCCCACTCGAGGAAATAAAATATTTAATATTTTCAATTAAAAATTGAATGTTTTCTTTTCTGTAATCTGATAACAAGGCCAAGCACGAAGTTGGATTCCTCCGCTCTCCAATCTCGACGGAAAGTGAGGTTACGGAATGGAGTGTCTTAACACTAGGTTCTCAAGCTCGCTCTGCCTACCCTGCCTTAAGCGGGTTACAGCGTCAAACTGAAAAAAACCAATTTAAATTATTTTTCCCAATATTTTGGACTTTGCGTTGATTGTTTTCTTATAGGTAATTTAAATATATCTGAATTTGTATGTCACAAATATCAGAGATTTAAAATGCGTTGATAGATCGCTTATCGTCCAACTTTGTAAAGTAGACTCTAAAGAATTTATTTGTTTTTAGCTTTACGCTGCATTCCGGACATGGCAGGGTACCTATATAGATTGAACTTGAACACTCCGCTACGTTCATCATTTTGAGTGGTAGTACTCAACACCGCGCTCTTCCTTGTTACAAGAGCAAAGAAATAAAAATGTTAAATATGTCATTTAAAAATATGAAATATTTCATTTCCTCAAGTGGGGACCTCAGTCACATGCTTGTGCCCTTTTTAATATTTAAAAACAAAACAAAAACTTAAGGTTAAAAGTAGTTAAAGTGTTAATGTTGGAAGATTACAAAAACATAATAGTGATAATTGAATGTATGGCAGCTAGCTATTTCTTAGACTAGCGCGTGCAAACTTATAAACAAACAGATAAACAGACAATATTTTAGGAATCACTAAAGTTTTTGTCTCTTTGTCTGTTTATTTAGAGAATCTGTATTTCGAACCAGATATTAATTTTCACTTACACACTCTATACGATCACGATAGATTTATAACAAAGTGATCCTAAAAGGTTCTGTTTCACGTTTCAGGTACGATACTTTGAAAACAATAGCTGTGTTTTTAGTCTATGTCTAAATAAATCGCTCTTTGCGATGAAAGATAAAATATTTTAAATGAAACACTTTTAACCAGATTAATCGTGTATATTGAATGGTAAACATTTTTAGTAGTAGGTACTACTAAGTGGTGGTAAAGTGTTCGAAACGTCGGGTTTCCCAAAAATGTTTACCACTCAATATCCGCGATTAATCCGGTTAAAAGTGTTTCATTTAAAATACACATTTTAAATGAAACACTTTTAACAATCGCGAAAATCAAAGACATTATTAAGATAAAATATCTTACTCAAGTTTTGATCGCCTCAAAGCCAACGCCTCATTAGATACATTAATTAAGTTAGAAACTAATTTGCGTGGCCTCAATCCAAATATCCTTCCTGAAAACGTGGAGACGAGTAGCTCCGGCTCCTCTGATCCAATGTAACCGCCTCCCACTGATGTCACGGGCTCTCCAGAAAACTAAAGCGGTTTAAATTTTGTTGTAGCTGTTGTTTATACTGACATATTGTAAAAAATATAATTGTATAAATAGTTTAAAAGTTTAAATGGAAAAAGGAACAGTGTGTTCTAAAGTTCCCTCTGCCTACCCTGCTATGTGCGGGACAGCGTAAAGCTGAAATGAAATCGATAAATAGTTTATTATTATAAAATTACTATCACGTCGCGTTGCGTAGGTAGGTATTATTAATAAAATTCTTACATAGGTAAATTTAAGTCTTAGTTTTTCTAGAAAGTTTTCGGTGTTAACCAGGTAAAGTTGAATAGAGCCATCATGCCGTCCAACAGCAAGATGAGTGCCGAAGTGGTTTATAAACCAACCAATGCACATTACTGAGCCCAAGCCGTGGCCATTTACTAAACATTTGCACGATAAATTAGTTCTGAAAACATTTGCACGATAAATTAATTCTTAGAAAGAAGGAAAGTAGAGTACGAAATAATATATGTATTTCTAACGCCTATGTTTTAATATGCGGATACATAGCATCACGCTATACCCCTAGCGGGGTAGGCAGAGAGAACGAAGCGCAAAACGCTACGGTCTCAGCATATCTCTTTCGTCTCGTCCACTGTCATTAACCTTTTCATACTTGCCCTCCAGAGGGTTCTCATGCTTTTTACGTGACCTTTCTCCAGTATCATAGATAATGTTTTCGAAGGTCACCCGAAGTCTCCCCCTCCCTCTCTTACCACACACTTCTCTCCATAAATCTTTTTTACAATTCTTTCTTCACACATTCTCTCGACGAGCCCGAATCACCTGGGCACGTTTTTCATTTTCACTGTAACATACGCTAGTACCTACGATTCTGTGTAACTTTTCATCAGGTATGCGATTAGCTAAACTGACTCCGCATATCCTACGAAGAGATCGCATCTCTACAGTATTCATATTTCTTACATTCCTCTCCTGTAGTATGCACGTTTCGCTACCTAATAACAGCGTCGGTACTAATACTGCATTGTGTGCTATGCTGACGTTTCACCGTCTCAACAATCCAGCTAAGGCACCGTTTACCTTGTTACTAAACATACTTCTCAGATATAATACCTCATTTCTCACTAGTACATCTTATAACTTTATACTGATATTGCGCACTGTCCTTTCTTAATTTTTTTCAAATATTAGATGGTAATATGGGGATGATTTAAGACGATAAAAAATACTTACGTTTCCTGAAATATAAGTCCTATAGATCCATCAGCGGCGCCATAAAAGGTACAAACATCGGTAGTATGTAAGGAAAGTGGCGTAATAATCCGCATGGGGCCTGCGGAAATATGAGTTCGCATCTGTATTTGCCCATTCTCGATTATCAGAGCCTCCTTATTCGCCGTAATGACAAGTATTCTAGCACGAATATTCTTAAAATAAACAGAATTGATGTGATTAGTTTTAGCAGTTTTTACTTCAATTAAACAGTTACTATAAATTACGTATTTAAATATGTGGTACATACGTTTGGTGTAGCAAAAGCTACCGCATCCAACACTCTGTCATCGCAAGTGTAAGAATACAATTCTTGCAGTTCTCTATAGAACGTTACAGTTCTTCCACAGCATAATATTAAATCACTGCCTAGCACGCACCTAAGTATAACAATGCTATTCATTTATAAATAATTAATTGATACGTGACAAATTATATAATATTAAAAATATTTAATTACATAGACGTGATTGTTTCTGATACCGAGGTTTCAATACTTAGAAATACTTTTCCTTTTCTAGTGTAGCCTTTTACTTCATTACCTGAGGCGGCGAATATTTTATCAGCATTTGTTCCTGTATAAAATAAAAAAAAAATTAAGCAATATCTTAAAATATTTTCAACCCCAATTATCAAGGATATAATTTTGTATGTTTTTAAAACGTAAGTTAATGTTCATGTAAAACGTGCTCAAATGTTATTGCGAACGAAGTAACTGTCTAGTTTACATTAAAATAAAATTAATTCCCTTCAAAAGACTCTCTTTAGCTCATTTATTGCACTTGGTGAAATACTATTCTGTAAAACATCTTTCTTTTTTTTTTCTTAAATCGGCTAACCTAACTTAAGTGCACAACTTTTTGTTGCTAAAACGAACAAATTAGTAATGTGCTGTCATCATCCAATGATGCCAAATTTTCAGATATATTTTGTTGTAAATTGCCTCGCCAGCATTTCTTCCTTGCTCCAATTATCAACAAGATCTTGTCCGTTTAATAGAATAACTTATTTATCGTCAACAAAATTTTGTTCGATTAATCGATAAACTTTTAACAGTTTCTGCAAATTTTGTTGGGTTTTGAGGTCAAAGAAATTTCCAGGCTTTCATAATTTTTAACCGAGTCCAAATATCTGATATCAGTTGTAAACATTCTTCAAAGTTATCTAACTATTTTAAATGAAACACTTTTAACCGGATTAATCCCGTATATTGATTGTTAAACATGACTGAGTCTACCCGTGACCACGGACTACTGTAAAGTGTTCGAAACGTCGGGTTTCCAAAAAAATGTTTAACAATCAATATACGCGATTAATCCGGTTAAAAGTGTTTTATTTAAAATGTGTAACAATCGCGAAAATCAAAGACTATATTTCTCTAACTATTGTTAAAACTTCAAAGCATAAATTTTCGGATTTAAAAGTTTATGGCATCAACGTTTAACAAAATTTTATGATAGGCGATATTCAAAATATTTCAAACTACTCTAACTCCTCTTACGTTGGAAACTGATACAAAATACATAGGTACAGACTAGTCAAAATTTGTTAAAATTTGCCGCACATCATAATAAATCAGACTATATATTTCATATTTTTGTAAAAAAATAAATAAGTATTTAATGATTTCATTTCTTCGCTCTGGTAACAAGGCAAAGCAATACCTCAAATTCGGCGGAAAGTGGGGTACGGAAATGGAACGGAGTGTCTTGGCATTAGGTTCCCAAGTCCCCTCTGCCTACCCTGCCATGTGCGGCATACAGCGTAAAGTTGAGTGAGTAAATATGTCAGCTAAATCTTACATTCCTAATTCCCTACGTAGAAATTATTTAAGGAAGGGTATGTGAATATTGTGAGAAGGTTCGTTTTACTCATTGTTATAATAAATCAAACATAGACTACTGTAATTATTTGGAAAATTGTAAGTAATTTATAAGACTATAAATATTATTTGTATGAGTAAGTACTTATCCGATTACTTTATTAAGACGTTTATAACATTGTAATAGGACTATAAGATAACTTTGTTGAGTTTGGAAACAAAAACGTACATATCGATCGTACAATCAAATGATCATGAACATATTTATATACCTACATATGTAGTCACTCTGTTGTTTATTTATTTGTATATTCCTATAAATAGTATACAATTTCGCAAATCATATATTTAATTTAGTCACTAATTTACTCCATAATCATGACACATATCACTATTTAATATTTTAGTACTAGATGAAAATAATCATATCACGTCATAATTGATTCACGGAACGTATGTAAAAGTATTAATAGCATGGTCAAGTATTAATGGTATTTAAGACTCTCTATTTTATTTATATTTATATTTTGTTGTCGCACTAAGTATAGACTTAATATTGGCAAAAAGAAATTTATCAACTATTGAGGATAGTCTCATGATAGTCTCATGATACTTTAATGATATTTTTTATTCGCTATAATTTACAATAATTGCAGGAGACTGTATTAGTTATGTGCATTGATTAATAATTGAAAATAAACAGTTAAAAGTAAAGTAAAAAGTAAGTGCGATCAACTTGCTTAAAAAAAATTAAGTTTTTTTATGCGAGCTGATCGCACCAACTTTATCGTATCATTGAACGTAATTTTGCTACATAAATAAGTCACAATTATATTTTGGATTAAGCGCTCAAACAATTCTTATAATTTACCAATAAACGAAGGAAGTTGAACAGACGTAATAGGTTTCCCTGGTAATGTTTTAAATTGTACTACAGGTTCTTCATCTTTTATACTTAGACATTGTAACACCCCATTCTTGTCCCCTATTGCAAACTGTAAATAATTATTAAAGTGCCATGAAAAATCTATCTGTTTGTCAAGTAATTGAAATATGCTTGAGAAACAATTACATGCCTTTTGTTGTAGTTTTTGTTCAGTAGCTGGTAAAATTTTTATTGCATCCGGATAAGTTATACCACATAATGTGTAGTCAATTCGACCTAAATCATAATCCATTTTTGATGTTAAATTGTATTTACATGAGAAAATATTAACTAAGTAGCGTGTTTAGCTTTCGCTGTATCCCATAGTAACTAAATTTATATATATCGACATTCACAATAATATATTAAGTTATTTTTAATAGCCTTAACTGTTTAACGATTAATATTATTATATTTAATTGGATTTCTTTAGTATATTATTATTTTAAAAATCAATATTATTGTTTAATAATATTTAGTGTAAGAATCTAATGCGTAACTCTGTAGAAAAAAAAAACAGAAATCTAGTGATGCACTTTACAAGTAATTATTAATAATAATCGATTTTGATTTGTAATCGATCTTATTTAATTTTTTGTTTGTTTTGCATCATTTTACATATATAATAATCTTTGTCTTATAGTACATATATTTTCTTAATTACGGTTTTTATTATAACAATTTTATGGTTCTCATAATTGTCATATTCACGTCACTAATAACCTAAGTAATTTCTCAAAATCCAAATGCCAATCTTCGATTTAAACGTCAAATGTTTTATGTGTAAATGAGATTAATTATTTCATAAATACAAAAAATGGAGAACGACAATGAAAATATTATTCAAGCAGTTGTTGTTATGGATACATTCAACAATAATTTTAATCCTTTTACCAATAATAAACCTATGGTTCATATAAGAAATACATTTTATTCATAATTAAATCTATATTATTCTTCAGGGCTATAATAATTCATATTATTCTTCAGGGCCTGTTGCCTCTAGGTGGAGTGTGCCTCATTGATTATGTTTTGGATTCTTTGGTGTCAGGAGGAGTTGGAGAAGCAATCTTATTTTGTTGTCAGGATAGTGTGAAAGTAAAGGAACATGTTAAGTGAGACGAACAGAAACTTTATATTATGAACTAGACTAGAACTATTCAATTTAATAAATTATTTTATATATGACTTTTTTTTAAGGAAGAGTAAAGAAAAAAAAGTGCCATGGAGCTTAATGCTGGATGTACAAATAATTACTTCTGATACATGCCAAACAATGGGAGATGTTATGAGAGAAATAGATGCCGCCAGTTTAGTCAGAGGATATTTTGTACTCTTGGGAATAACATCTATAACAAATATGAATTTTGCTGCTTTATTGGAACAACACAAGTATTTTTGTTTAGAAACTATTATATTTATATTACCTACTTGTTGTATTTAAAAACATAAATACATGTATTAGAGGCCATTTTATGTGTTGCAATTTATAATGTTTTTTTGGCAGACAAACATGTAAGAAAGACAAGGGAGCAGCAATGACGTTGGTCTATAAAGAAGTTGCTTGGGATCATCCATTAATAAGTAATGACGAAAGTCTTCTCCTAGCTGCTGATGTAAAAAATAATAAAATATTATTGCATCAGAAGTATAAGCCAAAATCAAATGAAACTACATTTTCTCTATCATTAGTAAGTAATATATTAACAATTAATTAGTATTTGGATATTTGATATCTAAATGCTGATAAAGCCAATAGTCACTTTTGTAAACTACGACATATCCTTGTTTGTGTTTTTGTACAAGTGATTAAAGTTTTAGTTGCTAAATAAAATATTACCTAAATAATTCAGATAACTTCCACTTTACTGTGTAAATATTAAATAACAATTGAGTATTTTCAAGCACACATTTTAATTTTTAGGACTGTGTATTGCATCACTCGGAGGTACACTTACATCATAACTTGGTAGATGCCAATATAGCAATGTGCTCACCTTCAGTACCACCTTTATTTTCTGATAATTTTGATTTTCAAACAATAAAAGATTTTATTCATGGTATTTTGATAAATGAGGATATTTTGGCCAGTTCCTTGTATTATACATTATTAAAAGGAAATCAATATGCTGCATCAGTTACAAACTGGAAAACTTACCAAACTGTAAGGTGAGAAGGATTTTTAATAATTAAATTCTTTAAGCAATTATTGCTTCAATAACTTGATAAAATAATAATATAAAATGTTACTAAACAATATGTAAATATTTTACTTTTTAGTTGGGATATATTACATAATTGGGTTTATCCATTGTCAATTGAAACTGGATGTTTTTACAAAAATAATTATATGTATATGGGTAACCACATTTTTAGAAAAATGAATTCAACATTAAGCAGGTATCTTTTATAGTTTTATATTATTGAAATGGATATAAATATATTAAATATTATAAACTCTCCATCTGTATGCTATGTTTCATCTTATTTTTAGATCTTGCACTCTTGTTGAAGATGTGTTGATTGGTTCTCAGACACACATTAGTGACATGTCTAGTATAACCAAAACAATGATTGGTGATAACTGTGTTATTGGTAGTAATGTTTTTATCCAAGGAAGTTATATCATGAATAATGTTGTGGTTAAAGATAATTGCAAAATTATAAATAGTTTCATTGCCGAAGGTTGTACAGTTGAAGAAGATTCTAATTTACAAGGAATTATTTCCTCAGAGAATGTTTGCATAAAAAAAGGTAGCCAACTAAAAGGCAATATCCTTGAAGAATCTGATAGTAACACTGGTATGATTCACATACATATATATATATACATTTTATTGGTCCATATTTGCATGCATAATACTTTTCAAATTATGACAACTAAAATACCATCATCTTTTATACCTAATTGTATTTTAATAAACTCCCCTTTTTAGAAAAAACATTAGTAACACAAAATACCACAGAATGGGAGAATGAGTCTTCAAATGATGGAGATGATGAATTTATAGGATTTGAAAAAGAGTGGAGTGATAGCGAATCATGCTATTCTTCGGACAGTAGTGCTGAATCATCATTACCAGATTCACCCATTCCTGATGATACTAATAGTGAGTAACTGTTAATTACCATTTTCTCGTTAATTTCATTTTTATCAGTGGATTCAATTTTCTTTTGATATACTTAAAGCAGCAAATGGAGGGTCTGGATACCACTTTTCTTTTAAACTGTATAAGAGATGTATAATAGTAATCTTAATGCTATACCATTTATTTTAGTATTCCTTCAAGAAGTTATAGACAGTCTGGCACGAGGATATGAAGAAGGTCTCAAGTGTGACTATCTCATATTAGAAATCAATTCATCAAGATATGCCTATAATATACAACTACATGAAGTAAACTTTTTTGTTATAAGGGCTTTGCTAAGCATGCCAGTATTGGTTTCTAGTAAAAATGTACTAAGTACTGTCAAAGATATTTTAAAAGTTTTTCATCCAATTTTAGCAAACTATATAAAAACAAAACCTTCTATTATGGATTGTTTAAGAGCAGTTGAAGTAAGTAGTTTTTTCCCATAGTTATTTATTAAAGTATATGTTTATTAGTGTAATTTAGTAATGTATATGTTTGACGTCTAATTTTTTCAGTATTTAATTTTTATAAACATTTCAAAATGTCTTGTAAAATGTCAAATAAAAGAGTGTAGATAAAGAATATCATTCATTTCATTTTTTTTATTTAATAAGAATTCACGATATTTTGCTATTTTAGGATAGTTGCATTAATAATGAATGGCTGACTGGAAAAGCTGGCCAAATAGTTCATTTATTATATGATGCAGATGTAATTGACGAAGACTCATTGTTAGAATGGTTTGAAGACCTAAAGCAAGATGAAAGCCCAATACTCAAACAGATTTCTTTAGTCAAATTCTTTGCATGGCTTCAGCAAGCAAGTGAAGAAAGTGAGGAATCAGATTGAAATACATAAACAATTATTAATATATATTGTATTATAATATTAAAAAATGAAAACCATAAGTGCTATTATTTATATGACTAACATTATTACCGAATTGTTGTGTATTGTTGAAATTGAACAGTTGAGAAGTTCTTAAATTTATTTATGTCAAAAGATGTAGGTTCACAAGGGGAATGTATCTTTATTTGCCTCATGTGTGTATCCCTCCCATTCTGATGATTGCTTAAAACTGCTATTTGAATCATATATGTTCTGATTGGTCTATCATGAATGTCCTTTATTGGTATCATTTCCCATCCTTAAAATGAAAAAATAAATGTCATATTATGTATTTTTTATTACAAGTAAAGTGAAATATAACTTACCACTTGGTTCTATCAATTCAATAACTTCTATTTCTTGTAAATCATTAAAATGCGTTCCTGCTCTTATAGAAATTCTACTAGGAGTATAACTTTCGTCAAGTTTATAATCAGTATAGATGTAAATATGTGACACCATTGTTTTCCTTTGGAATTGTATATTAACTAAATGGGGCAACTGGCCATCTGATTGCCAATATGTATCCATACAATCATCTCGAAGCTGATCAATTCCAAAACCTAAAACAAATGGCAAAATAGTATAATTTCAAATATTAATAAATATAACTTTATTTCAATTATATATTAACCTACCTAGCTACTTAAATTCTTAATATTCCTTACATATACCTTTGCAAGCATTAACAAAATCTGAAATCTTTTGCTGAGAAGAGCTAGTAAGAAATTCAGTTACCTTTTAAAATAATCAGTATAAAGGTTATAATTTTATTGGTTAATACAATGCAATTATGTATAAATAAGCATATTCCCAATTTATTTATATATACACAAACAACTACTCTGAACATTTAACTGCCTTGTAGAGTGAATCAAACAGTTATTGTGGTGATGTTTTCTGTCAAAAAAATATTTCATATTGCTATCTTTCATCATTCAACATTTTTAAAAACTTAAATAAATAATTGAAAACTACTGATTATTATTATGTCCTACTATTGCCTATTGAATGAAGCTTTTTTACTAATACGCAAAGTTATCCATTTACAACAAATCATCCTTTAGGGAAAAATCAGGCAACGCTGAGTCAAATCTACAAAAAAATATACATTTTATGGCGTCGCTTTGTTTATAAAAAACTATAAGCATACCTGATTTTTAAACCTAAAGAACCCGAGTTTACTATTAAAAAAATCAACAAGTTTTGTAGCAAACCTGGTTTACAGGAAGATAAACTCCATATAGCATGGTTTCCGACTTCACGCACTGTACCCGATCTTTCGCTAACCAGTGGATCCTTTTCTAAGGCCATATCAGTGTGCTAAATTTCAACATACGAGACAATTAAGCGTAAGTTAGTTTAAATTTATATTACAAAGATACAAAACAATTTAATAAACAATAAAATTCTTTAACTATTAGCCTGTGTTCTATAACTTGTTTAATGTTTATGATTGTTAATCAGAGTTGCCATTTTATATTTAATAATTACCCAATAGGCTGAATTTATTTTGAGAAAGCTTTCTACTACATGTAGATAGTTTTTTTTTTATTTTAATATATCTTCGGCTAAAGTTTCAATCCTCGTAACTCCGTTTTTTATTTTTCAACTTGAGCCAATTTGTTGCGAATGTCAGAATTATTCTATTTGTGAATTTGTTAAGTCGATGTAAAAAGTCGTTAAAAATTGATGAAATCTGCCAAATTCTTGAAGCATTGCGTATTGAGTGGTTTAACTTCACACCGCGCTTTCATATTTGGGTAAACTTTTGGTTCATCTAGTAGGATTATTTTACAGAAGAACACGACGTAAATCTACTACCATTGCGAGCAAGGTTAACTAATTTAATTTGTTTACAAGATTAGACAAGGCTCTATATTGAAAGGCTACAAATAAAAAAGCCTAATCAAATAACTCTATCACCTACAATAGTTAAAAGTGGTCATGAAGCTTATTTCAGTTCAACTTATTTTCCCATTTGGTCTCGTGATTGATTATTTTATTTATTTTTGAGCAGAATAAGTGCAACAAATTGTAATGCTGTTAACTGTAGATTACAAGAAACTAAGGGCTACGTACTATTTTTTTTTCAGCTTCACGCTGTATCCCGCACGAGGCAGAGTAGGTAGAGGGAACCCGGGAACTTAGTGTTAAGACACTCCGTTCCACTTCCGTTTCCCACTTTCCGCCGAATTTGAGGCATTGCGTGTTGAATGGCGGAACTCAACGTAGCGCTTTGCCTTATTACCAGAGCGAAGAAATGAAACATTAAATATTTAAATTGAAAATATTAAATATTTCATTTCCTCGACTGGGGATCAAACCCAGAACCTGTCAATTGCACTCACACTCTTGTGCCGCTGCGCCACTACAGGCCATATCTTAGAGTTGATTGTTATAATATTTTTGGAAAAAAAGTATATAGTCTCACTTATAAGAATTTGTAAGGTATTCAATGATTAACGAATTGTCTTAATATTAGATTCCTAAGTTGCTAAACCATGCCATGCCATGTGCGAGATGCAATGTGAAGCTGAAAAAAAAATACGTAAAAATGTACAACATTAACACTTTTTTTATCTGATTAGCTTTTAAAATGACTATAATATATCGATTAGTGATTTTTCGTGAAAATAAACCGATTTGTGATTTTTCTTAATTATTAAATAAATTAAAGTCATATATATTACTAAGATATATATGATTCTGATTTCTGAATATATTCGTAATTTTAAAACATTAGATTACATAAAAGTTTGATTGACGCTTGGAACCTTCAACCGTTTTTAGATAAAGAAAAAGATTTAATATGTCAAACTCCATATTTAATAAAATTTATAAGTAATTGCCAATTTTATATAACATAAAGTTGAATAATAATATTTTTCCATTTAAAGTGTTTTAGTAGTGCTTGAATATGAATTTTGGAAAAAAACATTGGGAACAACTGTCTGGATTTGCGGCTTCCATTGCAGGCTTTACTACAGCTAGCGTCATAAACATGGTTTATTTAACTGATTGGAAAGTTATATGTGCTTATATACCATTTTATAATAAGAAATTTTCAGATACATCAGAATAGTAATATAATTATGTAGATTGTACCTACATGTAAGTGTGTTACGTTTTAAAAGCATTTGTGTATGCATGAGATTATAATTATAATAAGACTCAATGGCACACGCTGCTTTCAGAGCACGTGGTAACTTGTTATGATTCTATCTGAAAGAGAATTAAAATAATGACTAGTTTAAGACGTCAGGTGTGTCGGGATTTTTATTGTAATGTCAACCGGATCGCGCGCACCCGGCGTGGACGCAAGCGCAGCCGCAGCTGTTCTCCCTCGGCCCTCCTCCGGCATGTTCATTCGCCCTCCGAATTAATAACACCTCTATTATTTTATTGTAATATTTATTTTATTGTTATGTACAAAATAATTTTCAATATTAAAACAAAGCAATTTAATTCATCTGTATAGATCTATGCAGCAGTGTAACAAAATTAGCAAATAATAATAAAAATAAACAGATTTTTTTTATTGTACTCTATGCATGATAATAATGGCTTTTTTAGCAGCTAATGCTAACTGTTCTCCTAGTTGGGATTCCTCCATCACCACTCTTTTTTTTTTGCTTCATTTTCTTTCTTTGACAGGATAACCAGAGGGAACCTAATGTTAAGAAATTCCGATTCAGACCCCATTTTTCGCTGAGTTAGAGGCATGACAAAGCGCGTTGTTGAGTACTGCTGCTCGTTTAATACCGCTACAGAGTAGCGGTATTCAACGATGCGCTTTGCCATGTTATCGAGTGAAGAAATGGAAATATTAAATACTATCAAAACGTTTGAGGCTTCGCCTGCTTGAATTGCAATATTTTATTTACTGATATTTTTCGTGGTTTAATAATAAAATAAATCTAATATATCATATCATCACTTTTAGGACAATATCTATACATTGAAAACTAAAATTTCAACTAAATAAATAGTATTTGGTAACAAGTTTCGCAAACTTATATACTTATAAATATTTTAAATTAACAAAATATTTTTTGTTTACTTAAAACAAATACCACATGTTGCGGGAAGATTGCCAAAATATTATTATATTTTTCTTTCATGATCGTCCTTTTCGATGGTAACCTTGTCTTAGCACTCATATATTTTATGGTGGTTTAATTGGGGAGAGATGTAGTGCCTTTCGCGTTTTTAATTATCATGCACATATACTTATCTAGTAATTTAGAAAACGTTTAAAAAATGGAACGTAGCAGAATTTGAACCCGCGCCTCTTGTCAACCGTTCATGCGATCTTAACTCGTTAGAAATTTTGTTTGGCAAAATAAATTGCAGTTTGCACCTGTCAATATGACTTCCACCGCGATCGCTCATCTAGTAATCTTCTATTTTACTTAATCCACCAAGCGGTGAAGGCCTTCTTAAAAAGCGATTCTTGGGAATTCCTTAATAGGTGCATAAACCTGGTTAAAAAGTTCACGTTTACCATTGATAAAACTATAATTGTCGTGTCAACAGTATTCGAGAAATTTTAGCAAAATTATAATTTCTTTAAGGGTTAATTTTGAGGATTTGAAGATATTTACGCAGTCCGTGCAAAAGTACGCGTAATAGAATGCAGTGTAGTATACAACAGGTTAACAGTAGTATACCTCTGATAAATATGAACCACGTTGAATAGTTTTTTTTCTCAGTTTAACGCTGTACCTCCTCCTCCTCACATAGGATAGCCGTCGTGTATAGGCAGAAGAACCGCTCAGGGGGACATAATGTCTTACGCTCGAGGTGTACTGTGGGATTAACTAGAAAGTCTAACCGTAACCACTAAAATCCAGCGGAAGCCCTCTTCAGCTATTCTAGACGCCGCAGGATCGCTCGCGCATACTACTACGACACCTCAGTGGAATTTCTCCGTCGCCTTCAGGGTAGCCTAGAGTTTTTTCAAGGACAGCCCGCGGCCTCGATGACTTGCAGGAGGGATAGCATGACCCTCCTGCAATAACTCCTTTAGGGCAGGGGGAGGAGAAGAAGCGCATAGCGGCTTCTCCTAGCCCCTAGCCTATTACAACCATCAAGGCATGGGGTTGTGGGGCCCAAGCGATGCATTCAAACAGTGTGTGATGCAATGAATCAACGGTGGCATCACACTCGTGGCTCACCGGTGACATCTCCCGACTCTCATATATCTGTCGTACTCAAGTTTAAGTAAGTATATGACAATTATGAAAACAGTTAGTATCGAAAAAAAAATATTTTAGTTTGATTATAAAAATATTTTTATAAATATATTTATTATAAAGAATATATTTTTTAAATAACTACGTTCAACTAATCATATATAAACAAAAATGGTAGTGCTATTAATAACACGTCAATATAACCGATTTTTTAGACATTCCAAAGCACCGGCGCTTTGGAATGTCTAAAAAATCGGATTCAATCTGCGTAAAAGTTTGATGGTCCGGCATGGGACAGCATTAACATGAAACGAAAAATACTTTACTAATTCATTACAATTTATCCCGAGGCCTCATGACACATCGACTGTAAATACGACAGGTTGTGAGTTCGTTTCCAATACAGGAAGATAAAATATTTTATATTTTGATTTCCTCGCTCTTATAACGTGACAAAGCGCGGCGTTGAGTTCCGTCCCTCAACACAACATACAACACATTAGGTGGAAAGCGGGGAACGAATGTGTCTTACCGGGTTTTCTTAACTTATTTTTTATATTATGTATCCTAAAAACTTAACACGTGTCACACATGAAAAATATCATTTCACTAACCGCCCTGGTGTAATAAACGTAATTGCTATCTAAAATCTGCCCTTAATATGCAAACTTTGGTGACTTTTCGATTTTTCTCAATAAGCTGTAGACGGACAATAGTTTATTGAGCTAATCGGACAACATTCCATCTAACTCGTAGTAAATATTTATTTTTTTTGGATTTTTTTATTATACTAATAATAAATATGTAACTGATTACTATCTGTACGTGAAAGATACATTAAAGAAATATTATAGGAAACGTTTATTAATTCAAAACACGGACAACACTTTGAACAATGAAATAAAATTTTTAAAATATTACTTTTTAATTTTATCTGTTTCTGTTTGTTTATGCTTTTGTATACGCTAATCTCAGAGACGGCTAACCAGATTTAAATGCAGTTTTCACTTTTATATTTTTGTTATGATAAATAAAAACTTACGTCAATTTAAAATATTTATTTCGACAAAATTTAAGTTATTAATGTCGTAGATATGTAATCTTAAAAGTTATAGTTTTATAAGAATAAAAGTAATTGAGATTAATAAATAAAACAGTGTAACTGAAGCAGGCGAAGCCGCGGGCGGGGGCTAGTTATAAATATATGTAAATATATAGAAACGATGAATGTCTCTATATCGTCGAAATAAGGAGGTTCCTTGAAGTAGCTGGATCTTTTTTTGCTGAAAGATGACAGTACGAATGAACATTTTTTCGTTATGTACACTTGTATAAAATTATTTACAAAAAAATAAGAAATACTTCCAAGCAAAACGTACCGACCGTAGTGTAGTAGTAGGGGGGAGCATTATAGGGCTTTGGACCCTACACGCACGTTCCTATACACGGTACACGCCAGTTTGACGGACCACACTTGCCTGTTTGGCTGATTGCCGGGCGGCTGTGTTAGCAGCGAAAACGTTTGTGAACTCTTTTACTTATTTTGAGTTACGTATAAACATTGTGTGATATAAGAACAGTTTACGAGTAGCTTAGGGAGTAGTATTTTACTATAATTGTGGTGTTATCGAGTGATTTTGTGTTAATAAAATGGATTTATCTTGTGGAGAGAATCTACAAAATTCTGGACATAACAGCAACAGCAGTGGGAGAACAGTAGATATGTGTATCGCTGGACCTGACCGAGCTTTGGACCGCGATCCCAGACTTTTACTAAATCTTTTGACTTTGGAAAGGGTCCACGCACTACACACAGATTATTTTCAACATGTGCAAATAGACATACAACCTTTTATGCGAAAAGTTGTTACTACTTGGATGCTGGAGGTAAACTTATTTTTTTATAATTTTATTTATGCTATTTCTGTAGACGTTGCCATATGGTTATACGCCCTTTTCATTGACTAAACTGTCGCCTACAACTTCCGACAACAGCTGATTAAAATTGGCTTAATTAGGGCTTAACTAAATCTTATATAAATTAAGAAAAATCACTTATATTTAAGTATTATAACGATAAAGCCTTTGTAAAATGATAGTCTTATTAAGCGGTACTTGATTGTATTTTACTTATACCTACCAAATTTCTTAAATGTTTTGGTAGGTATATTTAATTAAATTATGGTTGTCGTAAAAATATATTTATGTTATTATAAATCGTATTTCCTTTTACACTAAACATTTTTAGAAACAATAAACATGTTCATAGCATCATAAATTTATACATGTATGTACATGTATATTTTATACTTGGTTGTGTTTATCGCTGATATTTTTTACCTTTGTCCAGTGACATTATGTATATTATTAAAAGAAGAAATCTTTGTCTTCGCATATAAAAATAAAATCTTGAATTGATATCGATTACTATGATTTTTTTATGAGTACCAGAACTAAACTTTGCCTTGGTCCCAGAGCGAAGAAATTAAAATATAAAATATTTAATTTGAAATTGCTAAAAATTTTACTTCTTCAAGTGGGGATCGAACCCACAAATTATTGTTTACAATCATCACACGCTTGTCCTCGTGCTCCATTAAAGGTCTCGCTTGTCCCATCTCGTAGTAATCATAGAATACTGTAGTAGATACTACTTTCCACAAGGGACAATATGATAAACTTTCAATTATTATTATTTAAAAATATAAAAATCTTTACCAATATTGTTAACAATAGTATTGTAAAGCGAGTGATGCACGTGTGCTTACACTAGGTGCGAGCCCTTAGAAGCGCTCATTGTGAACGGAAACTTTTTTACCTCATGTTTTTACGAAGACAGTTCGAGTTCAGTGAGCATCAGAATCCCAAACGAAGTCTTTATGAAGAAGTAAACGGGATTATAAATTGTCCACATAAAGCAGTAGCTTTACACAACTCCATTATAATATTATAGTTGCATAATAATTTATATCGTGTAGTTACATAATCTAAGCATAGTTAATATAAAAACAAAGTTAGAAAAATTTATTTTAAATAACTTAATATTTTATTAAATATCTTTTCTCTTATCTGTATTCTGTATAACATTGCTAACTATATTAAATATGTGTCATAAAGCTTGTTGTTAGTTTATGAACATTAAACAACGTTACTTATTTCAACAGGTTTGCGAGGAACAACAATGCGAAGAACAGGTGTTTCCTCTCGCAGTAAGCTATATGGATAGATTCTTGGCACAGCGCGCTATCTCAAGACAGCAGTTACAGTTGCTGGCTGTGACCGCCTTACTATTGGCCTCCAAGTTCCGACAATGTCATCCCTTATCAGTAGATCTCCTTTGCGCGTACACTGATAACTCTGTATTTCCACATGAAGTCAGGGTGAGTACAAAATAACGACACCAGCAAATATTTTCATAAAAGAAACCAAGCCAAACTTTATAATTTATTTTAAGGTCATGTCCGTGATATGGTACGTAGATTATATCTTGTGTAAGGTTAAGTGTAAGGTAACGCGTCGTGAGGCACCATCGCCTCACATCCTGCGACAACCACAAGGCGCTGCATTGTATTAATTGTGACTGAATGTACTCGATTAGGCGAGTCAAATGTCGTACCTTTACCCTTAGGTCTAAGGGGACATTACGTTACTCATTTCCTTAAGTTTTGTTTGTAAATTTCCGGCAATTACCTCTTCCGCGACTGACGAATTCTAGGGGAAGACATGCGTCATATCACTACTGTACAAGCACAGAGCTGCAACATATTATGACGAGGTATTGAAGTAGTTGCGACTTCCGACGGAAATGTGGGTAGCGAGACGTCATGATAAGACGATTCTTCTTACATCCGTAGCACTTGATATGTTAGTAGTTCATTCATTATAACCCAACTTGTATTATTGTGTTGGAAATGTTCACACAGTCGGTCATTATCTATGATTGTCACAAATTCATAATTGTAATATTGTGTGAGCAGGTAGACAGGTGTGATCTGATCAATTAGTTCCCTTATATTCGTGAGTTTTCGACTTGCCACATTATTCACACGCAACTGTCACTCATTCGTAAGCGTTGTATCTAGCGTAAAACATCTCGGCCGATCTAAGCAATTATTTATAACTTCAACATTTAATTCCCACGAATAACTAAACATCAAAATATCTATATACTATACAATAATAATTTATTCTGACATTTGGCAGCATATATAGTATCTTTTGTGAACCATGACCGTGAGAAAGTATTCGTCGTTCTTTGACATGGACGGCGATACGTACCTTATGGTGTCCTATCATATACATACTTCCTTGCAATTAATTCGTGCGTTGATCCTGATAAGTCTACACCACAGAATATGTTAATGAGGTTGGAGTGGACGGAATAGTAGATTCCCATACTTTAGTATTCTATTCAGCATTTTGAGGTGTAACGAATGTTGATAATATCATCTTTCGTCGCATGTTTTTATAATTAAAGCCCGTCGTTAAATTAGGTGACTTTGTAATAACATTTTAAATTCTGCTTCGTAATCGAAAAAGAAGACCGATGACGACATGGACATGTGTGGTTAGGTTCGTCATGAATGCTTGTAACGTTTCCCTGGACGATACGACTATCAAGCGAAGTAAAAGGTAAAGACGATGAATGCTGTGGTGGTTTTTAAGTATATAATCTCTAACAGTACTTAAGTATGATATATTCGTGAGAATAAATTTTCTGTTAGTTTAAGTAATAACGTAATCAATAATAAGAATAAGTAGTTTTTTATTAGTACTTCTATTTTTTACTGGCACCAACTGATCTTGCAAAATCTTAAAAAAACGGACCAATAATTTGCTATTTGGAAATGTACTTTAAATTTAAAAGGTTTCGTCTCTTCCTTACCCTTTTGAACTTATAAGTTGCTTTACATAAATATCCCTAGATACTGCTTCCCCATTTTGCCCTTTTCTTTTTCAAATGTAATGTGATTCGCTATTTTTGCGGTTTCCGCCTGTGCTTTAGTGTATGACGGTTACGAACACTTAAAGGTATTCTTACCTTCTTTAATACATTTTAAATAAAGCTCTACAATTATGAGCATTTTAATTGGAGTAATCGATGTGTGTGTTTTGAAACTCTTAGAATATGGCTTTTTACGTTTTTTTCGACTATCGACTATAAAAGTAATATTAACTGATTATTAATTAAAATTATTTGTTACAGCAATGGGAAGTAATGCTCCTACAACGACTAAATTGGCAGCTATCTATAGCAACAGCCTTCGATTTCGTCGAGCCTCTTCTCGCTCGAGTACCGTGGGGTCGTTCAAATCCACTAGTGCGAACTCACGTTCTCACTCTTACTTCAGTCTGTTATACAGGTAAAAAATTTTAAAGAATGTATTTACTTATACTTTAATATGTGAGTTTGCCAGTAGTTTTAACCATAATATGCGGGTTAACAAGAATTGGCCGTCCTCGTTTTCGTGTTAATTATGGTTAATCGATAATTCAAAAAGAGACTGAATACATTGTTAAGTGTATATAATAACGTATAGACATAATGTGTATTGTTTTGAAAAAAAAAATGTCTTCTTACTATAACAATACGATTAGAGTGCATGTGGCGGCACTCCGCTGGTCACGAGTGTTTTGAGTTAGGGAGGGTTGATGTATCGGAACGCACATGCCGCCCGTGCTGTGATATCGTACACCTTGTGCCACCACCCCACATACTGACCCTTTCTAAAATTCCCTTTGTAAAATAAACAAATTATTGCAATTACATGTGGACTGTATAGATATTTGTATAAATTAATAAAAAATATTTGCTTAAATTATTTATAATTGTATATATATGTATATATAACTCAACACGCGCAAATTAAAAATAAGTCCATTTGTATATTCACTGGCCACTTCAGAGGATTAAAATATGTTCATATACAAATTTTAGTTTATGCTTTCGACCACTAATATTAATAAAAAAAATAGTAAATAATTTTATTAAAAATATTGCAAATGTCATATAATAATTTACATGTGGTACGTATGTAAGTATATTAGGTCATTATCAGATATGTATTAGAAATATACATACATATATATTAGTAACTTACGTTGATATATTTTTATTTTTGTGTATCGTGTATCACCATCGAAAATATTATACACAATAAAATATATTTTCATAATATTCAATCTTAAACTGTTTTGAAAAAAATATTTAATTAAAATGCATGCAAAGTCTAAAGTTTTAACTTGATACATTTCCATAATTTTTATATAATCCAGTGGTTGTTTTATTCATTCATTTTATCATTGAACATAGCTAAATATAAAATAAATAGTTTAGTATACTGATAACCCGAGAGGCCCCAACGGCGCTGGTTTAACTATACTAGCCATTACGTTATCTGAATTTGATCTGATTTATGGTATTCCACACCATGTGCTCGATATAGCCCTATCCTTGTGTTTCAAACATATTTGAAAAGTTACATAACTGAACACACTTTTTCGTATTTATATTCTTTTATTAACATTCCACAAATGTAGCAAAATTTTGTTTTGTATGCCTTATTTACTTTAGTAAAAGATGGAACCTAGTGTTAAGATATTCTGTTCGCTTAAGAACCCTTCCATGGCCCTTAACAGCGCGCTTCGTCTCGTTAGCAAAGCTTTTTAATGAAAATATTCAATATTTTATATTCTCGAGTGGATATCGAACCCGAAATATATTGCTAATTATGTAAATATATTATACATAATTAACAGTTTATTAAAATATGTCATTTACATCTCACCCAAACCATTCTGTAAGAAACCAGCCAAGTCTCAATGCTGTTTGTGTGTCTATAATAAGTAATGAAATTTTTAGCAAAGCCAAGCCAAGCAAAGCCAAGCCAAAGGTTTCTTACTATGATTTTTTATTAGTATAATTTAGTTTTATTTGACCGCACAGAATTACGTGTTGGTTGATAGCAGATGTGCAACGGTCAATCTCGAAGACAATCCCCTAATTACCCATCACGCTGAATACATTTTGCAATGGCAGTATGCCAGTATCTATAATAGCTTAGCAGGGCTCTTACAGTTTCTCATCAGGGTCACCAGGTACTCTAGAACTTGAATATTCCTTTAGATGGAACATTTGATGGTTTTCCCTTCGCGTTTAATACCCACAATATTAAATCTTAGTTCTGTACCAAACTTCACCACTAGTCCGCTCTAGGTCGATGGGAAGTACTAGAAATTAATTACATAATCATAAATTTATAAAAAATTTGAAATAATAATACTTAGCTCATGTCAAATACTGATTGCTAAGTAGCAGCAATAAGCAACAATTTTATACCTTAATCACTATTATAGTATTATGCCGGAAATTTACGATAAATTATTGTAACTGACCGTTCTTCACCCTATGTGTTAGCACGTTAATTACACTTCTTGACCTTTTGTTTATCCCCTAGCTTACTACTAAAACTTACAAGCTTATACTGAGTTACGAAACGTAACGAATATTTATATTTAATATTAAAGAGGTTATAAAATTTGAAAATTAAATTTTATAGAATGTGTAGCAATATTGAAGTATTAGTATTTATTTTCTTACTTTATTCAAATACCTACCGCGTGCTTATTCCGTATTTCATGTCTATAAACATAGATTTGCTTCTTATTTGTGAATATAATATAGACTCCTGAGTTAGTTATACAAATATAATATGATATAATGTATTGACATGACATCTGTATTTAAAATACCTTGAAGCCACAGTTGAAGAGTACAAACGTTCGTTATAACTTAACCTATAGTTATGAGTTGCATTTATCGACATATAAAATTTTTTAACGTCAATTATCTTTAAAGATAGTAATCTAGCATCAGTTTTTATTATTGTGTAACTCAAGTAACCGTGTCACGGCCGCGGTGACTTATGGGACGACTTACGATTACGAAGGGGAGCGACTGCGCCAGCTGAGATCGCGACAATACGTGAAGACGTCCCGCGGCAATTGTTGTTATCCGAATACCCAGGCTTGTCCCCGCTTTCCACAAAGGGTGCCCGACAAAGACCGTCTCAGTAAGCACCTGGTCCCGTCTCGTACTATGCTATCTAACACGCTAAGGCAAATGTGAAATGACTTTCTTACAAATTACGCGTGATTTAAAATATCTATGATTTATTATTTAAGTACTGCAAGTATTATGATAGTTAAACTTTGGTTGAAAATTTAATATAAACGTTTATATGTTAAATTTTCAACCTAACTTCAGTTCCAACTCTATCCAATCATAGTAATATTAGTTTTAGACCCAGACATATTAATATTATCTGTTATACAAATAAATATTGTTATTTTATGATTCAAATATTAAGTGCAAAACGTACTAAATATTTGAATAGCAATAACATGCAATAACCTTACGCGACGAGCCCTTTCAATTATGAAACCCCAAAAAGTAAGTAGATAAATATATTTCAAAATGAGACATTAGGCGTATTATGTATTATATTACAACTAGTTCCAGACAATTAGATAATGAAATAAACTATTTGCAACCCTTGCACTTTTGCATCTATTTGTTCAAAATAGGAACGGTGTAGTGAGACAGGTTCTACAAACGGAACTTAACGGTTCATAAAGTCTGTTAGAGAAACGCTCATTACGTGTGCTGGGGTAATTAGGAGTAGGGTAAGACGGGGGTGTTCTTAGGCGCGTGGCCCCTTGACTTGTGTTCAGCAGATGTTGGCTCCAACTGACAGACAACCTGTCGCACAACGGATCGCTCCGGTCCGGTGCACCCGCGAGATTGTTTGATATCACTCACGCTCGTTTTAGATTCGTTAATAAAAGGTACCTGCCGTGTACACTGTACGATATAAGTGTACATATTTTATTATATCAGTATCAGCTATCAAATTAATATTTAAAATAAAGTGTATTTAATTTTGTCATTATACTGAGGTTATAATAGTTTTAATTATGACGTTAGAATTATGTTTTAATTATTAATATATAACTTGTGTAAATTACGTATGCCTACCCTTTAAAACAATTAAAAATCAATGAAGCCTAAAGCTTTTACATAAAAGGTTAAAAATTCCAATTAAAACATGACTTTCTTACGTGGTTATTTACAGACCTAACGTATTAGCAACTAACTTGACCTTAACGTTTCGTTAGTGGTTTTTAATGAGAATTATGAATAGATTGCATGTTATGATAGTGTTTTTTCCAGCTAGTGCGAAGGAACTCGTAAAGGGCTATCGTAAGAAACATGTAGGCGGGCAGTGACCCGCTCGTACCTATTCGGAGGCAGCAAAACGGAAGGGTCGAGCCAGGTGTCGATACATCTGCCACCTTGGCTCCCTCGACTTACATTTATTGACTTAGTTATATATGTTCTAAGTTTAACTTCATTGTTCGTAAGAAGGCACCGTTAGATTAACTAAACTGTTTTACAGAATATTAAAATACAAATAGTAATTGAATATTGAAACGAATATACGCGACAAATTCCAAGTAAATATTTTTAATGTGTCACTAAACGTTAATTTTAACTGTTATTTTCATACTGTTATACAATTTCTAAATATCTATATTTTCTTAAAGTAGACACATTGAATTGATTAGGTTAGATATTGGAAGTCGTCAGTGTATTATTATAACAATAAAGATTGCTTGGTCGCAGCAAAATTGCAGCTGCGCCCTTGGCTACTAAACTTAAGATGTAAATTACCTTTATTCTCAATCTTTTGTCGCGAGGTACACAACGCACAAAGATGCAGACGGGGACGGCATGCACAAATCTGGCAGCTGTTCGATTTTTCTTCCTTATTCTCAAACAACAATGGCCTTCGTATTGTGCAAAATGTAACGCGTCCTTTTTTTTGGCCCCTTACGAAAACGACCTTTACCTTTAATATAATTCTCGTCGCGAAACGAATTACTTTCTGTTTGTTGGTTATGAGCGAGTCAAGGTATCTGGCATTGTTTTTCTCTAGACAGTCACTAAAATAAAGCCAATACAAGGCCGCTAACGTGCAAGGTGCCCAACCACCTGTCCAGTGTAGGTAATTATCTTGCAACAGATGTGCGCTACCTGCTCGGTGTTTTTATGTATGAACAAAGCATTTAAAAGATTCATAAAAAATATTTATGCTTCAAATATATATGTGTATCCAAACTCCACGTTTTAAATATGCCTAAATATAGATTCACTGTTGATTGTAGAAGTAACATATTTATTACAAAGTAAGTAGTAAAGTTTCTTGACTGTAAAAGTTTAATGACCTGAATGTATTATTGTTAACAGAGACCGAGTTCCTGTTAGTGCCTCCGTCTCTGATCGCCGTGGCGTGTATAACGGCAGCGGCGCGAGGGCTGCGTGTGCGCATGACCATAAACGATCTATGCACCCTCACCCGCACGCCGGCCGCGGCCGCCGAGCTAGTGGCCAGGCACGTAGAACGCGTGCTCGCCCGAGAGACCCAGCCGCAGGAGCCGAGGACGCGACACATGCAACCAGTGAAACAGGCGACGTCAGAACAAACACAGCTTCCAGACACGCCGACGGACGTTCAGGATGTACGCTTCTGATCGAAAATTTTAAATCATTGTTATTTTTGCCTAAGGCCACATCTTAAAAATATGAAGTCAATTGATCTCATCAGTATTGAGTATTGTTGTGAATAGTTTGAATGAATTTCATTGTTAGTATATTTTTTACGCTGCGCACCTGGGTGTATAAGAAATATTATTTATAGTACATTTCCTCAATACTAACAGATGAGCATAGCTTTCAAGAATTGCCCTTGATCTCAAATTACTATTTATGTAAAATAGCTTAGTCTATATCCATTATTTATAATTGTAATAAGCTTATGGCTTGGCAGTTTGCAGGTTTCGAGATGTTAGCTATATTTTGATCTCCGTTGATTCCAAAAATTACTTTTTAAGTGTCTTTGTTAATATTGTTATAAGATCTCTGGTGTTTTATTGCTTTTTATAATGATTATGTACCAAACATTTGTTTATCTTTAGTCTTAATTTAGACTAGCCAAAAAAATGTTCGTATGAATTTTAAAGTTCAAACTTTACTTACAATTAGTGATCAATGGTTAGTATATCTTTTGAATTTTGTATAAGGATTTGAATAGACATTATGAAGAATATTTTTGTATCACAATTGGTCTGTTTAAATAATATAGGATCTCAATTTTTAGTAAATTGCAAATCAAATGCGTGTATAGCGAAAATGAGTGTTTAGTTTTAATCTTAGTGGGTTTTGAATGAAAATGTTAAAATATGTAATTTTTATTTAGGTCGATGTTAAGTTTAGTAAATTCTAGTCACATGTTTTATACATTCCTGTTTTCGACCAAACTTTATATTTAGAATTACGTATTGATAAGTTTGTACTTAGCATAATATCGAATAATTATTTGATCTACATTCACTCTCTTTCAAAAAATTATTAGCAACATCTAATATTGTTGTAGAATACTCATATTTCAAACAAAGAGAGATAGTGTAAGGCGAGTGACCTTTCAGTGTAATTTATTTTATATCGTATTTAATAATTTTAGGTAACGTTTATAAGGGAGATTTATTTTGTAAGCTGAAGAGCCGAGGCGCGTCGGATGTTACGCGATGTTGGTTAATCTAATTAGGAAAATTAATGCTCGTGTTTATAAGTTTCGCTTAAAGTAGAACTGATGAGAGCTTCTTTTAACATTCTGGTATAAATAAAACTAATTAAATTTAATATCTTAAATCCTGTATCGAATATCGAATACAACTTCAACAAAGTTTTTTTTACATAAATGTTAATGGAACTTTATACTTTAAATATTTAAAAATAAGCTGAGGCTACAGGAGTTAAAAAATACGTATACTTTTCATTATATATTATTTGCCATCTATTATCTAAAAATAAAATTGTCTACTATATGCCGATGTGTACTACATCTATGGTGTTATGAATATAGAAAAAATAAAAACATTTAAGGTATACATTTATTTTAATGTTTATCCTCTTAATTTGTGAAGATTTTAGTTTTAATGAATATTTTTTTTATTTTACAAGTCATATAAAAAGTCAAAATATTATAATTATTTGATTAACTTAATAATAAGATAATCTGTAAAATTTAGGTAGGTATTACCGTGAATTAATTTATTCTTTTCATGATAATTTAATTTCAACTATTAGAATGTGGAAAAAGATTTTAATTTGTATGTATATTTTTTTCGAATGTATATTATCTCTATATTATAATTAAACGATATATTTAATTAAAAAAAAAAACAAAGGTCTATACAAATTTAAATAGGTGGCTACCATTGTTAAACCTCTGCCTACCCTGCCGTGTGCGGGATACAGCGAGAGGCTGAAAAAAATTTTATTCCAAACGTGACGACGGGGACTAAACTTTTGATTTTGTTGGCTCTTATTTATATTGTGTTAGTAGCGTTTAAATCATAAATATTATTCTAGTGTTTTTTCCTATACTGTAAGTTTATTTCTTTTTTAATAATTTTAGTATTTTCACATACACTTAAGAAAGAAAAATACTTATTTAAAAAATGTATAAAATATGAACATAGCCTTCATTAATAGCATTATATATATTTGGCAAGACTTCTAATCGATAATTCTGAGAAAAAATCTTTGTGCCGCGGCAATTTTTAAAAATATCTCTACAAATCTTTATCTAACAACCTAAATAAGTTGTAAGGACAGTATACAAAAACCCGACATAGCTTTATAAGAACGTATGGCTTAGTGGTGACTTATGGCATGGACGAATTCCAAGAGGCGTGGGTTCGAATCGCGATAGGTACTTTCAAAATATTTTTTTTAAATAAATATATATATTTTGTTGTCCGTCTGTCTGCATGTCTGTCTAGTTTATCTCAAGTTCGTGGGGATGTAATAAATCGAAGAATATGTAATACTTATAAAATATCTCTACAGTCCCTTAAAGCACCTAAGAAAATTGGTTTACTGTAAAGACGGTTAATGGACGATCATATTACATGATAACGTCATAACAAACATTGATGAATACTTATTTTATACATATACTTTTATTAATCGAATTGAATTATTACCACTGAATTATCGTTCTTACGGTTATTACGGTTACTTGGAGAAGTAAGTGTTTTTTTTTAGAACAATTAATATTTGCTAGCATCACGACCGCGTTTTTAATTAAAATAATATAATCTTAATAACATATTAATTACAAGTAATAATGTGAACGCTTAGGCTGATCGTGCTTCTCTATCGCTTGCAAGGTCAGCTTTGACGGAAATCTGAGAATATCAAGAGTCATGCGTGTACCCGGCGTTCATTGATTTATAAGACAATATCACTTCAAAAATTAGACTACTAACGTCAACGGAATGAAAAAATCGCGCATTTGTGCATTGCTTTCTCTGCATTTTGTATTAAAATTAACTATATAGGTATACTTATCCAAACCTAAAAAATATAGGATTATTGCCGTGGACCTAAAATTGCAAAATTTCGTACAAAATACGAAATTACAACAATTCATTACAAAATTAGGGTAAGCTAGGGTAATGACGTTCACTTAAGGAAAAAGTGGTATATTTTTTTAAATTATTTAATATAAATTATTTAATAACATTTTTCAAATGTATCAAAATCTTTAACTACCGAGAAACATACAATTTAACAATAAAAGCGTAAATATATGACCTACTACTAGTAGGAAAACATAAAAAAACATTTAACGTCATTCTCCCGAACTTTGGGTAATGTCGCTCCCGAACTTTGGGTAACAACGCTCATACATTTATTTTAGGAATATAATTGGTAAGACATATTTTGATAAAACAAATATTAATGAGATCAACCTTATACAATAAAAGTTAATTCTACAATCACAAACTAGTATCAATTACCCTTATTTGTACTTAATACTATATAGTAAACAAATATGGTAAACTTTTCAAAATTGAATAACTTTTATTATTATAACATAATATAAAATAAGAATTAAAATTACATGTAAAACAAATTAATAAACATATAAATTACATATACGTATATGTATATATAAGTGACTTATACATGAACATATACATAGAGCGTGAGCCCATATTGCAGAGATGTTGCAACGACACCACAGCTCTTTTTTTTTAAATTCTTCATTCTTTCATACATTTCTTCTTTAATTTTCTTCATTATTTCAATACTTTTCTTTCTTTTTCATTTTTTTTTTTAATACTTTTTCATACATTTAGTGTAATTTTCGTCGTCCACGTGCATTTCGTCATCGTTGTTATCCAAATCCAATCCTGTTTTACTGCTTTGAACAAATGAGATTATTATTTTTGAGATTATTGAGTTCAGTATATTTATAAACAATTTTACACAAATCTGTGACTGTTACGCCAAAGTATAGCAAACCCAACAGCTTAACGTGTTCTGTAAGTTAATTTTGTTGTTGTTGGGTAAAAATGGGCTTGTGACGTAGCTTTGAGTTACTCAAGTTGATATTTTTCTTTGCATATCTACAACAGTAAAAATTAAGTTACTAAGTGGTAATGAAGCTTAGGTAAGCGGTATAGCCCCAAACGGTGGTTTTGTAATAAATTTAAAAAAAGGTTTTACACTTTTTTGGAGAATTAATTACATTAATACAAAATAGAATTGTTTTATGGCCAGAATAGTTAAATTAATAATGAAATGGTAATAAGGCAAAGCGCGGCGTTGAGTTGCGCCACTCAACACGCAATGCCTCAAATTCAGCGGAAAGTGGGGAACGGAAGTGGAACGGAGTGTCATAACACTAGGTTCCACTTTCGTTCCCTCTGCCTACCCTGCGTAGTGCGGGATACAGCGTGAAGCTGAAAAAAAAATAATGAAATAAACATTTGAATCTTGGGCTTACCGAAAAATACAAATAACAAAAAATTACATCGACTCACATGCAAACAAAGAAACACGACTCACTGTCGAACGACGCAAGCTCACTGTGAGTTTCAATTGTTGCCAATTTGAGAAGCGTCCCTAACTTAACATTCGTGTTGCGATATGCCGTTTTGATAGAGATACATAGGTGTTGTTGTTGGTGGAGTAGGTGATTCCATTGATTTATAAATGAAAGGATTTATATAATTTATGATTTAAATAATTTTCAGAGGTTATTTGATCAGCCTTTCTATTTTGCCTCGTCAACTGTCATAAACCTTTTTCTTGCATTTTCTATTCATATTGTTTACGTTACCTACTTCCTCATGTCAGCAAAAGTATCCGCCCTGCCTCTATTATCACACACTCCTGCTACATAAATCTTTTTTGCAATTCTTTCGCCACACATTTTGTCGGCGTGCTTAAGCCGAAATTTAAATGAATGTGGATCAAATATTATGGATCACACGTATAGGAATTGCTCTGTTTATTGTTTAAATAATGGTAAAGTACGAGAGGCAGAAGAGGTCTCAGGTTATTATTGAGGAGCAGGCAGATACTTTGATATGAAATTAAAGGTTCCCAGGTAGAATAAGTAAAATACAGGGCTAATAGTTTGATTAGCTGGCGTTAAACTTTGTTGTGTTATGTTGTGAAAACTAATTTTTTTAGTGTAAACAAAAAAAAAACGGTGCTGTTATTTCTTTGGAAAAGACAAATGTGTAAAATTTGATCATGTCTGCATATCGTGATAAGCTTCAATGGTTGACAGTTCGGCATCGTCGATATCGCTATATCCTATGCACCCTATACACTATTCTCTTTCATAATACCACTCCCTTCTATCTGAAGGAGCGATTCACTTTCTAAGGTACCGATACTTTAGTACGTCTAAACCTCCGTTCCAAAAGCGACAACAAGTTAAAGGTTAAAAAGCTATGTGCAATACAGTAGATTTCAATGAGTCTTTTACTGTTAAAAGTGTAATTTTGTGGAATGAGTTACCATCCCGTATTCGACATTGTAAAACGCTTCACGTTTTCAAAAAAGCTTTGAAGCATCAATATTTTGCATAACAAAGTAATATTTTTGTATGTGTACTAATAGTGATAAGGTCGCCTTTGCATGCAGTACTTCTGTCATGTATTTCTGATTTTTTTTTCTTTTTTGTTTATTTCATTTACGATTTTAATTTTATTTCTAATTTTTATCTTGCGTATGTAGTAAAGAATTATCTATCTATCTATCTAAAACAGATTAGATTATGGAAGTTACTGCCCCGAAACTATGAGACCTTAACTGTAAGACAATTATTCTCTTTATAAATAAAGAACACTCAGACCTTGTGCAAGTAGAAGATGGTATGTTGCCTTGGATCATGATCCAATCGAGTGTTAAGCAAGAATTCACCATGTCAGCTTGGTTCTTTAATAGATATTTGCATTACTATCCGTCTCCAAAAAAATTATAAAAAAAGGATTTACTTGTAGGCATTGGTCATCACTTAAAAATGGATCTGACATTATTCTCAGTAATATATAACTGAATGCTAGTAAAACAAAAAGGTTCTGTATAGCTATATTTATATTTGAAAGACACGAAAAAAAGATATGGTATATCTGAGGAGAATGTTTTATTGGGACAGAAGATATAAAGGCGTAGGTATAACCGTTAAATGAAAATTAAATGCAATCTTTACAGTTTTGATACCTATACGATAGTATTTTCAAAGTCATGTTACATTTACATTCTCATTCTCAGCTTCACGCTGTATCCCGCACATGGCAGGGAGGCAGAGGGAACTTCTGAACCTAGTGTTCAGAAGTTCCCTCTGCCTCCCTGCCATGTGCGGGAATGCTCCCTTCCACTTCCCTTCCCCACTTTCCGCCGAATTTGAGGCATGGCGTGTTGAGTGGTGGAACTCAACGCAGCGTTTTGCCTTGTACCAGAGCGAAGAAATGTTTAAAAATTAAATATTTTAATTGAAAACATCAAATATTTCATTTCTTCGAGTGGAGATCGAAGCCAGAACCTGTCGGTTACAGTCACACGCTTGTGTCGCTGCGTTACGACAGACCTTGTTACATTTACGATTTACGATATTATCATATCTTACAATCTGCTAACAGATTGAATAATATTTTTTGGTAAAATAAAATTGTTAAGTGCGAATCGGACTAGCGTAGCAAGGGTTCTGTATCAATGTCTACATTTAGGGTATAACTTATAAAATTCGAGAAATTTAAATGTACAAAAAGTGTACACAAAGTTTTTAGTTCAGTTTATTCGTAGCTTACCTATAAATTAAATTGAATATTTTCTTATAGATCTACTCCAACAGAAAATACATTAGAGAAAACTACATCGTCAACAAGTTAATCATTGATCTTGATAACAACAAACAAGGCAAAGCGCGTTGTTGAGTTCCGCAACAAATTATTATTGCTTCAAATTCTTCGGAAAGTTGAGAACGAAACGGAGTGACTTAACTAGATTTTCGAAATTCTTCTGCCTGGCCTGCCATGTGTGGGATGCTGTATAAAGATAAAAAAAAATATTTTATATTATTTTTAATTGTCCACTATAGTCAGTAAAAATAAACCTATCTCATTTGTAGGCCGGATTGAGATCGTGGGAACACAACTCGGACTTGCTTGTGAGTTTGATTTTTAAACGCTATGAAATATCATCTACACTAAAACAATAATAATAAATATCATAAGAAATGCAACGATTATAGACCAAATGTATTTGGTATCGTATTTTAAACTTGTGGGCAAGCCCATTTAACACTCAATGTTGTCTACAACTCAAAGATAAATCAAAGAATAATAAAAATAGTTTGTATAATTTCTTTCTACATTTATTTAATTACTGTTGAAATAAGAATCAAATTCACCTTACTTTTCCTGTTACGACTGAGTTCTGTGTCATTATAAGATTTTATCTCTTACATTACTTGTGTTGTACTCATTAATTGTGGGCCTAAGATTGTTAGAAAATTGAAATATATATATATATATATATATACTATATATCATATATATATATATATATATATATATATATATATATATATATATATATATATATATATATATATATATATATATATATATATATATATATATATATATATATATCTATATATATATATATATATATATCTATATATATATATATATATATATATATATATATATATATATATATATATATATATATATATATATATATATATATCTGCTTGGTTCATATTTCAACTAATAGATAGCGTTGAATCCATATAACCATATGAGCAACTATTTTGAGCCAGAGATTGCCCTCTATTACAGTGTGTAACAATGTATCCTTTAGGTTGTGTTATGTGAGAATATATTTTGTGGTTGCGACTTTGCTACTACTTATCTCAGTCATGAAAAGTTATAAAAAAATAGGGAATTGAAATATAATTAAAAAATATTGATTAAAAAGGAAAAGCTTAAAAAAAGCTCAAAAATAATTTTATTTATACATATAGTGGTGACATCTTGTTTTTGTGTTATGAAGTAACAACTATACGCCATTTAATAAGCGGCATCCACAAGTATTGAAAAATTAGCAGTAGATGGTAGCACATGGCCCCTAAATTGTATTTTGTCTTTTTTAAATAGATGACACTACTTGTCAAGTTGCCATGTAAGAATATTAGTGCTTTTGGGCTTGAAACTTCGGCCAAAAAACCACTATAGTTGATCGAAGTCTTTGGGTTAATGTACTCTGTGATTAGTAAAGTACAGTACCAGTACAATTTGTCGTATATATGCGTACTATACGTATATGGTTTAGTAAGCAGTGTCGAAGAAACGCTTCTTCAGAGGGAAGTTAACTTTAAAAAAATCAAATTCGATATTCTTTAGCGCCGCGCTGACTTCACAAGGCGGGAGGAATTCTTATTCTTTAAATACAATTAATACATGACTTTAATAACAATTACTGGATAATACACGAACGTTTGTATTTGTTACATTTTCTGTTTACACTATTATAATATAATAGTGTAAGCAGAAAATGTAACAAATTTACATTTATTGTTACATTTTCTGCTTACACTATTATATTATAATTTAAAAATTTTGTATTGTGTGTGACGGACAAAATAAAAACAATATTGTTGCTATGATGTTTACATATTTACTACATCTTCATCCAACCCTATAATAAATTGACCATAAATTTCTTATAAACTCATATGGAGTGCGATTCTGATCATGTACCTAGTCATAGAAAAAGCAAAGAAAAGAACACAGATGAAGATCAATCATTTGAATGATTGGGTACAGCTTGTGAGAACATGTAAAGTTCAACATAGTTTTAATGTTGTAGCGATGTCATTAAAAGATTTCTTTGATTTTTCCGAGTTAAAACCCAAAAAAAGGACCATTTACTATTAAAAAGCGAGATGAATCCAGTGAAAAGTCTTTATGTCAGCCAATTAAGTGGCTGCAATATGATAAAGCTAGTGTTGGTAAAATTAATTTCAAGAACACGCTTGACCGGAAGGCCTTCTTTACTTACTTACTTAGTACTTCACGCTATATCCCTAGCGGGGTAGACAGAGAGAAACGCTACGGTCTCGGCATACCTCTTTCGCCTCGTCCACTGTCATCAACCTCTTCGTACATGCCCTCCGGGGGGTCCTCATGCTTTTTACGTGACCTTCCTCCAGTATCGTCGATACTGTGTTTTCGAAGGTCAACCGAGGTCTCCCCCTCCCTCTCTTCCCACTCACTTTTCCTTTACAAATCTTTTTTACCATTCTTTCTTCACTCATTCGCTCGACGTGCCCAAACCACCTGAGCACGTTCTTCTTCATTCTCACTGTGACATTAACGCTAGTACCTACCTGCCATTCTGTGTATTTCCTTATTAGATATGCGATCAGATAAACTGACTCCGCATAAAAATCAGGCCTTCTTTAAATCAGTAAATTTTAGAAAAAGAGTAAAATCTTACAATACAATTGAAACTTTTAAGTTGAACCAGATTTCTCAGGAACCTTTGCCGATTAGTGCAGAGAAAAAAAAAGACTTGATGGTTATATCTTATCGAGTTAATTGACGAAGCCTTTCATGACTTTTATTTACAAATAAAAACTGTAGGTAGTGAGTCTATAGATCCTGATTTAGATGAAAATGATCCAGATTAAGAAGATTAGTTGTAACATAAATCATTGAAAATTGAAATATATCTTTCAAAAATAAAGTTGTATTCAGATTTTTTGAATACCTTTTAATAAATAATATACATATAAACAATGTTTGTTTATAACTTATTTTATCAACGATCCTTATACTTTATATAGTGAATAAATTGAAAACTTATTCGTTCACAAATGGACAAGTATAATATTTAATTAACTACAAAACTTATGTTTCAATTTTCATTGTTATTTAAAGAAGTATATAGTAATGTCATAAAATCAAGTTAAGTAATGAAGTTCGATTCAAAACTAGAGTTTAGAGAATAGTTTGTTTAAAATAGCTGCCCTGAAAAATTGCTGTTTTGGACATATCAACGTATTCCCGCCAGGCACGGATATATTGTAATATTTATTTGATATAAAGAGTAGGTAATATAATTTCTGGTAGTGTGATAATAATAGAAATTATCTTTCTTTAATAACTCATTATGGTATAGACTTAAATAAGTTTTCCAGTAGGTATACGTAAAGCACTATATAGTAAAAAGCAAATATATGTACGTACTCGATTTTAACTGTTAGCAATGTTCCAAACAACAATTAAGGAAATATTATGGTCTTCGTAGGAAGCCATCCTATCTGACCATCAAGGCCCGACTACCTGCCAAAAATATATACTTATATAAAAATGATCCAGAAAGAGAAAGAATTAATTAAATTTACATTATGTCAATGGCAAATCGCTTTTTATTTATAAGAGATGATGATGAGATTTAGTTAAATGGAAGATTATAAAGGAGTTTGTAGCTGGATTTTATTATTAGGCAAAGAAATAAAATAAATTAGAAAAGATATAATCTGTGTTTATCAGAGTTCTTTTTAATAAAATTAATTCTATTGAGCTTTTACTTGGTTTACTATTAATGTCTACTATATATGAGGCTCGTCGTGGCGCAGAGGCACAACGAGCCACAAGCGTTTGACTGTAAACAACAGGTTTCGGGTTCGATCCCAACTCGAAGAAATGAAATATTTAATATTTTCAAATTAAATATTTAATGTTTTCATTTCTTCGCTCTGGTTACAAGGCAAAGGCATTGACGTCCGCCACTCAACACGCAATGCCTCAAATTCGGCGGAAAGTGGGTATCGAAAGGGGTACGGAATGTACATGTAACGCTTTTGCTACACAAAATGTATGCAAACATGAACACAGTGATCGTACAAAATGAATTCTCCGTGAAAGTGAAAAATAAAAAATCAACATAGTGTTACAAATATAAATTTGAAGCTTTTATAAGTTGTACTTCCCGTCGACTTACAATCCTGAAAGTGGTACAGAAACCTTGGTGAGCGAGATCGACTCATTTTACCGGTGTTTACTTTACCGCTGTTTTTGTGTTGAGTATTACGGCCTATAACTGTAATCTGGTTAGTTTCTGTATATTGAGCAGTCTGCTAAATGCTGGCAGTGAGGAACAGAACGGAGTGTCTTAACACTACGTTATAAAGTTCCCTGCCACTTGCCATATGCGGGATAGAGCGTGAAGCTGAATCCTTTAAAGATATATGGGACCACTTTGGAAACACGTAGCTCGAAACTGTGTCTCGTTTACCAGAGCAGTTAAAAATTAATTAAATATATTTATTACGTGGAGTTGCGATCCAACGCACAATCATTGTCATTTTTAGCCGCTGTCCCACTGCGCCATGACGATCTGCAATAGTTTTTTTTTGTGTGTTAATATAACCTAATAAGCTTTTGTTTCAAATAATCAGACTTTGTTTTCGTTACGCAAATTGTGTCGTATTTCGATTTGCGTAACCCAAACATAATGTATATAAATCACGGGAAGCGAGAAACAAAACACTCGCTTCACAAGGTTCACTCAATGTTCATTATAAATATGACATTATAATATTAACAGAATAGTCGATTGTTAATTTATTTTTTTAAATTTTGAATTTATATTTATTAGTTAAAACACATAAGTGCAAGTAAATAACTTAACGTTATCCGTTATCTATTACATTTCATTCAAATTTTTCCGCAAGTTTGTTTAAAATTTTCCCATTTACACTTGAAAGTCCGATACTACACTGAGGGAGTAAACACACGACTGAAGGGGGGTATTCGGCACTCCGCAAAGCCAAGCGTACGAAAAAGCTAGGCGAGGAGAGCTCGGGGCGTCGAAGCAAACACACCGTCTCGGGAGAGCCGTTCATTAGTTGTTCAAACAACCCAGCGGCGGCCACTTTGACAAGCAAGAGGACCTGCGTCCTACGTCTAGAGGATTCTTCCCCTTCACTGATCTAAGGTTAACTAAAGAGCTATCGGAGCTGCACATTGTAAATAGAGCGGTCTGTTGAGCTAATGAACCGCTTCAGTTGAATCGATAGTGCGGTTAGTTCAAGAAGTATATATATATATAACTTTCCAACAGAACTAATTATGTTGCTACAAAATGGGTAGCTTCTTTTATACATATAGGTACTAATTAGTATGCGAATACAACAAATAAAATGGTATAATTACGTGCATATTAAGTAGAAATTTACGTCTATTGGAAGTCCTTTGTATATATTTTACACGGTTCATAATAAACATTGATAAAAATTTGATCGATTAATACAACTTTTTAGATCTTTAAGACGGTTTTCTCTGTATATTTGTGTAGGTACATAGTGTACATGGTTGAAAATATTTAATAATTATGTTTAAAGGTGTCGGATAGTACCGTTACAATGATGACGATGGTTGGCTCATCAATCACCGGCGCAGGTGCCGCGTCATACCCGTCACCCTCTTGGCTGAAAACTCTGAAGTCTGTTGTACAGATTATGTAGTACTACAACGTTATTACATTATTTTTGTAAAATAATATTCTGAAATTTATTGACTTGTTTAAAGATTTATAAATTATATAATCTACACATAATTATGTTTACATAGACACTTAGGCATAGGTAGATATTTTATTAATAATATTTTTTCAGCTTCATGCTGTATACCACATAAGGCAGAGTAGCCAGAGGGAACTTAGGAACTTAATGTTAGGACACTCCGGATTATTTCCCGCTTTCCTCCTTACAGTCTACAGTCTCTAGAAGCACAGACAAATCAAACTTCTAAGTCAACGCAACTGAAAGACACGAGCATTTATCTATCATTTTTGTTGCATCTTGTCCGCAGCACTTTAGGTTACTTCCTTAAATTGTATAATACTGACTCATAAATATAGGCAAGTGTATATAATGACATAAGTATTATTGAGTTGAATTGATTGAGTTTAAATGTAGTATATTGTATTCTTTCTAACTTTATTCAAACTTTCAAAAGTGTAACTTATTAGACGAAAACTTTTACGACATATAGTTTAGTTATTCGTTAATTAAAAACAGTAAGCAAGTACGGGGCCGCCCGGCATGTGGCCTCGGGGGCGCAAATTGAATTAGGAGACGCACGCATTCGCCCATAACCACGCATTATCCGATTAGTAGTTGCAACGACACTTCAAGAGAGCGCGATTACTACTTCTTTGTTTGGTTTTTGATTTATAATCCGTCTGTGAATGTTTTAATATTTATAATAATAAAGTTTTCACAAGCTTAATCATGTTACATGTTCTGTTCTTGATCGTATATAGGTTAGTTTGTAGGTATATTGAAATATAAACTTATTAATTTATTTATTAATACTTAACAACACAAAATAACAAACACAAAAAAATAAAAATATGATATATGTACAAGAAGTATGCGAAGGCAGTCTTATTGCTTCAAGCAATCTCTTACTTACTTATGCATCTATACCGCGTAATAAATACATTCACGTATTCCATGAAAGATTCATGAAAAAACATAAATACTTCAAGGTAATTTAGGACAAAAAGTTTTGCCTATTATATACTATAATACAAGATAAATCTTTTCGGTCTTACCTCATAAATTACCTAGGAAACATGTAATTTGATTGTCCAACAAAAAAAAACTTAAAATCGTATTATTATTTTTGTCCGCAGTCTGAGATAATAGCGTTCAAATAAATAAACTCTTCTAATTTTATTTTAGTTTTATAGTCATGCGTGTCTTAACATTAAGTTCCATATGGTCGATCCTACAATATACGTGATACAGCGAGAAGCTACATAAAAACTCTAGGTATCGCCGAAATATCTGGGCTATAGATAAACATCAAAATTTTCTAAATAAAAAGTGATCAAAACATTCTCTCGTTCTTCACTCTCCCCGTGTAAATACTACAAAAAATATATAACAACAAAAAAAAACATCAAATTTGACATACATACCTAATTAAAAATTATAAATACTTACAAATTACATATATGTAATGTAAATTTTACATCTAAATGAATTAGTAAATTACAAAAACTTATTTTACTTAAAAGTTATAACAGGAAAAAATGTCTGCGAATGTGAAAAACTACGTAACAGTTGTTTGATTGCAGGTCGCTAAGTGATCACATATATTACCCGGCACTTGTTATCCATTCTATTCTTTCTTCGCGAAGTAAATAAGGTATTAGCCATCTAAATTGTTTATTTTTTGTTAGCTATATTATAAGTATTGTTTTTAAATCAAACTAACTAATTTCAAAAAAGGACATCGTGGCACAGGGGCAAATTGTGACTGTAAGAAAGATGTTCGTAAGTTCGATTTCCATTCGGATTGAATTATTTAATATATTTAATTCCCCGCTCCAGTACCAAGAAAAAGCGTGGCGTTGAGAGCCGCCACTCAACTGCGTAATATCCTAAAATGTTTTCTACAAGTATTTATTTAACAAAATCGACTCCATTATAATCAAACGGGCCTAAAATGAATTTAAATATTTTTATTCAAAATGGGAAATTACAACCTTTATTTTTCCTTCACCTATTATCTATGTAAAAGAATAAACAAAAATGCATTACAAGCTTGGAACAGAAATTTTTATTTATATATTTTATGTAATTAAGAAAAATAACAAGAGTAATTTTAAAAGTAAAAGAGACAAGTTAATGGATTTTATATAACTTTACCTTTTGACTTTATATGTTTTCCTATCATTCTTGAATTTTACTGCATGAAAGATCTCTCATTGCTAGACTTTTCTTAATGCTAAGATTATTTGAGTCACAAATATTTGCGCTGCATTATGTCCAACTAGATAAAATAAAAAAAAAATCACATCTATAACCTGCATACGCCATATAGTACAATGTTATGACGGAGTGGTATATACAATTATATAACTTTAGACGCGTATAGCTTGTCTTGTAAGTAAAAAACTGGGGAAATAGGTTACGTTAAATTAGCATACTTTTGTTATACATAATCCTATTTATTTATTATGCGATAAAACAATAAATTGAATGTAAACTATTACTTACTTTGGAAAAATGTTAAAATACACTAAATGTTACTTAATATTTTTATTTTGTAGACGTAAATAGACGATACTGTTCACGATTCGGTAAAACACAGCACGGCGTTAAGTTCCTCTAAGCACAAGTTTTCTTCTGTCTACTCCGTTATGGGTAGATGCTTATAGTTGTAGATTTTTTTTAATTTTATCAGCTTCACACTTCTACCATGTGCAGCTGTATCCTGCACAACTTGGGAACCTTTATAACAAGACACTCTGTCCCGTTACCCACTTTTCGGTCAATTTGAGGCATTGAGTGTTAAGTGGCGAAACTCAAGGCCGCACTTTACCTTGCTACTAGAATCAACAAATTATAACATTCAATATTTCATTTAAAAATATTCATGTTTCTATTCTTCGAGTGGGGATCAAACCCACGACCTGTTGCATTTACAGTCTCACACTTGGCTATGTACCACGAAAGTTGTCGCTATTTAATACAATTTAAATAATTAAAAAATGCTGTGTTACCTACTTATTGAAGTTAGTAAGTATTATATATAGTTAATACTTATTTCTATTATATATATATATATATATATATATATATATATATATATATATATATATATATATATATATATATATATATATATATATATATAAATATATATATATATATATATATATATATATATATATATATATATATATATATATATATATATATATATATATATATGTATGTATTATTTTTATTAGTTTGTAATATTAATTAGTTTTTACATAGTACAGTACAGTCAGTACCTTACCGTAAAATAGGAAATGAACACGCGACAAAACACTTTATGCATTTTTCTAATACATCAAACAGAAAAATAAAAAAGGGAGTAACAGTATTGCAATTACGATGAATAATAAATAAAGTGGCGGGATGCGTCGTTCGTCCCGCGGGACGACGCGACGTTGCGTTCGGATGCGAATATTATACGTGTAATTTTCTCACGTATTCTATACCCTAAAGACTGTGTTTTTATCTTTTGTTATGTATCACGCTTCGCAGTTATGCTCTTTAAAATAATATAACTTATATGCCTGTAAATACTTATTTTTATTAGTGAGGAACCGCTTCAAATACATAAATTAGATGGACGTATTTATAAAAAAAAGGTTTCAAACTTGAATTAAATTTGTAAATATTAAAATATAACTGTACTTAGTAAACTCTTTTATCTTTTAAGGTTTAATGAATAGTCTCTCTCAATCTATCAATAATTATTTTATAAAATTGAATTTACAGTAAGCTAGATTTTCCTCTATAATTAAATTATAAGTACCTACTTTAGACGCAGCTGAAAGTTCTTATGAGCGCCGTTGCCACAGCTACCCCGAGAAAACGATCAATCACATGACTCTAAGAAGCCTTTTCCCTACAACAGATCCTTGTAAACTTTGTGAGTATACCTAAATTCTCAGCGATGCCCCACTGTAGGTACAAACGACAAAGTTACGATGCAACAGCTTCCTTGGATTAAATATACCAACAGCCATTCATTAGTACCTACCTGGATTGTTAATTACAACTTTTTTATTTTCCTCAATGACAAAGAAACTGTCGGCGAAAAGAAAAGTAGACAAGTGTCGTGACATGCACCCTCGAGCTCGCCGCGGAGGAAGAGAGGGCGCGGGGACCAATGGGGCGTCCTGTTCGGGCAGCGGGGGCGCCCATTGGTTCTCTCGGGGGTGCGGCCCCGCCCTCTCCTCGAGGCTCGCCCTTATTGAATTAGGCTTATCATTCGATTTCAAGTGGGGCAAGCGTGCGGTCCTCCGCGTCAGCCAAGCTATCCTTGCGATCCGATATCATCTGTAATCGGCATAATTCGATATTCTCGTTGCTCATCCAATTATGCGGCTGTGAGCCTCCGCGACCTTTGACACGACAAAGTAGCGCCACGCGCGGCGCGCCGCTTTTGGCGGGAGCTGAACTTTTTTGGGCTTCTCGGTTTTAGGTGGATGTTAGAAAGTGCTTTTAAATAGCTGCAGATATGGAGTACGGGTATCTTAGCGGCGCAGGCGGTGGATTCGAGAGTGGGTGCCTCGGCTCTGGCGGTGGCGAGCTGTCATGGGGAGAGCTAGCTTCGTGTGGGCAAATGTCTCAGGCAGCATATCGGTATCAAGGTATGCGCTATCAGCCGCCACCACCACAGTGCGCTCGGCCACAGGACGCTACTATGCGAAATCACCACATTTTTCCGCCGGCAATGAATTTACAACGTAAGTTATATTTATTTTTCCTTGCCGTCGGTATAAAGTTCTTATAAATTGATAACCAAAATACTTTAATTTGTCTAAAAGTGTATGTATGTACTAGTGATATAGTAAACATATAATAATAACGTAATATTTTTACAGCTATTAGGTACGTTACTAATCATTTACTTATCTTGCTTGATCTTAATATACAAAAATTTGTGTAATAAGGAAATTTTAATATAGTTTGCAACCACTACAATTTAAATTAAAAATACTGTTTTAAATATTTTTGATAAATAAATTATCAAAAATATTAAAAACAGTATTTTTAATTTAAATTGTAGTGATTGCAAACTATATTAAAATTTCCTTATTACACTATTTTTTGTATATTTTGCAATGTAATTATTAATTGCAATGAACACGAGCTGTAAGCAATAGGTGATGTGTAAAACTTAATATTTGTAGTAGGTAAAATAGAAATGAATAGACGTGAATAGCTATGATATATCCAGGATCAGTTCTATTACTTTAAAACTAATTACAAAAATTATTTTGTTAAAAATTTGGATTTACTATTTAATATAAGAATTATATGTTTCGTAATATAATTTGTATGTGAAACATTTGTAAGTAAGTTTTTTTTTTTCATATTATGTGGACCTGATCCACAGTCTTTGTTTAATACACACTCTTTGTTTAATATGTATAGATTACAAAAAACGGATTCGATATAAAACTTGTGAATACATCAATTTATTGATCTATTCATATTTCCATTATTATTATAACTTTAAAAGCTTTTTTATTTTAAAAATTATTATTATAATATTTTAAGGCATGTTATTCTTATAAGATATCCCGTTATTTTTACATTTTTCTAAGTGAGATTTTACAAAAGTTTCATTTCAGAAATCTAAGGTCTAAAATATAGAGCGTGAAGTTACAGTAGAATATACATACGTCAGCACATTAAGGCTTTTAAACTAACTAATTATTGACTCTTTGTTTGCGTAATTTAGTAATTAATATTAGAATATTTCTTTAAAACTTTTTAATAGTATAAAAAATATATACTTTATAATAATATTTTCGTAATGATACTATTATTGTCAATTTGTTTTAAAGAAATATTCTAATATTAATTACTAAATTACGCAAACAAAGAGTCAATAATTAGTTAGTTTAAAAGCCTTAATGTGCTGACGTATGTATATTCTACTGTAACTTCACGCTCTATCCCGCACATGCATATGTACATATGTGGTAGAGGGATATTTGAGAACATTATCATTCTCCATTTTCTGCCGAATTTGAGGTGTTGCAAGTTGAGTGGAACTGAATACCGTGCTTAACCTTACTACAAGAGCAAGTAGTTCAATATATTACCAATGTAATTCCTCGAGAGGGAATTGAACCTCAATCGTTTACATTCGCAGCTGGCACATGACTGCAATATATATTTTACTCTCTCTCTCAGCTTCACGTTGTATACTGCACATGACAGGGTAGGCAGAGGAACTTGGGAACCTAGTGTTAAGACACTGCGTTTCACTTCCGTTCCTCACTTTCCGCCGAATTTGAGGCATTGCGTGTTGAGTGGCGGAGCCCAACGCCGCGTTTTGCCTTGTACCATAGCGAAGAATTGAAAACATTAAATTTTTAAATTGAAAATATTAGATGTTTCATTTCCTCGAGTGGGGATCGAACCCACAACCTGTCGGTTACATTCACACGCTTGTGCTGTTGCGCCACAATATTTTTATTTATAATAAATGGAAAAAATATATTTAAGTCAGGTGGCTTGTTGTTTACAATTTTTCTAGATAATACTAACTGAATCCTTGTGACTGATAATTGTAAATACGGGAGTTGCTATCTTTTCTCTTTAGCATAACGGCTCAGAACAAAAAAACGGGAAACTTTTAGACATAGCGCGACAGAACAAAAGCATTGTAATTCCTTAATTTTGTAATACTAAAGTAAAATCGTTTTCATTTGGTGAATAAATGGTAGACTGGCGGAGGAAGTATAAGGCGACGTCACGAAACAAAGAGTGCCTTGGGCGGACCGGGTGGTGTGGGGGCCAGGTTCCAGCCGCGTGAGCGATTGCGCCCCTAATTGGTGGCGGCGTCCGCGAGAATCTTAGAGGGAGGACAGAAGCTCGAGCTAGTCTTGCTTTTGCCTTAGATCTAAGCATTCGGACGAAACCCCCTCTGAGCTTCCTTCCCCTCACCCGTAAAGCCGCGCAACAATAATTCTCTTCACGTAATCTTGAGTAAACCCGCCTTATACCCGTTAATCACACAGAAATTAATTACAAGTTTGCTTATTAATTGTTGTACAATTATAGGAATTATATAATTAAAATGTTTTAATATTCCCTTTACTACCTATGATGGTTTGGTAAAAAGTGTTTTAATACCTACTATACGTAAATAATAATCTACTTAATATATGCATCTAGTTTGAATTAGTATGTTAATTAAAAAAATAAATGTGACTGACAAGCCTCATTTATTTTTGATGGTAGCATCATTTAAAAGCAGTGACAAGTAAACTTTTGGTGTTTAATATCAGCCTTGATAAGTTTTACAAAATGTGATATTATTTTAGATTCAGCAAATTTACTAGTTTTGAATACATATAGTTTATACTTTTGGTTGCATATAAATTTTAAGAAAGCCTGTCAAAATGATATGACAAAACATAGTTTAAAACAAACAACCATAAGTAAATAAAATTATGTAAGTTAAAAATAGGTAATGTTCAAGTTTCTTAATTTTTATTTTGTAAAGTAAGATGGTAATAGTTGAGCACGTCAGGGTGGTAATAACATTCTTAAATAAAATTTACTTAGCCGCTTATACATGCATACAACTATGTGGCCAAAAAAATCTTTGTGAAGATTGACAAACTGTGACCCTAAAACTTTAAGGATGAACACAACATTCGAAGTATATATGCGAATGTTTATTCGATTTGATTTGTAACGGAGAGGGAAAATTCGAATAGTTGGGTATCCTAAACCAATATCGCCATTTCTATTCTCGCGTCGGCGCGCCTTTGCATGCAAGTGGACGGGTTAATTCGATTTGGTGGCACCTAGGGCAATATTTTATCGCATCATGTGATCTATTCTGTCTCAGTAAGTATAGTATAGTAGAGTGGGTCATAAAAAAGGCAATATCTCACAGTTGAGTTGCGTTGCGAACAGCGCTCGTAACATCGACAATGTAACTCTCTACCATTTTCTGATAAAAAACAGAATAAAATTATTTTAAGCTATTATTTGGAAACACACCATCAATTTTATAATAAAAATAATAGCAAAGCAATAATATTTACAGTTTAATAGGAAAAAATATTATACAGGCATAATATATTTTGTTATACAAAGTCTCTATCTATATTAAATGTTATTAGTAAAAACCTATACTACCTAACTATGGCTATAGTTGTTTGATTAAAATCCATCCATACCAATTAACCATATGAAAAAAAAAATATCCAATATTTAACTGAAATAAAATGACGATATTGTACAATCATTTTTATACATTTTTACGAGCACCTACATACCGTCACGAGTACAATTTAACTTCTACTTCGGAGTGCCTGTTTTACTACAGCCATTACTGAAATTTACCTACATGTTTATTTGCAAATATAAAATGTATTAGCTTTCCGCACCACTTTTATCTTTTTACAGTGTATACTTCTAATGTTTGGTTAGGTTTATATGTTTTATTTTATACCTATTATTGGCTTATTGAAGTTGCAACGATAATAATAATATTGGTTTTGCGTAAAATTCCTTAATTTAATACATTACTAAATCAATTATAGATGGAAGCGTACGTATATCAAACTAAATAGTTTTTTTTATAGATATCAGAAATATATAGCAAATCAGAAATATATAGTTATTATTATAGTGAGGTAATTAATATGCGGCGTTGAGTTCAACACGCAAATTCAGCGGAAAGTTGGAAACGGAAGTGGAAGGGAGTGTTTTAACACTAGGTTCCTAAGTTCTCTCTGCCTACCCTGCCATGGGCGGGATACAGCGTGAAGCTGAGTAAGTAATTAATATGAGTAAAATTATAAATCAGTAATCCTAGTTTATAACTTTAATGGAATCAATAAAGACTTAAATAAACAGACAGATAGACATATCACATAATAAAAAAATCCAAGCGATCTTTATGTTACTAGTGTTGATTTGATTCAGGCTTCCATTAATCTGCTAACCCTTCCGCAATATGCCGTCTTGACGCGTCGAAATCGTCTGTATTATGGATGTCTACGAACTTTGCGCTTGACGCGAGAAAAATGAACCAGGGCCGCGTGGATGGATGGTGAAACGATTTACGTGTAACGTAGAAAAAGAAATGTGCAATTTTAATATATAAAATAAAAATATGTAACAATCAAGGTATTGAGGCTTGTCGTGGCGCAGCGGCTCAAACTTGTGACTGTAAACGATAGATAGGTTGTGGGTTCGATCCTAATTCGAGCAAGTGAATTAGTTAATATTTTAAATTTCAATATTTAATATTTTCATTTCTTCGCTCTGGTAACAAGGTAAAGCGCGGCGTTGAGTACCGCCACTCAACACGCAATGCCTCAATTTCGGCGGAAAGTGGGTAATGAAAGTGGAATGGAGTGTCTTAATACTAGGCTCGCAAATTTCCTCTGCCTACCCTGCCATGTGCAGGATACAGCGTGAGGCTGAATATCAAGGTATTGTAACGTTGTGAGTTTTGTAAATATATTAGTGCTTCGTCCGGAATTTATTTAATATTATTCTAGGATATTTTTATTAAATTATTATATATCAATTATGAATCCTCTAACTCGTCACTTATTTTTTTACAATCTTACTTGATTTTGCAAAATAAATCGTATTGAAAAATGTAAGTACTTTACATGTAGGTACTTTATATGTGTGTGTCTAGATAGGCGAAAAGTGCGCGCACGGTAAACGTAGTTTTTAAAAATGAAAATTCACCAACCAACCAAAAGTAAACTAACCTATATGATTTAAATTATATAAACGGTTTTTAATTAATATATAAAAGTAAGTTTATTATTAATATTTACGGCAATGTTCTCTACTGTAACTGTTTAGATCCTCAAAGCCTCTCAAGTCGCTCCGTTTACTAATTAGTGGAGGATCCCCGGGTGAGAATAAGTCTAGGGAGCGAGAAGGGGGTACATGAATCATATCACCTGTGAATTAATCGGAGACTGACGATTAATTAGCACCACGTGCTCATGCCGTAACGAGATCACGATAGAACATTTTATATTTGTAGTATATATTAAACTTATTTTATATTATACTACAAGAATAGTTTTACTTCGATATTTTATTCTTATTTTAAATATAACCTATTTAAAATTACAATAAACTATTGAATTAAAACTGTTTTTGCAATATAACTTTATTAAATGTTTAACGTTTTCCTTTTATGTATGTAATAAGAGTCGTTTTATATTCTATTAGAACTAACTTCTATTAACAGAATTTGGTATCTTATGTAGTAACTTGAAATTAACAAACTTCGGAAGCACAGTCAGAAATTACACAACGTTTACATTTAGCGTACCCATCGTAAAGCCTTCGAAGCAGTCTATAAAATGATAAAGGTCGCAATAACAATGAGAGAGCCTGCCTGACCCAAGAACTGCAAACTCAAATTAAACATCATAAGAACAGAAACATCTTGGCGAGATCCTCTTCATTAGGTTTCGCAAATTGCGGGGCGGTGTGCGGGCAGTGACACGGCCTTCCCCCACAACCCGCACCCCGCACCTTCTATTAATAATGCAAATGAGACCGCAGCTCGGCCAAGAAGCGAGTCTCGATTAATTCCGGTTCATTTGAGGTAATTGTCGCTGCGCGTGCGGTTTGCGGTCCCAATTCCGCAACACGTCCATACTAATGTCTATGGTAACTGCTTCGTTGGATTCGAGTTTATGACAGTCATAATGCGTTTAGTCGTTCTCTTTCATTTAATATCTACTGCCTATATATTGTTTTTGTTATTTATTACACAAAAAATGTCAAATTAAAAAAATATATTGTTGAATCTTATAATCATCACATCTAAATTTATAATTGCAAACATATTGTGAAAAAGGTATATAAAATGGACGTTTTAGACAATTGAATCATTTATATTAATGATGAAATATTAAACATGAGAATTAAAACGAATGAAATGTAACTTAAAGAAGCAAGACATCCATACAGCAAGGTTCGTAGCTTGCTGTAACAAAAGAGTGCAATTTCTTACGTAGCCAAGGCGTAGCGACGACTACGATCGATACGCTTGCTTCGCGACACGACACTGCTACAGGTTTTATTTGAACTACTATTGCTACTTTATGTATAATTTATAATGTGCGTATTAATTTTGTACGTGTTTTTTTTTATGACAAAGGTCGATATTTATTATAATTAAAATATTATAATGCTTATCATAATTCTGAATAAATATCTCTTATATTTTAGTAGTAAAAAATGTAATCTTAGCTTGGAAAAATATTTTGATTGATTTGGTGTAAATCAATTCGTTTACATTCTGATATAGTCTTTATATATATTTTTCAGAATTAGTTAAGAAGTTTAATATCATTCGTGATATGATATCTTCATATAACATAAAATATAAATTATCCTTTTTATATTATATATCGATATAATCCATTTTTTAAATACTTACTATAAATTATGTACCTTAAATTACTTTACTTTTATTATTTTAGAAGTTTTAATGATAAGGAAAATGTTTCAGTTTTATTTAACAAAAAATATCAATATAATTATGTCTCGTTTTAATAAAATCAAGGAATTAACATTTATAAATACACAGTATCTAAATGTAGGTATGTCGGGTTGAAAGTACCTACACTAGGGTGACGTCGGAGGGGAGACAAAAATGGCCGCTACTGATAATATACCACCTTTTCTCTGTTCTAGTGCTACAAAAATGATAGAAAACATTAGCAATGTTGTGATAAAATCGTTACGGTAATAATACTGGTATTTTAAACGAAATATATTCAGTATTAGATATATTATCTATAAATATAATAAAATTATAACTGAACGCTTTATGTACCTGGGACTACATGAGAAATTCTCTTATTAGGGGAATTATAAAACTTTTGTCTGCTCATCGGTTTATAGAAACGGCCTAAACGATTTAAGCGCAGTTTTCACTATTGTATTTCAGCAAACTTTCTTTAATATTTTGTTTTATTTTAATTATAAATAAATATATAACTATAAAGAAATTAAATATTGTCGAATTTTAGTTATCGACATAAAGGCTTTTGTCTTTGAAGGGATAATTTTATTAGAACAGAAAAAAAATAAAAATAATAAATAAATAATTGTATAGTTGAAGTAGGTGAAGCTTTGAGTGGGTTGCTATTTAGTAATTTAAATCAGATATATATGAATTCTACATCTATAGGTCAATTTTAAGTTTTTAGTCCTTAGTGATTTAATATAAGAATAGCACATGCACACTATAATTAATAGACGTTTAGTCTATATTATAATTTGCATTGTCAGATGTCGACGTATCATATAATAATTATGTTTTTTTTTTTTGTTTTGCAATAATCAAGACAGTTTTAAAAAGTCCCTGTTATATTCATGGACCCAACTCTTGCATTGTTGAAAATAATCCACTATTATTTTATCGTGTATATTCTTTACATATTTTTTTTGTTTAGCCGGCCTGCCATACAAAGTGTACGGCGGACATGAAGGCTCACTGACTGAAAAACGAAAACAAAGAAGAATCCGGACCACATTCACTTCAGCACAACTCAAAGAGCTGGAAAGAGCATTTCAAGAGACACACTATCCAGATATATATACGAGAGAAGAAATAGCGATGAAAATTGATTTAACAGAAGCTAGAGTGCAGGTATTTAAATATATATTTTATACAAATATTATTATTTTATTATTGGTGTAGATCTTAGCCAACTTTATAAAAAGTTATAGAATTGTTGGTAAGTGTACTGGCCAATACATTATTTTACTGCCAATACATTATTTAACATCGAAGTTCTAGAATTTTTATGTACTTAAAAATAACAGTTTTTAAAAATAACTAAAGTATCTAAATTGAAAAGGATTGATACATTTAATAACACTGATGATCATCGCTATACACTAGAATGTGATTGAAGGCGCATCAAGTATTTTATATTAGAAATCCCGTTAAAATGTCTAGGTAAACTTGAAACTTTACAAAGATCCATTTTATTATCCTATCATATATCAAAACTTTCGTCATATTTATTATTTGGAAAAAAATATTTATATTTCGTTAGCCAACATCGTAATGATAGGTAAAATAGTGTGTATTCACTTAGGAATGACAAATACTAATTTATAAACATTTTAATCTGTTCAAGACTGAGAATTCTCTTCTTGATTTTTTGATTCTCTTCTTGATTAGGTAATAATTATTGTGAATTTATATTGCATGTAACTTATTTATCTTAATTATGTATAACTATAGTATTAAATTTACTATGTTACTTTTATAATATCCGGAGAAAATCATAACATATTTCATCAATATAATGGATTTAAGTAATCAAAATATTTCGCGGTCTCCCGATGGGAAGCCGAAAAAATAGCTTTTCCTCTTCGTCCGTCACTGCATTTCTACAGTCCAATTAGTGTCCAGTAATTCGGCTGCGGCTGACGGCGCCTTGTTAAAAAAACGTAGCAGACACAGACATTTACGGTTAGCTACTGTTAATTTCATAATAGGCCCTCATTTTTATGTAAGCCGGGAGTGCGACGCGTGCTCCTTGTTGCTCCTACTGAATATTTAATACAATGGAATCGGGCGAGTGGCGCGAGAACTGATCACGTTCTGCCGCAAGCGACCCGCTGGTGACTTTGTACTAATCTCATATTCTGAATGACAACGCCCAAGACGGTTTCACTCTTATTGTCATATCATCCTTTGATCATATTTTTATTTTCTTATTTGATATTATATAAATATGAAGTCCTTACTTTGAACCAAGCCAAGTAATTATAGATTAAGTAAAATATTCATAAAAGACAAATGTTGTTGAAAATATTGCAACTGTATTCATTTCTACTTAATAAAGAACAACAATCCTAAAGCTATGTATCAACGTGCCCCCGTAGCGCTCATTACGTAAAAAAGTGTATTGGAATGGCAGGCAGCCGCTATAAATATCGTAGGCGGTCGCGTAACTCAGTCGTGCGCGACTCTCGATAATTAAAACTCGCCGGAAAATGTGAATTCACATATTACAATTAAAATTGGGTGTACACGACCCGCGGTAAATACAGTATTCATTGTAGAGTGCAAACAAATATACTCGTAATAAAATTATATTGATGTATGAGTACGTTTCCTGATTGTAGACACTCGTAACTAGGGAAGGTTGTGTTATAATATAGCATTAACTTTATTGCACATTTATATACTGCAGTTTATCATTATGCACTTTTAATAATGCAAACAAGCATGGTCTATCTGATTCATAAACTTTATAGAGCTTTAAAAACTCAAGGATTTATATTTAGAATATATTTTTAGTTAAAGTATAAGGTAAAATATATTTAGCTAAATAACTGTCATTGGCACAAAGATCTAGCAGAAAACAATGTTAACATTAAATGTTAACATTACAAAAAGGTAAATATAACGAGGCGTCCTAATTCAACACGCGACTCCTGCTGAAATTCGTCAGGGGCGGTTCGCAAACACTGTTCGTCCGAAGCGCTAAGCAAACGCACAATTTGGCGTAACCGAGTGCGCAATAAAAGGCCGGCCACCTGCTACCGTAGAGCAAAAGGAATCACTTGAAAAATGACCAGCTGCTTCATAACGTATTTTTCCGTACCCACGTTGTCATAGGGCTAGAGCAATTTAATCCATCAAGCGGTGTTGCACTGCGCCGTCCGAGCCGATAAATTCTATATAATTGCGGACGATTTTGGTTTTATTGTTATCCACGAATGGTGAGAGAGATTAGATCGTGAATATTCGAAGTTTGCAAGAGTTTTCGTTATACATACTATACAAATACATCATAAAATGATAATACATTTTAATATCGAATAAACATTTTTGGCAATAATTTCAAGCAAGTTTAAATTACATAAATTCGTGACACAGGATACTCTACATATTATATTGATTAAGCTATTCTATGAAATAAAATAATTCAAGAGCTAAAGAACGAGTGCTTCGTATTAAGATTTATATATCAGAGAGTTATGAATCTCATTTAATGTATTTAAATAATGATTTTAATAGTGTACTGTAAAATAAGGTTTCAGATGAAAGTAGATAAAATGACATTCGCTTAGTATAACTACTAAAGAACTTTAATGTATTTATGTAATATATTCGTAACATAATTTAGGTAATATATAAATATTTTGAAAGGATGAGATTTTAGATAAGTGTTTCCATGTATTGCACGGTCTCATTGTTATTTCATAAGAGATAGTGGTCACTGAAATATGACGGGCGCTGGCTTGAAATGCAATAAAGATTGACACGGCAGCCTTCGGGAATGCTACAAAGTGTCAATCCAGGTCTTGGATCTTATGTATGACGCTTGGGAATTATAATACACCGCAGGAATTGTCTTATAACTCGGCAAAAAATATTATGAGTTAGGTACATTATACACATAAAAATATTAATATAATTTTGATAAAACGCCAAGTAAAGGCGGAAATCACTTTTGGTGTACGATACACCAAAAGTGATTTCCGCCTTTACTTGGCGTTTTAAATAATAAATATTTATTTACAGTTTAAAAAAACTGTATTATTTAAAATGTTTTTTTTTTTTATTTGAATTGTATCTATCTTATTGATTGACTCTATCATAAAATAGGTTATTAAATTTTGAATAAAATTTAAGTATACATCTATATTATACATTTGTATTTGGCATATATAGCACAGGTGGCAGGCGAGGCGCTCGCCACGCGCCACGCACGCTCTGGCACGTGATTTGACGCACTTGCTACCCTACATTGACAAGGGTATAAAATCATTATGGTTATTGTTTGTTTGAATTACAATAATCATATTATTATTATTGACACTATTTAAGATATAGTATATTCCATTTTTACATATAATTAGCTTTATTTGTTATTTTTAGTATGCCTTTTTGGAAAATCTACATACAAATTAGTAAAAAATACTGTCCTTAGATTAAAAATTTCAAAAATTATTTAGGGTTTTATTTTATATTTTGTCTATCTGTCTTCTTGTACATTCACGACTTAAACTATTGAACGGAGTTTTAATGCCCTCTAGGCAAGTCCTGAGCAAGATTTCAACTCTGAATTATGAGAAATATTGACATATCGCTTTAAAAAAAGTTGATAATCGATGCACATTTTCCATTTATAATTATGATGGTCTTAAAGTTATTGTCCACCTAAACGAAGATAATCCGTCAAATACTAATTGTACTTACTTACATGAGGAATTTTGTAAAATTTTAGGATTTTTAATTCTGAAATTGTTCAACGGGAAGAATAACTTAAAGGAAGAAAAGTTGAAATTAAGTATGTCGCTCGTTTTGAACTACAATTATTATAAGCTTAAAATAGTTTTTATCTATAGGTACTTATATTAAATCTGTGACAGATTACTGTCTATACATGGAAGATATATTACAACCTTATAGTACATTTAATAATGCTCAAAATACTACTAATATTTTTTATATTTTTGTCTGTGCGTTTGTAAATGATTGATAAATAAAAATATTTATAAATAAAAAAACTATGTCTATTTGAAATATTTAGTTTGACAAAAAGATTACATTTTTTTAAATTTAGTTGAAATTTTAGTTTCCAATTTAAAAATAGTCTTAAAAGTGATAATTTTATTAGAAAAAGTTAGTATTTGAGATAAGTAAATAAAATAATGTGATTCTAGCGGGCTACGCAGCGAGCGGGTCGCTAGTCGGTACATTTACATTTTTCGTATTTTTTCCTTTATTTGCACTGCAATCTTCTCATCTTTTACCAAATTTCATAATTGTAACTATGGCTTTTGATAATGCGGCGATAAAATTTGACAAACTTAAATTTATGTGTATTATAACTTCCCACTTTATGCCTTACATAACTGTAGGTTCATTGAAAATACCCTATAGGTTTTGATCACGCCGCGAATTTTACACAAAACGCAGCAAACACATTAATAGTATAAAGAATATCTTGATATTTCAGTATTTTATGAAACCGTAGATCTGAATGTATTCAGCTTAATGGTTTCCTTACCCTCTTCTTATCTCTTGTCGATATCCTGATAGACAGAGAGAAAGACAATAAAGTGATTCCTGCGATGATTGTGTTCTACCATTATGGTTGTGTTTTTTTCTTTTTGAGGTATGGAACCCTACAAGCTAAATTTCAAACGGGTAGTACATGGAAAGCTCACAGTACATAGGACATAGGTTAAGAAGAGAAAACCTATTATTCTAGTATTTATCAACGTTATTTAATTTTGTATTTTCTTTTTTCTGTCTGGACGTTTTCGCATGTCAGAGACGGCTTAATCGATTTACATGCCGTCACTATGGTATTTTGGCAATAATTAAATGTTGAACATTTAGTGTTTCATTTGTAGCTGTCGGTGCACAACTTATAAAGTTCGACTGAATTACTGTAAATTAATTGTTTTTTTTTTTCAATCTATAGTCTCCTTAAAATTGTTGGTTCTTTAACATTACGAAATTGTGTAGTTCAAGCGGACGAAGCCGCGACAGGGGCATCTGTATTTTAATAAACATGCTACCTCGTGCTTAGATCACTTATCAACAAATCATATGACGGGCGTGACATTTGATACGGTAGGAATTAAGTGATTCGTACTAGATGTATCGTGGGAAACGGCGATGGCGATCGTGCGATTAGTCCGCGCAGCGTGACCTGCGTCTCCCATGGGCTAGATCTGATCAGCCCTACTAATTGATTATCATTATTTCACAGGGGCTTATTGGAAGTATAAAATAATAATTTTATAATAGGGAATATCTTATTTTTTTACTAGACCTTGCATATTATTTTGTTAAATGACTTTAATACTACTCAAAATATTATTACGTAACAAATTCTTTCGTAATAATTTAAATTTATGCATTTATCACCGTTATGCAATAGATCTTAAAAAGTAAGGGCTGGAAAATTGTCGTTAGCACTTAAAGTGATTAAAAACTGGCATGAGACATTGCTGTCGGGAGTTCGCAAGTGTCGGCTTTGTTGTGGTTGACTTTGCTTTATTTTTATTTGTAAATTACTTTGATATTAGAGTTGTATACTTAAAGTAATACAAACACAACATTTCAGTTAAATTTGATTAATATAATCTTAATTTCAAAGCAGTTGTTCTTATTTTTTTAATACTTTAAAAATATGTATGTATATTTACAATGCAAAAAAAATATAAGTTGCGTATGTTACAATGCAAAAAAATTTAATGCCATAACTTTGTGTTATGTTTTATAACTCAGCTTCACGCTGTATCCCTCACATGACAGAGTTAAGACACTCCGTTCCACTTCCGTTTCCCACTTTCCGCAGAATTTGAGGCATTGCATGTTGAGTGGCGAAACTCGACGCTGCGTTTTGCCTTGTACCAGAGCGAAGAAATGAAACCATTCAATTTTATCAATATATGCTGCGATATAAAAACAGTTTAACTTATTTGGTTAAAACTTTAGTTTTAAATGTTATCCATACATTATCGTTATCCATTTTATTTAAGATGATAATGTTATTAGAATGCTAAAGTAGTTTTAATAAGTAAACAAATGTATAATTTAAGCGAGCAATTATTGTAATAATATTTTACATAACAAGTCAGTATATTAGGTAAGTATTAGTATTTTTTTAATCTATCACATTCACATCGCCTTCTTTTGATAATAGTCATCGCTCCCACGTAATTATTTTTCATTTAGCTCGCGACTTGCTCTTTTCTCCCTAGAGATGTCATGGGATCAAGTGTAGCCCCATAAAATGAAACTACAATTTAAATGTGAGAATTGCTCGCGGTATGTAGGGAATATTTACGGATGGTATACCTAGGGACTTGTAATTCCAGTTCACACGATAATATAAAAATAATACAGTGATTATTATTTATTTTCAGTTTTTTTTCTATTATGGTATAGTTTTTTCATATTTATTATAGCTAATGTTAAAATTTTAAACGCCGCGGGCGTTACAATGTTTGTTTCTCATATTTTTAATGATAACTAATACTATTGTTTTTGGCTGGACAAATTTATATTTTTGAATTTTATTCGTAACTAAAGTAATTATTAATAATTACAATTATCAATAATCATTTTGTTTAATACGATATTATGAATTTAATATTTCGTGAAAAGTATCTCGGCATTCTCTTTGCATTTAGGGCTCGCTGTAGGGGAGGCATAGGGGAAATGTCAAAAAATATCATACGATCCGAATATGTGGATATTATAAACGAATCACCGCTGTTGCGTTGAATATCACCATATTTATTTGTACCATTCACTTATTTTACTATTCGTAATGTAGGTATGCATTTTACTACTTAAAAAAATATGTAGGTATCGTTTGAACAATTAAGTATTGTAAGTACTCCTAGCATAATTATCAGAGTATTAAGTTTTATTTTACTGTAACATTTCGGTCACAATTCACGTAATGTTGAAGTTAAAACTAGTAAATGTTGTACCTATTGACACTTTGTCTCAGATTAGGAAATCAAAATATTTTTTAAAGTAAACATATACTACCGTTAAGACCTTATTTATCTATATTCATCACGTCTACAGTAAATTTTACAATTATATCCGTCGTCTACAGTAAATTTTACAATAAAATCCTATAAGTACAGTTGTAGAGTCATGCTTGTATATATACATTAATGTCGTATTGACCTTATTTAATATTCTCACGAATCATTTACTTTGATTTAGTAGGGACAAGTGCCGATATTGTCTCCTCGTTACCGCGTCACTACTGCGTCCCCCTTGCATCCATCATCAGATTCGCGTCTCATTTACTGCTCACTTCGTTTATGCACTGCGAGAGAACCTCATCAAAATATGGGATAGCCATCTGTTAGAATCATTTAAACATTATTACAATATTGATAACAATGAACTGTTTTATAAAATTATATTAATATCAGAAAGAAAGTAATGAATATACTATATCGGTTAGTTCAAGATATTCTTAAATTATGAAATTTCATTAGCATTTGCTACTTTATAAAGAAAATTAAATACTATAATTTTATATTTTATATAATCTAGATCTGAAAATAAATATATCAACAATAAAAAATATATGGCACTAAAATAAAAAATACGTTCCCGGCGGAGAACAATCAGGTAGATTTCGTGACCGCTGCTCGATTGAAAAATAGGGTTAATTACCTACTTAATTAATTAATAACAATGAAAATAGGTACATATATATGCAGGTTTTTTTTTATGGAAGAGACGGCAAACGAGCGTACGGGTCACCTGGTGGTAAGTGATCACCGTCGCCCACGGCCCCGTGTAACTCCAGAGGAGCTACAGGAGCGTTGCCGTCCTTTAAGGTGGATACCGGGGCCCGGCATTACCTAATGCGAAACGCAGTGGCCAAAGCCACTACTTAACGCCGGTCTTAAATGCCGGGGGTGGTAACAATCCGGTAGAGTCTGCCCATGCGTGTTGCCATTGCTGGCAACGTGACTCTACCACACTTTAGTCGCCTTTTAATCTACCACACTTTAGTCGCCTCTTACGACACCATCAGTACCAGGGTGATCCTATTCTAAGCCGGGATCACACGGCAAAAAATATACGTAGCGGTGTCACTGTAAACTTGCCTTTGCAGGTATATTGCAAAGGCAAGTTTACAGTGACACCGTTACGTATTCACCTTTTTAGTTTTTTTCCTCGAAAAAGGTATATAGGTGTCTTAAAAATCTATCACATTAAACAAAACATTATATTCTATTTCATAACAAAATAATTTCTTTAAATGATCACTTTATATTTTTTTGCTTCACGCTGTATCCTGTACATAGGCATAGATAAATTGAAAACTGAGTGCTAAAATCATAGAGTAATACTAGAATAATAAAAATCATAGAGTAATACACCTACTCGTATATACATTATATACAGTATCATCAGACATTGAATTGTCACATGACTTTGATATCTGAAACACTAAAGATAAAATTTTCTGACCGTGTTTCATAATTTCTAACAAAATAAAGTAAAATATGATTGAATTTTAATGGTCTTATGTAGCAATACTAATTTAATAGGTACTGAAAATGTTCTTTTATGGATTAAATTAATCAATCAATGCAACTGGCACTTCCCTATACAGCGCAATTAAAAATGGTACAGATTTCTATCGATAGTGACAGATCACCGTGACTGTGCTGGCGCCGAGACAATGCGTTCTAATCACTGATCATCGGCACGTGACACAACAAATAAAAGATACTGATCGACAGATGTTCTTTTACTGAAACGTTTATTTAAAATTAAAACTGATGCAGATATGAATGTAGTATTTATATGGTATATGTTCAATTTTCGTTACAACTATGCTTATTTTAAGGAAGTAGTTTCACGATATGTAATATATCTTTTCAATACTTCCGTGATTTAAAGAAGTACATACAAAAGAATAAAAACTAATGATCCACATGAATATTTGAACTTAGAGGTACTGAACGTCGCATTCCTTGGAAAGCGTCCAAGCATTCTAGCTAATTAAGCTGTACTACATCTTAAACATGCCTAGACGAAATTCTTAACACTAGTCACCGCCGCCTGTTTTCATGTATATATTACTATCTCCTGTCCTGTCATTAGAACTTTGGAGGTGTTAGATAAAAAGACAAATATCTACAGCCCTCCGTTCTCTGCGTTTTACCCAATTTTGAGACATGTTGAGGTGCAGCTCTTTGCCTCGCTTTTTCTCAGAGCATACGGGAAATTCATTTTATTATAAACATCCTCTCGAGTTACGACTGTTACCGAAACTCTCAACAGTTGCCCTTACATTTAATTGTCGTCTGCGCCAAGAGGGCCCCGATTTTCAATCTTCTTAGCTTCACGCTGTATCCCGCACGAGGCAGGGTAGGCAGAGGGAACCCGGGAACCTAGTGTTAAGAGACTCCGTTCCACTTCTGTTCCCTAGTTTCCGCCGAATTTGAGGCATTGCGTGTTGAGTGGCGGAACTCAACGCCGCGCGTTGCCTTATTACCAGAGCGAAGAAATGAAACATTAAAAATTTGAATATTACTTTTCCTCGACTGGGGATCGAACCCAGAACTCGGTTACAGTCACACGCTTGTGCCGCTGCGCCACGGCAGGCCTCGATATAATTATTATATAATTATACGATAGGCCCCTATATAATTATTATAATTTGAATAGCTTACGGTGAGAACTAGAGCCATCTGATCACTAGGTTACACAAAAAGATAAGTTAACTTAAAGTAGATTAAAAATTCTAATAAAAAAAGGTTAAGGATGTAAATAAAATTAATGACAAAACGTGAAATATTGATAACAACCTTTCGCGAAGAAGTAGATACAAAATATATTAAAATATAAACATAATTTCTCACTAAAAATACCATTTCAACTAAAACTTTGGTCATTAAAATGAAGATTATCGGAAGAATTACTTCAAAATTTAAAATACATTTATTGTTTTCTTAACATGATTAAATTTGCCAAATACTGCTGTTGTTTTGATATAATAAAAATAAAATAAATAGGTATGTCTTATAAGTCGTCTGTCTTAATATTTCTTATGAAATAACAAGTTATCGTTTATTATATTACGAGTACTATACAATCATTAGAGATACAGCGTGAGGCTGAAAAACAAGCCATATTTTTTTTAAATAGGCGATGGTTGGCAAATATTTGACAATAGTGGAAATTTTTAATTCATACTTTTAAATAAAATAAAGATAGATTATTTTATATTGTAACATTAAATAAATGGAGATGATTTGTAAAAGCAGTAACAGAGTGTTAGTTCAGTAGAAGGCAATGGAGTGTGCACTATCATTGAGGGCGCATCTGTCGTTACGTTTTATGACAAACTTTTTGCGATTCAGACGTGTTGATCATTAAAAATTCATTTGAAGTTAACATTTGTTTATTTTTTTACTATATATTTATTATAGTTGTATGCTATGTTGTATTATATGTAAATAATATATTGAAAAGCTGACTGAATTAAGCAAGTATAGTATTTTCTACTACTGTACTCATATTTTCTATAATTATGACAATCTTCTCATCGTCTACTAATAATTAGACTGAAAAAATATAATTACTGTTAATAATAAAAATATTTCTATTAATTATACCATGCTTTTCAGCATTACAATAATAATATAATATCGTATTTTCTGAATGTCTACATAGTAGCCTTGAATATCTAAATGATATATCAATAAACACATAAGTTAATCAGTACGAATAATTTACAAGATATTTCAATAAGGTCCAATTATACACGATGAGTTGCTTTAACGCACCTGTCACTTGCTAAACGCCATCGAATAACTTCGACAGACGGACTAAATAAATTTTGCATTCATCTCTTTATTATGATGTGTTAATCTTGGATTATCAGCAAATGTTAACACATGTTACCAGTTAGTAAAAATCATAGCGAGAAAAAAAGAGCTTACTAATTTCATAGGACTGCTGAGTAAAATATTTATTAACACCCTCAAATAAGGTTGACTTTTGAATAATATATATTGTGCTTAGATTGGTTAGATGATCGAGGGTAGCTAATATTATTCCGGGGCGTACGATGTTGCCTTTTCATCCGCTAAGTATAAACAGGGGGGTGTGTTTGGTATTTGATCGCTCGGCCGTTCTGCCGATTGATTAACTTTGTACTATTATTGGGGTAAATAAAGTTATTAAATTAAAATTTGTAATTTTTTATCTATAATTTTTTTGGATTTTTGCCAAAGTTGCTACTTTTTGGTTGTTATTTTAAGGTAACTATTGTATCTAATTTCCGACATTTTTTTATTTAAAAAAATGTCGGAAATTAGATACAATAGTATATATATTGATATATTTATATATATTGATATTTACGTTACCTACACGTCTAATGAACATTTGTACCTATTATATATACTGTCAAATCATAACGGTTATGTTATCTTATTTTAACTTTCTTTAGCATATAAAGAATACATAGCTCAAAAGAAAGTTGAAATTATAAGTGGAAGGTCGTTTACTATATTTAAAAACCTGAAAATGAATTACACCTTTATATAGTACTAAGTATCTTGGTTCATCATTAATTAAAATATTATCTATTACTTAGCAAACAGATACATACATGTATTTGGAAATAAAAGAATGTTCGTTAGTAAAAATCACATAAAAGCTCACAAGATTCGGATTTTCCGTACAGATATGGGATCAAAGTAAGGCTAAGCGCCCGAGGCGAGCCGGCACAGTCAATATTTGCGCGCCGTCCCGGCTAATGAATACAATTAGATCATTCCGCGCGGCCTGACGTTTTTCATACGCTCCGCTAGCGCCCTCTGACGTGTCGATTGAAGACGACCTTTGTGAATGTGTAGCGCTACGGTAAATACATATTGTGGTTAAACCAAGTAACGGGAAATTATTTCAAATATGATTAAGATATTGATAATATAAAAGATTAAATATACTTATGGTTTGAAAAATCATATTAGTGCCTTGATATTGTTTTTCTAGTACATATTTGTTTTTTGATTGAAAATCATATGTCAAAACGAAGTACAAATTTTAAAATAATTAAGTTCGAGTGCTTAAAATTGGCACACTCTAAACGCCATAATTAAATAACATGGAGTACGGAAAGTGGAAATTGTAACAAAGATAATACAAAAATAGAAAATAGTATAAAGAATAAAAAAAAACTCTCGTAGATATTGAAGTAGTTGCGAAATAGGGGGAGCCAAAACGGACATGTACCTACTCGTACCTAAATAGCAAGGATCATGGTCAAGTTAATATATAAATATAATATTTCTGCAATAAAGTTATTCATGTTATCATTAATTTAAGGTAATATCAGTAATAAGGAACCGTGAAAGATAACATTTGAGGTTTTAGGAAGTTAGTAAAATCCTGTAATATTTTTTTTTAATTGTTGCTACGAAGAACTACTTATAGTCATAAACATTTAAAAATATACTCATGAGCAATTACAGTATTTCATATACCTTTAATTATGCCTAAAATTCAAAGAAAGTGTGAACAAGTTGAATGCAGCATTGGGTACCACTGAATGTATTATCATTGTTTGCTGTTTACTCGTCAGGGTGCGCCACATGGCGCTACTGTTTATTTTAATACTCAGCCATTGTTGCTTGCTTGTTTACACAGGGAACTGTGTTAAACTACCCTTACGGATTTGTTTGAGATATCTGTTAGAATTGAACTTAGATTTTGACCATATTTAAATACAAAGAAATATTCAATATAAATTCATAATAATTTATATTCACTATTTAATATTGTATATACATTTTGGCCGTATTGAAATATTGTCAAAATGTAAGTCCAATTCTAAAAGATATCCTAAAAATAAAATTTAAAAATAATAAATAATGTAGGTCAAAGAGATTTACATGGTTGCTTATTATTAATAACACATTGGGAGCATATATAAAATATACATTGCTATTTTTTTTTCTAAAGTTTTAGGACCTGTGATTGCAATCAGTTATTTAATTATTAAATTGGTTACACATAACCAATTAAAATGCTTTCAGTAAACAAGTAGGTACCTATAGGATTAGTCGTCGTACATTATATTACTAGATATGTTAAAAAAATAAATAAAGCTATCTAGGAAGTTATGCAGAATGACAGTTTGTAAAATTCTAAACGAATTATAATTTATAATGCAGCTTCTATTAATGAGGTAAGAAACAATTTCTAAGATAATTGTCGAAAAATACTATAATATATTTTTTAAAGTTATTTATATGACGACCGAGTATAAATAAGATTTATCGTATTAAAATAAAATTAAAAAAATAATAATGACACTTTTTAGGTACCTAGATCGACACATTCGTTTATATAACAATAATTTATGAATCAATTCATTTTTCTTAATTAGAAAGGGCTCTTATCTCTATCTGGAATGTGTAGATCAGAGATGGCATCTGCAGTGTGCATCTCCGTTTAATTACATTTGAGGACCCCCACCTCACCCCTCTCGCAATTCGGTTCATTTGCAAAGTGCATTTCGATGCTACCCAATTGTCCTGACCCGGAGCTTAATTGCCCACTGCCTGCATGGTATTTATTATTGACATTTATTTGCTATTTGCTCATTGTTCATATAGAATATTACAATAAATAGTAATTCTAAGATATAGTTTATTGTAAATAATATGATGTGTTAAAAATATTTTACGATATGATGCTACGATAGCAAAATTGTTTAAAACATTTATAATTCCGTTCTTCTTAAATTTCAAATAATGTTAGTATTATAAGCACGCATCAATTTAATAAATATCGAAACAAATTCCTACAAACACATCGGCGGACGTTTATTTGCGTCGAGCCCACGCTCGACTTCACTCCGACTTCGCATTCCGCACGGCGTCGTATCAGTACTCATTTGTATTGGTGGCAGTTTCGTATTATTTGTTTGTTTGCGGATGCCGCATACGTTGTAGAGCTTTGATTTTTTCCAATTCGGAAATAATGCGGAAGCCGTGTAGCTCCGGGCGATCGGCTTCGCGAGCCAATCAAGCAGTCGTTGTTCGTTAGTCCCCAGCGAGCCTTCCCGCTTGGTTAAGCCGAGCACGTACGTGGGACCTTTCCAGTCGGTAGCACTGATTTTCTTTTAGATTTCAAAGAAATTATTTTAAATCATCTTTAGGAAAATCATATTTTGCTACATACGAAGTAAATTAGGTTTTATTTATTAAAAAGTTATAAGTAAAATTGAAAATTTACATGTTACTTTAAATATTGTACTGCTTTTATAACGCCGTTATTTCTTATACGTTACCTATCTTACAATATTAACTGAACTAGAGAACGTATTGTAGACTTTCTGATTAATGGTTAAGGAAATCGTAATAATTTATTTTAATGACTGACTCGCGCCAAATAATGGAGAAGCGCTTGTTATAATTGGAAATTTAACACAAATGCTAAATAACTCTTTGTAACGATAAGAAAAAAAATAGTCTTGGCCTATACTTATATTTGTTACAAATATTGTAATAAAATAAAATAGACAGATAAATTTTAGGAACAAGCCCTACGCGCAGGGTCACAAGCGGGTGACTGTAAACGTGACAGGTTGCGGGTTCGAATCCCACTCAAAGAAATAAAATATTAAATATTTTAATTTCTCGGTTCTCATAACAATGCAACGCGCGACGCTAAGGCCCATCACACTCAATTTCTAAAAATCGGCGAAATGTGCGAAACGCCACAGAGTGTCTTAAAAGTAGATTCTTAAGTTCATTCTGCCATGAGCAAAGTGTGAAATAAGCTTATAATGCCAGAGAAATAAAAAGCCTTGGAAATAAATCATAGATTTTTTAAATATAAAGAAGTTTTCAGTGTTTAAATGTTTAAAAACTTCTTTTTTATTGAAAGGAACTAGGGAAGTTATATTACAAGGCATTGGCTATCGAAAGTTCTCATTCCATATCCTCTTAGAATCCAAAGCATAAATTAATGAATTTATGCCACGTTTACTGTATTTTAGACATATTTAGCGTTTTTTTAAAAAGAGTTTTTTATATAAAATCTGATTCAACTACGTATTTTAGGATATTCAGGTGGTATCAAATATGATACTTTAGGAACTATAAAAAAACACATACCACGTTAATAGTATTAATTCACTTCGGCTCTGGTTTGAATTTTAACTGAATGGTTGTCAAGGGTATACTATAATAATTTATAGAAGAACCTAGTACATAAATACGTCTATGTACTCGTAAAACTCTTGATATTTTATAAAAATAAAAATGAAAGATTTGTATAAACTGAGTATACAAGCCTAAAATCATGAAGAATAGTTCGTATTCATTTTCCAAAGTAATACATATGTGATATGGACTATTTTTACAATAAATTTAGCATAGAAAAATAAAAAATAATATCTAATAAAAAATAAATCACTTGACAAATAAAAAAACAACAGTTACAGAAATTAGACGTTCTTTTTAATTATTATTTACCTGAAGTTTTAAATTACAATTCTTAATCGTTTTGAAGTATCCGCCATGGCGATACTTTAAATGATTAAAAATTGTAATTTTATATTATTAGATATCTCGTTGTAATCTGAAGCGTAGAAGTGTTAAATTTTGTTTATTTTAAACAATCAATCTGTACGTAGCGTACAATCTACTAACTTCTTCATATTCGAAACGTATTTTCATATAAAAGTTATAAAAATATTAAAAAACAAACAAAATTAAGCTCAACCCTAGTTACTAATTATTACTAATGCAGTTGCTCTATTATTTGACATACGACTGTAGTGACCTTCATCAAAATGCTAAACCAATGTCGTTTTACAAGTATATTATATTTATAGCTAGTTAGCTGTTTAAATATAGATAAAATTTTGTTCTACAAGATACTTTATATAAAATATAAATTGTATCGACTAGTAAATAAACAAACACACAATACATTTTTTCAGTACACACATATGGCAGAGTAGGCAGAGGAAAATAGGGAATCTTGTTAATGCTAGGTTAATAGGTACTTAGGTCTTAATAGACACTACGTTTCATTGCCCACTTTCCGCCGAATTTAAGGCATTGCGTGTTGAGTGGCGAAACTCAACCGCGCCTTGCTCTGTTACCAGAGCAAAGAAATGAAAACAATAAATATTTAATTTGGAAATATTCATAATTTCAGTGTTTTAGATATATTTTTACGTATTTCAAATACATATAAATATATCTTTATAATTCAGATAAACATCTGTATTCCAGGTACGAATAAAACTTATAAAATTGAAAACAATCAATGGAAACTACATATAAATATAAATATACATATATATAAATATAATATACATATAAATATATCTTCATAATTCAGATAAACATCTGTATTCCAGGTACGAAAAAACTTATAAAATTGAAAACAATCAATAGAAACTATCATAAAATAATTTTCATTAAAATTTATTTAAAATGCGGTAAATTATCTGCAGACGAGATAAACAAATAGTGACATTTAAGAAAAACTACTTCTTGTTATAATATTTACAATTTTATTTATTTTGTTAAATATTATTTTTTCTTTGTATTATATGACTTGCCAGTGCGATTGAGATTTGTGCTTTTAAAAATTACTTTAAATAATAATTAATCGGTTAAAAACAAAACAGTTATAATTTAATCATCCAAAACACTAAAACATACAGACAAAGAGAGAAATGCAATGTGATATTACTATTAAAACTGATTGAATTGGTGCACTTGTGCTTTATATACAGGAAATTATTTTAGTTGCTGGTGTAGGCGTTTGACATTATTTGCCACGTGTGAATAATAATATCAAATGAAAAATATCACGACAGGGCCAAGTTTCAGAGTAGTGACGAATTGTTTCTGGATTCAAATTGTTTCTAGAAAACTAAAGTTCATTAACGTGTTTTAATAACCGTGCCAAAGAGAGCTTACTCAAAGCACTTACGCATTGTCCGTAGGCGTGATATGTATCAACGTTAAATCAACAAAATATTTCGTTTTATCTTTTTATTTTATTAAAAAGTAGTTGTTAAATGGTTTTACGCACCATTATTTTTCGTGATAACATCATAAGAAAACATCAATGAACAAATATACAAATAAGAATCGAAATGAATTATTATTACTGGGCTGTCATTTTTATAAATAATACGAACCAAAAGGTAATTGAAATACTTTTTCAATAGAGTAACAGTTATTTGTACTCGTTAATTTAAATATTTTGTTAATTAAACTATGTAGATTAATTACAAGTAACGATTAACATACTTGTATATAAGGTTTTTGCTAAGTATGGATTAGCAGTTAAAAATTGCAGTTTATAATAATTTTTATAAACAATTTTCATCAATTATTGAACACACTTAGATCGATTGCGGCTTCCATCGCCATGTCCGCCCTCTCGCTTGCGAGCTCGGCTTAGGCGGAATGTGACAAATACTCATGCTTTTCGAGTTTGCAGATGGCATTCATATATTATTAAAAGTTATCGTTGCAAAACTATGATTATAAAACACCTCATTTAAAGTAATATAGGTATTAAATGTAAAAATTGAATTATATGAAGAAAAAAAAACAATAATATTCAAAACTATTAACCAATTTACTAACACGTTCAGTAGTTGTAGCCCTAACAATATTGTTGCCTACGTTTTTGTGCCCTTAATCCTCTACTTACAATTTTAATTGCCATTTAAATTAATAAGGTAATTAAAAAGTTCGAAAGTAGGTGTTTAGTTTCGGACAGAACTCATTCAACAGAAACATGGAACCGTGTAAACATCATCAGCGAGTACTACGATGAACAAACAGGGCGTGCGTATGATTGTCCGAATTCCGCGTTTTTTCACCGTTACATAGCCCAATCAGCGCCAGTGGCAGTTGCAATTATCTCTCGCACCAAATCGAATTACGATCAATTCGGATTTGCGCGCATTCGAACGAATATAAAACGGTTTGCATTAAAATTTGTCGTACGATGCATGAGATGCGTTCCCATTAGTCGGGTCGGACTCTAACTTTGTTTATTCACTGTGACCTGCACATCCGCTACAATATTGTATATTATCTACGGCTTTTTAAGGTTTCGTACCACATGAAGTAAGGACGAAATCTTTATAGGATCACTTTATTATCCGTCTGTGAAGATCATTTATTATTGCATAAAAATATTAAGCTAAAATTAATATAAAGTAAATATGCCCTTGGTCCCTTGGAGCAAGGAAAAAATCAAGGTTCTAAGTCAGTTAATATCGATAACAGAAGTTCTAAAACCCCTCAGCAGATTAATTGTCTATCTCTCTGTCTGCTAGTTCGTTTAAGAATCCCGCAAAACACATACACACAGACAAGATGAATTTTTGTATAGGGCAAACTTAAGATCTAAAAAGATCTTTTTTGGGTTTCTAGTTGGGAAAACAAACTTAAAATACGGATAACCACTGAATAAAAATGAAAGACATGAATTGCAATAGAGCCTTCAGTAACTTTTAGGATAATTTTTAATCCTGGTATTCAGAGTAGTTTTCGTAAACAAATAAAATAAATACAAAATGAAATAATATCGAAGACTCGCAAGTGAAGCTGATAACTATAGTTTAATCAAAATTCTTAATGAATCACCATAATCTTAGCTATTGTAATTTTATTTCATTTAGTTTTTTTTTTCAAAAAGAAGTTTCAATTGATAGTTTTTTAAATGTAACAAGTATTATTATATTAATAAAGCGGCAACATTCACAACTTGCTGTTTAATATGAGTGTAAGCAGGTGTAACTGGCGATATGTACAAGGAAAATAAAAACCAAAATTGTGATGAAATGAATTTGGTAAGTTAATTAAATTTGTTATTTGATAGTTGAGAAAAGTTTATTCAGTAATTTATGTAGTGAATTGAGTTTTGAACGGAAAATATTTTTTTCCGTTCTGTTCCGTTCATACACAATATAAGTAGGAGTAAATTTAATGAAGCTTAGATTATTAAAAAATACATTGTTATAATTCATATTTGATTTATTTCTTATATTTACTACTGAACCGATCGATGGTAAAACACAATGTTAAAAAATAATTTAACATGCGTATGCATACAATCTAATTTTTCTTGCAAACAATTGGAACATGAACGCGAATCTACGAATACATAGGAAAAACGCGGCGTTGAGTTCCGCCACTCAACACGCAATGCCTCAAATTCGGCGGAAAGTGGGGAACGGAAGTGGAACGGAGTGTCTTAACACTGTGTTCCCAAGTTCCCTCTACCTTTTTTTTTATGGAAAAGACGGCAAATGAGCGTACGGGTCGCCTGATGGTAAGTGATTATCGTCGCCCACGGCCCCGAGTAACTCCAGAGGAACTACAGGAGCGTTGCCATCCTTTAAGGTGGATGGGCACCGGGGCCCGGCATTACCTAATGCGAAACGCCGTGGCCAATGCCGACCAAGGCTTAAATGCCGGGGGTGGTAATAATTCGGTCGAGTCTGCCTATGCGTGTTGCCTTGCATTACTGAAAACGTGATTCTACCACACGCACTTTAGCCACTTTCGACACCATCAGTACCAGGGGGATCCTATTCTAAGCCAGAATCACACGGCAAGAAACTCCTTACCCTGCCATGTGCAGGATACAGCGTGAAGCTGAGTAAATTATGAATTACCTTTGCTTATTTACCTTTGCTTATAAAATTATAATTGTATGTGGAGATTTCAATATTAATTTACTAGATAACTCCACCACTTGCACTAGATTCAGGTCTTTAATGAATTCATATAACCTTGAGAATCTATTTCTAGAGCCTACAAGAATCACTAATTGTACCGCTACTTGTATTGATAATATTTTTACTAACTCTGTACCGAGAGAAAAATCAATAATTAATATGTTAAGTTCAGACCATAGCGGACAGTTGACTTCTTTTTACTTTGGCAAAAAGAAAATTAAAAAACTAAATAAAATTGAATGTATTCCGATGACAATTGGTCGTATAGAAAGATTTAGAAGTAAAACAATAGCAAAACTTCAACATTTACAATATAATAAAGATCCCAACCAATTATATAAGAAGTTTTTCAATGTTATTGAAAATGAATTTAATGCTGTGTTTACTTCTAAAACATTAAATTTCAGGAGTTTCTTGTCATTTAATGATTGGGCGACTGTGGGAATTCATAAGAGTAGACGAAGGTTATATGAACTTTATAGTGAAAAAACATATAACCACAGTCAATCATTTATTAATTATGTCAAGAACTATTCTAAATTGTTTAAAAAAGTATGTTCCATGGCAAAATCTTTACATATTAGAAACAAAATCAAAAATTCTTGTGATAAAATAAAAATGACATGGAACATAATAAATTGTGAAACTGGAAAAGGTAAGAATTATAATCATGATTTTAAATTAAAAGTTGACACTGGCGTTACAAGCTCGGATCAAGAAGTTGCATGTGAATTTGAAAAATTCTTTGCTGATATTCCAGTTTCAACAACCAAAACTCTTATAGCTTCGCGCTAGCGTCGCTGAATCATTACTTAAGGAGAGCGTTCACAGATGTAATGTAGATTTCAAATTTAATCTAGTCAACTCAAGAGACATTGTTAAGACATTTAAGACCCTGGATATCAAGAAAACATCAGATCTGTGGGGTATCTCTGTTAAGTTGATTAGTCATATAATAGACGCAGTCGCTCCGCATCTTGCCGATATATTTAATAATTGTATAGAGTATGGTGTGTTTCCTGACCTAATGAAATTTAGTAAAATCATACCTATTTTTAAATCTGGTAGTACATCAGATCCAAATAATTTTCGACCAGTGTCTGTGCTACCCTCATTCAGTAAAATCTTTGAAAAGATGATCTTAAATCAAATATTAAAGCATTTGAATTCAAATAAGCTAATGCATGATAAACAGTATGGATTTACTAAGGGTCGCTCTACTACCGACGCCGGCGTATGTCTTTTAAAGAGTATTTTTGAAGCGTGGGAAGGATCGCAGGATTCTCTTGGCATATTCTGTAACTTATCCAAAGCGTTTGATTGCGTCCAGCACTCAACATTGGTCATGAAACTACATCATTATGGCATAAGAGGTCGTGCACTCGATCTTCTGACTTCTTATTTAACTAACAGGGTTCAGAAGGTTGATGTGAATGGCAAGAAATCTCCTGGGTCACTTATCAGTATGGGAGTCCCACAGGGGTCCATTCTTGGTCCTTTTCTCTTTTTAATAAATATAAATGATTTACCTTATTTACTTGAAAGGAGCCATGAGATAGTATTGTTTGCTGATGATACTTCGTTGATTTTTAAAATGAGAAGAAGACAAATAGTATATGACGAAGTAAACAATGCTCTCTCCAAAATAGTACATTGGTTTAGCGCTAATAACATACTGATAAATAGTAAAAAAAACAAATGTGTAATATTCAGAACACCTCAAACAAAAATTGTGAAAGCTAATGTACTTTTGAATGGTGAAGCCGTAGAGCCTGTTGATTCTACGGTATTTCTCGGTATCACCATTGACTCTAATTTACAGTGGGGACCTCATTTTGATAGATTGGCGAATAGACTGAGCTCTGCAGCTTTCGCTGTAAAAAAAATTAGATTATTGACTGATGAGGAAACGGCTCGCCTTGTTTACTTTAGCTACTTCCACAGTATTATGTCTTACGGCATCTTACTCTGGGGTAATGCAGCCGGTATTAAGTCAATATTTGTCTTGCAGAAGCGAGCTATTCGCGCAATCTATAACTTAAGCCCTAAGGATTCCTTAAGGGAAATGTTTAAAAATATTAATATATTGACCGTTGCATCTCAATACATTTTTGAAAATGTTTTGTATGTTAAGAAAAATATTAATAAGTTTACTAAATCAGTGATGTACATAATATTAATACTAGAAATAGGCTTAAACTTAGTGCGCCTGTAACTCGATTGCATCGAGTCCGTAATTCTTTTATGGGACAGGGTGTACGCTTTTACAATAGGATCCCAGAAAACGTCAGAGAAATTTCTGTTTCACAATTTAAAAAGGTTGTGAAAAGACGTTTGTGTGTTAAAGGTTATTACCATATTAACGATTTCATAAATGATAACACGCCTTGGGAATAAAATGCTCGCTCCAGGCTGTTTCAAGTGTATCATTCTCACATAAATATATAATGTAAAGTTTTGATTAAAAAAAAAAAGGACATGTCCCGCTGAGTTTCTTTCGCCGGTTCTTCTCAGGTCTGAGGCAATAACTTTAGTGAACTGGTGGTAAATTGTTTGACGTTCAAAAAACGAAGCTTGTAACTTCTTATTTTGAATAAAATATTTTGAATTTGAATTTGAATTTGAATTTGAATTTGAATTTGAATTTATTTACCATACTTAACATTCGACAAGGTTACGAAATATATGAACAATGGACTAACCCATTTAGGGTTTAAAAAAAATCAATTTCGAGAATTTAATAATTTACAAGACATAGCGGATATATAATAACACAACACCAACAAGAACAACAGGTAACAAGCACCTATAGATAACAAGTAAAAATATTATCTAGTTAAATAAAATATATTTTATGAACCAAGTGATAAATTGTTAATTTAACAAAATGCCTAGGTATTGTTGTTAATGGATAATGAGATATTCAATTAGGTAAATAATAAAATGGTCCGGACATTATACATAATGGTCATCACCTATATGGCAGAGTAATGAAAAATATTCTTTATTACACTTAGATTAACGGGAAAAAAAATATTTGTGTGTTTGTAAATACGTGGGCTGTATCATTATCAAATTTTAACTGAAATGTTAACTATTGTTAATCTTTTGCTATTTAACTTACTACTATTTAACAATTTCTCTATAATTTAATAATTTTGATTCTGAATCTTGAACATTTTCAATTTGTATACCTAATATCAGAGGCATGATACACCACATAATCCCGATATTTTTTTAAATAATTTATAAATGAGTTCATGAAATGCTGAATGATATAGTAAACTCAATTCTACGATATGGACGCAATATATCTACAATTTATAACTTTAAAACATATTAAAAACTACGTATTATATTTATAGTTTGACACTGAATTACGAAAATAAAACTTGTCTACGGATTCACTTTCAATAAAAAAACAAGCCTACATTATGTCATTTCTATATCGGATTGGTTAACGCGTTTTAGACGCTTGTTTTTCTTCCCGCGCCTAGTCAAATATAACTTTATAATGAAATTTCTCAATAGACTCTTAGTATTTTTATAATAATATTGAAAATTCAGTTGGGCCGATATAGTTAGGCCATTATACACAATGCACGCCCATTTTTAATTAATTTGTAACCCCTTCGTCTATAACGTAATATAACAACGCTCCGCGTAAGGCTTCGTCCCTTGTGCGCGATACCGCGGACATGGGATATACAGTGGAGGTACAAAAAAACTCTCTAATCATCCATTTATATAAAGAACAAAAATTATAAAGTATTATAAAATTTGGTCATAGGATTTAAGTCTGCAACTATTGAATGCCATCCAAACGCCCTAGCCAATTAACATAAAACGTTAACATTTTGCTAATGTACATTTTTTTGTACGGTCGTTATAACAAAAAAAATATAATTTGCCAAAAAATATATTTACAATATTATTGAAAATAGTAAATATCTTGGCAAATGATGGTACTGTACAAGTAACTGAAAAGTGTTTCTATATCCCCTATTAAGAATAACAGACGTTATTCTAAATAGGTAAGTCGGGGTTCAATTGATTCGATCTATATAATATAAAATTTCAATTAAAGAATAATAATGTAAGATAACCACATGCTCATAAAAAATAGTAATTTATACACGTATTACATGAAAAATGTTATAACTTCTTGTTTTCTAACATTTCAGGTATGGTTTCAAAATCGACGAGCTAAATTTCGGAAGCAAGAGCGTTTAGCACAACAAAAGGCGGGCGAGGCTCCGGTTAAGGCCGAGGGCAAGCGGGATAAGCCGGGCTCCCCTGCCACGTCGCCACATCCCGCACCGCCTACGCAGCCCACGCACCATTCACTGCCACACCTATCTCCCCCTGATCTCAAACCTATAACTTCTGCAGGTATTTATTGATATTAAGAATTAGGTATATTTAAATATTGACATAACATTTTTGGAAGAAGGTTGCCCAAATACAATATTGAAAACTACATTCAAATCAGGTTAGCCGTTTCTGAGATTAGCACAGACAAACTGTTAATCGGACAAATAAAGAACATTTTAAAAATTGCTATTTTGGACTCTATTTAGTTTATAAGCAAGATTTTTTTAACCCTGTAAGTTTTTTTAAAGCTTTCCATGTACAGACAGCCATTAGTCACAAATTATATATATATATATATATATATATATATATATATATATATATATATATATATATATATATATATATATATATATATATATATATATATATATATATATATATATATATATATATATATATATATATATATATATATATATATATATATATATATATATATATATATATATATATATATATATATATATATATATATATATATATATATATATATATATATATATATATATATATATATATATATATATATATATATATATATATATATATATATATATATATATATAAATATCAACAAAATTTCTACATGTTTTCAACAAGAATTTCAGCAAAATTCCTTTTTGCTGAAATTCTTGTTTTCTATGCATAGTTACTGTCTTAAAAATGATAAAATTATTAGAACATAAAAATAATTGAGATAAATACATATTCTAATTGATGTCGGTTAATCATAGGACAGTACATATATTGCTAATATTGTAACGTATTATTTACGCTTATCACATTATACGATAAGCTTTTTAAAATAATGAATTTCATCAATTTTATTAAAATTTATAATCAGTGGATTCCATCAGATATATTTTACGGCGAATTCAATTCCTCTTTCTTAACTTTTTAAATATTACAATATAATAATTTTTAGCACAACATTGTAAATAAGTGATATATATGTAGATACTATCTGCTATAGGAATATGGTAAATTAATCTCTTTTAAAATATTAAATATTTGATACGTCACGTATAAAATTATAATTTAACATCAACGTCTCAATCTCCTTAGTTTCCTTTTTTCCGTTAGTAAGATTCATGTCTCATGCATGTCTGTCCATATTTGTATATTACCAAAAATATGAATAAGCGTATGCCATATAGGTACTACACTACACCTAAAATACAACTTATTAATTTATAACAAGTAATAAAGCTATAACTGAAATTTTAAGATTTTCACAGATATTGATCTTGGATATTATAAAATTGTGAGTAATACATTCCGCCATATCGCAGGCCAATCGCACTATTTTAGCGACTGCGTGGGAGAACACAACAAGGCTGATTTCGACAACAGAAATGTGTGTCCTCAAAATAGAATTTAAAATTAGAAGAGACATTGAAATGTGATCATCCAATGATAACATTTCAATGTGCATTTATTATTAGAAATAAAGAAATTAGGCCAAGTTCAACAATTATAACAAAAAACAATGTTTCGTCGCCTCTCCTTGTAAATGTAACGAAAATAAATCTTTTTAATTTAGTACCTAACATTGACAAAAACACTTGACAACAAGAATATAAAAACTATAAAACTGTTGATGTACACTTTGGTGTTTACGAATTACTATTTATAACAATCAAACAAATATTGTAAGAGCGGAGTGTCGAAGAATAAGATCGCGTGGCAGATGAGTAACGTCTGCGGCGTTGGGTGTACTAGAGGGCGTATAATGGCTTGTGGCTGTTCTAATCGCATTACCCGCCACCACGCCACGCACCGCCACGCCATCCGCGCCAGATTTTCACTTCGGCTCATTTGCGCTAATTGTGCGCGCGATTGTCACTCAGGCTTGAATAAACAACGGAGCGGCGGCAAGGATTAGGTGATTAGCGCTTAATTGCGTTACCACGATTATTTCATATCCACGAGCGCACCTGCACTCTGATTTCACATTGGCCAGATTTGGTTGCATGAGTTTTCATTGCCCTAATTGCAATTTAGAATCGTTTCCAAAACTTACATTCATTTATAATTTATTTAATTGTGACGTTAACTTGGCTCAGGTATTTTACTTAAAGATATGTATGTGATTTTGATTATAACTTAATCGAGCTTTAATCACAACTTTCTTAGGTATGTACAACGTACATTTTTTATAAAAAGTTGTTGTCTTTAAAGACTGGATTATTTAATAAATATAATAAAAATACTTATTGCTTATTATACTTCAAAAATATAATTTGACATTAAGATTAAGCTTAAATATAATAAAGCTTAATCTTAATGTCAAATTATATTTTTAAAGTTATATATAAGCATTTACAAAATTATAAAGACCGTTTGCAACCATTATAAATAATATAGCGCAAATGTTTACAGTTTTTAATAATAAAATTTCTCTAATAGATACTTATTACGATTTCGATAATTCTTCCTTGTTTTGTAGCATCACCAGAAATACAGATAAATAATTTATGTAGATCAAATATTATCATGATACGATCGGAGATATTACTTACCGTGCTTAACGTAAACGACATATCTATATCTACATATACAGACAAATATTTTCAATATAGATACTTTAGGTACATACCTAATAATAGTCAAATGTTTTCTCTTGCAAAAGACAATTTGTAATAAATCATTCAATAAGATTAGTATATAAAATACATCATATTTGTTTATTTATTACAGCCAACAAATTATGCGAGGAGCTTAGCGGTGTAGGTAGTGGAATCTCCGAGCCACCAGTGAGCGGCGTGGGGAGCGGCAAATGGACGGGTGGTTGCGGTCTTCTGCGCCAGCCTACGGGATTCCCGCTGCTTGGGGTGGCCCCACCCAATTATTTACTTTCGGACCATCTTGGGACCCTCGCTAAAACAAATAACCATCTTTTCTAATGGTCACAATATTTTAACAACCCGCATGCTCATCACCAATAAAATTCAGAAGTTTAACTAAAACTGATGTGAAATCATCGGAATAGTTTCAAGAATTCAGAGCAGTGCAGGTCATACCGTCAGAACGGTAGTTACATACATGACAATTTAATAAACTTTGTGTAGTGATTAATGACGTAAGAAGTGAAGAATGACTATCCAAGTGCCAAACTATTGTGTCCATTAAATGTAGGTAAACTGCAATATTTAAGTATATGAAGACTTAGGTATTTTAAGTTAAGAGTTTGGAGTGGGGGTACTTTTATTGTAATTTAACAAAAGAGATTTTTGTGTAATCTTAATTTTGTTGTGGCTATGCAACTCACGAATTTTATGTATTACGGACATCATTTTTATATATAAAGTACGTTGTATACGCCTTCTGATTTCTACATTGTAAGTAAAATAATCTGTAACTATTTCATTATTTGTAGTTCTAGTGAAAAACATTTAAAATAATTCTGATATTAGCAGATGACTGCGTTGTGATAAGAACTATTAAATAGCTAAACGATAATCTAGTCAAATAAAAGTCGTAGTCAATCCTATTTTATTTATTTTTTGTTAATATTAATAATAAATTAATGTAAAAGATTTATTTATAAATTACATTTTGGTGATATTTTATAATGTTGTTCACTTGTCATCAATAATATAACAAGAAATCGAACAATATTGTAAATATGTATGTAAATTATTGTACATATGTATTATGCATTGTAGTGTTGTACCCTGAGTGTATGTAATAGTACTGATGGCTATATGGAGGGTGTTTTAATAAAGAAATCAATAAATCGTTTTATTTCATTTATATATGTATATATATATATTGTTTAATGCACTTAAAAACATATGAAAAAAACAAAATTGAAAGTAAGATTATAAAAGTGGGCTTGTTTCTAAAGGGAATGGGTTGGTGTTAAACATAAATATACAGTGCAGTGATTATACAATATAGTAGTAATAATAAAAGAGAAACTTAATATCTAAATAGTAATTAGAAAAAACAAATGACGGTCTTATATTGATAACCTTGAAACATTACAATTAAGATTTTTAAAGTTTCTGGTAAGTGAAAACACAAAAGAAAACTGTAAAGGTGATAACACAACAATATTTAAAGTTTGCGAAATACTCCCAGTCAGCTTAAAACTTAAATACCTCTTAGCCATCAACCACCATAGCACTCACATAGATCAACAATGGACATGGTATGGGCAATGGACATAGTCAGTGAGAAAATTCGAACGTACGTTTCGTACCCAAAGTACGTAATTATTACGGAGATAGAACCCTTAAGAAACGAATACCTCATATACTTAATAATTTAGCTGAAGACATACGCGGGGAATCATTTGAAAAGGTTTAAAATGAAACTTAAAACATATTTATTAACAACCATTTAAAGTAAGAGACTCGATAGATCCTACAGTCAAACTGAATAAACAGTTTTGTAGGACTCAGCATAATACGTAACTTTGTAAAATATATTTTAATATTTAATAAATAAAAAAATCTAAATTAACATTAGGCAAGGACTCTGGATAGGGATAGAGAGTTAAGCATAAGCATTTCATATTTGCAAGACATATACATACTTTCACATATAACTTAAAATAGATTTGCCAATCCACTATAGCCAAAATCTCATAGAGTTGTGTTCGTATCGATTTTTTCTCACAATATGACTTTTTTATTTTTACATCATGTACAATACAATATTGTAAAATGTTTAAAATGTATTTTGCATTTATATATATTTAAGATTTTTTTTTTAAATATTTTCAAGACATCATTGGATCGCCTTATACAAAATATACATTGTTAGTGATCAATAAAAAACATTAAGGTCTGTCGTGGCGCAGGGACACAAACTGACGACTGTCAACGCGACAGGTTACGGGTTCGATCCCCACGACGAAATTAAATAATTGATATTTTGAAATTAAATATTTAAAGTTTCCATTTATTCACCATGGTTACAAGGCAAGGCAATGCCTCAAATTCGACGGAAAGTGTGAAAAAAAAATAAGTATAATGTAAGGATGTAAGAAATGAAATGTTACAGGTAAATAGAAAGCTACAAATACTCTATAGTATATTGTCGACATACATTGTAATAAACTAATGGAAACCTAAGTTTTTTTTTTATGGAAAAGACGGCAAACCAGCGTGCGGGTCACCTGATGGTAAGTGATCACCATCGCCCACGGCCCCGTGTAACTCCAGAGGAGCTACAGGAGCTTACACCGAATTTGGGGCAATGCGTTTGAGTGGCAGGAAATTAGTCGTAATTAGCCGTGCTTTGCCTTGTTACCAGAACGAAGAAATGAAAATATAAGAAATGTTGAATATTTCATTTCATATTAAAAATATTAAATACTAGACACCTGCCCGCGACTTCTCCCGCTTGAATTACATTGTTATTGCTAATTTTAAAAACGTATAAAAATTTTAACAGAGTAAGATTTGGATCTGCACCTCTTGGAAACCGTTGGTCGGTCGTGTCTAAGCAATACTTTTTCATCAAGCTACGTCGAAATTCTTATACGTTTGTTGCAACTTAGGTTAACAATATAAATAAGTTGTATACGTTTTTAAAATTTGCATGTTTTGTCCTAAGTGTGGAATAGCATTATAAAAATAGTAAAAAGACATTTCTATATATAAGTACTTGTAGCTCTTATGCCTATTACGATAGAACTGTAACATGACGACGTTTGCAATTTATTTATAGACATTATCTTTTTAGCGTACAAATTTTAAGAGCTTTAAGTTTACGAAGTATTGAAATAAAATTGTAACATATATTTTTCATTTAAGCTTCAGTTTCTATCTAATAACAGAATTCAGTGTTAATATACAAGTGCAGTGTTTTATAATATGTTGTATTAAATAAACGTAATCGATACGTATGCGTAGAATATTTTTTTTTAAAATAAATTAACTCCGTATGCATAACACCGTTATACCGTACCGTAACGCGTGGGGGATCGGCGACAATGATAAATCAGCGGGTTCTCAAAGGAGCAGTGGGCGGCTAGACGCCTTGGCGATGATGTGGCATCACGCCTTCACTGACGGTACGACTGACTACGCATAGTGCGATATTGAGGTATACCTATTCAAAAATCTTTGGTCGATAAAAGATACGATGAACGAATAAGACGAATTTTGAGCTATTGAGATTAAACAGCCGAAAATCAAGCCCTTTACTTTTATACAAATCAAATAACATATAATAAAGCTATAAGCTAAATAAAGTCTTCGCCAAAGTCCTCTGCCTACCTTGCCAAGTAAAGTACTCAGCTTCACGCTGTATCCCGCACGAGGCAGGGTAGGCAGAGGAAACCCGGGAACCTAGTGTTGAGACACTCCGTCCCACTTCAGTTCCCCACTTTCCGCCGAATTTGAGGCATTGCGTGTTGAGTGGTGGAACTCAACGACGCACTTTGCCTTATTACCAGAGCGAAGAAATGAAACATTAAATACATAAATTGAAAATTAAATATTTTATTTCCTCGACCGGGGATCGAACCCAGAAACTGTTGGTTACAGTCACAAGCTTGTGCCGCTACGCCACGACAGGCCTCGCCAAGTAAAGTTTGAAGCTGAAACAAAAGCTTACTTGTGAAAATTGTTACGTATTAAAATACTTTACGTCGTGTGTGAACATTATCTTAATTCTTTCATTTTATAATAATTTATTTACTTTTTCAAAATTCTATGAATTATTTTCCAACGATAAAAGAATTCTATTTTATTTATTATTACAAATTATTTATTTTTAAAATATTTTTATACTTTTTGGATAAAACGAAAAGGAAGTGTTCGTATGATTGATTATTATATCTCTGATTGTTCTAAATATATTAAAAACAATAGTTAGCTTATGTGTATACACATCATTTTCTTATTCCATTTAGTATCAATCTATTTTCATTAATCAACATTTAGAGACCTGTAGAGAGGATGAGGCAATGACATCATTCATCATCATAAATATACTTACTTTTAACGTAGTGGCTTCGCCTATATACGGTATACCTTTTATAAATACCCTAATTAAATAACACGCTTTGTTAAACATCAAAGAATATTATCAATTGTAGATGATATTAAAGGAATTAAAAATAGATATGCTTTCTCTGAGTAATGTTACAGTAGCGCCTTTGAAAAAGGTTGTTGAGTCAGAAGCTTATTTTATACCCTCGTCAGAGGTGGGTTGTTATGCGCAAGAGTTTTCCAGAAGGGCGCAGCCTGAACGCTCTATAAATACGTGGCGTTGATTTTCAGGAGTTCAGTCTAGCCGTGTTATCGGAAGAGTGATCATCACTTTACAAAGCACACCACATCTCACAAACATGTCTCTGGAACGCCAAGTCCGCGCTAAGGTCAGCTCACTAATAATAACATCTGTCAAATATATTCTCTCAACTACAAACGGTTGAAATATATAAAAAACCCGTTAAAAATCACTGCTGTGTATTGTTCTTCTCTTTTCTTTGATAATGTTTTTTGTTTATTCAATATATATTTTTTTTAATTAATAAAATTTATTATTTTAATAAAACTTTTCTAAACATGGTTAAGTTTTAAACTCGGTTATGTCGATGGAAAAATGTTGCTAACAGTATAAACTTCTTCTTTTCCTACAGCTCGCTTCCAAGCGCTGCCCTGAGCGGGAAAAGGAATGCCAAGAGTGGATTGAAAGCGTACTCGGCGCTAAATTCCCCCCTGGTGATCTCTTTGAAGATGTGCTTAAAGACGGAACTGTCTTGTGCCAACTTGTCAACAAACTCAAGCCTGGCTCTGTTAGCAAGATCAATACATCTGGTGGCCAGTTCAAGATGATGGAAAACATTACCAAGTAAGATGAGACCAAAATCTTCTAAGTATTTTTTTTTAAATATTTCATAAAAACAATAATTAGTATGAGTAATCTAAATAATTGTTAGGTATGCTTGGAAATAGAATTATTTTTTTATGTCAGTAATATTAATTAGGTTCATTATTACAGCTTCCAAGGGGCAATCAAGGCATACGGTGTCCCTGACATCGATGTCTTCCAAACTGTCGACCTATGGGAGAAGAAAGACATTGCGCAAGTTGTTAGCACACTCTTCGCCCTTGGACGTGAGGTACTATAGCTACTAATATTATATAATTTATACGTTGCTTTCAGAGTACCAAAAATGTCCGCACCATTTGTAAATAAATGAGGCAACAAAACCTATTTTAAACTGTATTACGAACTCTTCGGTTACATTGAAATTAACGACATAGAAATTGAACATGCCTATGTTTATGATAAACATATATGGCTGTAGCGGATGGCGTGGAATAAATTGTTTAGTTTCCAGACACGTTTACAAATCGAGAAGTTGAAACGCTGCCAATATAAACTAAAATTTACGATCTTCGCACAACATTACCTCACTTTTCTCAAATAGTTGTTCAAGGTCAGATGAAGAGGTATCTTGTATCTAATTTTAATGGTGAAACATTTTATAGACTTACAGGCACCCCGAGTGGAACGGCCCATACCTTGGACCCAAACCTGCTGAAGAATGCAAGCGTGATTTCTCTGAAGAAGTATTGAAAGCTGGACAGACTGTAATTGGTCTTCAAGCTGGGTCCAACAAAGGCGCTACTCAAGCTGGTCAAAATCTCGGTGCTGGCCGCAAAATTCTCCTCGGCAAGTAAACCTTTCACCTCACCACCATATAAAGTGATATTAATTGTAAGTTAATTTATACAAAACTGTAGATGCTATACTAAGTCTGTAAACTCTTCCTGTATATTATCTAGTCAAGTGTGATGAGTAAGATTGCATTCTCTTGGTTTACAAGAAAATCCCAAAACTTACCTGTACCTGGTAATATGTTATACTATTGTTAGCTTCTAATTGGTTTTGTATTTAGCATAAGAAATATTATTTATTTCCATTTTATTATAGAATTTTTATAATAAAATATTCTTATTCGTAGTGCATTTTTTTTCATTTAACATATCCCCTTATTACTTGTTTAATAAATAATGTGTAATTTTTAAAACAAATATAGGTATCATACAAACCTTTTAAAATATATTTCGCTTAATTATTTGTATTTTTTTTTATTTTTATTATTCCCTTTTACAAAAAAAACGTGTATGTAGGTACTGATTATTTGATTTCTTTAGCAACAAAGAAAAGTATAAAAAAAATTAAATATACTAAAAATATATTAGAATATATTGAAATCGAACAGTCTTTTGAGATTAGGCTGTCTCTACTTACCACAACATGCAGTAGTAAAACTAAAAAAAATGTTTCAAAATTTATTATTAATTAGGTTTTATGCAAATTATATCTAATGGGGATGGCTAAAGTTAAAAATCATATTTAAAAAATGTGATACTTTATAATAAAAAAAAAATCAATCAATCAATTTAGCGACTTGGCAACTATTGGTATACCCATATCGAAGCAGAAGACTATGCATGGAACGGATTCATGTCATGCATTAAGTGTCATGTCAAATTATTACATTATTACACATTACATTATTTTCGAAAGTATTTAATAAAGAGCTTCGTGATCTGCTTAAACTTGGTGCACGTTCAAATGCACAACTATTATAATTATAAAGACAATGTTAATAATACATTGAAGCCTGTCGAAGCTCAGAGAAACAATACAGCAACTGTAAACATGCCAGCATGTGGATCCCCATTCGAGTAAATGAAATGCTTAATTGTATTATAGTTTCTTTGCTCCAGTAATGAGCCAAAACGCGACGTTGATTTGCGCCACTCAAATTCAAAATTAAAATTCAAATGTTTTATTTAAAATAAGAAATTATAAGGTTCAGTTTTCGAACGTCCAACAATTTACAACCAGTTCACTAAAGTTACTGCATCAGACTAGAAAAGAACCGGCGCAAGAAACTCAGCGGGATATTTTTATTTTTTTTAATCAATTATTTACAGTTGGAAATTTAAGTGACAATGATACCATTGAAATAGACTCCAGTGTAGGATACAATACTAAAGTATTGAAGGTCTAACTTGTTTATTTATGAACCAATTTAAATTATACAAACATTCTAAGTTAAGGTAAATTTGCCAAAATATAATAGTGAAAACTAAATTTATACACAGACAAACGGACGAACGGACGAAAACTTTTGAAAAATATTGTTTTGTGTTCTATTGCATGGATAGATACCTACCGCTTATAATATTTTTTTTATAAAAACCCCTATGAACAAATAGTTACAAGTTACAATTTTAAAAGTATAGATGTACTCGTATATACTGAAGTGAGTGTATGTATTTTGTGTGTACTTAGAAGACAAATTGTTAAATATAATAATATAAATAAAGCTGATATAAAAGACCCGTTGAGGCGCAGGGGCATGAACGTCCGACTGTGAACGTGACAAACTGTGGATTCGACCTCAATCGAGTAAATTAAATATTTATTATTATTATTTTTCGCTTTGGTAACAAGGCGGCATTAAGTTGCTCCACTCAACACGCAATGCCTCAAATTAGCGAACAGTCAGGAACGGAATGAAATGTTTTAACACTAAGTTCCTAAGTTCCCTGTGCCTAATCTGATATGGAATACAGAGTGAAGCTGAAAAAAAAAGCTACATGGAATGCTATTACGATTACCATTAGCAGATCTTGAGCTAACGCTAAACATAACTAAGAACAACTCTTGCGATCTCAGAAAATCCTAATAGGATAACATGTTCACAGTCGACAACATTTTTCGCAAACACTATTACCAAATCGCTCGCGAGGGAATCCGTTTTTATAGTTAATTTTAGGATTCTAAGTCAACGCTCTCGTTCGCCGAAACGCTAAGTCTGTTAACTTTCTAAATTAGACTTGATACCTCAATACGATAATTACCAAATTGTAGAAAATAAATTACCAATAACCCGATGAATTAAATTTAAACTAAGTATATTAAAATGGCCACTGTTGAGCCACATTGAGTCTATATAAAAACCCGTGAGCATATATGTTTGTTTACCTTTAGCTCTATATATCACATATACCATACTTTCTATAGATTTTTTCACACTTTCCAATAGATTTTTTTAAAGTACAATGTTTTTGTAGAATACTGTTTAAATGTGCCAGCGCTCGCCATATGAGCGTTCAGGAATTTCATTTTAGTCGACCGTTTCATGAGATTTCTGAAAAAAAAAAAATCACGTCACAGACGGACAGTCACAATTACTTTCAAATTTATAATATTAATATGGATTTCATTTTAATAAACAGTGATCGTTCTTTTTCATCCATGTGCATGGTTAAAGTGCGATCACTGTAAAGTAAGGTTTTAGGAAAAAAATATGTGACCAAGCAGTAAAAATACGAAAAGAACGCCCAACACAACAGATGAGAGTAAAATTGATGAGGATGCGTATCCGGTGTACAATCACTGAGATATTCCCTTGGCTCGGCTTGTATTTTTATAAGTATATAATATAAATAAATAAACGATTACAGTATTTTAATTTAACTACTACTTATACTACTTATTTTATATTTTTAAATTTATTAAAATTTATTTAATTTATTAAAGTTTAAATTAATTTTAATTTTAATACATACGCTAGCACAGCAAACTTGGCGTAGACATACATACGTACATATAAAATATTATTATTCTTAGTATATTTATTCCAAGCTAAATATACATGCGTGCCATCTGTTTCCTACAGCCGTAAACGTATCCAGTTCGCTAACGCCCAAAATAACGACGAGCGTAAATAACGACGTTGTTTCTAACGAATCGGGTGTAACGAGGTCGTTATTCTCATTATAACGACGCACGAAACCTTAAAATAGAAACAGCCTGCCGTTCTCTATTTCATAGCGTGGGATTTTATTAATAGATTACGTACTGTAGAAGCCTGCGGAACTCAGTCGGACAACGGTAGTGGAGCCTTCAGCACCTCTGCTACGTCCGAGCTCGCTAACAGATGGCGTATGGCGTTATTCAAGTTTTTCTAATATTTTTAGGTTCCGTTAGATGGAGCTTTACTAGAAAAGGGCTTTCCGCCTTTAATTATAATTATTAGTTTGTAATTTTAATACTGGTGAAAGAGATGGCATCACTGGTGAGTATCCTTTAATATTATTTTTAATTTTTGATCTTATAGACATATACTAAAATGTTTTTTATTAAATTACATAATCCTGAATAAAATGTGCAAGTAAAGACGTTGTGTTTATTAACTCTTTATTAAATAACAATAAAAATTTGAATATTTAATATAAATATTTAATAGTTAGATAGATTTCAATGTGATAAAAAAAAACTTATATCGTAACTACGTGGTTGACAAACAAAATTATGTTGTGTCCAAACGATTCTAAATTATTTTCCATGAAAAAAATATAATTTTAAAAAGAATCTAATACATTACAATAACTTTTTTATATCATAAAAAATATTTAATAATAATTTAGATATTTTCAAAATTAAACATCCACATAACATATTTTCATAATTGTTTCGATGCTGTCGATTTACTTTAATATATTCATTTAAGAAGGTTTTTCCAAAATAAAAAAAAAACAGAAAGTGTATTTTTGGTAGTAGTAAATATTTTAAGATAAACAAGATACACTTAATACATTTTTATATTTTATCTTTATTATATAATAGTTAAATTAAAATATAAGTACATAACGTGCTTATAAAAACAGTATTTTAACATAGCAACTGTCTCTATATATGTCGTTTCGTAAAAATATTTCTTGCCTCATACTATGTAAGATGTTCGATGTATATTTTTATTCGCGTCCAAAACTGGCTCATGTCAGCATGTCAGGAGTAGGAACTACTAATCGCAGTAAATATAGACATGATTCTTAAAATGCCGTCAACTGTTGTGTGCGAGTACCTCCAATTCAATATTTTACTTAATCATAATAATTTAAAAATATTAGGTGGCAGAATTAAGCAAATTTTTAATATTTTTTTAAAGCATTTTCGTTATAAATCGATAATTTCATATTATCTTATGTTAATATTTCACTAACAATTCTAATTGCTTATGTTTTTTATATTAGTATTTGGCAATCTATATAGCAAAATTATATTTATTCCCGTTTTCCTGAGCTGCGTTTGTTAGCACACCTCTAAATAATAGCTCTCTAAATTGAAAACGTTGGTGATGGTTAAATAGATTTGTTTGTAAAAACAATAAATATGGCGCCGTAATGGCGTACACCCCATTCTATCGATAAGTAAAAATCCCATAAAAAGCGGCTCAAATGTTCCGAAGATTATCCCAGACAATCACAGAATTTTAAAATATATTTTTGTGTTTTAGTATCATGTAAATTATTTTAGACGTTTGAAATAATACGGTTCTTTTAACATCACTAATTTCAGTTTTATGGATGTATCTAATATATGTATAGATAACATAGTATAAAACGATGCGAACCAAGAATTCAGAATTATAGGTTAATGGGAAGTACCTACTACTTACAAAAGTTATGAAACGAGTTACAAATTTAAGTTCGTATTTTTACGATGAAATACCCAAACCTGAAAGGTAAAAAAAAACACTTTTCATATTTTTATTTGAATTTTGTATTTAAAGTTTATTTCACAACAACAAGTAACCGGGAATTACCTCAATGGCATTGATGGCACGGCGAATTTCGTACAAAAAGTACAAAAATAATGCATAAATGCTCACATATTTTGCATTGATTAAGAAAGTTGATTTTTTTTCCGCGTTCCAAGAAAATGAAGACATGAATGAATATTTTTACTTCAAGTCTTTCGGAGATTAAGATGTAAATAATCTTAATCGTCAGACGGCTAACAGAGTGATCCCATAAGTGTTATATTCTTCCCTTTTTAAGGTGCTAACGCAATGAAAGGTGTGTGGCTTCGATTTCAAATCAATTATTTTCATTTGCTATTTCTGTTTGACAAGACAAAGTCTGGTGTTTAGTTCAGCCACTCACCACGCCATGTGATCAGTAAGTAGGTAAAAGGTAAAAGAAGAATGTCAAAAATGAGATTTTAAAAAGCGTTAAGTAGGCACCGAAGTGTTTCTCTCTTAGCTTGTTCTAAGAATAATGATTGTGTAAAATGTGCCAAACCTATTGCTACAGGATCTAGCGAGATGTTGGTATTTTATGTCCAGCACGTACGCATTAGTCGCTAGTATCAATGTTTAGATTGTTATAAATAAAGTCTGTAACGTTGGATTTGCGAAATTTAAATCCGTAATTTCGTGATAAAGTAGTAATTAAATTTGTATTTTATTAAATGCAAAGATTATCATTAAATCTAATTATGCTTTGGCAACGTTTCACAAAATATGATTGATTTATTTTCATCATTTCGTTTATTTTTGTACCTAGTTCATATTTTTAAACCTCCGTAATCCATCTCTTGTTTTTATTGAAAATATATAAGATAATACCTATATTTAGGATAATACTAGATATCAGTTACCTAGTTTAGAGTAAAATGTATCTATAACAGTTCTTTTACCAGTATCTTAACTTTAACCCTGGGAACCCAGGGATTTTCAGGTGAGTAAAATAATATAACAATACAAAACCAATGATAATTTAAATATTTCGCTGATTATTTTTAATCTACTATCACGTAGATACGTATAGTAAGAGAGCATGTGCATTGTTACCACTATGAAAGTGGTAACAATGCACATGCTCTCTTACTATACGTATCTACGTGATAGTAGATTAAAATCCGTATGAAATACATAAAATGATGTATAAAATCCTACAAATGGGGTATAAAATCCTATTTACATTATTTGTCCTGTTATAGTGAAGCAAACATTTATTACTCATCAAAAAATATTGTAGTCACGTTTTGGCAAAGACGTTACTTCTATCTCCATGACTCCTGTATCGTTTGACATTGAACAAAGTTTTTAAATATGTATGACACACTCGATGACCATTTGTCTCCTCGCGTCACAGGTAAAACAAATCAGAAGCTGTCAGTCAACAAACCCGCAATGGGTTTGTTGACTGACAGCTCCTTTCTTCAAAGGGAATGAGCTTTAGAAATTTCTTATGATGATGACTTTTACTGTAGTGAAGATAATATTATTATTGTTAGCGTCTATTTTAGCTATTTTAATTTTTGTATTGATGAATTACTAACATTTATCAATTACGAATAATATTTTTTATATCTATAGACCGTGAAAGCTATATAATATGAAGGGCCAATTTCAACATCAAACTCCATGACAAATAATCTGGCCAATACTCACCAACTCAATAGTTGACAATTTAAATATATTTATAGAAGAGAAACGCATGTTTCAAATATTTTGGCGGAATGTTTTGTGTTTATTAATGCTTTTTGTTAAAAGCTACTTAGTTTTTACGCTAAAAGTAGTTTATTTCCCTATTTTAACTAAATAATTCAAAATAATTATAATTTAGGATAATTAATATTTACCTTCGAGGTCGCATTATAATATTTATTCATGTTATGATCATGGCAAAGTTAGCCTAGATATTGTAATCCGAGACCTGTGAAACCAAAAATTATATATTGTCTGGCAGATGAGACAATCTGGAACTTCTGGATCTGCCAATGGTTTAATCTGAAATAAGACTCGTATAAAAATTATATAGATATCGATTATTTTTATTTATTACAAATATATATTATATACACACCAAATACTGTCGGCCACTTATGATTCTATGCCGCTGACTTTCTCAGCCAGAAATAACTTTGTTATGTCCGCCACATTTTGTCGGGAAATAACGTGTTCTCTCTTTGTAGCATGTAATAAAGGGAAATTAGGTCGAAGTTTTATTATGCAATTGAATGTAGATGTTAACTTAATTACAAAACCCAATCAAAAGTTTCAAAACACAATACTTTGACCAAAAACTATATATTTTTGATAGTAGAAAAATACTCGGCTACATTTAATTTATTTTGAATAATGTGTACATAATATTAAGTAGATAAGCGATTTATTGTGGCTGTTTTCTTAACTTCTTCACATAATTAAAAAATATTTTTATAACAGGGCTATATATTTCTTTTGGCTATATATTTCTTTGATGTCCCACCATTATGTTTCCGATGAAGACTCTCATCAACACGGATTACTATAAAATTGCAAATATCTGTTTTAAATTCAAATACTTGTAATTGCTAATACTTATTATAATTTATTAATAAGAATTCATCAAATTGAAACAGTAAAAGAATTAGGACAAATGTAAATAGTAAAAGTTGTAAAAAATTATAAATACCAATTAGGTATATAGAGTCTATGTTTATTATTTCAACCGCATTTTTTATTATTTGAGTCTCAGCCGCACAAATGTGTGACTGTAAAAGACAGGTCGTGGGTTCGATCCCCACTCGAGGAAATTGGATATTTCATATTTCATTTCTACACTCTGGTAACAAGGCAGAGCGTTGGGTTCCATCACTCAACACGCAATGCCCCAAATTCGATGGAAAGTGGGGAACGAAAGTGGAACGGAATCTCTTAACACTAGGTTCCCAAGTTCCCTCTGCCTACACTGCCGCGTGCGCCTTGCGGGATACAGCGAGAAGCTAAGAGAGAGAGAGAGAAAGTCTATATTTGTTTTAATACATGGTTTTAATAAATAAATGTTCTTTAATGTGTCTTTTTAATTAATGAGTCTAAGCTTCTATAACCTAAATACGTGTTGATAGGCGGTCCAAATTCTGCTAAGTTGTTGATGGTTTGGAGACTTTAGAGTTGGTACCGATATTACGATTACAAGTACTTTAAAGTTATTTTTAAAAAAACAAGATTTTACTACCAAAAATTGTAATATAGTTTTAATATTAATTTGTATAAAATAATGAATACTTGTAGTAGAGTACCTACGTGTTATTTTGTCATACCTACCAGAAATTCCTCTTCACTTAAAAGCCTGAAGTGCGTTATAGATATCGAAATTTCCTCAAAATAATGACAGTTCCTTGGCAACACACATAAACCTAAAAAATAAAATTTTGGCGTCGCGTAGGATAATGCGTTTATTGGGCTATTTGGGTATGTATTTTTCTGTATTCCTATGTAGCCATGTATCAAACAAGTCGACCTTTGATTAACCAATTCATCTTAACCTTGTCGTTGTAATAGTTTAGGATGCAACGTATTTTAAGTTGCTTATTTATTATTTTGTTATGTTTTATACTTGCCACAGTCAGTGGTATAATTCATAATTTCGTTACTTCATCATTACTAGTTACAAATACTTACTTGTTACGCGGGCAAAGCAACAAAATATTAAATTACATACATTTTATAAATTTAAATTATTCGTTTATATAATATAATAATAAACCGTAATTATAAACCTGAATTCATAATTTGTTATAAGGGATTTTAATATTATCAAAATTGGATCTCACAACCATTGTATACATCAGCCAACTGCACTATAACAATCAAATTCTTTATTAAATTTAGTTATCTACTTTTAATGTTTACTATACCAAATGCCCATTTAATAAGTAGATATATACAATAAGTTATGTTTATATAAAAGGGGGCGAAACGATAATTTACTCTAAAAATAAATAAATGCCCCGACAACATTATATCGTAAGCTTCAAAAAGTCACCCGCGACGATAAAACATATTTTTATGAAATAGAAAGAAGAGAAAAATTTATAAGTCACGGAAAGTACAGACTTTAAAAAAAAGACGAAAGTACAACAAATACTAATGTTTCAGATGTCAACCTCTGAAACGTCTATAACGTTACTGTTGTCTAAAAGTAGTGTATGAAATTTTGATACAGCGTGGGCGGCTACCTACAGTGAAGATGAGTAACACGCAAAGAGTTTTGTAGATCTGAGTAAGCAATGCTTTCCACGTTATTTTTGCAACCACCCACGCGCCTGAAAACTTACCACACCTGCGATTAAACCGTAAACACCTGAGTGTGTTTCTTAATCTTTTACATTCCATCGACATCCTAATCAATTATTTATTCAATTTTATTCCTTGATATGTTATTATATTGAGTACAAGTGGATGGATAAGTAATATTATAATACCGATGAACAATAATAAAATTGTGAATCCATTATATATTGTTTACTGACCTGATCTTTACATGAGGATGCTTCTAGAAAATAAGCTTAATATTCATTGTTTTATTAATAATTAAAAAAATATAACTTACTTAGCTTTAGTTTTTTACATTACGGTGGCTGATACCCACTACGAGTCGCAAAGAGGTAAGAGTGATATAGAAAGCTTTGAAATCATGCCAAGAATAGATTTGTCAGACATATTTTTCAAATTTTACATCCACGTGATGATATAACCGTTATAAAAATCATCATCTATAAGCTATGGAGCTTAAAAATTTTAAACTGATTTATAATTTGACGAGGCGTTTCACGGCGCAGGGGCACAAGCGTGTCACTTTAAACACGACAAATTATGGGTTCGATCCCCATTATAATTCTCCTGTTTTTGTATCTAACCACACACTTCTGCTTCATAAATCTAATAAGCAATTTTTTCGTCACTCATTCTCTGAACGTGACCGTGACCACCTGAGCACGTTTCTATTCATTTTCACTTCACAGCCCTCTGCTACCAGCAACTGAATCCGTAAAGATTCGTTTATCACCACCTTGAATGACGATTCCTCTAACTATACTTTGCGTATCTAAGGAAGAGTAAACATAGTTTTTCTGTAACGACTAAGTGTACAATGTGGTGACATTTCGCCGTCTCCTTAATGCAGCTAGGATAATTTTGTTACCAGCAGCAATGCGCCTTTTAAATATATTTTACTTTTTAGTTGTTAGTTTTTGAAATCAAGAGATTTTTAAAAAAACAAAAATTTAAACTTACACACATTGTTTAATTTTTCAGGATCTATTTTTTAATAAGAATGATAAAATCTAATATTATTTTTTCTAAAAAAAAAAATTAAATAAAAAAAAAATGTTTCTATGTTTTCTTCTTAGACGCTGTCTAGCTTCAAGTGACAGTGGTTTATTTATTTAAATTAAAGCTGAGTTTGTTTGTTTTGCTTTTAATTAAATCATATAATTTATAAGTAAGCAAATTTATTAATCGTGACCAATACGAAAATAAATATTACCTATTCGGTGTATTTATCAATACAATGCAAGGCAACACATTGTTTTTTAAAACTTGTGCCATTTGGTATGTATGCTTGTGCACGTTAATCTCAGAAATGGATTAATCTATTTAAATACAATTTTCACAATTGTATTTTGTCCGACACAACTTTTATATAAAATTAGTATCTAGTAATATTTAACTGTAGTTTAAAATAAATGGGTATTGTCTTTAAAACGATAGTGTCATTAGAAAACGAAAGTAGTTCAGATTATTAAGCAAATAATTGTGTAATTCAAGCGGACGAAGTCGCGTGCGGTCCGCTTGATAGAAATATAAATTTAAATATGTGATCAACATTTTATGTTGGTTAAGTTTACTAATATTTCAGACATATATGGAAACCGGTTGCTAATATGGTCAACGGTCTAATCTACTCGTAGTTTAGTAACCTTGTGTTGGACACCATGTGTGTTCTAAATAGGTGTTCTTTACTTATAAACAGTGCCTAGTATTTATTTTATAAACCTGGGTCTCATCCTTTCATCTTAGACTAATAAAATATTAAAAAACCTCTGTTAAAATCACGGAGATAGCTAATAAATTAAAAAATATCGTAATATTGGCGATGTTTCTGTTAATTATTATAACTTATTTAGTATTTCAATAACATTATTAGAAATTTTAACTGAAGCGAAATTTTAAAAAAGTACTGGAAAGCTAAAAACCACACACAAACAAAACTAAAACGATTATATTCTGCTGGTTCTGGTCTGGTGAAACTATTTTTTGTTAACTTGATTTTTTTTGTTATGGACACATATCAATTACCACTTACTTTTGTTTTCTTCTTATTAGCTTCAGGTTATTTCCCACACAAAGCAGAGCAGGCTGAGGGAACCTGGCAACTACTCCACTTTCGGCGGACTTCTTTACGGTATCCACAACAGAACTCAACGTTCTTTGCGCTTTGCCCCAATCTTTCTTATTTACGCATTCTTCTGCCCCTGTTCCACAACTGGCCTAAAGTTATTTGTTATTATTACATATTTCCAGAAGCAAGGATGAATGAGAAACAAGTCAACGCAATTATATAGCTATGCCAAAATAAAAACACAAAAATTTGAGCTATGGATCGGTGCAAGTTTACACTACCAGTACCTGGTTTAAACTTATTATTAATATCTTCTATCTAGAGATAGATATATCTTCTATCTTGAGATATTTTTAGAGGAAACCTGGTCTCCAGTGGTTTAAATAAAATAAATTTAACAATCAGACATACAGTTCAGTCATCCTATAATATTTATATTGTAATATTTTTTAAATTTACAATTACTTATACGTACCTACAAATAAAAAAATATATCTATAATAGTCAATACCTAGATAATTCTTATATATGTATTTGCAAGATAATACTTTTCACACGCCACACTTTGCATAATGCACGCATGATGTTATTTTAGTGAAAAATATTAATAGATAGGCAGGTGTTCTGAAGTTGGCAGCGTACGTAGAACAGATCCACAACTGTACTAATTGTGTACCTTGTAAAGGTATTTTATTGTTTATCAATACCTACTACCTTATGATTGTCTTTTAATTTATAAAAGGAAACGACAAAAACCCAACTTTTACTTGTACTTAAAATGTTCTTACTCTAATAATTAAAGAGATCAAGGTGTCACGTAAGAAAGACCACCGTTTTGAAAAAAAGCGGTCAAGTGCGAGTCGGACTCGCCCGCTGAAAGTTCTCAACTAATGTCAGGATTGACAAACTTAAATTACACTCATTTTAATAAATAATAAAATATAAATTAGTAATTATTTTTTTCCATGAAATACTAATATTCGAAATATTAAGGAAATAAGAAAAAAAATCTTGACAGTGTTTTGTTTTCAAGATCTTATATTCTTATAAGAAGATATTATTTAGCATTTCATTAATTTCCATTTGTAAGTTACCCTGGTTAGATCAGTGTCTAGAATTTCCGGCCCAAGTGTCGGTAAATATATGTTAACACAATACAAATACATATGTCTATCTGAATACATAAATAACATTGTAATATCAAAATTGTTGGCATACACCGGTATAGGTTAGGTTTTTAGTTTATTTATTTTTATTATTGTGATTGATGAGAACACACCTTTATTACAATTGTTGCAAATCAAAAATAAAAGTGGCAATAGTGACCAATGGCCATTGTTTCATCTTGCCAAATTTATGAGTCAAACATATTGTTGTATTTTTGTCTAATGAAGCTGAATTGGGATAATGACTCATATGCATATATATGTAGATATAATAAGAATAGACGCTTCATTACAAATAGAATTCCTCATTTTATGACGTTAACGATTAATGCATATGCACATATACTTAAGTTTATATAATTAGATAATTTGTGGCAATGTTACTTCCTTGGGAACCTAGTGTAAAGACACTCTGTTTAATATTCTTAAAGATATAGAATTTAAATTTAATGTTTACATGTAAACAATACATAGGTTTAACGTAACTGGAAGTAGATACCTAATAATTAATATAGTACCTAAGAAATTATGTAGTTACTTAAACCACAGTTTTTTTTTTCCTTTGATAGGTTCTTATTATAAATTGAGTTTATATATAATAATGGAATTGAAATTAATGAACGGAAAGTTGATACCTAATAATAAGATAAAAAGTGTACGTACCAAATATCTGTAGTACCTACCTAGTATTAATAAAGAGAACAATAAAACAACAGTATTCATTTAGTAGTATAGGAGAACGGTATTATTAAATTCTTAATTATAAATTCTCCGAATTAATAAATTCTTATCGTTTAATATCAAGAAATCATAAAAAATATATATGTTACAATTAGCAAGAGTGATTGAAACGTCGGTCTATTTTGGTATAAATTAAAAGATATAAGATATAACATTTTAAGAATAAATTACAAAAAATGTAAAAATTAATGAATAAATAATAAGGAATAATATTTTTTTAAAAAATAGTAGATTAATAACTATGTCACAGAATATAAGAATGACATACATTATCTAAGTACTTTTAGTGTACTTAATTGTTCTGTATATATTTTTTCACCTATTAGGTGAAATAAAATTAATTTAAGATATTTATAAACTGAAACGAAGCATCAAGAAAGTTAGTTATATTACCTTACAAAGCAAAAATGAATCAAAAACTATATTAAAATTAAAATTTCTTCGATCATTCTTTTGTATATTATTCATTTAAATAACACGACGTTTAAAATTCTTAGTTATAGAATTCAAATTCAATGTTTACAAGTAAACATTTAAACATTCTCTTTTTTATTTTTACTATTACATTGAACTATATACGTGGCTATGTGCCATAGTATTAATAATTTACCGTATTTTATAAAAGATGTAACGCTAAAAGTAAAAATAATCTAATAAACTTCATATCAACTTTTTTGGTACCTGTCTACTATAATCGGGATAAAGCGAAAAGCTAAAAATTAAAACTGTGGGGGTAGTCACGATGAGAAGTTGAGGGCGAGATACGAGGGCGGTGCGGACGCCCCTCCACTGGGGCCGTGTGCAACTCGCACATAGACTACGGTGGTGCGCTGCCCTCGCGCATCATTCGACCTCCGCGCACCTCAGTCTCGGCACCAACGCCCTGAACTGTATACGCGTCCGGGAGCCCGACTCTCGTAGCGACTCGACGAACAGGTCCGTGATTTGTGAAAGTGACATAATCTTAAAACGAAACCTAAGCGCGAGTGATTTTACGATTATTTCTTTATGCGTTCTATTTATAGAACTGCATTGCCGCTCCAGCGTAACTTTACCTGGACGCCCCAAATTAGGAGCGAGCGCAGCCCACGCGCCGCCTGCCTAACATTCTGCATCCTTTCGTGAAGTTTTACAGAATTAGGCAAAAGCTTTTAAAGTTTACGTATAGATACATGCGATACATGTGCAAGTTGAGCAATACGCTGCAGGTTTTCATGTCAGTGCTGCAGGCAACTTGGATTTAAGCCAATGCGTGCAATAATTACAGCACTAAATGATCCAATATTGATTTATTCTGGTACTACAATTCGTGTTACTGTACTTAGACCGATAGAAGGTCAAAAAGTAAACTAAATAATATAAAATATTTCTATCTAAATTTTCTACTTAAAAATAGATTTTAAGACAGAATTTACAGTGACTTGCAATTAGTAAAAAATCTTGACTAAATTTCTTATATTTTCTTTTCAGGATAAGTTAAGCGAGCACAATGCCTTTCAAACCCGCCGACAACCCTAAGTGTCCGAAATGCGGCAAGTCCGTATATGCGGCCGAAGAACGTGTGGCCGGTGGACTCAAATGGCACAAGATGTGCTTCAAGTGCGGTAAGCTTCATCATTAAATGATAAAATTCGTAAAAAAGAATATAATTTTTCTACAAAATATGAACCTTTTTGCATTTGTAAATGTATATAAAATATTGTCTTTTCATTATTTTTGCCTTTTTTAAGGCTTATTAATAGTATATTTTTGTATATTTCATTACATATAAATTATATTATAATTAATATATTCTTTAATATTTCATTAAATATATTTTATTTGTATTCCGCTTTTTTTTACTTAATAAATATACATTTTTTAACTTTTCGCTTAGGTCTGTGCCAGAAATTGCTGGACTCTACTAACTGCTCAGAACACGAAGGTGAACTTTTCTGTAAAGTTTGCCACGCGCGCAAGTTTGGACCTAAAGGATACGGTTTTGGCGGTGGTGCTGGTTGTCTCTCTATGGACTCCGGTGACCACTTAAAAGAGAACGCGTAAGTACAATATTCATTCAAACTCCCGCCGCCCGCGCCACTGAGGGTCTTTCCTTATCTGAGGTCGCTATGACGACCGGCCTAATGGCCCGTACGTAACAACATTAACCGCGTGTACATAATCTCATATAAGCAGAAAGTGCGCGCTCGGCTGTAAATTATGCGCTGCCCGACATATGCATGACCAGTCTCCGTTTATGTCGCAACAGGAATTGAGCGCGAGCAGCCGTCCAGCAGAACTAGCGGGACGCCGACACGCATCTCGGCCATCCAGCGGTGCCTCGCGATCACCACTGTACTTAAATTAAATTATTTTAGTTAGGATTATTTATTCGCTATCGCTTAATTTATTTTGTTTATCGGTCTTTATATTTATAATTTATAAAAAAATGTAATAAAAGAAGTCGACTACCATTTCCGAGTTGTTAAATGGGAATGTGATTGAGTTCAATGTTAGTTCAAAGCTTGTCGGCAGTGACTTGCATTGGCTCTTCACGTTTCTCCCTAGAATCCCTTCTTCCTGATCAGGGTGATCCGAAAACAACAGAATTACGGTGAGAACCCATTTTAAAGCCTAGTCTAAGCACGGCTTTGTAACGCTCGAGTCGCACCCTAAACGCATGCAAAAATTTATGTCATTCTTATTATTCGTAACTTTCTTCGCCACTTATCCAAACTAACCAAAAACAAAAGTTAACGCTTATCATATACTTTTTTAAAAGCTAATGTATGTGATGGGATAAGGAAAGCGCCCTCTGATAAGACTTGTAATATGTATAACTAGGCTTAATAACGAGCCGGCAAGGTGCGGGCGGTCGGGAGCCCTTACCTTCTCCCATTACGGCGGAGGTGCGCCGCCGGCATCACCTGCTTTGCTGTCATCCGTGTCATATGTACAAAGGAGTGTTTGGAAAGCTTTAGAGTTCAATAGGCTTTTAACAAATCTTTTATTGCTCAACCAGCTCTCTTTCACTGGTGGGCAAATGATTTCACTTATTTAAATATGTACAGGGGTGTAAGAACTAATGGAGCGTGTTTGGAGCCGCGTGTCATAGCAAAAGCACCACCAGGGGAAGGTTGTCCGCGTTGTGGCGGCTATGTGTACGCTGCTGAACAGATGTTGGCTCGCGGGCGAGTAAGTTCCTTAATACAAAAGTTTAGGTACTTATTTCTTAAGTCCTTGAAAAATAACAAATACATAACATTATCATGACTTCTCGTCTCTACTTTTAAGCTAAAAATCACTATAAACGTAAAAACACATAATTTATTTCACAGTGCTACTCTTTCTGACATAAGAGTACACAAAGCTTTTTAACAAAATATAACAACGTCAATTATACCGTAGGGATATCACAAGCGATGCTTCAAATGTTTTACATGCAACAAATGTCTAGACTCAACGATACATTGTGATGGACCAGATAAAGAAATATATTGTCGAGGTATTTCAGCCTTTTATATTTAATACCCGAACGCCTAGTTAATTAGGAGTAGTTTCGGTGTTAAATACAAGTATCATTGTGGTAACCGCGTGTACCCAGCTGTAGTACCTACCCTCGCATGGTTAATCCCATATACCCTCATTATTCACTGTATGTCCAGGCGTGGCACAGGGAGTGTTTCAAATGCGGCGACTGCCAAAAGCGGCTGGACTCCACCAACTGTTGCGAAGGCTCTGACAAAGATATATACTGCAAAGGTTTGTTCCTCTATCCAATTATCATCACGGCTAACTACCCATTAATGTTTATGTTATAACTATAATTAAATCAGTTATGCATTTGCTTTTCGTCACTCAGTCTTAAATTATATTGGCCTAAAATTATTTAATAATCCGCATGGATGTATTTATGTTCATATAGATATTATGACAAATATAAATAAATAACTAAGGTATATTTTTGGTTTTAGTTTGTTACGGCAAGAAGTTTGGGCCTAAGGGTTATGGCTACGGCAAAGGAGCCGGAGTTCTGCAAAGTGATCCTTATGCAAATGGGTGGGTTATTATAACTTCACAATTATAATTAAAAAATAGCTATAAATATTAATGTAATCAATATTATTTTGAGTGTATTTTTAAATTATTATTTAAAAATATATTCAATTATTTAAGTTTCAATGAAACATTTTTAACCGGATTAATCGCGTGTATTGAATGGTGAACACTTTTGGGAAACCTGACTGTGACCACGGATTACTGTAGTGTTCGAAGAAAATCCGGTTAAAAGTGTTTCATTTAAAATGTGTAACAATCGTGAAAATCAAAGACATTAATATTTAAGTTTAATTAGACCATAATAATAACGACATTATAAAGTTATATAAAACGTTTATATTGAAAAAAAAAACCTTATCTCATAATATTTACAGTAAAATATAACGTAATCTCTATAAATATTGTGGTTATTGCATGTCAAATATCATCTCAGGTTACGGGCAGGTTTAGGTTATTTCCATCGGTACACTTTCATAAAAACAGCTTATAATACAAACAAGAGATGGCAAGTAGCCAATTTGAAAATAGAACGCGCTGTCCGTTCTCGAACGAACTAATTTGATCCATAAAGGCATGGCTAGCCACGCGCCTTACAACACATTTAATCTGATGCATATATATATTTCACCCAATTATAACGTTTATTCATGGAACACTTACGATCTTTCCTTATTGTGCATAAAACCTAATTATTCTATTAAAATATTCCGTAAGGTTAGTTGTTAAGTTCACTAAAGAATATAGAATGGATTGTAATTATATAAAAAAATAATCAAAATATATTTCTAATATAATATAAAAGATTTTTTAGGTCATCGTATCTATATATAGTATCATTAATTATACTTTCACTCTACATTATGTACCTATATATTTAAACTTTATAGCATTATTTATTCAATACAAATAATTGTATTTTACATACAGTGACCAGGCGCCCAAAACAACGGTGATCGATACTGCTGCTATAAAGGCGCCTCCTGGTAAAGGATGTCCTCGTTGTGGTGGTGTAGTATTCGCAGCAGAGCAAGTCTTAGCTAAAGGCAGGGAATGGCATCGCAAATGCTTCAAATGTCGTGATTGCACTAAAACTTTGGACTCCATTATCGCTTGCGATGGACCAGATTCTGATGTTTACTGCAAAACTTGCTATGGAAAGAAATGGGGACCTCACGGATATGGTTTTGCTTGCGGCTCTGGATTCCTTCAAACGGATGGTTTAACGTAAGTTGTAAAATATGTAATCTTACATATAAGTTCTATACATATTTTAATCATAAGTTGTAATCTTTTTAAAATTTTAATTTTTAGTGAAGACGAAATCTCAGCAAACCGTCCTTACTACAATCCGGACACTACCTCTATTAAGGCACCTAAAGGACAAGGTTGCCCAAGATGTGGTGGTATGGTCTTTGCCGCCTGAGCAACAGTTGGCCAAAGGAACCGTAAGTATAAAGTTTAAAGTTAACAATTACTTTTCTTTATCTGGTAAACTGTGATGCTAAATTATTCCTGATTGTCTGTACTTTAAGATGTGGCACAAAAAATGCTTCAACTGCTTTGAATGTCATCGTCCACTGGATTCAATGTTAGCATGTGATGGCCCAGACAAGGAAATTCATTGTCGTTCCTGCTACGCAAAGTTATTTGGACCTAGAGGCTTTGGTTATGGCCATGCACCAACATTGGTCTCTACAGATGCTGAGCCTACTATCACATAGTAAGTTTCAAAACAATTAATTAATTCATTTTACTTAATTTTTATACATAAAAGATTTTAAATTTATACTTATCTCTACAGTACAGAACAGATGCCCTTCACTGGACAAAAGGCTGCTAAAGGAAAAGGATGTCCTCGATGCGGTTTCCCAGTGTATGCTGCAGAACAAATGAATTCAAAGAATGCTGTGTGGCATAAACGGTGCTTCTCTTGTGCGGACTGCCACAGATCTCTTGTAAGTTTACCTATTCTGTAGTACATAGTATGGACATAGAAATAAATAAGGTTATTTAAAACACCATGATTATACAAAAGAATATTTATTTATTTGCACATTTAAATTAGATTTGTTTTCAAAAATCCTCGATCATCATCCTCTTCTTTCACTAAATGTGTGTTTAAGAATTCTTCTACAGAATCAGTATTCCATTTTTCAATCGCTACTGTTTCTCTTACAATACCATCCTTATCAAGGAGCTTAATAATAGGGTCTAGGCCACGTAAATATTTGATTTGTAAATTAGGAAACTTGGCTGGCCTGTCACTTTTAACAAAAGCTTGAATTTGGGGATACGCTGGAAATTTGCATGTACATACTTCGAGTATGGCCCTGGCATATTTCTTTTCTTTTGGTGTCGACTCATCTTTATGACAGCATTCCTTGCAATGTTCTACTAATTGGTCTAAGCTAAAATCTTTCAATTGATCACACGAAGAACATAACAGATTAGATTTAATGAAGCCCAATGAGGCACAATCTTCTGTAGAAAATTCTGCAGAACTCTGTTGAGCGAAGTATATTATAAAAAGAAAAAGTACTTTTATAATTTTATTAGCCATTACAAATATAGAATTCGAAAAAAATTACGATATTTAATACAATTTTTTGGATAACATCAATTTTACTTAAAATAGGTAAAATTTATACGTCAACTTGACAATAGTAATTTCATACTGATTCATCTTTACTCGGTTATCGCACAGATAATTTAAAAAATATATTGTTTAATATGTCGATTAATACTTGTATGAATGAGTTTGTTTAATATGTCGATTAGTACTTGTATGAACTTTCTGATTCAAGAAATTTAAAAAATCCATACTTTCGTTTAACCCATATCTTTGATTGATGCTCTGATTAAGAATGTGATACTTATAATAGGCCTCTAATTTTACTATACATGTCAAATAAAAAACATTTTACGTTTATTTTGATACATAATTATCAAAATAAACGCAAAATGTTTTTTATTAGATAGTAATATAGAAATAATTTATTTCAGGATTCTACTAATTTGAACGATGGACCGAATGGTGAAATTTACTGCCGCGGTTGTTACGGAAGAAACTTCGGACCTAAAGGTGTTGGATTCGGATTGGGCGCAGGCACATTGACTATGGCCTAATGAACTATGAAGCAGGGCTTTATAGTAACAAAGAATGCGTGGGTAGCGAGAAAGGAATCTATTCTATTGCATGATACATTCTGTTCATCATACCATGAATTAAACTGGTTTTAATCTTGGTTGATATTATCAAATAAGACTCATAAATATAAAATATGTCTATGTATGATAAGGGAGATATTTTATGATAAGAAAATATAAATTAAGGTTACATTCCTTTCATATGTACAAACTGTGTTGAATGTGTTTGGGCCCTTAGTTTATAAATTCATCATAAAATATTTTAATGTATGTAGGTTGCATAGAATTTATAATTATTTAGTAAGTATGTAAGGTAAAACTTTTAAAAAAATAAAGAAAATAATAAAAAAAATAAACATCTTTTTAAATGGCATTGTGATTGTATCCTCGAAATATCATTTTTAGATATGAGGGTAAACTATCCTGTAAACGTGGCAAAGATTGCAAAGTGCAATCGTTTCGACCGACCAGATCTTGAATTTAAGATCTGAAGCGATTATACATACATACCTATTATTTTTACACCAAAGATTTATTGTTTATACTTTTGTCACTTTATTAACTTAACAGCAATAAGCTATGTGTAACACAAGATGCTTTGAGGCTTTTGCAACATAACACGTTAAATATAAAATGTACAATATTTTTTAAATAAGACAGCTTATTGCAAATGTAATATTTCGTTATTATATTACTTTTATTAAATAAAATTTGATCAAAATGTGTGTTTCATTTCTACATAATTATATTATCCTAATAAATTCTGTAAATTTATACTTGGAAACTCTCTAGTACTCGGCTTCACGATGTATCCCACATATGGCAGGGTAGGCAGAGGGATCTTCGAAACTTAATGTGAAGACACTCTGTTCGCATTGCGTGTTACGCCATTCAACACACAATGCCTCAAATGCCGCGGAAAGTGGAGCACGGAAGTGGAATGGAGTACTTGAAGACATCTTAAATTAATGACTATAAGACCAAAAGCGCATAATAAATAAAAAAAAAACAATAAAACTCAATTCTAATAAAAATGCAATTTAATTGGAAAACCCGTAAAATGTGGAAATACAAAACTAAATAACCATAACACTATCTATATTGATTGTTTCTAAAATGATATTAAAATGTAACAAACAATATTAAAGCCAGGTACATTAAATTACATCTAAATTTAAGATCTTTTCAATGCTGTAAGTAAAGATTGCTCTTTTAGTTTCATGCTGTATACCGAATTGTGCAGTATAAGTAGAATGATCTCTTATTGATACTGAATCCTCACTTTCTGCACTATCTTCGAATAATTGTTTAGCGGATACCACGACGACCTCATTTTTAGTTACTTAACATTATTAAAAGTAGCTACATAGTAATTGATGACTTCCACACCATATCAATTACAATATAATTGATATTGTTTTCTTTAAGTATGAGGTCATGAGGCATTTATAAAAACTTGAATACTTTATTATCTATTTGTGTGTTTTGTTTGTTGTGTTTTATCATTGCATACAATACCCTAATAATAATACAACTAAAACTTTAATGGCTAACACAAACAAAAAAGAATATTATAAACTAAGGGCTTTAAGATCTTTAATAATACAAGTAATACTATGATTAAATATGAACATTTGCACTTATAGCATCAAAATAAATTCATAATTTATAGCATTTTCTTTTCAAAGTAAACACCTAAATTGTACCAGAAGATGGTTAAAACAAAATCAAAAACTGTAATTACATCTTAATTGTATTACAGATAGTTTTAAAATAGGCGGATTAATTCTCAACGTTCTAAGATCAATCTGTGTACAGAATTAAGGATAAAAAAAATGGCAATAATATATCACAACACTCTCTGAAATCGGTTCTACCTTAAATTTAATTATTTATTAATAATCGAAAAAAAAAATCAATCTTAGTCTAATTATTCATAATTATAATACTAATCTCTAATCATTATTAAAATTATTTTTTCTTCACAACAAGCCTAGGCCCTTTTGTTTTCTTATCATTGGAGGTACTCGGTTCTTCAAATCCATATTTGGCTTTAAGTCTTTCTTTAATTAGTAGACCCCTGATAAGTTTCCTCCAGTTGCCATAAACACGGGCCTCAGTTTTTTCGATTTCTCTACGTTCCTGTTCTTCTTGATCCTAGAAAAAAGAAATTATCCAATACTGTCTTAAGTACAAAATATATTATTTAAATTATTAAAATTTCTGGACAAAGAGAAGTAGATACGATTCCCGCTAGTAGAAATTAAATATTTTTGTAAATTGGGCACAAAGTGGGCAAAGGCTGTCCCCACCCTGCTAAATGCAAGATGTAGCATGAAGATAAAAAAAGTGTAAAATCTAAAAATAAGTTGTGTAATAGTTTGTTATATAAATTTATTAAGATAATTTGATTACACACAATCATGTTCCAAGCAGTGTTTAATAAAACAAAATATTTTGTTCAATTAAAACTATTAGGTGTATGGTGCATTATAGCAGTGGGAGGTATTTGTAGACAAAGCATTTTAAATGATTTTTTTTATATATTATATTATACCCTTTCAGCAAATTTAATTAAATAAGTTATATTTAAACAGTCTAAACTATCAACAATTGAAATACTATATGGTTTTTTATATTAAATTCACACTTTATAGGGAGAGCACAGAGGCCAAGAACCAAGAGCAATCATATTTGCATGTTTCTAACATACCGTCTACTGTCATACCTGATCTGCTTTCCAGTACCTATTATCACTTACAAACATTTACATAAATAATTTTGCAATTCTTTCTTTATTATTTTTTTCCAATCAACTCATTGTTATGAGTATGATTTATATTTTTTCTTATTCAGTAATTTAAATTGTCAATTTCTACTTGGAGAAATGAATTGTTTAATATTTTCATTTCCTGACCAAAGTCTTAGAAATTCGACAGTAAGTGGGGTACAGGATATCTCAACACTAGGATCCTTCTGCCTTCACTCTTATTTACAGTATAAAGCGAGAAGATGATATACATATATACTAACTTTTAGCCACGCTTCAGTAACAACTTGTTCAAACTCCTGGCAAACCACAAAACCATCATACACAGGATGCGACCAGCCGCCATTGAACTCGAATCCAGTCATTGCAGGCGCGCAGTCTATGTTTAACTTTTTGGCAACTCTATTTAAGCCAGGTACTGAAATATAATAATAGAATAAATAAAATGAAATCACTGCAACCGATTCCGTATTTATTCAAATTATATATTTATTAAATAATATTTTGTGACGCTGAAGTGATTTTATAGTTATGATATATTATAGCTGTGTCACTTTCAATATTTACGAATGAAATGTTTAACAGTTGTGCGGCGTTGAATTCCGCCACTCAACAAGCAATGCCTCAAATTCGGTGGAAAGTGGAACAGAGTGTCTTAACACTAGGTTACCGGGTTCCCCCTGCCTACCCTGCCTCGTGCGGGATACAGCGTGAAGGTAAAAAAAAATGTTTAATGAAATCATAAGATTATGATATAATTGGATTGTTTTACTTTTAATACAAAAATAAATTTAAAATTACATTTAAATAGCTTATAATAATAATATAGCAAATTATGTGTAAGTTTAAACGACGGAAAGTGGGGTACACGGATACTAAACAAGCAGTATCTTAACTTTCAATCACAGCAAAACAAAAGTACATTGACTAATTAAAAAATGTGTTGACAACGTGTCATGTCAAATATTCATGTTTTTTTAGCTTCACGCTTTATCAGACAGGGGGAATATAACATTTCAGTCCTTCGTTGAATGGCGGAACTCAACGCCGCGCATTGTTCCGTTATCAGAGTTAGGAAACGTTAATATTAAATATTTCACTATCTCGAGTAGTAATCAAAGCCATAACCTGTTGCATTTACAGTCGCACGCTTGTGCCTCTAAGCCACGAGAGGTCTCAAAGTTTAAGTACTTACATTTAATATGTACTGTGCCTTTGGGCAACATGCAATCTTTAAACAATTCAACATTCCCATAAGGGTTCCTTGGAACTACTCCGTTCTCAGCTATAGGTGGTTCATAATCTTGCACTTGCCATGGTCCAAATATTTCGAGTGGTTTATCCGTTATTAATTTGTTTGATAGCTGCAAATATTAGTAGATTAATAAAATTAAGCCATACAAAAATATAATTATGTTAAATATTTGTAGTGTAATTTGAACATAATTATAAGTGTGCTTTTTTATTTATGGCCTGTAGTGGCTTAGCAGAACAAGCATGTGACTGTAAACTACAGCTTGTGGGTTCGATCCCTACTCGAGGAAATTACATCTTTAGTATTTTTAAATAAAATATTTTATGTTTTCATTTCTTTGCTCTGGTTCAAGGCAAAGCGCGGCGTTGAGTTCCGTCACTCAACACGCAATGACTCAAATTCGGCGAAAAGTAAGAAACGGAAGTAGAACGGACTGTCTAAATATTAGGTTCCACAAGGTTCCCAAGTTCCCTCTGCCTACCCTGTCTTGTACAGCGTGAAAATAAAATAGAAAGTGATTATTATATTTTTCAAGCTAAACTTTTGAAACTGTTACAACATATAATTCTCATGTTTCCTTTAAATTAAAAGATGTTAGCGAAAACATGGACATGACTTAATCCGCAAAGGGTAATCCCTACCTACAAATCCACATTAAAATTTATTATTTACGGTGGTATTGATTTCACAATTTGACTACCATCTAGATGATAAATCGAAAATAAGTCGAAAAACCTTTACCTTATCCCATTTGGGTCGCGCCTTCACAACTTTATACGGCTGCTGGGCAAGTCGAACAACTTTGGCCTCCTTGAGCCAGGTGTCCCGCGAGCGGCACACGTACACGCAGTCGCGGGCGTACACCGCCTCGCCCCTCACGAACCCGAGAGTGGCCGCGTCCGGGGGGTATATCGCTTCAAATTTTAGCAAATGACGTTTGAGGGCGTAGAGAGGATGGTTCTTATATCTGTAAAAGTCAATACATAATATAAGTGTACAATCCATGTTTTTAGTGGCATGGCGTCTGACTGTAAGGTTGCTAACAAACTATTTTCATTACCCCGCCCTGTTAGAACACAACATACATTAAAATAAAAATATAAAAATAAAATTAAAATAAACGCTAAGGTTAGGCACAGGGAACCCGAGAATCTAGTGTTGAGACACTCCGTTCCACTTCTGTTCCCCACTTTCCGCCGAATTTGAGGCATTGCTTGTTGAGTGGCGGAACTCAACGCCACGCTTTGACTTAGTACCAGAGCTAAGAAATAAAACATTAAACATTTTAAATTCAAAATATTAAATATTTTATTTCCTCGAGTGGGGATCGAACCCAGAACCTGTCGGTTACAGTCACACGCCTCCCACAAGGCCTCAAAACTATAATTTAAAACTATTATTATAATTTTTATTATGTGCCATTGCTCAACGACGAGACAATTTATTAAAATATTATTTGTATGGTATAAAAGCAGTTTATACACACTCTGCAATACTTTTTGGCAAAGGTGCCTCTAGTTGCATTCTGTCCAATCTCTCATCTTCTTCTCGGTCCTTGGCTGTTTTCGGTCCAAGCCAGCCCTTTATAGCTTGCTCCCACCATATAGCTTCAACTCTTTGTTTTCTTGTGACAGTATTCCAATGAGGAACATATCTACGTGTTAGGTCTTTCAAGTAATTATTATTGTCCCAACCAATAACATAGTTAACTGGATGTGTGGCACGGTTCTGAAAATAATATAATTTTAATGTATAAAATGTTTTTTTTTAATATAATAGCGTGAAATCAACAATTTCGTAAGGGTGATCAAAGACCTTTATTACCATTGTTATATTAAATGTTATAATCTAAAAACTATAGTTGTTGTTTTTCAAAAAAGTATATAATAAAGCTAGAAATATTTTATCACTTTTATCTAATATACTTGTTTCAAGGCCGGCTTTTATCGCGAAAGAAAAATGAACTGGTTATAGATGGAACAAACTTATTTTAAACCGTTAAAGTGTTGTACTTAGCATTTATTTTGCCTCAACAACTGAGTTCATTTCAACTCTTATTGCTCACTGAGTCCTTCTGCTCCGGTGTCTCAGGTCAGGCAGACAGATAGGATCACAGGCCTTAGGTATTTAGCAATACAAAATCAATGTTGAATAATTTTGCATTATTAGTCCATAATACTGTAATCGACAGGTTCTGGATTCGATCCCTACTCGAGAAAATGAAATGTTTAATATTTTCCACTGAAATATTTAATGTTTTCATTTCTTCACTCTGGAACAAGGTACAAGCCATATCTCAAATTCGGCAGAAAGTGGGGAACAGGGGTGGAACGGAGTGTCTTAACAGTAGGTCCCAATTTCCCTCTGCCTACCCTGCCATGTGCGGGATAAAGCGTCAAGTTAGGTAAAATACTTTGTTCTATTTAATACTAGGTAGGACTTACATATATTTCTTTGACACAATGCACTTGTCCCTTAATAACATCAACTGCGACCCACTCTTCCAGTTCCTCTACAAACACTTCACACCAAACATCAATTTTATTTAATGGTAATTCGTCATCAGTAGATAACACTCGACGATCAATTTTCTTAACAGCTTTGATTTTAGGGCTTATTTTAACAGGTTTAAAATCATCATCACTTTCATCACTTTTGTGTTTGCGTTTTGGCGATTCAACCGGTAAATAGTCACTGTCCTCATCTGACTCTTCTTTGATTTTTGCTAATAATATAAAATGTAAAGCAATTTATATCACAATAATATTTTTAGGTTTTACCTAAAAATATTATTATGAAATGATGTTATTTTATGAATTGATGTTATTTTCTTTTCACTTTGCACTGTACTTTGCATATAGATAGTTAGGCAGAGAAAACCTAGTGCAACAACACTCCGTTTGCCAATTTTTGCATTTGAATGTCTACGTTCAGTGCATGAGTATAACTCAGCAGGATTGAAAATCAACATTTTTTCAATGGATTTTTCTTTGGACCAGCCACCATCGAAATTACAGCCGTGGGCTGTCCCGCTCCGCACTATAGCCGCAGTTTATTTATAATTGTTATATTCACTTAAAGCAATTTTAAGGCGACTGGATGTTTAATCCTCACTCGAGAAAATGAAATATTTAATATTTTCATTTCTTGGTGTGGGAGGAACGAAACTGAGTTTCTTAACACTTCGTCTACCGACCCTGTCAAATGCTTGAAGATTGAAGAACAAATAAATAATAAGCATGCAAATATGTGACTTGTTTTGAGAAATGAAAAATTACCTTTAACAATCTTCTTTTTTGTGTCATCTTTTGCTTCTTTAACTCTTTCCTTAATAATATTTACAAGGTCATTAGTAACATCTGTTTTGGATTTAACTTTTTGTTTTGCAAGATCTCTGTGGTTTACACGGCTTTGATTTTCTGATTTATTATCAATTTTTCCTTTTGTCGTTCTTGTATTTTTAATACGTTCTTTGGTTTCACTAAAATATTTACTTTTATTTTCTGGAATGTTATGTGCGCTCCGTGTTCGTGGTTTTTTTACTTCATCACTTTTATTTGTTGATGCCTTAGGTTCAGAGGTACGTGATCGTTTTCTTCCCGGTTGATTAGTTTCCAGTAAGGATTGATCAACTTCAAAATATTTACTTGACATATTACTGCTATCATTATTAGAAGAAACAACTATCTTGGGTGGATTACTTGTTTTTTTCCCATGATTGCTTTTTACAATACTTGTTTTTGCTGGAAGTGCCTGCGTTTCAAGTGATTTATGTTCAGTATTTTTGCTTCTAGTCTTTCGAGGACTCTTGATATCTTTCGAATTTTTATCAACAATTTTCGAATCATTATTATCATTAACAGTTATTTTTGAGTTTTCTTGGGTTTTCAATGATAATGACTTTCGTGAATTGTTCGTGTTTTTATTACTTGGTTTAGTTAATTTATTAGAATCCACCTGTTTATTTATGGCCGGTTCAACTTTTTCGTTTGCTATTTCTTGGTTTATTGCTTTCGTTCTGGGCCGTTTCGGTGGAGATACACTTTCTTCAGCCTTATTATCTGTATTCAAATGTTTCCCAGTATTACTAGCGGCCATTTTTTTCTGCCGCCTAGTCTTTACTATGGGGTTATCGTCGCTACCATCTATTTGCATTATATTGTCACTTTCATATGAACTATCAAAATTCCCATCGAGCTGATGAATTTTTTCTTTTTTAACTTTACTACATTTCTGAGGTGCACTTTTTTTAACTTTTCCTTTCAATTCTTTTTCATTCACATTTGTGTCCTTTTCTTTTGTAGATAACGAGCAAAGTTCAGAAGATGGTGGTCTAATAGGCAGTGTGACAAAATTAAACATAGCCCGTGACTGCAATCCAAGGCTTCTTAACATAGATACAAACACAAAAACTATATATTTCTTGGTTGAGAACATCCTGCTTTTTATTTGCTGAAGCAGCAGTTCTTTTAATGGAGGTGCTTTTGGTTTGAATTTATTTTCATTTTTGTCTTGTTTAAGTGTGACTTTGTCCTTGTACCAATTGGTTATTTGTTCAACATATTTCATGTCCACTCTTTCACCAGGGTAACACTCTTTAGATGGAACTAGAGATAATGACGCTGCCAATATATCTTGGTCATTCAGTACTTGACTAACATAGTTACCATGTCCCAGCCAACACAAAACATGTACTTTATGCATATATACTTGATACTCTTTCTTGACTCTATTCATTTTTCTTTTCATCATCATTTCAACATCAAGTTTCTTAGTTTTCCTACAAATTCCATCAGGAATGCCCACAATAAGTTGAAGACCTTGCTGTGGTATTCCTTTAACATCTGCAAACACATATTTATTTTTTTCAGTTATAAGCCACTGTGGGAAGGTTGAAAAGTCTGACTGTAAAGGGGTCGATTGTGGATTCAATTTCCATTCTGGGAAGTGAATTTTTTTAATTCTTATATTCTCATAATATGGAAAGGTTAAATTCTGCCATTTAATGCACAATATTTACACAATTTTATGGAAATTTTACAAATATATATAAATTTTCTTTATGTATATACTGAAATAATGTACACATCAAAGATCACATTAAAGAAAAGAAAGAATGATTAAATATTTAAATAATAAGCAACATTCTATTTAAAAAAAACCCTATACTCTTCTCAAAACATGTATCTTTTTATAAAACTCACAATGCTGAGCTTCTGACTATAAAGTCTAAAGTTATATGATTGATTTTTACTCAGGTGAATTCATTATTTTATTTCTTTACTACGGTCAAACCTCAATTTTATCGTAACACTGAGTCTACCCTACTAAATGTCAATTTTTTAACAATATATACATTTTAATTGTTGTGATGCAACTTAGGCACTTCTAACTTACCTGTCACTTCTTCCCAATCTTCCATTTCCGAATCACTATCTTCATGGATGACTTTTCTTTTAGGCTTTGTAAAAATATTTGCAGGCTTTTCATCTTCACCAAGGGCAAGTAAGTCCTTAACTTCAGATTCCTTAATATTATCATTTTTGAGATTATAATTTTGTATAGATTGTTTTGTTTCTTCTATTTTATTTTTATGCTGTTCAAGTTCTGTAAATGTTTTTTGTGCAATCTCTTCACTGTTGTCCTGGACATTTTCTGACCATACCTATAAATTATATCATAAATAATAAATAAAACAACTCTAAAGTAAATTACAAATTAGAGGTTGTATTGGTGTTGGATAGTAGGTGATTATTTACATCTTTGTATTCAAATCTTGCTTCTGGTTCATTTTCTGAATTAATAGTTTCAGCATTTAAATCAAGTGTTTGTTTATTTTTCTTGGTCACTGTAGGTGAATCATCATTGTCGCTGCTATCTATAAAAAACAATTAAAAACATGAATAAAAATAAAAAGAAAGAAAATGAAAGAAGAATATATGTAAATATATAAGAACCAAATATTGTTGTTCTACAAATATTTCACTGTGTAGACAGAGATACTCTTTTCTCTAATTTATGGCAGGATCAAGGCTTAATTTTAAGAGGTACAATGTCTTGCCAGAGTAAGATAACAAAAATTATTTAAGTTCTGGATTGAAGATTTAACCCACAATTGTCACATTTGGAGTCCAGAAAAGTCCTCTCTGCAAAAATTTACTTAATGTTGGAAATGAATATTTATTTATATTATAAAGAAAAGATTGATTTTATAAAAAAAAATTAATTTAATATTTTTATTTAGTATTATTTAAACTATATTGATTATAGGTGCAAAATAGAATACATGTAGTATTCTATTTTGTAATAGTATTCCGCATCAATTATATGACTCTCTATTTTAAAAACAATAATGAATTGTTTGCAAATGACTTACCACTTTCGGAAAGATTAAGAACCGAAGGTAACAGTTTATCAGCATCGGACATATCTTTGACTGAAAATAAAGGGATGTTCTCTTTAATTTCAAAATCTTGTTTATTTATTTTGTTTATAAAGGATTTTGAGAACTTTGTTTTGGTTTTTTTAACATTTCGTTGCTTCGGTTTAGGTTGTTTAGATTTGAAATCATCTTCGGATGATTGATGGTACTCTTCCTCATCATCAGTACTCTCATTATCGGAAATTACCGCATCCGAACCAGAATCGCTAAAATCATGGCCTTCATTTTCACTACTTTCATTGTCTTTATACACCGTTTTTATAACTTTTTTCCGCGTATTTGGCATTGTGATTTTAAATAAAATCAAGTTATTCCGAAATTGTTATGAAATTTTTACACAGTAGCAAGATTTAACATGTCAATAACATGCCGCAAAAATCAAGTTTATTTTTTGCTGTTTTTAAATTACTCAAACGTCAATCTCAACTTCAAAAACTTAAAGAGTTGCCAGTGTTAAAATTTACATGATGTCGAAATGTAAATATACTATGTTAGGACCAGCTAACGATCCTTGCATACAAAACAATACAAGTAAATAAACAATACAAATACAAGTATATAGAAAAACAAAGAGTATCCTTAACCTGACGGCCGCAAACCGAGGTTCAATCCCAGCAGGGGGCGCCCTTGCCGCCGTCGACACCCTAAAGCATAGAGCACATTTACCCTGCCCTAAAGCAACCACACAGTGCTTGCATTTCTCAGGGACAGAGTACCCTCTTCCCTCCCCAACAGATGTCACTGTAAAAGCCAGTAAAACTAACAGTAAAAATAAAAAAAGAGATGTCGTAGTCTGTATTTGTAGGGCAACGAAAGTTTTCAAAAATTCAAAATATAGGGAACATTAAAAATAAACAGAAGAAGGAATATAATAGATGAATATGCTGTTTAAAAATATGAATTCTTTTCTTTTTTTTTCTTGTTTATATAATAAAACGAACCTCTCTAATAGTTTGAATATAGAAACACAGGGAGTGTTTCCAACAACTACATTTTAAAACAGTATAAAGCAGTATGCTATTTTTAAATCACCTATTATTTTTACCTATGCTACATGTTACTTTTATATAACTAAAGATAAGTAATTGATGACAAAGAATATACAAACAAACGGAATATTTAACCTTACACGGGCTTTGATATTAGAATATATTAAATATACCTATGAGCGTAGAAAAAAAATAGGTAGATTTACGGTCTAATTTGTAAGGTTTGTTTAAACGATAAAATATTTATTATCTAATATTTATTGCACGTAATAAAGATATTTTTTGGTCAAATCAAATCATATTTCATGATACTAAACTTAAATTTAAAAAGTGTATAAAAATTTTGAACGAAGAAAGATTTAATTAAACCCGCGCCTTTTGAAAACCGTTCAAGCGTTCCGACCAACTAAGCTATTCGTTCTCACCAAGCTCCGTCTTTGGGTAGCGGAAATTTGTAAAAATCTCCCTACAGAGATGCTAACAACATAAATAAGTTGTAATAAGCGTATTATAATTTCTACAGAGCTTGGTGAGAACGAATGGCTTAGTTGGTCAAACCGCTTGAACATGTTTCATGATGTTTTAAAACTTTTTATTTTATATAGGTACGCCATTCACTGGATGTGAGAGTGTCCTTCGCTTGTTTAATACTTTTTTATATATAAATTATTTCAAAATTGTAAATATTTTCATATCATTGGAAAGCTGACGCTCTTGTATCAAATCTAAAGAGTAATAATAATTCTAGATTTTTATACATTATTATTTGCTAATTGTATCGTTTTGCAGAACTTAACATAAATCGAATCAAAATCTCAAATATTTTTTTTAATATTACTTACCTTTTGCCTCTTTAACCAGATTAATCGAGGTTGAGTTTGCCACATCAGAATGCCCTTTATGAGTACAAATTGCCAGTGTCCCACCAACGTTTCTGGAATACCAACCAGCCAACCACAAGCAAGATTTTGTTTAATTATGATTTTTACTTCCTTAAGCTATAAGATAGAAATCTTACCTTTGAAAACTTGGGTTTCCCAGTTTCTTAGGGCAAAATCCTTTGTTTAGTATTAAATTGTTAACTTTTTCAAAAAATAAATGAAACAAAAAATAAATATAAATATAAAGTAATTAATTTAATAAAAAGTAATTATAGTCAGAGCAAAGCTCAATAGATCAATTTTTATATTGATTGCACTCTGACTGTGTATTTCTTCCTAGTTTTCTTATTAAGTACTTGACTATTTTGCCGTGTGATTCCAGCTTTAAATAGGATCACTCTGGTAGCGATGGTGTCTTAAGAAGCCTAAAGTACGTATGGTAGAATCACGCTGTCATCAATGGCAACGCGCATGGGCAGACTTGACCGGGTTATTGGACATTACCACACCCGGCATTTAAAACCGGCGTTAAGTAGTGGCTTTGGCCGCTGTGTTTGGGTAATGGGTAATGCCGGGCCCCGGTGCCCATCTTGAGGACCGGCAACGCTCCCGTAGCTCCTCTGGAGTTGCACGGGTCCATGGGCGACGGTAATCACTTAATATCAGGTGACCCGTACGCTCTTTTGCCGTGTCTTAACTTTTCTTCTTTATGAATAATTATAAAAACAAAAGTTAAAGTTAGAGAAATCCCATATCCTTGATAGAAACAACAGATATATTTAAACAATGCGAATGCGACTTACCAAATTATAAGTGAGCTGCAAACATATATTATGTAGAACGCAAATATAAATTAGTGTATTAAATATATATCGGTATGGTTAATGACCAATACCTATTGTTCCTTCTTCATTCTACGTAACATTAGCGAATTACTAAATTGTGCTGAACTGCTGGCAGGCCTAAAAACCATAAAATAAAGAACATTACAAAATGACGGGCAAATTAAACTGTTTGTCTATAAAGTTAACTTACGAACGATAATTTTACATGATAATTTTATAAGAAATATCCCATAAAACTTTTATAAATTTAATTGTAATATCACAGAATTATTTTTCAATTTTTTACCATTTTTAGTCACTCGTCGTCGTCAATCGTCACATTGATTTATATTTAAAACGTTAAGATATTTACATTTATATTAATATTTTCAGAAATAAAAAGTAAAGTTTCCTATGTTGGTGTTTGTCGGTATCTACCGGTGGTAGCATTATATGTGAAGTATTTTCTTAATATATAAGTTAACCAACTTTAATATGTAATATATTGTATGTAATTGTAATTAATATTTGAGATAAAAAAAAAATTATTATAATACTGTGAAATTTATAAATTAATATATTTGTAATATCAATAAAATATTCTAAAAAGCATAGTTTTTTTATGTAATTCCTTTAACTTCGATTTGCTAAAAGGTTTTATAATTTACGATAATGGAAAGGTTTTTGTGTTTGTTTAAAGAATGGTAAATGGTCTGAATCAATCCCGTTAAGTGCTTTTCAACAGAGCTTTATTGCTTGTATAGCGAGGTTGAGTGGATGAGTCGCAACCCGCAAAACTGTCTATTGACACCATTTCCATTACATAGGTGATCTTTTAGGACATGTCATTTGATTTTATCTTTTAATTATTTTGTTATCTATTTTTATAAAAAACATTTTTATGAAGCGTAATTAATATTTTAGCGTAACATTTTGAATAGGTACCTGATTTGTATTGGTATAATTGTAGTTAAAACGTACAGGGTCCATTAAAATTTACATGTTCTATTAAATGTTCTATTTTATTTTCTGTAATACCAACGTAAATAATTTTCTGTAATTTATTTGACTTTACAAAGTTAACTAACTATAGGTATCCATTTCAAGATGCTTTTCTAACGAGGTTGTGTTCTCCATAAAGCATAAACTAACGTAAATAACTTCAATTGTTTGCAGCCTTATTGTTAACTTTAATTACATTTTGAATTAATTTTGTAATTAAAACGGAAGCTAGAGCGCGGCGCGTGAAGTTTAAGTGGCTGGAAACGGATCGACCCGACAGGGGGTGAAGCGCGGGGGGTGAGGGCCTTTAGATGCAATCTCTGAGTGGATTAATTAATTCTGAGGTGCTGGTTATCTCCTGTTATCATTTAATAAAGTTATGTCAGGCTATAGAACTCACTTTATAGCAAAGTGATGATCTGGCCCGGATCGGCAGCGAAGTATCGAAGCCGGATAATACGATGCGTGCCGAATCTGTTATCGCATTGATACGTCGTTTAATGTTTCATGAGGTGTGCAGGCATCACCTGGCGTGATGAAAATAACGAATTCTGAATGCTTTTCAAAACAACACTCTGTCGGTGCTACATTATGCATGAAGCACTCCATTTGCTGATCCGCTCAGGAGTTCTGCTCGCGGCTCGTTAAGCGCTTACATTACCTACAAGCACTTATTGATTTTGAGTGATTGATGTCATTTATATAAGAAACACAGCTGCCATGCAGGGTTTTTTATGTACGTACAAAAAAATAAAATATGACAAGAGTAATAAAAAGCAAATGAATGTTATGCCTTGTAGTTATGCATTTTCCGAATAAGTAGGTAGATAGATACATAACAATGACAAAATTATATTTATTTAACCGTAAAAATTAGTATAATGAACGAGTTTCCTCTTAATGCCTTTCTTTATGCTTATTTAAAATTCTTTATATATTAATATTTAATAAAGTAAATATTTACCCAAGTATATTATTTTAGTAATTATTGGCTTTCAATGTAATAGGTATTTATTACGACCAGAAAAGTAGCGGTCGGTGCGGCGACGCGGGTATACCATAAGAGGGAGAGTTAGAAATGCAATATTAATGTAGTGCCGAGTGGCAGCCCGAGTGCATTTACTTAATGGCTCGTAGGCAATATGTTTACACTGTGGACGAATAAAAAAGCTGGATAGAAAACCTCTTTGACAGGATTATCGCGACTGACTGGGAACGTTCGGAGTTAAACAAATAAAAAGTTGTTACTTCCCCGTCTAAAATAAAAAATAAACTTATACGATACCTCTACGACGACGTTAGGAAAGAGTGGGATACATTACCGGAGTGGAAAAGTTAAAAAGCTTAAATGTATCTCCGGCGTGGCTAAAAGTGTCTGACAAAAGTTCGACTTCCATTTTAAAAAGCTCCATTACAAAACATCGAGATTCGCTTCCGCCACAGTGCCGCCACCATATCATGATAAACTGACGGTGAGTGGAAAAGAAAGAATTAAGATCAAAGTTTTTCTTCTTATATATTATGTGTTTTTTTAAATTAATATTGAAAAATATTCAAAATTGACTATTAAAAAAAATGTGTAAATATTTTCCTTCTCGTTATGTTGACTCTATATATGTTATATAAAAATAAGTTCCATTTGAATATCCACATATGTACAATTGTATATAAATTATTGCGAAATTCCATTCCTTTATTCGTGATATTCACCAAGTCCTTACATAGGAACGGAATCGTGATAGAGTTGCAGTACGCTGGAGTGTGTCCCGGGCGCGACCCAGTGCGGTGCAGTTTTTTTATCAGCGTTGTGCGACGTTAAACCTGAATTCGTTATTTGAATTCATATGAATACTGCGCTGAAAGCAGTTTGATCCATTTGTTAATGTTATATCCAATTACAAATGATGCTTTTTTTTAGTTATGTCACAAACTTTCATTGTCCGTGTTTTTGGATCCTGATTTTTATCTTAATTAAGTTGTTGATTTGTGTAAAGTTAGTCAGTTTCTTAGTAAATAAAATTGGCTAATAGCTTGCGTGCGTAAGAACTATGAGAGTCCTCACAAATGTTTAATTGATGCTACGGTAATTGAAGAACTTGAAGAGCCTTTCCAAATTTAATTTCCTGTGTGATGATACTACTCTCCTCCGTGTCAATGTTTGTGTTGATTGATGGTGGTAGTCGACCACGTGAATTATGCTGTTGAAGTAGTTCTAATATCCGTATTGCCTTCTCAATCAACTCTTACACACTTTCATTTGCCTGGCGGATGAACCTGCCATAAGCGTCTTCCCCATTGTTAAAGTCTTCGTAGTCCTAATAGCAGATCTTATTAATGCGTCAACGTGAAAAATACTGTCATATAACTTGATGGTTTTAGTTTGCATAATAACTAACTACTTGCAAGTAAGTCCTTGAGATTTAGTGTACTTCTATAAAATCGCTAGGTTTGTCTTGACTGCCATGTAATTATGTCCGTTTTCAAATGCACTATGCATTTGAAAAGATTTAATCTGTCACTTAAATGAGATGAGTGTGTTTTGACAAAAATATTTTTGGGCTATTCTGCAACACATTTTTACGTTTATGCAAGTGAAATATATAAAATGATACATACAAATCTACATCCATTTAAATAATGAGTAATCTTAACTCAAACCTTTTAAGTAATTTAAAAAGGGAATATATCTTTTTTTTAAGTAACTTTAGTGACATAGGTACGTATACAATGTAATTATAAAAAAACGGCCATTATTACATTTTATTTCTTTTCTTTTATATTATATATTTTAGAACTTTAAAAAATCATATACTTTAAATAAGTAAAAAAAGTTTGTTTGTTTAGTAAAAATACAAGTATCAAAATTATCGAAAGCAGTAAACACATCCATATGGGCAAGGTGCCGCGCAGAGCAAAGTAAGTTGAATTCGAGAAGAGTTGTAAGGCTTTGGCTTGGAGATAGTGCTTTTAGGCCCTAACCCCGGGGGTGATGCAGTGGGTCCGTGGAGCTTCTTAAAATGTTTTCACTTATGTATATCTCAGAATACATTACCCTTCCTTCGGGTTACTTGAGGCGCACACTTACTAACGCGAAATTGAAGTGACGTAAAGCTTTCACTTGATTCCCATGTGTGCGTTAACTTAAATTACGTTTTATTTGAAATCAGAAACATTCGCACTTTTATACCATTGCATTGAAGAATTCTATTTTTTGTGGTTAAATTTAGAGTGACTTATTTTCCACAACAAAATGTATTTTTTGTTGAAAAATATATATTTTTTTAACAACCACTATTATGTTTTTTGGTGTTATTTTATACAATTAAAAAATACAATTGATCGTCTTTTCTTTTAAGAGGCGAGATTGACAGGCCAAATTTGACTTACTCGTTGGTAGATCTTTTGTGCTAACAATTATAATACAATAGCAACAAGTATTCTTGCATCGACAATAATCACTTAGCTTAATTACGGGCGTTAATTACCGCCGATCTCGCCGGTTCAAATTACGTACTCTAAAACGCATTAGCGCCTGACAGCTGGAGATTATCCGTCTAAGCGACGACGGCCGGCCGCCGCGGGACCAGTGCTATAATGAAATTTAATGAGCCTTAATCGCCAACGACTTAATGAACGAAATGTTAAGATAAGTGTCCATTCTCCATGCCCATTACACGTGACTAAAAATAAATAAAAGCATTCTTCCTCCGTTGCGTTTCACTTCTTATATCCATCCCACTACTGATTTTGCAACGTTATAAAATAATAATTATAGGAAAAACAAAAAGCCCGACTCCATAACAGCCAAATAGTTCATTAGGATTAATAATTGGGACATATTCTTAGATTTGATATTTTTTTTATTTTTGACTGTTTTTTTTATCATGTATTGACATTGTCTACTTCGATTTTCGTAATAAGGGCAGACTAATATCAAAACAGTTGTACAAATATCAAGAATGGTTAAATGGTTGTTAAAGCTTTAATTTTTTTATATTTTAAAGTGTTTCTTAAAATGAAGAAAGAATATGATGCCAATACGTGATAAATTTCCTAGTTTCAAATATAAATAGTACAAACAGGTATAGGTAGTTTTAAATATAAATAACGACCCGGTATAGATAAAGGACCGTTTCCGGTATTGTACTTTTCAGAAAATTGTCTAACTAACGGTAAAAACCTCATTACAATCCGCCCGTGCATGGTTTAGAAGGCGTTTGGTTTGATTCTGGGAAGGGGCAACATTTGCTTACATTTGCATCGTTGTTTCTAGTCTAGTGACTGACGGGCATGTAAATATTCGGTCCCCTTTTCATTTTCCTTGGTCGTTTCATATTGGAACCCTACAGGATTCAGAAAGAAGGAAAAACAAATTTCATATTTTAGTTAAAAATAAATTGTTATTATATTTATGGAAATGATAACTTTTTGGCCTGCGGTCATTTTGGACCAAGACATTATTTGGATTTTTTTTTTTAAATTCGAATGTAGGTACGAAATCAATAGATTTCCATCATATTCGATTCGATCAATAGATTAGAAGTTTCTTTTAAAATCTACCTTAAAATTCATACATATGTATTTTTAGGTAGATTTTTTAGGTGATAAACAGAGTAAAGTGTGTTGGGTTGAAAAATTTAGTACATCTTGTGACTTGTGTAGTTAAGGAATATGTAGTGTTTAAAATATGAACTATTCACGTAGTCAAATGTAATTTAGTAAATATAACCTCTAAAACTGCTAAGAAAACGTACATAAGTGATTTAATAAAATTCTAGAGATATAGTTTTGTTATTTTTCAAAAATTTTATTGTTGTTAATGCAAAAAGAAAAAGGTTAGAAATCATGGGAAAGCTTTGTTCTGTGAAAAATTATCCAAGTGGACGAGACAACTTCCAACTTTAATTTTCAACTTTGTGGCGCTGTTTTTAAAGATTTCTCTGTTGCAACTATGGTACCACCTTAATTTGCTTTATTTTAGTGGCCACTTTTTACTGTACTGAGACGGTTCTCCTTATCTCTACCCTCCATATCTGTGATATACATGCTATATCTTGATCACTCACCATCAGGTGACCCGTACGCTTGTTTGCCTTGTCTTTTCCATAAAAAAAAGTCTGGTGTTGTCACGTCAAAAAAAATATATTTAAAAACATAACTATATTAAATTTACAACAGATGAGTTGAGATATATTAACTTAAACTTCTCAACATTATGATAAATTATAAAAAAATAATCGTATAAATTGCTTTATTATACAGCCATTATTGTTTACTGTTGTGAAAATACTAGATTAAGCCACTTTGCATAAGGTGATTATGTACATAATAATGTCCCCTTATATAAATTAAAGTTTTATGCTAAAAGAACAACTATTGAACAACTATTATTTGTCCAAACTGCAAAAGACTTAGAATACAATACATTTACCTAATTTGAGATTACTTACTTGTGTACACTATTTAGATATTAAATGATGCATTATGAAGGAATGACAATAGTGTGTAGTGGGTATCTTGTTAACTGATTAGAGGCGAAGTGGTGTCATCTTGGAACGTTCCAATTACCGGGAATGGGGCCGGGTGGGTGTGGGGTGCAGGGTGCGAATGATCCATTTCGAAAACTAATTTAGAGTTGGCAACTAAACAAAGAGCACTCTCGCAGATAATAATTAACGCTTGTGGTTTAGTTCCACTAAGTCCGTACCGTTTAAACCTCATCGACCGACTTAATTAAATGTTTTTTTCCAGTGCTTGAATATTAAATAGTTTTTTAATCATTATATTAATTTGCAAATCGACAGTGACCAACAATTAATTGAATATTCATTATTTATATATAGATGTGAATAATATTATGTATATTTAAAGAATCTAAATATAAGTAACAAAACAAAAATCATAAATAAATTGTATTGTACCTTTTCAATATTGATATCCGCTACTTAATTATTGGGTCTACCTATATGACATATATTATTTATTTTGAACAAGCGACCCACCCGCGGCTTCGCTCGCTTGAATTACTCAATTTTATTTACTAAGCTATTATTATTATTATTAATTTACTTACTTTCTTGTTCTAATGAAATTATCACTTTTTTGACAATAATTTTACACTGGAAACAAAAATTACAGCTAATTTCAAAAAGTGAAATTACAGCTAAGTTCAAAGTGAAAGATTATAAGCACAAAAGTTGCGTCAAGTTAAAATATTTTGTCAAACTAAATATTATAACTTGACGCAACTTTTGTGCATATAATCTTTCACTTTCAATATTTATTTAAATTAATCTTAAATTTCCATAAAATTTAAGCCCATTTATGTAACACTTCTTGTTATTCATGTGACGGCCCAAATTCACAGAAAATGTGATGTTTTAATATATTGTATATTTTTTTATATCTTAATATTATTATTGCATCTTCCATTCGTCGGTAAAGAAAGTTTCTATATAATAATACTTATAAAACATCATGTTTTGTCGTAATACTTATAATTATTGACACATTTGCACAACATATTAAAAGGTAATAGAGTAAAAGAGGATACAACTGTAATATTTACAAGGAATATACTTTAATCAACAAAGAGCAAAAAGCTGTGGCGGTACGTGGGGGCTTAAATCGCGTTATGTTAAAGTGAATGTCTCTGTCTTTGAGTGTTTGCGCCGCGGACCTTGTCCAGATAAAAGGTTCTCCATTGCACGAAAAAGCACTCACTCCAAATATTGATTTGTTACTTTGTCGCTTCTAAAACAGGATATAGATATCCGCTTTCTTTTAAAAGTGGAAGTGGACAAATACATAACTTCTATTCTTCTTCTATTCTGTTTTCAGTTTTCTAAATATTAATAAATGTAATAATTTTATTGATTAGATAATAGATGTAGGTGAAAATACCTTTGATATTTGTTTAAAAATGACTTAATTAAACAGTAGTTTTAAAAAATATAAAAAATATAATCTTTGCTTCATTTATATTTGTAATGTTTTGAATATCAATATTGAATGTAAAAATATTAATTATCTTTCTACTCACACAAAACATTACGTGAAGATTGAGCTCACGACATTTGTCTCAGTAGTAACCACATCAACAAACCAAAAGAAATAAAATAGAATATTTGAGAACCTTGCCTATTATTATAAGAGTCATAATAAGATTGTTTGGTGTATTTCTCATTACGCTATCAGCATATCTAGTGATTATTATAGGCAACGGATGGGGGCGGCGCGCACCGGTGCTTACGTTAAATCCTAATTAACTCCTTGATTAGAAGTGAAATAAAAAGCTCGTAATCTTAATTGGTATTCCTAATTAAAATTTCAAAACGATCATTCAAGATTTAAGACAAGGTGATTGTTAATTATGAAATTATTGTTGAATGTAAATAAAACATATACCTAAGTGTAGACGGATTATTGAATATTAATTTATCGTACTCATATTTTTTATCAGCATATTATGTTAATTTAAATATATGCTTATATACTCAAGAATACTCAAGAACATTTAAAGGAATATAAAAAAAAATCCTAAAACTTTCTTTTAATGGCAGTAAGAAAACTTACCGCAATACAAGCCGCCTCAAGTATTCTGCATTCGATGTTTTTCTTAACAGCTAAGCGATAATCTCTTAAGATGATGACCGAAGCTTTTCACCATAAAGTTAACTAAAACCACTATCGACACAATGACAGTTGCATTAACACTCTACATTGACCGTAATTTTATAGGCTCGGTCTAAATATTCAGATAACTATTCTTTTACTGCTTTTATGAGAGTATCAATATGTGACATACTCGTAGCAATGTCAACAATACCTTCACAGAGCGCTACTCGGTAGACACTACATACAGAATTGAGTAATAATAGATATACCCCAATAGAGTAAAGCACAGTTATTATTAAGAACAGATATGGGATTGTATCTAAAATGGGGTAAATCTACAAGGTCTGGTACACTTTCTCGGGTTCCTCATAGCGTTGCAAATACTTATCATTAGTAAGATGAAATCAACCAGAAACAACATGATTATAATCTACTACGGCTATTATATTTTTTTATGAATACTATCACACTACCGATAATTGGTGTTACGTTTTTATCTTCTAATTATACCTAATTTTGTTATCATATAGTATTTTAATAACATTATTTTTATATCACAATTAATAACTGTTATTATTTTTATATATTTATAAAAAAATATTATTTTTATCTTGACGTTATTTTTAATTAATTTTTATTGAGAACTAAGGTAAATTCTAAGCGAGTTGTTTTAAAATTTAACACTATATTCATTCTTTTACTATATATTTCACAGATCTTTTAGATAGACATTTGAATATTTTATATGTACCTAACTATGTCTAAACCTAGAACTATTATAAATACATACAAAACTAAATAAAAGAGCATGTTTTTATGTATATTAATAGTATTACATTAACAGATACTAAGATAATGTCAGTATGGACCTATCATGGCAGAGCGGTACAAACATGTGACTGTAAAAGATGGGTTGTGGGACGGATCCCCACTCGTGGAATTGATATATATGTATGTAAAGTTTTGATTTCTTTGCACTGGTACAAGGCAAAAACCCACTCAACACGAAATACCTCAAAATTCGACGGATAGTGGGCAACGAAGTGAAACGGAGTGTCTTAACACTAGGTTCTCAAGTTCTCTCTACCTACCCTGCCATGCGTGCGGGACTAACGAAAGCAATGGCGCGGTCAAAAAACATTTTGACCGCGCCATTGCTTTCGTTCACATTACGAGGAGGTTATCTCGATTCCTTCGTCGACTATAAATAAAGCTTCTCCTCGTACTCTATTTACCAACATGAAACCCATAGTTAGGTTTTTCTCTTAACCTATTTCCGTATAAGTAAATCAAATTGTTCTACTATCCACGTTATCTTACCACTACCGGGAACACCGTTAACCCACATAATCTTACGCACCTTCCACGTATACAACATTATGAATTCCAGAGTGCTATTTAGGCATAGAGCCTTTTCCAACAATATTTCGTCCAGCCTTATCCGGGTACTGGCAGTCCAGTGCGTTGAAGTTTAAGTTCCTGTTCTTCTAAACACTTTCATTCAACTCCAAAAAGCCAGATGTCGTCATAACTTTTCTGCAAATAAAATTCTTGTGTTCCAGTCGAGTAGTATTATTAATTTTGATGTTCGATTTCAATATTTGATAGGCAACGTCACCGACCATCCTCACGGGTGTCGCTTCATAGATTTTGTCTTATTGTGAGTTTTTTAGTAATACCGTTGAATAGACTAGCCAGACCAGGCGAAATCACAATTTATCTTTGACTTCTAGGTTTAAAGAAGCGTATGCTCCATCTTTTAGTGTTTTCATCCATGTAGAGAGTCGTGCTTGGGTTTGTAAGTTGTGGGTGTGCGTAATGTGTGTGGCATTCATGAATACTTGTGCTTGTTTGTGTTGATAGAATATGAGAATCTCGTCGGTTACTGGTGCTGTTCCTGTTGCATATGATGCCGAAAGCCCTTTAAGCATAGCCGAGAAGAGCTTTCTGGGAACAAAGTTTATTTCGTTACTATCATAAAAAGCTTGGAAGATTGACCTCACTTAAGTCTATATCGAATTGTCCGTGGAACTCTAACTGGGAAGGAGCAAATCGGGGATACCTGTTCCTTACCAGGAATTATTATATTTATAGCTAATCTTGCCTTTGACATATAATAGTAATATATATTGTCGTAGTCCTAAGCAGTATCTGAAAGTGGTGCTGTTTTTGCTACTTTGACGGCACTTTCATAACCAGCAATACCCACGTGTACTCAAAGCTAGAATATAAAAACTATTATTATTATTATTTTTGTGCTTACGATTTTTATTTAAAATAAAGTAACAAACTACGCTAGAGGTACGTGTACGAAATAATTTCGTATAATTAATATACCTAATACGCAAACATTGAATAATCAATATCGTATATACTTACTACTTACTAGTAACATTATTTAAAAAAAATCTTTAAACGTTTCATGCGAGAACGATGGACCATTTCGAGTTGAGTGCCGTTGATATTAACGTACCTTGTCATTTTCTCGGCAGTTTAATAAGCGTTTAATGCGACCCTGGTAGGCAATTACATTATTCATTACTAGTTAACCCTCAACTGCCTTAAATGATTCTAGTATATAATCTACGGAACGATATGTTAGGTAACTTAAATAATTATTTAAAAAAATATATTTTTAATTTATTGTGTAATTTTTCTTAATTGTTAGTTTCCTAAATATCTCTTAATAGTCGCACTAAAATACTCCGTTGTCAAGTTTGCTCTAAAATTCGGGACTCCAAAGACGCAGAATTCGGCACGCAAGAGTCAGGAAAAATAATTTAAGTATAATGGCCGAGTAGAGATCTACCTATCGCGTTTACAGTAAGACGGAGTGTCTCTTTATCTGGACGGTCACATATTGTTTCATTATTAAGTAAGGAATGGCCGAAGAGGCTTTTAATTTAGTGATTCTTTAAGAGAGTTCTTCAAAGCGCACAATTAAGTCCGTTTTTATTTTCGCTATAAAATTACGAACCTACTTTAAACAAAAAAAGATAACCATTTTCAAGGACTATACTATTGTCAACCTAATATGCTTATATTTTATAATTGGTATATAATACTTTATTCAAGAAATAACGAAAAATAATCAGACATATATAATAGATATCTGTCACTGTAAAAAATATAAAGAAAAGACTAATAATATTGTGGATTTATTTAATAACATCATTTTAAACAATAAAACACATTAGCAATTTGCCATTTAAATTTGTAATTTAATTATGTATCTCTCCAAAATTTCATACATTCATAATATTACATATAAAATGAATGTTATAGCTTTAACATGGTAATCAAATTGTATTAATTTATTTTACATCTTAATGAGGCTTTTTATGTTACGCTCACCTTTTAATGCGTAGTATTTTTAATGACTTTTGAGGAGCGCTTAATTAATCGTTGTAAAATATTTTTTTTGAGACTGTATTAGCGAAACGTTTGAATGAAGGCTACCGTGTCAAAAGAGTTACGCCGGCGCTCGTAAGTGGCTACAATAAACCTCTCGCTACATTAAGCTTCCGCTATTGCGCCGTTAGCGAGATAACGAGACCCAGTGCCCGTACCGCACATAATTTATACCGTCCGAGCTCGTTAAAAACTTATAAAGACGCACATTGTTAGTGCGGCCAATATTCGCGACTATCCTGGGGTATGCGTCCGCTCTAACGACTGCAAGCTATACATCGGCCACAGGCACTCTCATAGCAAGCAGACAAAATTGTCAAATACTCCATATCGTATTTGAGGTGGATCTTAATTCACTTAAACATACACAAAACTCATGCAATCTGTTCTTATTAAAAATAGAACTCGTTTTTGTGTTATTCTTTTAATCTTTTCTACAATCAAGTTATCACTATTTGTTTAAAGTATCGATAAATAAAAAACTCATAATGAAAAATCCATGTGCAGATGCGATCTACCAAAGTTTCTGAGTAGTCCACGTACTACCTAAGCGTGGCGTCTTGAACTTAGTTATTTACTAGTAATTAACCACTATAACGAAACACAATCCTAAGTTTTATTGCTATTTAAAATTTCAATTCAAAACATTTTGATTTTGAAAAGGTAGAGTTTCTTTAAAATATTTTTTTAACAAATATGTTATTAGCATATGTCATTGTGATACGAATAAAGAGACGAAATAAAATCTTAATATCACATGTCAAAAATTCCTTTTATATTACATTGATAAAGTAAACAAGCAGTCGTACAGTAATATAGTAATATAAACGTGCATCGAATATCGATCAACAAAGTGCGGGTACGGCGACGCGGCCGGGCAAGCGTGGATCACGGACTCTAAACACAAATCAACACCGATTCTCCATTTGTTAGACACGGGAATGTAATTATGGCCGGAACACTTAGCGGGCGGCGGGGGCTGCAGCGCACGTCATTCAAGCTTTTAGTTCTGCTCGACAATGATACTCACTTTGGACTAAAAACGTTTATTTATACCTACCTATCTATTTGAAAACAAGTTCTTTAATTACTAGTTATAGGATTTTTTTTGAAAACATGCAAAGTAACTATAGTAAATTATAAGTTTAATTAAATGTTCTATGTAAGGCTATTAAATTGTTGTTTGTGTAATTCTATTTATATTTCCATGATATGTCACTGGACTGGTTTTGCTTTTAATGCTTGCATATTAAGATACCGGTGATGCAAATGCACGCTAACTTTAAGTAAGTATAAGATAACGACGACTTCGTTAAATTATAAACTAGTTAGTATAATCAATTATTATTAATATTATCTAGAAACTTATAATCTTATATCGTGTATTATAATGTAGATATAGATTGTGTAGATATTGAAAAGATTAATCACGTTTCAATTTATTGTTATAAAATTAAGAATAAAAAATTTAATAAACAAACAAGTTTTCCTAGATATTTTATCTGTAATTATATATTCTATCTGTAATATTTTCTCTCGTTAAAAAAATTAAGAAGGAATCACAGATTGTTTTTAAATAAAAATATATGACTTGAAGCAAAAGTAGTGAACCGGTGCTGTGACACGAGTTAAACTAAATTAATAAACTCGCAGCAGTCTCTGGCTTTATTAAAAAACACTCATTAAAGCAGAGAAAAAGTAGGTAAAGTCGCCGGCGGGGACAGCGCCGCTAATTGCGCCGCCTTTATTGCTTAAATAAAGTTTTAGTGGAGAACACAAGTTTTAATTAAAAATGTGAGAATAGTTTTTAATAAAGAACGGACTCGCCTCTGAGCGCGTATATTACGAAACTTTAAACGATACGCTTAGCTTCAGGAAGTCCGATCATATTACGTCTTGTGCCTAACCAACTGGCCTTTTAAATTCGCTAGTATTTGCTTTCAAAAAATATCAATATATTCTTTATTTCTATATCGATTTTATTTTGTCACTTAGTACTGAGTCGTGTGTATATTGTTCATTAATGATTAATGCCTAACGTAAGAAGTAAAACTAATAATGGTCGTGATTTACGCCCGCCCTTGTTATTACGACTCATGTGAAATGTAATTTCGGCATACTGCGTGTAGTGTGGCACACACACACAAGGAAGAAGTTAGTGTGCAATACGTTTAATAAAGGAGGGACGCGAAGTAAATCCTTCAATTTCGCCGGCACACAGCGGCGTATTCTCGTTAACCGTGGCAATAAGTTAAACGGGCGGGCGGGCCTGTGGGCCGGAGCCGCGCGGCCGTTGCGCCAAGTCGCGCCGAGGCTTCGCTCCGTCCGGTCCAGGAAATTAAAAAACATCTTGAGCAGCAACATTGAACGCTGCCTTACATTGCCACGTATTTACCATTGCTTTCGAGACACTAATTACTTCGTGTTACTTTAAATGGAATAACGATTAGGTATCCAGTTGCTTGTTTTGGTAAGACTGTCGATATATACATTTTTATATTAAATAGAATATTCACAAGTGTTCTTTATTAAAAATTGCTTGTAGTAAATAAATAAATTACTATTTTTAGGATTATTTCTGTTTACTTATACTACTAGTCTTCCTATACTCGAGCCTATATCAATTTCAGTTATTCCTTTATAATTGCATAGAATTTCTCAGTTTTAGAGAGTCGTTTTACATTGTTTCCTACATTTAAAAGCTTTATGTAGCAGTTTTATTCATATCTACCCAGTTTTTAGAGAGAATAAATTTAACAGATCTAGACGCTTCATTACTTTTTTTCGTTGTCCTCAATATATTTTTTTACATGTTCAATATAGAGACACACTTTATTTCCTGTTTATTATACCTACGATCGAGATATGTAATATCGGTCGAGAGTAATATCTCTCGAACAAAGAATACACACGTTCCCTTCCCGACCCGACTGCACTCCCAATTAGATGTTCGATGAAAGTGTAATCAGACGTTGGCCGGATCCGGGACGTAATTAAACGGCGCAGGCGAAGAGTGATTTATTAATAGAAAAGCTCAAGCCGTAATGAAATACTGAGCGGACAATAGCGGCAAGGGCGGCCCGCCCGGGCAAATTAAATTCTCAGAGACGGTGTATGGACACCGTACGCTCACTTGCCGTTTCTTTGCGGCCGCCACTCACCACCGGTTGCTTAATAATGTATACTGTCCGCTACTTCGGCCAGCTATCGCTTCTATTTCTCACAAACAGCTACCTATCAGGGGGACGTATGGACGAGCATAAATTTGTCGACGAGGGAATGTAAAGAAGATTGGTTTTCTACGGAAAAGGGTATGGAGGAAGGGGTGCAATCGAATTTAGGTTGATATTTACTGAGAGTGTATAATATTTTAGTGTTATATTAAAATATAACAATAATATGTAAATAGTATAGTTAATCTTGGTCTTTTAGTAAATATTTTATTTGTCAGTATTTATGTTTAATAATCTCGAAGAATTGATAAATATATATTAAGGCGTTAAAAATCCCATTTAAAATGATTGTATAAAGGTTTAAAAGCTGTTGTTAGTGTACGTTTCAAATTAAAGCATTAAAGTGTTCCGACCCCATCATTATATTAGAGTGTTGTTCCTTTCTACCCCGTGTACCGGCGCCCGCCCTCGGCATAGAGCTGATACAACGCTCGGTGACTGGCTTTCGGGTTCGGGTTTTACTTCTGTTCGGCTCACTCCGTCGCAAGCTTCTGTAGAGTGTGCACGTGTTAGTTCGTCGCTACACTGCCGCAAACTTTACTCGAGCTCACTCATTAATGACATTCCGATGTTTTCTTAAACTGTAATAACCTATTCTAATAGGCCGTCGTAGCGACATTATTTGTAAATTATTACTGCACTCGGGCACGTAAATTTTGTCGAACCTTTATATTCGTAAACTATTAGGGTCGTAAATCCTTTTCAAAGTGACAGTTGAAGTGGACAAGCAATTTTCGCTTAAGTGTCTAAATTGTAACTGTGATATTGTTTTTGTTGTGAATCTAAAGGACACATTCGGAATTAAGTATCACTTACGAGTTCGTCAGTCAAAAAGGAGAACCCTACAGGTATGTTACAGTTATTTCCTATTTACAATTGTGCATTGTTTGGATATGTGAAAAATAAGATAAAAGTATATATTGTAAAATTTACATCGTGTATTTTGTATTTGTTTAATGTATTTGAAAATAAAAATAAACAAACAAAACAAAAAAATACCTAATTGAGTAAATATCTTGTTAAGTGCAAAACGGACTTATATAATTGGTTTTGATTTATCGAAATAATGTAATTTTCATGGAATCGTATAAGCAAATCGTGTTATAAAAAGCAAACAATAAATATGTTTATTATGTGACATAGTCAACTAGAAAAGTAATTTGCTTATGGTTATTTAATATATGTTTTATATCGTTACTGAAACATTAATTAGAAGATATTTATCTATGATGAGGATCTCTCTACCTCACAAAGCTTAGTAATTGTAATGTTTTTATGTATAGCACGCAATGTAAAAAGAATCCTTTTGTCTGCCTTTATGTATTACAATTATTTTTTTACTACACTTTAAATATGTTTCTAGCTGTTTTTATATGTATTTTGATGCTTTATTTACTTAGAATTAAACATTAAATATGTACTAAGTAATATGTATACACAACATATCCGCTAGTAAAGGTGCAACAGCTGACATCTATATCTATACTTATAATAAATCTGTAACTGATCTTGTTATAGGAAGCCAAATAGTAATTTGAAAAAATTATGTCTGTCTGTGCCTTTGTACGTGCTAATCTCAGAAACGGCTAACCAGGTTTAAATGCAATTTTCAATACAATATTTTGTAACCTTCTTCAATATTTAGTGTTTGTTTCATTTAATTTAGTTAATAAATAAGACGTTAATTTAAAACGTTAATTTAAAATATTAAGTTTGATAAAATTGCTACAATTTTTTTTATAAATTTTGCTCAAATTTTAGTCTTTAATGCATCGATATATCGTGTCAGAAGTGATAATGATATTAGAACAAGAAAATAATTGAGATTTAAATAATTGAGAACAACATAAATATTTACTTTTATTATTATATTATTGCTACAGTATAATAAGAAAATATAATATAAAAAATAACAATAGACAAATTTCATAATTAGCAACGTTGTATTTAGAAGTCTTACGTCTTATGTAGCCCTACAGACACATTAATTATGCATGTATAATGTGTATTGCTAACTATTATAATTTAAACTTCCCAGTAAATAATATTTTATCTAAACTGCTCAGTAAATATTATGAAGACACCATTACTTCACACGCTTAGAAACGAAAAAAAAGAAAAAAACAACAGTGTAGTGGATTAGGAACGTTGTATGCGCTTTCATGGCTCCGCATAATAACACGCCACGCCCGTCGCTTGTTATTTTAATTGTTGTGTCTTAATTAAACTTTGTTCTTAACCTCCCACTTTGCCACCCCACTCGAGAGCAGCTGAAATCACTTAAAATTCAACCTATTTATTCTCTACAGCCGGACAAAACCATTAGAGATAAGCAGCTTTAATGCATTTACTCCGTTATTACATTCACCAATACTATAGACTAATAACATATTTCACTTTTCATATTACAAAGTGACAATACTTATCCACGTTTTTAATTAAAATACCACTTATCATAAAATTAATGATGTACTTATAATTTATAACGATAACAGTTTTATCGCAGTAATATAATAAGTAGAACATTTTATCTCACTAATAAGTCTGTAAGTAATTAGACGGGGCCATCCTGCTTGTTTTTTTCGTCATTAAAGAGTGATGTAATAACTATTAATTAGTATAGTTGTACTGTATTTAATAACGCAATAATTTAATATTCCTCTAATTAATGGAATGGTTGATTAGTAGAGTTTAATTAAACAAACAATGCATTTCATGTGACTAATTGTTTAAAATATATTATTTAAACCAACATGTTTCCCTAAAAATAAAGATATATAAGCTTTAATATTTTGTAATTTCTGTGTATATGTATTACTTATCAACATGTATCCGGATCTCACACGTGGAATGTCCTAGCGAAAGTTGTCGAACGTGTGGGGTTTTCTTAATATTAAAGCTTACGAATTTTCAATATGAACTCAAACATGTTTTGAATAGCTATACAAATGTGAGCTAATTAGGTTCCGTATTGTGTCGCAATTATAATTGATTCCATTAAGTAAGCTTCGGCTATAATTGAAAGTAGACAGTTTCTGCACAAGAGGGTAAGGTAATTACAAGATCCAATTTAGAATTGCCAACTCTACACTTTGCTGTTAGTTTGAAACAAAAGCTTAATTAATTAAGTCGAGAACAATTTAGTTCAGAGCCGTAATATTCTCAGCAATTACGCGAAATTCGATGTGTTTTGTAGTCGTCGGTAATTGCCGAGTCTCGGATCAGATTGTAACCGACACTAATACGGTACACATCCATTAATTAAAGAGCGAACGCTACAGAACTAATTGGAAAATCTAATAATTAATTAAGAAGCTTGAAACTGTCGCTAATTATAATTATTTTTAATTAGGCCGTATTTTAATTACTTTATTGTTGTTTTTATTTGTGAAAAAGTATAATGGGAAATTTTTATTCTTTGGGAACATTTCCAAGTAATTGCTTAGTTTTCTACTTGTGATTTAAAATATTTAATTGTATCATGTAAATTACAACTCTTGGACGATAATTATAATACAATATTATTGTTTAATACTATTTATATTAATTCCGCCTAACAGCCTTAATACAGAGCTTTAGCTTTTATCTAACGTGGAAAGATATTTATAATTCGTAAAGTAATTGTATTTTACGTAAAATAGTTGTATTTTAAGCCTCAATCGTCGTAGTAAAATATTATTATATTTACTTATTATATTTAGACCAATTTAATAATATATCGATGATATATATGTGTTATGTACATGTGTAGTATTAAAATACTGTTGAGTGACGTTATTAACGAATATGTAGCTACTTTACTTCAGTTCCTGTCAAATCCGGGAAAGGGTTAGTTGTCAATTTAAATGTATAGGTTGTGATAAATCAGCAGCGCGGCGGTGTCAGTGAGATGAGATAGGTGGGCGCGAGTAACGAGACACACAATCCGGCAGTACAATCCCAATTAGCGAGAGAGCGGGAGCGGGCGAGGCAGCGGAGGCGAGCGCGGGCGCGACGCTCAGCGGCTACCGCCTACCGTACTGGACACCGCGTGCGCGCGCTTGTTATGCTCCCGTCTCGTTAAGAGAATTGTTTGTTCGAGTATGTAAAAATGTGTTTATTTGCACGTACGCTTCAGGCTAAAAAATATATGAAAAGACCCTTTTAAGACTTTTAATGATTTCCCGGCAAAGGGAAATTGGGTTAGTTATTTTCCCCGGGGTTGCCCCTCGTTAAGTTTTAATGGGGTAGCAAGCTACGACGTAATCAAACGTGCTTATTTAAGTTAACGACGTTTACAGATTTGTATACTTTGTCGACATTGGAAGTCACTTAAAAGCTGTACCGAGAGAGCCATTGTTATATCTATCTGCGCAAATTAGATTTTCTTTGAAAAATATAAAATGATACCAAAGTCCTGAGAAGTGTTTTTATAGAATTCATTAAGAGACTTATCAGAATACAACGCCTAAGGAACATGTTAATCAGTAACAAGCTAGAAACAGAGGGCTTCCGTTGCGGCCAGTGGCAAGTCCCTGTATAGGCAGAACGCCTAATTAATCTTCAGTAAAATGTCGACGTCGCTTGTTTTTGCCAGGAACTGGGCTCATTAGAGCGACGAGGCATGTTGATTACATTCTGTTGCGCTTATTAGCGCAAACTCTCATTAGGGGCACTATTGTTGTAATTAAACAACCAGCATCCACGTTTTGGATCAAACTTGCCGTATTGGAACAAACTGGCCCTTATCCAGTTGTAATACCGCTGAAAGTTTCTAATCGTAACTAGCGATAGAGTTGTGTGAATTTAATTAACGACTCAATAGTTACGTAGAATGAAGGGGGCGTTCTTGTGGTGTCTGACATAATTCTATTGTTATCTATGTTATAAAAACGTCGAGATTTGTTTGGAAGTGAGTTACACAATTACGCACAGGCACTTGGTTGGGGGCTTTGGCAGCGGTATGTGTCGTCGGGTGTGAGTTTAATTGGACGCAGAGGGCCGTCGGCGCGGACCGGCTCTAGCTGCCACCCTAACACTTCTAATTGGCTCACAAGTACTAACAGGAGCCCCTTTCACTAAAATATTTTTATCGTCATACTACAAAAGCTTCCTACATTTTAATATTTCTTGTTTATTATACAACTTTTAACAAATCATTTTGTGTTAACATGCATCGACGAAAAAAGTAGTTATCTCAAATATAGTTAATTAATGAATGTTTAATTTAAGTCGAGTCAAAACTTTATTTTAAATACATTTGCAACGACCTGTGAAAACACTTTTATTATATTGTTATAATTATTTGTATTGCTGATTGTCTACAACATGTTTGGTTTGCAATAAATAAGAAACAAAACAACAACAAATATTGTTACATATCTTTATAGGAAAAAAAAATATTTGCCGTTAAAATAAAACGACAGACATATTATTACCGCAGAACATAATATACTAATATAATAATTACATTAATAAAACCATTACAATGTTATTTTAGAAATATAAAAAAAGAAAATTCGCTCAAGCAAGCAAACGAAAACAATGAAAAGCTATAAAAATTGACTGTGTATGAAATCAGAGAATTTAAAGAATAAAACGCAATATTTTCGCTCCATCGAATATGAAGTACGAACTGAAGTGAGGATAACAATTTGTAGAGTCAGAATGGACTGTGAACACGCCGCTTGGATCCCGCATCGGTTCATTCGAGAGCGACGTGTCGGCACAATTCACAGACCGGATATGAGCGGCTATTTAATTTCCGTAGCATCAATGATCGTTTGTGGATCTCACTTATCTGTTTTTAAATTATAAATCTTACGAACGTAAAAAATCTTTTTCTTTAAAAAAAATATTGTTTTAAAAAAAATATAATTTTATATTATAAAACAAGAAATGATAGGATGGATGAGGATTTATCTTTCGAAATAGTATGATATAGTTAGATAGATTTAGATAGCAAGTAGTTATTTATTTTATATTTATTTACTTTTTTTTATTTTTATCATCTACCAATTGCTCAGACTAGACTGACTGCGATCTACCAATTATAGTTAACAAAAGTTACAATCATGAAGAGGTAAGTACTATATGTCATGGTTCTTAACGCTCTGTGGCCGATATAATTAGTTATATTAATAAGTATACTGACGATAGATTACAGTACAACCTGTTTAAGCAATTTCTTGAATTTTATGCCTATTTTTTGTTTAGTTGCTTTATTTTTTTTATGTTTGGTGGTATTAAGTACTTATAATTTTAATATAATATAAAATATAAATATACATTTAAAGCTAAAATAATATATTTTTTAAATAAATCAATTAATTAAATATGTTATATATAAAGTGGGTTTCGCATTTAAATATCAAAACCATTAAGTTTTATTGTCTTATAACACAGCGCTAGCTGCTTCATTGACCTTTATTGGCCTTAAATAAACATAAAGTTACTGTTTATGCTCTTGGTAATAGTTATTTAAATGAGGTGACGTACATTATTACTTATTTACAAATGTTATAAGAATTGTACATCTCTAATAACATGTACATATGTATACTTAATATAAAATAATTTTACAAACCTATTTAAAATAAGATCATGTGTAAAAAAAATACTATAACCTTGAGAAATATTGAAGTTTTAAAAAAGCATCAGACGAAAAAACCGTAGGCACGATGTCTTAAAAGAATCACAGTTAGGGTAGGTCATGAGCGTTTGCTTACTGTCGCTTTGGCTTTGGCTTTCAAAATCAATTATAATTACTCGATTTTAAAGTTATAGAAGATACTTGTAGTATAGTACAGTAGTTATAAGACATATATATATATATATATATATATATATATATATATATATATATATATATATATATATATATATATATATAACCCACGATCAAAATATGAATGTAATATCATTTAAAAACATAAACATAAACTTTTAATCAACCGATTTTTCATCGTTTACTCCGTACTTTGTGAGCAATTTTTATTTTTTTTATTTGGAAGAGCGTACTCTTATTGGTATCATTACCGTTTCATCAATATGAAAAACAAAATTATAAGAAATTCAAAATTTAAGAAAACTCGATTACGATGTAATAATAATCTGGTGGTAAATAATATTGATCTGATGATGATAGATCTTTAAGTATTATAAGGATAATAGGAGGCTAGTTGCATACTATCAAATTATGAAGGGAAAGGGAAGGATAAGCTGAAGATTGAAGGTATAATTCCTCTACATTTACTGGTAAAGTTATGTTATAGTAATTAGCCACATTAACTTCTATGCTGTGTAAAGATTAATAAAAGAACTGAATAACAACGTAGTTGTTACTTGAAGCGCTGATGGGTTTCAACATCTGAAAATTATATTACCAACTTATAATTTAACCTACTTCACGATGCATCCCGCATATAGCAGGGTAGGCAGAAGGAACTTGGGAACCTAGAGTTGGGAACCTAGGCATAAAGTGGGGAGCGGAGCGGAGTAGACACTCCGCTCCAATTTGAGCCATTGCGTGTTAAGTGGCGGAACTGAAGCCGCTCTTTGTCTTTTACGATGACTATATTCTTGACTAAATTGGGAAATTTGCATTTCTGTTTTTTTTAATATGTATTTGTAACAACCGTTGTGATCTTTATATACAATAATAATTCCTATTTAATTATATTCAGAACTATATTCATCAGTGGACAAAAACTTAATACAGTGATTTGATACTTAATACAGTAGATTTTTCTACAACAAAAACAATAATGGTAAATTAAAACTAAAAAGTAAAAGCAATATCATGAAATACCATTGCCAGCCAAGAAAATAAATAATATTAAGACATTACTACAAAATAAACTGAAGAAAAGCTAAAAAAGATACATAATTAAAAAAATACGCATGTTGGCACCGACTCCAAAAATATCGGATCTTAAATAGTAAATGTATTTAATAATTTCACTTTTTATTTTCCTATTTACTTGACTTTTAAGTAATTAAAATATTATTTGTACTATTTAGTTTGTGCTTAATCTTGTAAGCAAAGAAACTTTGAAATTACCTATTTTTTTAAAACGTTTAACATAAAAGTAACAGAAGAAAAAAAAAAACGTCACTTGTATGTTATTACAAGTAAGGATAAATTTAAAAATATATTAATGTAGCTTTTAAAATTCAATTCACTCTCGAGTGAGATTACATTTCTTTGCAGATTCCCGCCAAAGCGGCGCGGACAATCTGTCTTGCCCGATAACCATCTATAGGTGGCTAGCAAAATAGGATGGGCGAATGCTTTTCGTACTACTTATTTAAATATAAGAATTTTCATAATCTATAGTATAACGTATCTACATGTAAAATTAAATATTTAATGAATACAAATATTTAGTTACATTAAATAAGTAAGTAATGCTATATTTTGTTATTATTTATAACAGATAATTACAACGTATATACATAAATGAAAAAAAAACTAAAATATTTTTAAAATAAATTTCTATCTTTAATTTTAATCTTAATAAACTATGCAAGAGTATACAAATAGCGTAGATTACCACTGCCATTATTAGTTATGAAAAATATTATTTGTTGAATTTTGTTTTTGCTGTGGTATTTGATTTATTAGTATCTATAACTTTATTTTTATATCACAAAACGACATTTAAGCAAACTACCACACTCTCTCTCTCTCTCTCTCTCAGCTTCACGCTGTATCCCGCACACGGCAGGGTAGACACAGGGAACTTGGGAACCTAGTGTTAAGACTCTGTTCCACTTCCTTTCCAGTAGACTATCTTACAACATTTAATGTTAATTTTAAGTCTTCAAATTGTATATACGGAAATATAGTATATTCTTACAAAAGTTAAAGGTAGTCTTATGTTTTGAGTGACAAATCCAATTTTATTCTCGACTGCCCCCCAGTCCGCCCCCCCGCGGACCGATCAGGCCTTATCCAAATTGGATCTTGAATAATAAAGAATCGGCCCGATTGGATTTTATTCCTTAAATTCAATTAGCACACGAGGGTCGTGTGTGACTGCAGACGAGAGATAGAGGCACATTATCGTATTAAAAGGGATCGCACGGTTTTATTTTGTTGGAAGGGAGACTTACCCTAACCGTAATATCGCACTAACTTATTATAATCCACTTACGTGCATCCTTCTATGTTACATTGTGTTTTTACTATAACTTATATTTACAAATAATAAACACGTATAGTTTTCTACACTCAACTCCGTGGATAAAAAGCTTTTAAAATACTGAAAATTAAAAAGAAACCCTAAAAACGTCATAACACTAGGTTTTGAGTTCCCTTGGCCTACCCTGCCATGCGGGATACAGCGTGGAGCTGATGATAATAATAATAAGTGTCTGTAGCCCTTAAACTTAATGATCATATAAATATTATAAAATATATCTAATTGGTAGGGGTGGTAAGCGATAAACAAGGATTCCGGTTAAAAAATCTGAACTAAAATCGGTTCATACTTTTATTTAAGATCCGTTGCCAAAGATAGATAGATACATAGACAGACAGACACATAACACCCTCTTTTTGCGTTAGGAGATAATATACGAAAAAAAACCTGAAAACGCCGTATTTTGTTTTATTTGGCTGAATAATTATGATATATAAATACACAAGACGTATCCCATGTACATTTCACAATTGCAGTTTAATCTGAGAGAAAAACTTGTTGAACCTTATTTAATAAGTTCTGTCTCTAAACATTCAAGGCCTTCAAAATTTGGGGGAAGTGGGGACCGGAAGTAAGGGATTGAGAACGGAGGGTTTTTGCACTAGGCTGCTAACCTGTGTGGGGGATACTGTATTCAGCAAATAAATAAGTCCTAGATTAAGATAGATTGAAGAAGACTATTTTGTGTCTACGTTCAAATTAACGTAAAATTTGAAATAGGGAAATAATTTTAGTATTGTTGTACACTGCATATGTTTATGAAATGGTGTGATATTTTTTTTGTATTAACTTTATTAACTTTTATAATATAGGTGGTGTAATAAAGTATTGTAATATATTTATACATTGACGGCCTTTATAAATACTATATTTTTGTGAAAGTGAAAAGGAATATATAGGTCGGCTTATAAATAATTAACCGATCGGTATCTATAAATTGAAGATATATAATAAAAAAAAGTATAACTGGTGGCATTTAGTCACGAAAAAGCACCAGTCAGTTTCAGTTGTCAGTGCCTTTGTTCGCGCTTATTTCATAATCAATTGATTGATTTAATTACAGCTTTAATTTAATGTTTGTTTTACTTGCAAATAAAAAAGTTTACGAATTTATAGAATATTGATCGACTAAATTATTATAAGTAATTATTTATCTTATTGGCTGTATTGTTACTTTTGAATTAAGATAAATATACTGTTTTAAAAATGATATTGTTATCAAAAACGAAAGTAATGCAGATTAGCAAATAAATTGGTATGTACGAGTAGTTCAAGCGGGTGAAGCCATGGGTGGGTCGTTATGATGATGCATGGGATTTTTTGCTTATAAAAATGCACGGGAATAAATAGAAAAATAATAAAACTAGCAAGTGTATTGACACTTTTTAATGTTTTAGTATATTATGTTACGTCAAATTGAATAAGGACTTTCACAATAATCTATTTCATTATTAACATATTAAAAAAAATATTATGCTGTTGCAAGGTTCACTCAAAACACGCGTATCATTATAGATGTTGAGACGCGAGTTTTCCGAAGCTTGGTGTGCGGCGCAACCTTAAAAGCAATATCCGGCACAGCGCGCACCGTCCGGAAATGAATCGGAAACAGCGGTGTATTAAGCCGCAGGTAGCAGCCCTTCAATTTATAAACGCTCGTGGCCACAATGTAGCCTTCTGCTGTGACGCCACGCTTCAATGTTCTGATTTCTCTGATATCCGGAACGGTTAATTTGTAACTCACACGTACAGCTTACTCGACTGCGATATATAAATTAGAGTTATTCTTAAAATGCACATTTTCAATAAATGCCAAATATGGACGTCTTATTTCCGGCCGAGCTCCGAGTATATCTAAAATTATATTCCCTCGGCCTGAACTAACACTGAAATGAAATAAAGTCCGCAAACAAAAGTTTGCAAATCCAATATGATTTGGCGCGTCGGTAAACATCGGCGGCATCCCGGTGATATCGCAAACGAATAACATTAAACTTTGTATGGATTGAATGTAGAAAACCAATTTCGGTGCTCGGCGAGTGCGAGCCAATAGGATGAGGGTGTCAGAACGCTTTGACAGCTCTCTGATTGAAAAATACGGAAGCCTGTTTATAGAGCAAGTGAGCTCCAGTTCGCGGCCCGCGTCGCCTGTACAAGGAACGCTTCTCATTTCCAGCTCATCCATTTGCTTAGAAGCTTAAAAATATAGTAGTCGACATTTTCCATGAGATTTAAAATATTTTGTTTTTAAAGAATATACGTATGTATATTTATATATCGTATAGTAACAAGAAGACGTACCTAGGCTCAATCTTCAGATGTTGAATGATGTGGATACTCTTACTTAAAAAATAATAAAAATGCTTAATTTTATATCGTATAGCCTTTTTAAAAACTTAATCCTTAATGTCATTTTCTTATGTTAATATATCCTCTGAGCTATTTCAGTTTTAAAGACCATAAGACCAACGGTAAGCATATATCTATATAAGAATATTATGTTAGTGTAAAGTGCTCTGTAAACATGTAAACGTACATATCTAAACAAATAGATTCGTATAGAAATATTTTTTTCGCCATCTCCTTACGGCAGACTGCGTTATAATTGGTGAATTGTTGCTTTCCCCTAAACTAACATTTTTTGTGGTGGGTTATGATGTTATGAACCAATGGTATAAAATAATTTCTTGTGTTTATAATTTATTTATCATGTGTAAGTACTTATTTTGATTTTACAACTCACGCCAGAACTAGTTAGTTGCGATATAGGTACATAACGAATTACTCGAATTCGCGTTATGAAATATCTCATAAACAGGCGCGCCGACCCTCGCATCGATATATCATGAATTTGGACATCAGCACTCTGCTATTGGAATTCTGCAGATGATTTTCCTTCAGAATTTATACGAACGGCGGAACGAGCCAATCGTGGCGAGGATTTCGGGATGGGATATGAGCTCAGCGATTCATTTAAAACGACGAAATTAAATGTCTAGGAGATTACATTGGGACCATTTGGAAATCACTTAGAGATAACTAAGACATATATTGAACTGCTCTAGCAAATTTTTATTAAACATTAAATCTTTACTTAATTGATTAGCTTCAACCATTTGTATGAGTATAATTATATACTTACAAATAAATGTAACTTATGAAATTAGTATAACTTTATCTAACGAAAAACAAAGTAATATAGTAAGTAACGTAACATTATTTATATTATATTACATATTAGTAACTAAAAGTTCAAGAGTATTTATTTTAATGACTTCATATTTATATATGACTTAGAACATAAGATTATTCAAAAACGTGAAGAATGATAACATCCATACTTATAATCAATCTGTAACTGATCACTGTCTGTACAGGGAAAGATGTATTGAAAAATATCTTACATGGAACTTTTATTAATATAGTAGGGCATAAAGTAGTCACTTTTAAATTTTTTGTCTGTTTTTTTGCGTTTGTTCGCGCTAATCTTAGAAACAGCTTATCACATTTCTTTAGTAATTTTATCGACATTTTAGTTTCAGTGTATAAATAATATTTTGCAAGTTACCATTCTAATACAGCAAGAAAGTAATTGAGATTAATGAATAAAATAGAGGAAACGCGCGCGTGTTAATTAAAAATAATATAATAATAAAAAATAATATAATCAACAATAATTTAATAGCATTACTTAAAATCCAAAGGCTTATTTTATTTTGTAGCCGTTCATGGAACTCTATTGTGCTCAATCGAATCACTTAATTACAAATCGAGTGAATATTTAATTAAAAACTTTCCGCACGCGAGTAATTCCTTATTCCATGTATACGAGATTGAGTCAGCTTCGATTCCGTTTCGTGAAGCCGTCGACATTCGACAAGGGTTTTTAATTGAACGCCGACCCATTGTGCTCGTTAAAGCGATTCAGAGTTAATCACTGCGTTTTTCGTTCAGTAATGGAAGAAAGTAATTATCAATTAACTACTCGATAATGGATTGTGGCCGCTTATATCCGACGTGAAACGGGCCCATTTTTATTTTTACGTTTTTGTTAATATATTTTAGTTATTTGTTTCTAAAATACGCATATGTTTTAGTTGTATTAAATAATTAATATTAAAATCTCTATTAGTGAATTTGTTGGTTTTTTTTTGGTGTGCGGTAATAGATAGCGTGTTATTCACACAGCGCGCATAGTGAAAACGAGAGGTGCGTCGGCTGTTGACGTGATATTGTGCCGTGAATTAGCATTGTAAATGCAATCACAGGTGTCAGCCAGCCACTAGCTCGTCGAATTTATGCGTCTTCCGCTCCAAGCGTTGCAATACAACAAATTATTTCCCATAAGTAATGATAACCATCAAACATTCGCTCTCTAACAATGTTAAGCTGTTTTGTAATAATTTATTGTTTATATTTTAAAATTATATTTATAGATGAGTTTCTATGTTCTATGAACTCTATTGTACTCGATAGTACCAATAATATAATGTAACAATTATACTCTTGAGTGTAATGCAATTTCAAGATCAAAAATGACGATAAAATAGTAAGTAGATTTAAGTAAAAATGTCAATTAGTTTATGATAATCTAGTGAGGCTTCGTTAAAATGTACAATTTACGATTCATCCACTCCTTCACAAGAACGTAATAAATTTGGATCTCATCGTGTCCGTTTTTTAAAGATTGGCTCATTTATAAACCAATTTTTTGCTACATACAAGCGCGTAATCGAATTTTTGTCTCGAAACATTAATATTCATTTTCTGAATTGGAGAGTCATAAAATGTAATGAAAAATCGTAATAACCGCCAGATGACCGTAGTCTTAGTTTATTATGTGTGTAAATCGTTAAGTTTAAAAAAGTGTTAAAAAATGCATTGTACTTCATTAAATTTTCCTATGCCTGCCTAACTAGTAAAATTTACTTATTTCAACTCTGTTCTTATTGGTGTTTAAAGTTATAAGGTCAGTAAAGTTTACCTGTAGGTCGATAAGATATATATGTTCTAGCAGGTCACGAAACGTGGATAATGCAATCTTCATCACGCCAAGAACCATTAAAACCCTTAACTATGCTGTGCATTCATATGGCAACATACTGTACAGGATAAGTTATGTTCGAAGCATGCTATTAATTAAGAAATTTTCAGAATTGTTATGGTGTTATGATATGATATGAAAGTTTGATTTTATGTTTTTTTTTAATTATACAATTGAATGTTATAGAAACATATTTTCGAAATTTGTGGTTTATTGTCATATTTTATGATATGACATTTATTTTAAACATACATTAAGATCAGAAACGAGAAGTACACATACTCATACTCAGCTTCACGCTATATCCCGCACATGGCAGGGTAAGCAGAGGGAACTTGGGAACCTCGTGTTAAGACACTCTGTTCCACTCCCTGTCCGCCGAATTTTGAGGCATTGCTTGTTGAGTGGCGGGACTCAACGCCGCGCTTTGCATGGTAACAAGAGCGAGGATGAAAGCGTTACATATTTAATTTTAAAAATATTAAATATTTCATTTCCTCGAGTGCGGATTGAACCCACACCCAGTCGTTTGCAGTCACACGCTTGTGCCGCTTCGCCGCGACAGGCCTCGAAAGTAATACTTAGATTGAATACATACGTGAAACTGACGTATCTTATGAATATTAAACCTCATGTGTACCTATATACATATGTATGATTTGATGATTAGTATTCGTATTACATAAGGGTATTGTCAAACCGTAAATAATCTGAGATAGAATCAGGCAGAGTGCGCGATGTCGCGAGACAATAAAGGTAATGTAGGCAAGATATTTGCCAATATCTTTGTAGAGTGGCCCTCCCGAATATTTCGAGATCGTGTTCTCCCTACATAAAAATTGTTCCAAAATAGAGATACTATCCGGATAAATATTCAATTTCACTACGGACGAAAAAGATTTGATACCTTTGCTACGTACTCACTTTATTGGATGATAGTCTTTGGAATGGTGTAGATAATCATATTCATAGTTTTTCAACTTATAAATTCTTTTATTTGATAGGAAAATGGTTGGAATGTTTTTGCTCCGCAAAAAAAGTATTTGGCCTCGAAATAAATTTACAGAAACATTTCATCATTTTATACATGTGTCATTACTACATATATCATTCTTCTATTTGTGTAACTTACATATACTTTATGATTGTTTACATTCTAAACTACTTGGATAAAATAAATGAGTAACAGAAACTGAAAAAGAAGTATAAACTGAACAACGGCCAACGAAATATAATGACATGCTAAAAAAAAATACACAGAAAAATATGAAAATAATAAGAAAAATAATGTTAACCGAAATATAGACACCAGTTCTTTTATTACCCTGATTGCTAAGATATTATATATATATATATATATATATATATATATATATATATATATATATATATATATATATATATATATATATATATATATATAAGAAAGTAAAAAATTGCATTTACTTGACTTCAATCTGAGAAAATTAACGTATTGTTACCAACCCTAACCAAAAGGGGGAGGCCAGTATTGAATGAGATTGCTTCTTACCAACCAAATGGATCACGTAGTGGATGAGATGTCACTGTGTTTTAAGATATACCAATTCGGACTATCTGATGCTGAAACGTGAACGTTTCTGTTTCTGTTACAATATTTTTCATGTAGAATTTTTCGGTATATTTTATCTTAAAAACTTATTTCTTAATATTTGCCGATTAGGTATATATAAAATAACGTTACTCTATTTGAAACAGTAAATAATCTCAGAAGAAATAGTATCAAGAATTATTGATAACTATTGTTTAATAGTCATATATTTTACTTATAGATATAAGCATCTTAAATTATTTCACCGCATTTGGACTCATTACATAATAGTTAAGCGCATTGCCAACGTAATCAAGTACATTTACACTTTGTAATTGGGAAATTCCCGAGCTGGGCGCTATAGACGCGTCGGCGGTGGGCGGGTGCTGAAAAACAATTTCACGCCAAATCTTAGCTTGTGTTTTCCTATTTCCTTTTTATTTATCTTTTCGTCTTTTCTTTTCTCGAGAATCAATTTCACGGATGAGTGTTGCGATGATTTCAGTTCAAAAAGCGCGAGGGTTCAGTAAGGCTAGGTGCACGTTTGCAGTCCGAAGATGGGAAGACGGGTTTTCATATTGTTTATTTCTGAGAACGCATTTGGATGCTCGAGCTTTTTGAAATTGGATAGTCCTTGTTCGTATGTTTTCATGATACTTTTTGAAAATTATTATAGTTGTAATTAAACTTCTTATAATATGATAATTATCATTGGCGACGATTTTTAATTGATCAGTTAAGTAGTGAATAGTGTTAGTGGTTTTGAATCCATAATTGTTACGGTATTAGATTACGTAAGACTTACATACAAAAGTAATTTCAGGAACTGACTGTATTTTTTTTTCTTTCTATATTTTTTCTAGAATAGTTAAAATAAAAAAAAAAAACAATAATTTGATCTAAGAAATAATTTGCTATTTATGTCACATGTAACTTATTTACAATTGCTAATTTAAATAAATCAAATTTCAACGTGAAATGGCGACTTTAGGAGACTTGACTTTATTTATTATAACATCAAATCAAAAAGTCTTTAAATTAATACACTAACACCGCGAATCGGATGGTCCAAAGCTATTCAAAATTGTCGGGTCCAGGCGCCGAACCTCCCTCGGAATTGACAATTTTACGGGCGGTTTATTTCCGGACACCGAACTTCCTTGCTTGCTTTGCACGCACCCACCACCCGCACCCGCACCCTTTCCGTAGTATTATCATAAGCATCGCTTTATCCTTAAGCCAATTCAAAAAAATGTTTATTTTAGTTAATATGTGGAATTACTTAATTTTTTAGAGGCCTGTAGTATCGCAGGGGTACAAGTGCGCAAATACACGCGACGGGTATATGAAATATTTAAAATTATTATTTCTCCGTTTTGGTAACAAAGCAAAGCTCAGCGTTGAGTTCCGCCATTCAACACGCAATGCCTGCTCATTCGGCGGAAAGTAGGAAAGAGGTCTTTTAATGGAATCAGAGTGTCTTCACACTAGGTTACCATGTTCCCTCTGTCGACCGTGCCCTGTGCAAGATACAGCGTAAAGCTAAAAAAAAAAGGAAAAATAATGGCGGTCTACGAAAAATCATACTCTCATAAAATAATCATGCTTATCAATTTAACACTAAAGTGACGCTGCACATTTCTAAGGCGGTACATAAAATTTACATTGTATGTAAGTGTCTTAAGCGAAAGCTTCCCACTTAAAAGCTCTACAAATGCACTGAAAGCTCTTTCGCGCACTAATCCCAAACCTTTTAGCTGCAATCAAAAGCCCCGAGCGCTCGGCGCGGGCCGACGTGATGCTTGTGGAAGCGCCTAGGAATTTAATTTACATTTTTAATTAAGTTAAATTTTGTTCGAAAAGCTTTCACGGTATAAGAGTTTTCTTGATTAGAGTTCAGCTTTAGTTGAAGTTTGAGATTGATTAGTGGAGGTTTAATTGCTCTCTGCCGGTGAATAATGAATTCGATCAGTGCCGAGTCAGGAGGAAGTGTAGTCAAATTAGTTAGGTTTGAATAAGTCTTTATTTTTATATTTTTTTAAATTGCCCACATTTCAAATGCCATAAAATCTTTTATATGCGTGTTTTATACTAAGACATGGTGTTTAAAAATTGCGTCGTCAAGAATATTATAAATGAAAAAGAAAAGATTTATAAAAGCAATTGTTGCCCATAGCTAAACTAGCTAGCTTTAAGAGTTAAATTTTTAACATAAATTTCTGTTAATATCTAAAACAAAAAATATTATTTTTTATCATGTTCACTACATCATCATGTTTGGGACTTTTTATTTCATAAATAATAAAAACTCCCAAACATTAGTAAGTTAAGTAAGACGTTCATTTGGATGGTAAATGACTAAATCGTCTCTTACGGTTTTTTCTTGTAAATGTTGCACATATGACAATCCTAATTTAATTATGCAAAAAAATGCTTTTTTCCTTAAATCGCATAGTAACTATCAATGTGTTGTCTGATACTCTAGTTTGCAATGATACATATAATGTCTTTTTACCAAAATATATCCACTTTTATTATGTATTACGCCTAAAGTAATGTCCATCATAACCTAACGTTTCGTTTTTCGATGGTTGCCACGTAATTGATGGCTGGGGTGAATTTTAACGTAATGGTGCTTAATTGATCGCGTTGATAGCGCAATAGTAATAATTATATACATGTATCCTAATTACACGTTTCTTCCCTTTGTTACATAAGTTAGTAACTTTTCTAAATAAGGATGTTTATTTACTGAGAATTAAATTTGAAGGTGTAACCTGTCAAATAACGCAAGACTAAGTATGAAAAATTATTAGGTTAAGAAGTCAACACCCAAATCACGTACCAGAACGTTATAAAGTACCCGCTTGGACGCTTGTAAATCGGCGATGGCACAAAAGACCCTTGATACTGACGTTAAAGCGAATAAATAAGAGACTTCCTCCCTATAGCACTCTCGGTGGGAACAAGTTGAGAGCCGGTGACGTACGGTTTGACATAGAATATTTTATTTGGGCCGGCGTCGCCGCCATCCATTCCACTTATCCCAACACTGTTGAATTTTTGACACGTCTGCGAAGAATTGGTCTTTTATGCCTGGTTTAGTATGTCGGCAACCTTTATACCGGCATTACGCGACATGTGCCACAGCGAGACTGTTACTTACTTGTCTTATGTGTTACTCGTACTTTCCAGTGACTGAGTAGGTACTTCTTAGATTATTTCACGTGGTATCATATACTACTCACTCGAATATAATAAATTTCTAATTTCTCTTTCGAAATGGATTACAACATATTTCATAGGAGTGTACAGTTTTATTTAAAATCGATCTTAAATCAGTACGGCTTGGGCCACTTGGTGCAACACAGCTGCCTACCCTCTCACCCAAATGGACCGAATCCGGCGCAAGCAATCCATATTAGATTTGCCCGCTCTCATATCCATTCTAAGATGTTCATATTTTATTGGGGCCAATAAAACGGATTCATGAATATGAGAAATGCATAACGAATATCGTATTTATGGATGGAGGCGCGCCCGCTCCGCGGCGGATATGTCGCGAGTAATTTGATAGCCGCCTTTGTAACAGGTGCTGATGGGAATTTCGATGTGGTAGTAAAAAGTTATCTTTCGCTTTTGGATATGATATCCATTTGGTAAAATGTGTTTTATAATTAATTATATATTTAAAAATATTTCAAAGCAACATCGGCAAAGAAACAAAATTTATGAACTATTCAGATGTTCCTATATTATTGGAATAAATCACATTGAAGGCTTACTTTCGTCTTATTCGAAAGAAATGTCCGATTTTTAACATTGAAATAAACACCGAACAAAAGCTAAAAATGATAAATGTTAAACAATAGCACCAACTCTAAATTAACGGATTGTAAATAGCAAATAGGTATTTGAATAACTTCATTTATTATTTTTAAATGTTCTTAACTTTAAAATAATAATATTTTTATTTCAATAATTCAGTTTTTAAATTTATGCACAAATATACATAATTTATAAATATTTTGATGTTGGTGAATTTAATTAATAATTAAGTCAATAATGTTAAAGTGAAATATACTGTACAATGTATAATACATCAAATTATAAGCCGTAGGTGATATTAGTGCCTTCTTTGAGTTTCAATTTACAACTTGCATGGATATTTCAACCTTTAAGGGAGATACTTCTAATAGTGTGTTGTATCATTTTGAGCATCTGAATGTGAACTCTATGCCCTTTGTATAAAGAGTAAAGATATTGGTATTCATATAAATAAGTTTGAGTGTTGCAAATAAAGCCTTGTCTCTAGCGTAGATGGTATATTTTCCTAGTTAGGCTAATATGTTGCCGTTTGACGGCATTTTGTCGGAGTAATAAGGTCTCACATAGAGTGGACGTAAGGAGAGGATATCGTTTATTCTAATGAGGTTTCGCTACGAGACGCGTGCCGCTCTAGTCCGTCGTTCTTAGCAATATATTTTGTACTGCAGTCTAGTTGCTTTTTTATGTTGAAAATTAAAATGAATATTATTTAATATACACACATAACCACCATAGTTTATAAAACGATTTTTTGTAATTATATAATAAGTTTAAACGCTGCGACTTCATATAGTTAATCGTCTTTCCCCATTGTTACAGGATAATTACTGCTGTGTGATGCTCGAGTGACGAGCTCAATATGATTCGTGATCCGCCGGCCATGCACAAACCCGACAATTCTAATAGTAAGTAGAGCGTAATGCGTAGTTAAGTGAGACTTGAGTATAACCAAATTTTAAAAAAAAGTAGTCCAGAAACGTTCTTGAAATTATTCAAAGAAAAATGTAAACAAAGCTGTAGTAAGATTTGTGTTTCGCTGATGTAATTTTTTATATTAGGACAAACAGGTCGTGAATAAAACGGGAAGGGTTGTGCCATAAACCGGCCGACTACGTCCGTCGCGATATTAAAAAGGGGACGAACGATATTGCAATATCACATTTATGCGAAATGTCCAACATCCAGATCGTATTGATAAAAATAAGCGATTTTTTATTATAGGTCACGATGCTGCCTTATCTATTTGCTATACGCGGAATGAATTGTCATGATTTGTTCCTTTTTAACAATTTCAACAATGTATACCTACGTATACTGTAGTAGTTCCTTTGTAATACTCAACCCTGTTACTATGATTTTTCTTCTTTTATGGGATCCTTATCATAATCAAAATCGAATTTTGCGTTATTACAGCTACTACGCAAATCGACGAGACGGAAAATCGAATATCTTAGCGTAAGTCTGGTTGTATTCGAATATTTAACTAGACTATCTAACTAATACTTTAGCGCCACATCTTCTGTATGAAGGAAGTATCTGTATGTTTAGAAGAAAGAGAGTACCAGTGTAAAGGGTATTCGTTCTCCATTTTCGACTTGTTTTCGAGATGTCGAAACGTTTACCAAATCAAGTTTTGTGTCAAATCTAATTATTCTCTTAACTTTCGAAATGAATATCGATCCTTTTCATTCTTCCGAGTGAAGATCGAACCCACCAGCCCAAACATTGCGTATACAATCGTATATGTACAATATCTCGCCGCGCCACAATGACCCTATTAATTCTTTTAATTGCTTTAAAAGTGTCAAATGCGTATAAAAGTGTATTATACGTATTTTAAGTTTTACGATTTAATGTGGCCTACGTTAAAATATTATGGCGCGAAATCATGTTAATTTATCTTTTCACATATATAAATTCATATAATCGTTGAATGCACAAGCAACTGCGGAAAATTACGGAGACAGTTGGGTGGATACAAGCGTGCATGGCGCACTATGGCAGAGTGGTGCGGCACGACGCGGCGAGGTGGAACGGCGTATCCGCGGAGCGAGGCAGCGCGGCGCCCGCGGCGGCTTGGGCGGCCCTGATAAAATTTATGGCCACTTCCCCTTTAAAACAATATTGAGGGCTCAGTTGGGATTTATGTCTCGCCGCCGCTGCAGCGACTCAATTTATTCTTCAATTTTTCATACAATAACTCACATACGTATTAGGAGTGATGGATGAAAAAGACTAACTTTCGGGCTTTAATAAGAGCCTCCAGATGCGAATCTCCAAATTGGCTGAAGTTTATTGCCCACTTATGTCAAGCTTTACTTGCCCTCGTAGCAATTCTCAGCGAAATAATTTACGACGTTGATTGTATTGACTTAGTAAACGTTTCATTGTCTTATTTTATTTGTATCATGTGAAAGTATTCATATATCATTGCTACTTTAAAGATATTTGTTTGACATTTATTATACTTTAATTCTATTTCAAAATTAAAATATAGATATTGAATAGAGAGTTGATGATGTTTTAAACAATATATAGTAAAATACCAGTTCTTACTGTTTTGCGCTTTGGACGACTGCAAATGAAAGAAAAATATGAAGCAATATGAAACAGGGATAGTACTTGTAATAGAAAAATAGGTATTGAATAAGAGAATCGAGATTGGAATACTAAACGAAACATTCCGATTAAAACAACATACTACGACGAGTAGCAAAAAAATATTTTCTCTATTCTATTCTACATCGATAGCATCGTCGTAAATTATACTTTATCGTTACATTTACATACTGGCTGACCAGAACGCGCATTGTGTTGATGTTTAATACTTATCTAAAGTTAAATTTAAATAAAAATTAACTCTTATTTTCTTAGAAAAATATATTATCTTTAATACCAGTAATGAAAAGCAATTAAGATACGGTTTTCTGCCATAAAATAATTGGAATTTTAATTGCTCAAACAGAAAACTCTTTCTTTAGAAATCGTTTACCACTGCCATTAGGCTTAATTCAAAAATTAATTTAAACTTTCACAAGGTTGCGTCGGGAAGCGAGCTCCAGCGTAAAGGCAATATCAATTTCATAATTTTAATTAAAAAAACTAACTTCTCTGATGACAAAGTTTCGTACTTTTTTAATAACGGGAATGTTAACGATGGTGGATTTAGGAGGGAGAGGAAAAAAGCCGGGGCTTGCTTGTGGGATCTTTCCATCTATTGCTTAGTTGGAATTTTAATAAAGATGTTGAATATATTAGAATTATCCTAATGAGTCTAGTGTATACAAAAATATATTGGCGGTTTATTTTGGGTTTATTGTTGACATTTTAGTATAATTTTCCAAAAAAATATTTAAAATCTAAGCGCAAAAATATATTTGGTTGCCAAAGTTATATCGAATCTTAACTACGAACTAGTATAATTTACATCTTGATATTATGTATCAATACAAATACCAGTATAATTATTTCGCTAGCTTAAACGTTAAGGTTAATTAAGAAAAGATCATGTAATTAAAACAGCATCTTTATTACGAATACATGCAGTATTTTAGAAAGTATAATAATGATATACAGAATGAGCTTGTTATGTTTTTACGTTCATCATTAAGGCAAAACCCGCATTTGGTTAAATCTAATTACGCCCGCATAATGGATATCGCAACAACGCAATCAGCTCCATTGTTTAATGAGTGACCGACAAGTGAAACTAAATAAACCATAAAGCATTCGGAATAGCTGCAACCGCACTAATTGTATCTGTGAATGTTTTGTTTTATATTTTACTTAAGTTGAATGTATTTTTACAATGCAAAATACTGTCAAAAAATATTATAATAGATAGGACAAAGATGTTGGTTTTACGATAAAAATATTTTATTTTCTTGATATATTTGTATATATTTTTTTAATTTAATCTGTCATTACGTTCTTCATAAAGACTTTATTGTATGTCTGTATTTTATATACAATTTTATATATGAGAGAAAAAAAATATGTAGAAAAATACAACTGAAATTCAAATCATTACCGTAGAGGATAATATGTGCGTAACACATTGACTATTCATCACGTTTTGCTCATACGGGAAGGCCACGTTAATTGCAAAACGCAGTGAACGATTGTAAATTGCACGGAATGATTGCGGAGTGGTCGTGATGCGGGTTCATTACAATAACCTGACATTTAATTGAATCCAAGGAATGTTACCTACTGTGGAGACTGGAGACACGCATCGGTACACTTATTTAACGACACGATACTATAACATTGTTTAGACTAATACAATAGTAACTAGCTTTCGCGTTTTTCGTATTTTACTATTTAATAATTGAGTTTGAAGAATGATTTAGATACTAATAAATCATTAGTTTATTTTTACAAAGTATTACCATAAATAAAGAATCGATGAACTAATTGAATATATTGAATTGTAACTATTAAAAAAGTAAGTAAGCTAAATTGAAATAGTGCATCTAGTAATGTATATTTCAAATATTAGTAATCAGACACCGCAAAATTTAGGTATTTCTCATACATTTACGAATATGAGTTCATTACAGCGGGCAGCCAAAGTATTAAGGAATACTTTGCTTGCCGGCTACAATGACAAAAGTATACACGCAGTCCATTTCGCAGCCAAATCTCTATCAATTTCTCGACACGGTAGCAATAAAAATGGAAAACACAAAGCGACTTCCTTCACTAACAGACATTTATGTAAATCCAACTTTATTAACTCGCTCCACTTTATTGCCTTACTTATTAGGTTTTTATTAACGCTTTATAAACCATAGGTAGATAGTTGAGACCGTAAGCAGATTCTATGCAATATCGTGGCATTTATTAATCGCCTACTCCCATATAAATACGAGTAAACATTATAATGATACAAAAAATAGATATTGTTGTGACTTCTTGCGTTTTCTTGTGAGAATTTGCAATATAGATTCCTTGAAAACATTTGCAGTTGCTCATTACATTGTAAGCATATATAGAGACAATTAAAATCAATTATTTCTCATACTCACTTATAGTATAACTGAATAACCACAACATTATCATTCATTACATTAACTTAAATGGATATAATGTTACTCATACAAAATGAATAAATCAAGCTATTTTTTTAATTTATTTTTTACCTTCACTCTGTATCCTGCACAATGCAAGGGAACCTGGGAACTTAGTGTTAAACAATTCTGCTTCTATTTAAACAGGCTTTTTGCGAGGTGGAACTCAACGCCGCGCTTTGCCTCGTTCTGTAATCTAAACTTTAATCCCTCTAGATCTAATTAATTTCCTTAAGTGGAGTGGAGTTTATCGAGACAATAAACTGATAAGTAAAATAGAATAATGCAATAAGTACACAATTAAAAAAAAAATGATGTATAAAATTTATAAAAAAAAACCAATGAGTTCATTTTGTTTATAGATATTATATGTTGTTCTTTGACCCATATTATAAATTAATATCGCACGACTAAGTTTTTATTTTTTTATGTCTTTAAAAATACTACACCTACATATTAATATATAATTATCTATTTATTGGACAGCACTAAAACAATTTTTATGCCAGCCGAGTACCTGGCAATAGTTAGTTCATTTATATCGCCCTGTACAACATTAATAAGTGCTTACACAAGAACTATCCCGAGAGCATGCTGCGCCTTTCCTGCGGCTCGCTAATTGCGTTTTACAACGCTCAAGGGTCGTACGTCATCTTTATTATTTTATTATTAACGAGCCACCATTAATATAGTCCAATTAACTTTATTGTCGCGACGTCGACTCCAATGAACGAGATGTATTGACAATGAACAAGTGATCGATCGAGATGAGTTATGTCCACCTAGTTACCCCTTCAATTGGATCCCTGATTGGTTTGACGTATCGTTATAATGAGAACCCAACACGGGAAACTGATTTTTAAACCATCCTGTGGAGTATTTTATAAATGTGAAATGTCATTGTGCAGTATAACAGGAATATAAAATATAAGAATATGGTATTTGTTGTTTGTGAAATAAGTTAAACTGATGCTTTACTTATGTCCATTACAATTCTATAAAAGAAAACGTATGATTTTGTTTTTGTTATGTTTTCTATATTTTGCGTGTGCGCAACGACGTCACAGTAAATAGTTGAGCACGTCACGCGGTCGCGTTTGCTCGAATTAATTGAGGTAATTACATGGGAGAAAACAATCGAGCTACATGAATGCCGTAATGAATCGCGTATTATGGATAATTATCTGCTAGGCTCGTAGCGAGATAGGATGCATTATATACTCACTCCACAGTTTACTAAATTAATCATAATCTTTCTTGATTTCATGAACTTATCATTAACCAAACGCTATTATAAAAACGATTACATTTTATATTGTATCAAGTAAATAAATAAGTTAAAAATACTTTCCTTTAGCATTAAATACTACAGATTTAGCATATAAACTCTTTAATATTTTATATGTGTACATTTTTCTTATTAATATATAATAATATAATATTTCTGTTACAAAACCAAATATTTATTAGTTGTTATTTTGTTTAGATCAACAAGAAGAAAACAAATATGCATTGAGCGGAGGTGTCGGTAACAATCCAGGTGGAACGAGACTATGTGCTCAATGCGGGAAGGTCATCACTGAAAGGTTCTTATTGAAAGCTATGGAACGCTTCTGGCACGAGGACTGTCTCAAATGTGGTTGCTGTGACTGTCGCCTTGGCGAAGTTGGTTCCAAATTGTACTATAAAGCCGACCTTATGCTTTGCAAGAGAGATTATCTGAGGTAATTAAAATGTATTATTATGTTTTCCTTATAATTATATATTTTAAAATTAGCCTTAACCAGAATTCAACCATGGTTAAGCATAAGTAAAATTATTATACTTAAAAAGTAAAAATATTATATATCTTAGTGTTATTGTGTAAATGTAAAAATAAAAATCCATTTCATTTACATTAGAAGACATAAATTAACCTACGAACTATATTAATCATGTATGTTGTTGTAGAAAGGCCAAGGTTTTGTATTAACTATTATCAATTCGTAACCTGACACTGTTTGCTATTGAATAGATTATAAATTCTATGGCGAGAGGATCCATATTGAATTTCTGATGCTATTTGTAATCCATACAAGGATATTTATCAGCAAGTAGTCGCGTTTACATTAATAACCAATAACGACCAATGTACCACTTAAAATAAGTGTTCTTAAATTGAAATTTATTTGACGCGTCAGTTACATCCTTAAAAATAATAAAAAAGTCATCATATCAACCTTCACATTTTAAATTGCATTTCATATTTAATATGTTTTGATATATAAACAGGCTATTTGGAGCTACAGGCAACTGTGTGGCATGCAACAAAGTCATTCCCGCCTTCGAAATGGTTATGCGAGCAAAGAGTTTCGTTTACCACTTAGAATGCTTTGCTTGTCAACAATGTAATCACAGGTAACTTTAATTTCCTATGCTATTAGGCCAGTCGTGGTGCAGGCTGTAACAATGAAGGTTATAGTTTCGATTGTCGTTGGAAAATGGGGAACGAAAGTGTTTTGTTGGGAATACAGTGTCTTAACACTAGGTTTTTATTTGCTTTCTGCTCCCTTCAGTATACGGGATAAAGTGTGAAGCAGAAAAAACTATTAGGGAGATCAAGGAGAGTTAAAAAAAAATTAACGCTGTGCTTTATACAAAAAATATTTTAAAATTTTGTCAACTGATACTTAAACGTTTTAGTAGAATTTCGGATGGAAGGTCAAAACTTTAATAGCTGTATCAATTGTATGTTATCTATATATCTAATTTATTAAATAATTATGCAATTCTCCGTCAAATTGATTACTTTGCATTCACTTTAATTATAAGAAATTGTATTTAATACCCTGTATTGCAACGTCACAAACTGTATAAATCTGTGCAGGTTCTGCGTGGGTGACCGATTCTATCTCTGTGACAACAAAATACTATGCGAATATGACTACGAAGAGAGGCTGGTTTTTGCCAGCATGGCGGCCAACCCCAGCGGCTTGGCGCACATCCGACGACAAGTTAGTGGATTACAGGTTGTTACTTACGTTTCTATTGTTATAAATTCATTTTGATCAAGAATTTTGCGGAAACGGGAGAATATGTCTCAATAGGGAATGGAATCTCTTAACACTAGGTTCCCATGTTCACTCTGCGTAACCTGTCATGTCTGCATTAAAAAAATTATAAATGAAGAGTATATATTCTTAAATTAACACATTTGTTAATTTTTCATTTCTATATAGGTTTTTTTATCTTCATGTTGTATCCCGCATAAGGCAGAGTAGGCATAGAAAACATAGTTTTAAGATACTCCGGTCACCACTCTCCGCAAAACTGCCCGAGGATTTTTATGTTCAATGACGCAATTAAATATCGCTCTTTGCCTCATTACCAAAACGAGTAAATGAAAATATTAAATATTTCATTCCGCCGAGTGAACATTGATACTACTTACTTGATAATGATCAGAAATTAATAAATACTGAAATGTATATTTATATGTGTATTTACTTGTGTAGTGAACATTCGTTTCATTAATAATCCTTATACGTGGCCTTTAATTATGTGAATATTATCTTTCATCAAAGTATCATATTGCAAGTTCCCACCACGTGGATACAAGACGGACCGCCACGTCCGATCAATTATAGCTTTTGTTCTGACGTGGACCAATAAACGATGCTAATGTAATGTATAATACAACTCAGGACTGATTTTTTTCACATGACGACAAATCGATTTTTTTTAAGTTTATTTTCATAGATCATCTTCTTTAAACTGATGTTTAATGCAAATAAATCGTTATTCAGAAATTAAAATAGGAACCCTTAACAAACCCTTCCCTAAAAATAATATAATTTTAGAGAGATAAGTTTTCTGATGTCTGTATGTACTTTATCTTATATTTAGAACATTGATCGAAGCACGGCGAAGGGTATATCGCTGGTTATTAATATAGAATTCATATCCTTAGCTTCGTATCGTCAAACAAAATAAGCTCTATTACAGCATTATACATATACACTTATCAATTTAATACGGACTATATGATGATTTACGCTTATTAGAATTTTATAAATAACATTAAATTAAGTTAATAAGGCTCATTACATTTATCATAGAAAGCGAAAAAGCTTTTTACTGTGACCCATCCTAAATAAAGACACGTGAAAAAGCAGGTCCCGAAGGAGTAAATAACTCCCACAAGGACACTGTTAGTGGAAGATTCTATCTCCACTTTATTATGTTTCTTTTGTGATCATTAATCTTTCTCGTACGAACGCTTGTCGGAATGCGAATGTGGGGGAATCTATTTCATTTTATGAGTCGCGCGGCGAGTAGAGGGAACCCATTCAGCCGCACGACATTCCTAATCGACTTTTTGATTGCGCTCACGGTATACTGTGGGGCGCTTGACAGGAGAATTGCTAACATTGAAATCGAATTAGCGTTAGTGTTTTGTTCTTTTTGTTTTTGGCGGATCACAAAATTGCATTTACTATTGAAAACTAATAACAATTAAGTATTAAGACTCATATTAAAAACAAAAGCTTTTTTTTTTCTAATAATGTACCTATACATTTGTGTATATTTTTTTTGTTAACGTGTTCCAACAGTCACCAAGCAGTGGATACGTTGGAGGTGCGGGTGGTTGTGCGGCAGGAGCGGTTGGTCCATTAGTAGATAAGGACAATGTAGGCTGCGCCGGTGCTGACGACGCGTCTAGCGGGTACGGCAGCCCCCCCGATCCCGATGTGTGTGACGCTGCACGATGACCGACAATGCAACGCCGACTGCTTGCCTCGGTTTGAACTTTTACTTTATGTTTTAATACTTAAAATGCTTTAGCTAACTAAAATAAACAAGAAGTACAAGGATAATTTTACTTTTAGTGCTGTTTTAGATTATTTATATATTTGTGATTACAAACGTATATTAACTTCAATTTCAAATCAAAAGTAATTATTATTATAAAAAGTAAGGAACGGAAGGGTCTAATGGGGGCAAGAATGAAAACACTATGTTTTTAAATTTTCACTGCCTACCCTGCCATACGTGAAACATAGCGTGATGCTGATTATTATAATGCACTTGCATTAAATAAATTTATATAAAGCTATTGTTATTTTATCTACAGGTGAAGCCTCACTGAGTCCTGGTGGGACGGTTAGTCGCCATGAAGTATTTGCGCGTAGAGTCGCCCAACAGAACATGGACACCTAATTTCACAATCACTTAGATAATGTTGACTTTCTCATTTTTACAAATCATACACAGAATTCACTAAATGATAACGCTTTATTTTACTTTAAATAACTTCATAGTGCATCAAAAAAAACAATTAAATGCAAGTGCAATTTTTAGAAACTATTAAAACATTGAGCGACTGTACGAAGAATTTATGCAAAACCTGCTAAGTGCATTACTACATCGAAGTGTTTCAACATAGTTTAAAAGCGTCGCAGAAGTACATTAGGATAGACGGGCCATGGATGAGGCCACTTTACAAAATGTCCGGGATGAGACGCGATAACGTTGTCAGAACACGATATTTCCATTATGTATACGATTTGAGTCTACATGTTAAGATAGCGTCGCGTGGGTAGAGCGCGAACTCTCGCCTCCTACTCCGTTGTATCATAGTACATCGCGCTTAGCAAATTTAGCCACCCTGAATATATAGATGAAAATATATTTTTTATGTTTTAAAAATGTTATATCATTTTATTGATTTAATTTCTTTTTGATAAATTTTCTCACAACGAGCCATGTCCACAGCACATATGTTTGATCATTGATGTAATCGATCTCATTGTTATAAAATTGTATATACAGTGATGTACCTAAATATTGTTATCATACAAGGTATGAACTTTAATTGTGGTTGGTTATATTTTGATTCCTTTTTTTATAAATTGGTTAAGTAGATTTTTATTGTTATTTTGTACCAAAGATATTTTCCGTTTAATGATTTTAGTCTTCACAAAAGGATTACTTCTATAGAATTATTTTTATTAGTGATACCATTTATGGTACTCCGAAGTGGTGCAATGGTTGATAGTTAGGTATATTTCTATAAATATTAAGATATTTTTAAATTGTACTTTCTTATTTTGCCATAGCTTTTGTAAATGTTAAACGCATACACCGATTATAATAAAAAAACTACGTGGTCTCCAGATGGATATATTGTTTTAAATATTGGTGATGTTCAAAATGTTTAGCTATATGCTTCAAATTTTTAACATTGAATAAACATAATTATTGTAAAATAGACATTTTTATTATTAAAGATGTATTTATGTAAAAATTCAAACTGTCGTTACTTAGAATTAATGCTAGGATAGTATGTTTCGTCTAACACGTTGTATCATAGAAACAACATACACAAATCTCAAACATCGACAGAGTTATCTTTAATTTGAACGTTATTATGTAAATAAATATATTTATTTAACGACTCTACATGCGTGTTTTTATTTATTATCCCCATCTATACGACTGTTAAGAAATATTTATTAAATATTTAAAATAAGTAGTGCTGCCATGTGCATACAGACTGAAGCTAAAAAAATAGTTTTACGAACTGCATTGCGATGGTATCAACTACTTAAATGAAGGAAATGAACCGGGACTAGCAAATCAATCGCGACTTCAACTACGAGATAATTTGGTTTTTAAATATGTTCAAACATTTTTTCATTATTTGATAGAAAAAATATGTTGATATTACTAAATCAAATTAAATTGTATATTTGGTTTTTTTTTCAGCTTCACGCTGTATCCTAGTGTTATGACACTCCGTTCCAGTTCCGTTCCCCACTTGTATATTTGTGATTTTAAAATAACAGTGTTCTTGTAGATAGTTATTTACACGATATTCAACTAGAAACAAACAATTTCATTTATTATGTTTGTCTGTGATTGCATTTATCATGCACACAAACTCACCTCATATATAAACATTTTACTATTAAACTAATTACGACATTTTATGCAAACAAAATTAAATAATAAGAGTTAAAAATTATGGTAATACACTAGTATTAAATTATCGATAAAATCAATCAATTTTATAAAATCAATCGATAATTCTTAAATACACTTAAATAAATATTCGTTTAGTTCAAGAAGAAGAAGAAGCCACGCGAAGGACGCAAGTTTTATTATAATATTATGCATTAATATTTTTTCAACTATACAATCATATATTTAAGCTAACAACATTTTTTATTTTTTCTATTTATTTTTTAAACCTATCAACATTCTTAGGTATAGTGAATTAATTTCTCAAAAGTTATTCCTCGCTTATTATAATAAAGGAGAAATGATTTTTCAGAATCACAAAATATGAGGATGAAGATTGTACACTAATAGTAATTGAAAAATTAATACATCTCAATAGAACATATTCTTTAGAGGTTACTCTAGACATCTCAACGGTGACGTCTCTCTGTGTGAGTTTCAGAAATAAAGAATACGTGCCATCTAAATTATTCCATGTTTAAAGTTGTGTGTGTGTTTAAGGTCAATTCGTATATGAAAATAAATAATGAGCATAAAGCAAATTAGGAAAACCTTTTCTTAAAAAAATCAATTAAATTAATAATATAGTATAACTTTAACTGTCAATATTTATGGTTTTTTAAGCAATGTATTTTTTCTCTACGTGACAAAAATAAATAAAATATATCACATACCTATTTTTACATAATTTTTATGTAAATGATTGAAAACCTAAATTTATTTATTATAAATTAATATAATGTACACATCATATGTAAAGTGCCTAGTGGCCCGCCGTGGCCTTGGGGCACAAGCGTGTGACTGTATTTGTGACAAGTTGTGGGTGTGGGCTACTGGTAAAAAGTCAAAATCGGCGTTGAGTTCCATCACTCAACACGTAATGCCTCTATTTCAGTGGAAAGCGGGGAACGGAACGGAGTGTCTTGAAACTAGATTCTCAAGTTGCCTCTGCCTATCCTGCCAGGTGCGGGAGACAGTGTGAAGCTGTATTTTTTTAATTTGTATTACCATATGTCAACATCATCATCTGAACATAAAGATTATACAAAATATTAACTTTCAAACAAAACATCAAGGAAAACATACAAAAAGTGAAAACTTTAAATTTGAAATAAGAATAAGAAAAAAATCTTTATATTCGTAGTTTATTTCATACAAAGTAAGTAAATTTAAGCAATAGCTAAGTCTTGAAATACCATGACGTTATCTAAGTGTCATAAAAAGTAGATACCACTAACTGTGAGAGCATCCTCAAATCTAAAAAGTCCTGCCCAAAATGTTGTTCCGTAGTTTTGGGGTATTCTGTACTAGAACAAATACATATATGAAAATGCTGCAGAATTTGCAAGAAGCAATATGTTTCTTTTCATAATTGAATTAATGCTATATAGGCTTAAGCGAACACCCAGACAAAGTATTTAATATACCTACTACTTTATACATACTTGTTATAATACAAAATGTAAAAAAATGTTTAAATCAAAACGTTTTATTTATAAATAAATCGTTTTATTTATAAATAATTCAGGTTTTTAAGGTACATTGGGCTTGGCAAATTGTGTTAATTGACAAGGGACTTCATCCAACACTATAATCTTTTCAGTCACTTAAAAACACATCAGCAAAGCAAAATGGGCTCCTCTTGTTTGTGACAAACGTAAAGATAATATATAGAAGGAAAATCTTATAGGAACGTTGAGTAAGTAATATCATATCAACTAATTCGAACTTTAATTTAAATTTATATAGTTTTAATGTTTTTATAATTCACAGTTCTGACAAAATGTTAATAAAAAAACACAATGCGATCTTCACCCTTACTAAGCGATACTTTAAAAAATGTTAACAATAAGATGTCGAACTCGATACTTTTGAATACAACATAAATTCAAACATGTGTATTTTATTCTTTATAATTAGGTCGAAGTCTTGTTTTTATTGTACCGCGCTTGCTGGGAATGTCCATAAAATTCTCCACGACGAGACGCATTAACGAGCGTCGTTTAGTTGTTTGCTGTTTAAATGTTAATGAGCAGTAATGTAATTTTAATGAGCTCACAAAAATGTGTGCGTATTTCTCTGTATCCCGCGACGCCGGCGCAGCCCCTAATGACACGACGTCTTCATACGATAGTGGCACTTAAACAAGTTTTCTTCAAGTGTTTTTGTTAATTAAAAATATTATTAAGTCTTCGACAGGGCACGTTCACAGAATACTAGCAGCATGTATTATTTCTAGTGACGTAGGCCGATAATTACAGGCGCAAAAGTTTTAAGAATTAAATTACAAAAAGAATAAAATTTGTTTCTGTTAGCCAGAAATGCGAAGCGCACGTTCGTCTGTAAAAATCCACTTAAACTTTTTAATTAAATTTCTGATTTTTCTCCGCGCCGAAGAATCTTATACGAGAAGCTTTATTGAAAATGTAATATTAATTAGTTAGCGTACTGAGCTAATAACTGTAATCGACTTTAGCATTAAACACATTGGTAATTTTAAACGTTTGACTACAAAAATTTTGTTATATATTTATTATATATTTAGTAAAATACTAGTGTAAGAAAAACTGGAGTTCTTATATTTAACTATCATATACAATGCTATTTACGGCATACGGTGTGAATATAAAAAATATTAAAGTCATCTTAATAATCTAAATAATTTAAATATTTTAGTGCGAATCGGAAGGAAATATTTTAAGAGTTTTTATTTTTAAAATTACTTTTTTCCGTCCGACTCGCACTTATCGCCTTTTTCTTGGTACCATGGTAAAACTTTTAAATCAACAAGTATAGTTTGTTAAGTTCAAATTAAAATGTACCTAAAAATTGCCCCTTGCCCTTCCTTCCATTCCCCTTAGACTACCTTCATTAATTCGTTTTATTTTGTTTTGTTATTAATTGGAAAATCATTAAAAAAAGTCTAAATTTAAACTTATTATAAATATTAAATTTATTAAAAGTGTTCCACACTTCAAATAATTTATACACAAAATTATTCATGTTGCATCGAATATCAGAAATTTGTAACTGTCTAAAATAGTAAGCGTTGTGAAGATATTTCAACGCATTACTGTGTAACAAAACAAAATAATAATAAAAAAATCAATAAAGTGCTAGTAGGACTCGCCCACCGTCGTCATAAATGATTATAAATGTTGACAATTTTTATTATTATATTATTTTTTATTATTTTTTATCATCAATTTGTTTATTATCATATCTTGGTAAGGCCCAGATGCACCTATAAAACCGGGTGGTTGCAAACTGATTTCAGTACCTGCTTTGGAGGCGCGGCTGCTCGGACAGTAGTAAGGGAGAGGAGAGCTTTAATTCAACGTGCTCAGAAGAATCTGAGCACGTTGAATTAAAGCTCTCCTCTCCCTTACTACTGTCCGAGCTGTCAGCACCACGGGTTCTGGCTGTCTAGATACCCGGGGCAGTCAGGTCGCAGCTGAAACAACAGATTCGGTTTGACTAGGGGTGCCGCGGGGACCGCGGAAGTTTCCAAAGCCCTTGTCCGGTAATTTGAGGTTGGACTCGCGGTGGTTGAGGTTGGCTGCTAGAGGTTGGGCACATTCGTCTGCCCTATACAGTTTTAACTAGGTGTCCGACTTTGCGCGCAGCAAGTTAGTGTCTTCACCGGCTTAAGACGAAGAGCTGCCTGCGATTTGGGGCGACCGATAGTGGCTGAAGTACTGATTGGCTGTCGTAGCTCAGGTATATGCCTGCTGATGAACTAAATCCGGGTCCAATTTAGCCGATTGCCGACAGAGGTTAGACCGCAAGACACGTGTCAGGAAGTGAGTGTGCCTTACACAACTCCGGTGCCGAACTGGATATTTGGTAGTCAGCTTCTCTGGCGTCTCAAAAGGGTGAATAGTTGCATGCTGGGCGACATGCAGGATGTGAGCGAGCGCTGCCATTTGGAAGTGCGTGCCTTGCAGCTCCGGCACCTGTCTGGAAAATCAGGTAGCGTGACCAACAAGCGGCTTCCGGGTGGTTGCCATTTGAGCGGCGTGACTTCCTCTTAAATAAGTGCTACTACGTTGCCAGAATTGATCCCTGCTACTGGGGTAAAGCCTGGGGGCGGATATACTGATCATACCTGGTTTGGCCTTAGGGTTGATACAGGGGGACAGTATAACATATACCTGTTAGTCTCGAGAAAGAGGGGCCTTTCCAAGCTGGTCCCCTAGGTATTTAGTCTAGCAGAGGTGGTGGGCTCTCTGAAACAAAGATTTGCAAACGGTTGATTGCTGTATGGTGATGAATTTCACCATCGAGATGTGTTGGTGTGCGTGGGTTTTCTTTATACTGTGTGGCTTTTTTTGGCCATTAGGATATTTTATGACTAAAAAATCAAGGAAAGCTAAGGAATTATTAGCCAATAATTCTATTGTGAATTAAATAGTATTATTAACAGAATTGAGGTGGTTTAGGAATATATAAATATTAATTGTAGGTAAAATTGGCTAAAAGCCATCGTTTCAAAGTCCTCCATGTACATATATGTCTGCTAGAAACGGGTATAGCAATGCCATCTATTTGTAAATAGAAATCAAAATTGACCATAGTTTCAGTGTTAGCTAACTTAATGTATTTCAGTCTGTTAAAAAAGTGGTAAGAATTCCTGACATAATCCAGAGAATGTGGCCCCGCAGTGGAGAGAGTACTTTCACGACATGTTAAACAAGTTTATACTTCGGTGTATCGATTTGGCTAACTATTTAAAAGCTATTCGCCAAAATATATCAGAATTACTGGCGCCGTAGTAAACCACCAAAATATAATCTTTCTCACTTCACACACGAAGTAACACTTCTCAAAGCCCATAAAGGTAACGCGACAGTTATACTAGACACCGACGAGTATATAAAAAAAACTACATTGATTTTGTATAATTGTTTTAATTACTTCAACGTAAAGAAATTTGAATAACAATAAAGAAATAATTAGTTCTCATAAATAATAAACAAATAAGTTATATTCGTTATGGAAAAGACGGCAAACGAGCGTACCGGTCACCTGATGGTAAGTTATCGTCGTCGCCCACTACCCCGTGTAACTCCAGAGGAGCTACAAGAGCGTTGCCGGCTTTAAGGTGGATTGGCAGCGGGGTCCGTCATTACCTAATGCGAAACGGAGTGGCCAAAGCCACTACTTGACGCCGGTTTTAAATGCCGGGGGTGGTAATAATCCGGTCGAGTCTGCCCATGCGTGTTGCCATTGCTGACAGCGTGACTCTCCCACACGTACTTTAGTCACGTCAAACGACACCATCAGTACCAGGGTGATCCTATTTTAAGCCGGAATTATATGGCGAGTAGATAGCTATTATTTTTTGCATTATTATTTTTTAATGAAAATAAAAGGAAATTTTAATGAAAATAAAATGAATTCTGTCCAAAATAAAATGAATATAAATAAATATAAATCCACCTTTGTAAAAACGAAGTCGGTTAATAATATACTAAACTAAAGGTCTCTCACCGTATCGTACCACAATCAATTCAATACTTTATTTTAATATATTTTAAAAAAATATTCTAATATATTTAAACAAATGAAAAGTGAAATAATTATAAATCTTTTTAAAACATCTATCTAATGATAATAACACATACTTTCAACAATAATGCTCTTAAAAACAAGCAACTAAAATTAAACACTTTAGGAACGCGATGATTCTAAATATCTCGTATATAACTCTGTCTTCATAAAGTTTTCAATGTTCAATTAAAATAAACAAACGTGCTGACATTTATCGTCTTACACGAGAGTTCACATAATGGAGCCACAGAAAGCTTTCCGTTGAATCATTTGAATAAACGAACTCGCATCATTATGTCAGATCTAAGGATCGAACAAATTGGCAATTAGTGGCGCGCTAGCCTTCAAGCTTGAAGCCCGGGACTGCAGGCGGGTGTCGGAGCTGGGAATTGGGATGACACCGCCCGCCGCCAGCTAAGATACATATATACTATCTAAAACCCCTGTTAGACTTGTCGCTATTAATGCTTTAATTTTCTTAAAAGCTGTTTTAAAAGAGTTTCATTCAAACTTTTATATAGAAAATTGTGACAAGGAACAGAGAAAGCTGAAGAGTATAAAAAAAAATATTTTTTATTACGTTCCTTTTTTTATTTTGATCGATTATGTGTATCTCTAATTGCAAATAGATTAAAATATTAATAACATAAAGAGTAATAACAAAGTAACCTTTATTGCTTTTAAAAAAAATACACATTGCTACTTACCTTTTGCAACTTAATTTTAAAACTATTTATAATATTTTGTCTTACTTGTTTGAAATAAAAAAATACTTATAATATTTAAGTGATATATTGTATATTATTCTACAGCACTCTACGTGCCACCCCCTGAGGGTAGTAGGTGGAGGCGTCCAAGCGCTCTCAGTATTCAGAGTATCGCAAATGTAACTTTCGGTTCTTTTCATGGCTAAAGTATGTTGGCGGCAATCCATAATGGGATCGCCATTATTCTTACCATTAATTCGCGTGGCCCGGCTTCCGTGCATTAGCGGGCAGTGGCGGCGCTGCCAATCCATAAGGCGGGTCAAAAGCTGAACAATATTACCCATGACTAGAATAACACATTAGCTGTACGAGAATATTAAACAATTGTAATTTAAAATAAACACCGCATAGTGAGAGGTGGGACTAAGAGATGATTTTTAGAAAGCTAATAAAGTAGGTACGTTTATTGCGAGCTCGGACTTTGCAAAATTAATTAACAGTGGGTGGGTATGCAGTAAATAAATCCTTCATTTTCCTGCGCAGATTGCATAAAAATAATCAAATAAGTGGCATGGACATTACTCAAAGCGTCGCAGCTGCATGGTGGAGCGAGACAGAAGACACGCCTTGTAGCTTACTCACCGGCTTCTCCACACACCCTCCCTCCGACTGAAAGAAAAACTCTCGAAAAACTAATTACAAGTTGTAATTGAAATTTTGCGTGTTATATAATCAGATACTTGAGCCGTAAGTAATGTATAAATACGATGGAGACATTGAATGAGATGGGAACTAAGCTATTGCACTCATTGTTTATTTTTTACATTATTGACGAAAATTATTTTTTTTGTAAGTTTAAATAAATAAAAAAAATACGAATTTGAGTTATCGTAAATTTAAATAAAATTGTATTTATTTGTTACTTGCAGCGTCAATCGATACAATTTAAATGTATTGATCTGTTGCTATTTGTTTAAATTAGAATAAAAAAGGCACTCAACACTGGCTAAACAAACATTTTTAATTAAAGCCCCCTTCAAAACCGCGCTAACAAAAAACCTTATCACAATGGCAACAATCTAGGAAACGATCTAACTGTAAAAGAACAAAGAGCACTATATTTTAGTAAGTGGTATCAAATAGAAACCTACACTGTATGGCGAGTTCGTTTTAAATAACAATTAGATTGAATTAACTAAGGTTATTTATCTAAGTAAAAGACAATAAGATGTAATCTGAAAAATAAAAAAAATGTATAGTTTGTAAGGCCTAGGTAAGCTTTGAGTTTCATATAATAGTATAGGTGGGTCGTCCGCTTGACGCGGTACATATTGGTTTGAACCGGCTGATACTGCTTTATGACAACTGGCTTCTTTCATTGATGGCCCCGTCACATATTTAATTCTTGGTAATTTATTTTTATGCTAGATGTTTAAAAAGTGAAATATTAAGTGATAATGGCGTTCACTGCACAAAGATTAAACAATGAATAAAGAAAATAAATTCGTGGCCACAACGGTATTCTTGATAATACGAGATAACGAACCGGTTCATTGTTAAATTATACGTCACATCAGACGACGAGTGAAAATTATGACAATGAAACGTCTATAGGAGATTTGGTGTATTTTTTATGATTAAATCGTTGTCATTGATGGCTATTTTTAGCTAAATGTAGTGTTCTTTTTTTTCTGGCTATACTTTTGTTAATCATTTACATTAAGCTAAGCCACACTGAGTTATATTTTATTTAGTACAGATGTATTTCCTTTTATTACCTAGAATAGAGTTATGTGTTGATTAAATGTTTTTAATCTACACTTAAGTCTACACCTAAATACGTGTACTTTATGTAGGATTTTTTTTAAATAGAAAAAAATATGTTAAATTTAAAACCACCTTTATTTGTACTACAAAAGTTTTTATAGATAATTTAAACATTTTGATTAAAGGTACATAATTTTTACAGAAGTAAAATTATTAATATTTTTTATACCTACATATTATCTATTTTTCTAATAGTGATATTATAATGTATGTTTATCTTAATTTGTCCTATTATTCAAACTGGATTTGGATAATTATTTTAATTAACTATGCTTAATGCCACTTCCATCGATCACTCTGCGTTTAGATATAAACACGCAAATAATCGTGCAATCAAAAGGGCAGCGGACAACCGCTAGGGCTGCGAGGGCTATGCTGCAGGGAGACTTTCGCCATATTGCTCTTACCACCCGACTGATCTTTTATTTTAATTTATAATTTTCTTACTATATTTTGTGTTTGTGTGTGTTTTTATTGTATCAAAATCAAAATTGTTGTTTAATCGATCCTGTTTAATTGTACAATATTATTATATAAATATATGACTTATTTTATGAAGGGCGGAATGTAAGATCAGCTTATATGATAAGATATTAGAACAAATGAATGAGGTAGAATATCTGGCAAGTATGCTTAGTAGAGACGGAACATCCGAATAGGATGTGGAAAGGGGTATTGTTGCCGGTAACAGAGTTATCGGTTCATTGTGGAGACAGCGAAACGTCAGCATACCTACGTGTTTGGCCGTAACAATGCAGTGTTGGTACCGACACTGTTATACGGCAGCGAAACGTGGGTATTACGAAAGAAGAAGTTAAGAAATATGATTACTGTGAAGATGTGATCTCTTCGTAGGATATGCAGAGTCAGTTTAGCTGATTTCATATCCAATGAAGAGATATACAGAATGGTAAGTACTAGCGTGGATGTTGAAGTGAGAATGAAGAAGAAAGTGCTCAGGTGGTTTGGGCACGTCGAGCGAATGTCAAAAAACAATGACCAAAAAGATTTATGAAGTAAAAGTGAGTGGTAATAGGGAAAGGGGGAAACCTCGGCTTACCTTCAAAAACACAGTTTCTACGTACTGGAGGAGGGGCACATAATAATTATGAGGATCCGTGAAGGGCATGTACGAAGAGGTTGATGACAGTGGACGAGTCAACGTTTGGCGCGCAGTTCTCACTGCCTACTCCGCTATTGATACAGCGTGAAGATAAGTAAATAAATAAGTAAGTACTATTTCCAGAAAATAAGTCAGTAATATTTTAAATATTTATAAAAAAAATCCATATAAAATATTTTATACATAAAGTACACCATTATCGAGCTTATTCATTCATAATACCTGAGTACCTTAAGATAAGCACACAATTATCAAAATATTACTTATTATGTTCATAGCTCACACTTTGTCTAACAGGGTAGGAAAATTGAATTAATCCAGTAATTAGTTATTTACTAACCTTTAATCGTAATTTAGGCTCCATTTATCAGTAATCAATAGCTGCTATATTTAACAATATCATTTTGTAATATTTAAGAAAATATTGTTTGAAAAGTATAAGCATAGTTCAGTAAGTAACATTTCGGTCAAGCCGTCAGTCAGGGGGATGGCGTATAGTGGCGGGAAATGGAAAAGACATTAACGGATATGTCAGTGCCGCATCAACAGAGAGTGCCTGCTTTCTAATGCTGAATAAATACCATCTACCTCCCTCTTGTGGCCCGGTGCCACAAAAACATTAACTAAATGTAAACTGACAAAGGTTTAGTTGAATCAGGAATATTTTATGTTATTATATAATGTAATTTATTATTTCTTGAAAATATAAAATTATACACAACTTGAAATTATCTATTATGTTTAACTGGTTCTGTTACATGCTGAGAAGAATATACGTGATGTTTTGTTCATCACTATCCTCCTATCCTCCTATCCTATTTTAAATATATTGTATTTTGTGTCGTTTTTTGTAAATAATAAAAAAAGATATATGTATATTTTAAATAATTGTTCTTATTATACTTCTAGCAGCAGTCATATTAGTATTACACGTTTTCGGTAACCTAAGTTATCAAGCATTTGGCAGTAGTGCGAGGTCACGGGGAACAAGGATTTTCGTTCGTTACATCGAATTTCCAAACATATGTCATAAATACGTGCTATTATGCGATTCATCCGGAAAAGAGTTTTATTTTAGTTATGAAAAAACATCGAAAACCAAATGTTGGATACATTTGTGTTACACATTTTAACATAAGCAATTTTTCTCGATTACAACTATCACTAGTGGCAACTCCTTCCCACAAATACTGTTGCATCATTATCATACATGCAGCTTTATTAAGTTTACATTCACTTATTAAACTAAATTGCAATTTGTAAAGGCCTTATAATAATTGTTATTTCAGAAAAACAGGATATGAAATCTTGACAGCAAGCAATTATTATGTTAATTTAAGACTTATTTGATACTTTAATTAAAAAATTATACGAGTTATGTATAATCGTTTTTCTTAGCATAAATTCCAAATGGTGCATTTTATAAGAATGGTTTTAAGCATTTATTAAACGCCAGTATGTTGTATGGTGAAACGAAGCCCTTCATAAGTGGGCGAGACGTCCCATTTCCCATTTCTGCGCGGGCATGGATCGGGAATGTTTTAGCCAAATCGACTCCGAGATTAGATGGATATTTTTAAGCATCGTCTCGCTTGATCCATTAGCGGGATTTCATGAGCTACTTTACTACAAAGATTACGTGTTAACGTTAGGTTGTAAAATTTAAATGGGGTCAGTAGAAGAATAATAATTAAAAATAACACTGTTGTTAGTGTGAAATATCACTTTAAATATTATTTAGCACATTAAATACAAACTTTTTTATATTTTATATTATTTTATTTGTTTATATTTATAACAGTTATATGTTGTATTAAATAAAATATTATTTTTATTTAAAAACGTTCCTTATTTAAAACAAATTTTAGAGACCTGTAGTAGCGGTCGGTTACGTGACACGCGACAGTATGTGAGGCATACTCAAACTTAATATTTTCATTTTCTTCTCTCTGGTGTCATCAGACAAAGTGCGGTTTTGAGTTCCGCCTCACAACACGCAATGCCTTAAATATGGCTGAAAGTGGGAATGAAATGAAGTGTCTTAGGACTAGGTTCTCAAAATTACTTGTGCTTACCCTAAAGTGGAAAAATTATTTATTATTTGAAAAGCTTAAAAAAAGGGCAAATGTGAGTTTCTGTTCTGCAGTTTCTGTTCCAATTTAAGGATTTTAGGTCAACGAAAAGTGCAGTCATAAAAATTGATAAACTTAAATTTGCGGGCAGAAACATTCATTTTGTAAAAAAAGACTAGTTTGCATTTGTAATATTAATAATAAAAATTTCTCGGCATGCACTACAAATATGGCATGCACTACAACAAGAAATCCTTCATCTGCACCGCAAGTTGCAAGAACTTGATATATTTAATAATTGTAGGACAACGGAAAATACTCTATATACTATGGTTACGCGTGGCAAACTTAAATTTGCGGGTATGCACTCATTTTGTAGGAATTGCTACAAATATAAGTTTTGTATTTTTATAAATATTTATACATTTTAATTTAATTTATTATCACGTCGACTTACAATATTTTTTTTCCTTTTAGACCTGAATATTTGATATTAATTTACCTTTGAGAAGTGGGGTCAAAAAAGTAAAAAATAAGTATCTTTATTACAGACAAACAATTAAAATTTTTTGTTTGTCCGGGAATAGCCGCGCTAACTATGAGCTTGCACCTACCGCCTATCTACGAGTATGCAGAAAGAAAGATATGAAGTAACAATAACGAAATTTTTTTTTCTACCAAAAGCGAATGTTTTTCAAATAAAATCCCCAAAATAATTTCACTATATTAAAAGTTAAGTGTTAATCCACGCCTGGAAAATAAAAATACTTATTTTGAAACCAAATACAAATTTTAACGTTTTCAAACCCGTTCCCCTTGGAATCCGTCTAAACCATACGTTGTCGTCCATAAGTTACGTCGAAACTATTATACACTTGTTTAGACTTATATACATATGTTATTAGCGTCTTGTAGACAGATTCTTACAAATTTAGGCTTCTAAAAGATATTTCCCTATAATTATTGTTTGGGAAGAAAGAATCGCCTCACGTCACACGTCCTCGCCTCACTTCTTTTAATATTGCATATAATTATTGTAATAACCCACAACATTTAAAAAAAATGGTTAGACAATAAAAATCGTTATGGAAATTTCCAACCATTAACGCATTTAACTAACAATTACAAAATGTAAATATAGCTAATTGCTATAAATGATAAATACTTACGTGTATTACTTTAATGCTGAAAGAAACAAAATGCCTCAAACATTTTAATACGTCATATTTTGTTATTGTGCTGGCATTTAATTTGTAATTACTCAAGGTTGGTGTCTTGGCGGCCGGTGGTATTTTAATACGGGAGCCACACGAAACAAACTTAAACTTACTAAGACACTAGATCGAAATTTAATAATATGGTATGTATAGGTTGATATACTCAGCTTCACGCTGTATCCTGCACATGGCCGTGTAGGCAGAGGGAACTTGGGAACCTTGTGTTAAGACACTCCATTCCACATCCGTTCCCCACTTTCCGCCGAAATTAATACATTGCGTGTTGAGTGGTGGAACTCAACGCCGCGTTTTGCCTTGTTACCAGAGCGAAGAAATGAAAACATTAAATATTTAATTTGAAAATATTAAATATTTCATTTCGTCAGTGGGGATCGAACCATTAACAACTTTAGGCCTAAATATATTTTGTTATATATTTAAACGGTATATATATATATATATATATATATATATATATATATATATATATATATATATATTCAATAGCAACTCCATATAAAACTAAGTTTTGTTAGATACAATTTCCCTTATCTTAAAACAGATTTAAAATATCTCATTTACGTTGGATATATTAAGTCAATGGCCATGTCATAAAAGTTTATATGCGCCTGCGCATTTTTGCTGAATATTATAATGATAAAACTAACCTCTAATAAGTACATAAAAATCCTGAATATGATACAAGTAAAATTTTATATAGGTACCTACTGTCGTATGAAATATCACCAATTTTGGCCACACTTGTAGATCCTATAATGTTTCCGATAAAATTCTGGGTCTCTTATTATTTTCGTATAATTTTGTTATTTTTTTCTTACAATAAACTAAAAATTTTCTTCTAATATACTGCATTAAATATTTATATATATATATATATATATATATATATATATATATATATATATATATATATATATATATATATATATATATATATATATATATATATATATATATATATATATATATATATATATATATATATATATATATATATATATATATATATATATATATATATATATATATATATATATATATATATATATATATATATATATATATATATATATATATATATATATATATATATATATATATATATATATATATATATATATATATATATATATATATATATATATATATATATATAATTTCATTGCATTTCTGACATACTCACAAATTTTATATTTTTCAACATAGTTTTCTGTCAGTTTGTAAATATTTAATTTATTTTATTTTTTTGTTTGCTGAGACCATAAGCTCTTTTTTATGTTCTCGCTTTTTGCCTCTTAGGAGTATTTGACACAGAAAATTGTGTAGAGAAAATGCAAGCGCAGGCGCACGCTCGACTTGTCGGCACTAATAACTTTCTTAAAACACTAATGAATAGGTGGCTCCTTATTACCAAGCACGTTTTACCACTTGAGCTCGCGGCTACGAGAAGAGTAGAAAGACTACACCGCCCATAGTTTTAAAGTTTAAATGACTAAAAAATTTTCATTTTTAATATTTTCTAGATTTGTGGAGATAATCTTTTATTTAATTAATTATATTAATAAAAAAATACATAAAATAAAAATGAGGAAGAAATGACGAAAGCTTATAAATTCAGTTCAATTGAGGTTATCGTGGCGTAGTGATACGGTGTGTAACAGTAAACTGAATGATTGTAGATTCGATTGCCACTTGGAGTACTATATATAGTAATTATGAAGTGTTAATCCACACTTACGAAAGAAAAATATTAATTTAGAAAACGTATATAAAGCTGAAAAAAAAAAAACTGTAAAAATCTGTCTACCGGGATGCTAACAATATGAAGAATTAGAATTATGACGTACCTATTATGAGAACTTATAGTTTAGTGGTCAGAGTGCTTAGACGGTTTCGGAGGCGCGCAAATACACTACGTTCTAATATATATATATATATATATATATATATATATATATATATATATATATATATATATATATATATATATATATATATTAGAACGTAGTGTATTTGCGCGCCTCCGAAACCGTAATATATATGTATATATATATATATATATATATATATATATATATATATATATATATATATATATATATATATATATATATATATATATATATATATATATATATATATATATATATATATATATATATATATATATATATATATATATATATATATATATATATATATATATATATATATATATATATATATATATATTTATATATATATATATATATATATATATATATATATATATATATATATATATATATATACATATATATATATATATATACATATATGCATGTATACGAAGTATGCTGGTAGAACCTAAGGAATTGTATCACGGAAATAGCGGCAGAGGTATGTGGTAAAGGGAAAAGAGGCTTTAACAAAAAGCGAGATGAATGGTTGGATGATGAAGTGAAAGATGCAGTAGGAAAAAAGAGGAAAGCATGGCAGGATTATAAAGCCTCGGGTAAGGATAAAAGCATGAGAGAGATAAGAAAGAAAGAGTTGCAAAAACACCAAACGAAAGTACTGATAAAGATGAAGCGTGAAAACTCTGAGAAAGAAAGAGATGAAAGGTTAACGAACAACTTTCGGGAAAACACAAAGCTTTTCTGGCGAGAAGTGAGTGGTTCCCAGAGTGAGCAACTCTGGGAACCACTCACTTCTCGCCAGAAAAGCTTACCTTAGAATGAAAGGGGTGCTTTCGAAAGACGGTGAACTTTTAACTGAAGAACCACAGGTTTTGCAGCGATGGGCGGAATTTTACAAGGAGATGTATGAATGTGATGACGCCTCTGCCTCAAGTAACAGCGAAACGCTGAGTCTTGATGTAGCGGACGGCGAAATCAGTATAAAGAAGTTGAGAGTGCCATACGAAGTTTGAAATGTGGTAAGACAGCGGGAGCAGATGGAGTTACTGCCGAGATGATCAAATATGGTGGGCCACGCGTCTTGGACCTGTTCTGGTTTCTGTGCAATTTATGCTGGAAATCCGGGGAGGTCCCAGACCATTGGCGAGGTGCAGTCATCGTGCCTTTGTTCACAGATAAAGGTTCACGTTCGTATCAAGAGATAGATTGCGCAAGCTATAGGGCTATCAGTTTGATTAGCTTAGGTAGTAAAGTGTATGCTAAAATATTAGCGAGAAGAATGCAAGATAGATCTGAAAGGCTGTTGTGGGAGGCCCAGAGAGGCTTTAGACCTGGAAGAGGTTGTATGGATCAGATCTTTTCCCTCCGCATGATTACGGAAAAATTTTTGGCAGTAAACCAAAAACTTTTCTGTGCTTTTGTGGACTTGGAAAAGGCGTTTGATAGGGTTGTAAGAAAAAGATTATGGGAGATACTGCCCCGGTACAATGTGAGCGGACCCTTGCTGCAGGCTGTAAAGTCTCTTTACAGAGATCACTCAGCCTGCGTGCAAGTAGGAGCTGGCATGTCGCCTTGGTTTAACATCCAATCGGGTGTTAAACAAGGTTGCGCCATGTCAGCTTGGTTGTTCAATTTGTATTTGGACAGCTGTCTTCATGGAGTGAGACAAAGTGACATGGGAGTGAAAGTAGGTACCTCGAATATAAATTGCCTGCTTTACGCAGATGATGCAGTGCTTATTGCATCATCAGAAAGCGAGTTGCAGGCATTGGTTACCACTTTGAAAGAAGGATGCGCGAATAATGGTCTAAGCCTGAATGCGAATAAGACGAAGGTTCTGGTATTTGAAAGAAATGAAGAAAGAACAGTTTGCAAGGTCAGTGTAAATGATAAGATATTAGAACAAGTGAATGAGGGAGTATATCTGGGAAGTATGTTTAGCAGAGACGGTAGATACGAAATGGATGTGGAAAGGCGTATTGCTGCCGGTAACAGAGTTAACGGTGCCTTAGCTGCATTGTTGAGACGGCGAAACATCAGCATAGCTGCGCGTTTGGCCGTACACAATGCAGTGTTGGTATCGACACTGTTATACGGCAGCGAAACGTGGGTATTACAGAAGAAGAATGTAAGAAAGATGATTGCTGTAGAGATGCGATCTCTTCGTCGGATATGCAGAGTCAGTTTATCTGATCGCATATCCAATGAAGAAATACACAGAATGGCAGGTACTAGCGTGGATGTCACAGTGAGAATGAAGAAGAACGTGCTCAGGTGGTTTGGGCACGTCGAGCGAATGAGTGAAGAAAGAATGGTAAAAAAGATTTATGAAGGAAAAGTGAGTGGTAAGAGAGGGAGGGGGAGACCTCGGTTGACCTTCGAAAACACAGTATCGACGATACTGGAGGAAGGTCACGTAAAAAGCATGAGGACCCCCCGGAGGGCATGTATGAAGAGGTTGATGACAGTGGGCGAGGCGAAAGAGGTATGCCGAGACCGTAGTATATACGTATATATATATATATATATATATATATATATATATATATATATATATATATAAATATAAATATATATATATATATATATATATATATATATATATATATATATATATATATATATATATATATATGTATATCGGTGTAATTATTATATATTTTTTTTTTATTTTCCTGCAGTTGTTCGCAATTTCCTATATATAGATATATAGATTTGATTGTATGAAAAAAAAGGCGATGGTAAATTGTTTGATGTTCAAAAAACGAAGCTTGTAACTTCTTATTTTGAATAAAAATATTTGAATTTGAATTTGATCAAGCTCGAATAATTAAACTGCTAAAATTTGACAAATTAAATCACAAATTTTGAATTAAACGTAAAACAAATATAAATTTAAATATTTAGATTTTCCTCTTTTTCTTAAACTGCAAGTTCACACTTCTTGTCAAGCTTCATAATAATACGTCCAATGTCTTACATATCTTGTCAGATACATATTCTTCATTAACTTATTGTAATAATAATGATAAGTCAAAGTTTATAGGTATTTCATAGAATATGAAATTTTTAAAAAGGTTATTATTGTTTAAAGTTAATGATCTATTTTCTGTACAATAGTTATAAATTTTCAATATTCGGATATTTTTCTTTATTTGTGTTGCGTGGAACTTCGTGGAAAGTTTTATAATTTTAGGACCGCGGGACGTATCCTACAGGAAACTTCCCGTAGTTTTTATTACGCAAAAACGATGCATAAATACAACTCTTCATTGCGTTGATCGCGGTGTAGCTTGATATTTCTGTGCTGCAAGGGCCCGTTAATTTTAATATTTAATCTGCTTTAATTCATTTCAACTTCATATCTTAACACAAACTCGAGATAAAGGGTATTTAAAAACGGTATAAAGGTTTTTACATTTTGAGTAACGGGACCCTAAAAATAAAAATACGTAAAAAAATAAAAGTACACTAAACAGTCCGAAGTCGATATGAACTTTAACTTTTAATCTACGTAAATGACTTAATTTATTTGTATTTAAAATAACATTCACATACATACATATTAAAAACGGAACAAATAGAAATTTTGTTACAGTTTGTACAGGTATACACATCGTATATATACATAGATATTTCAAAATCTATTTTTATTTACGTTGAGTAGTTAATTTTAAAATATTTAGCCTTTATATTTTTTTCTTACCATATTCAATATTATAAACTAATTGTTTTCTTATAACTAATTGATGAAAAACTAAAAATTAAGTAGAGTAATAAAGAAAACATATTTTTTTATGACTAGTAAGCGCACAACAATGTAATTGATACACTAACATCAAAAAATATAAAATGTGTAACTCGTTTATCTACGTGATCATATCATCACATGACATTTAATTAGGAGACCCAGCTGCAACGCGTTACCTTTTAAGAATTGTTATAATTGACAGTAGTTTTAACGGATCATTTCTACAGAATCGATGATTAAGGAATCCGTATAAAGTAGGTACTTCTCCGGATTTGTGGTGAGCCAATTTATTTTACAGTCACATGCTCGTATCTTTGCGAATAACGAAACGTTAAGTAAATTGATTAGTATTGCTGTACAGTTTTTAAACTAATAATATAAAAAAAACGCTACGATCAATTTTCGTAATACAGACTTTAAAATATGCTAATGTTATAAAAATATATTTTTTAGTTAGTTTAGTTAGTGACTAAAATTAGTCTTTAGTCGCTAACGAGTGTAAAGTAATTGAGGACACGTTTGTAAAATTATGATTTAAGTAACTCATTTAATTGGCGACTACGGAATACATTTTGCAATGTTCATTAATGAGAGAAATTGCTCTTTCAGTAATGAGAGTTTTATGGCAGAGATGCAGCGATATGCTGCAGCATACGGTGCAAGTTTGCAGAGCTGCGTTAACTTCAATTTAATTGATAATACCAGCATACAAATTAATTACAGAAAAGCTTTTTTATCATAATTAAGAGGAAAGAATAATGAATAAAACCATTACCAACTGACAAAGAGAATCCGCTGAACACTAATTAATTATTGTTTTCCTCATAATCGCTAATACAAATTGCTATCAGATGGCGAAATTGTAATTACGACGCAATTATCTTTTATTACATCCCCAGAAATGTATTCTAATAGCTACATTTTTAGAAACACGAAATAATAATTACGAGGCTCGTACTAATAAGCGTACGAGATATTCAAGCCAGTAACGATGCGGGAATGTTAAATATGTATTATGTATACAGATTTTTGTGACGAGAACTCGATCCTGTTATTCGACTAACGAAGGCAAGGGTATCCCTTGATTATTAAAACGAACTTGGAGCCACCCACGGCTCCACCCGGGTGTTAATTGGGCCCCCGTAGACAATACTAATAAGGCCCGTCCGCGCCTCTATCTGTCTAATTAAACGCGAAACTTGAGAGTAGCACCCTCGGCGACGAGAGCCTGTTTGCCGAGCCTCCTGAATACACTGTAATAATACCAGCTAAGCGTGTTTGAGTGCCTCTTTTTCGGATCTCTGTAAGCCCGCGTTTAATTAGCAGTATTATGCGTCTGAGTGTCGAGTCTCGGCTTGTTTAATTAAGCCAAGTCAGTAACAACAAGCCATTAGCGCTATTCTCATTGAAATGTATTTAAATATTATTGACGAGTTGGGTATGATTATAATATTGTCTTTTACAAAACTCTGCAACTCTTGTAATTTAATATAAATTTATATCATACTAAATTTAATATTACTTTAAAATTACATTTAGGATTTCTCAATTTCAATTATTTATATAGGATATAATTACGTAAGCATACATTGCGACTAGTTGAGCGGGTGGTTGGGTCGGATGTCCAAATGTTTTAGAAGGTCTTCCGCTGTTGATCCTAATTACAGATAACGAGTGAGGAGCCCGTCTCATCTCGTTTGACTTTCGTGAATGCTCAAGCTGGTCCTGTGTAAGCACGAACGGGAAGTAATAACATGATAGTGGTGAACTATTACGTAATGGGTCACGGTATTTTTATATGTGATATAAAGATTTAGGGACTCTATTAAATGATATTTTTGCTGCACGTCCAATTTAAACATGTACCAAAGAAGTTTTTTATATCTAACAGTAAAGCTATTGCCATTAGCAAATATATATTTAACTACCAAATAGCTTCGTTTCTTAATGATAACGACACGTTCAAACAAATAAATATTTCGGCTTTAAACTCTTGAGAAGCTTCGAGTAAATGTTATCACAATTTTATTATAGTATTATTAATATCATTTGTGCGTTTGTATAAAACAGATTATGTCAAAATTATTGGTCAATATTTATTTATGATTTCATATGAAAAATATATAAATTATAAATATATATTAGTATAATTAAATTAATAATCTTGTTATGTAAAATTCAAATCATCTCGTTATGCACACTTACATAACAAGATGATTTGGGTACAGTTCTTCTATTTTCAATAAAAAAAACGTAACGTATATTGATAGTTAAAAAACAAAAATATACATATATTGATAAATTATTTTTCTTTATTTATTTGTAAGTGTGTTGCTAATTGTGTACGTAAGTCTTATCGATATGCAAATCAACGTTGAGCAATATGATTAATTGGCTTTAACACAACAGCGCGTGGATAGCGTAAGATTATTAATTGGAATTACATTTATTTGCATATTATTAATTAAGTTAAACTTGTCGAGGTCTGTCGTGACGCCGGGACGCAAGCGAACGGCAGTAAACGCGACGGGCTGTGGGTTTGATCCTCACTCGAGAAACTTTTGTATTTAATATTTAATATTTCTTTGTTTTGATAACAAAGGCAAAACGCGGTGTTGGGTTCCGCCAATTAATATACAATGCCTCAAATTGGGCAGAAAGTGGGGAATAGAGTGTGTTAAAAATGGACCCCCAAGTTCACCCTACTTTGCTTGCCATGTGCGGAATACAGCGTGAGGTTGTATATTAGACTTGCTAATTGTTGGTCGTGGGGACGCATTATATGTACCATTCTCAATATATAATACTCTCAATATTGTTTTTTTAACCATACAAATTATATGTCAAATTACTTTAAAATATTTGTTGGTTATATATTATAATTAATATGCCATCAATAATAAAAATTTAAACTATTCTATCGTGTATAGCTAACATATTATCATTACGATACTATTCAAATAGTAAATTAAGGCATTAGGTATATTATTAGAAAGTATTTAAGAATAAAATTTATAAGGATAATCAATCTTTTGCTCTGTACAAACGACAGCTCAAACCATGTCAACACAATTAACATGTAAATAAATCTTTCAGAGACCCCAATAAAGTTAATGAATCGAGCGGGTATTAAGTTTTGTTAGCTTCTTTCTTAATAAGCCAATTGCTGTCAGCCAAAGCTCGCCTACACGGCGACTCGACTTATTCAGAATACACTCCGTCGCAATCCCACGATTGATTCTAATTAACGATAGCAGTATTTATTGGAGCAGTTCGCAAACGTACCTAATTGATTTCACTGCTATGCCATCGCATAGACATAAATAGACACCAGTGAGTACTGTTTACTGTCCATCAATTAATATTTAACGAAGCAATATCTGTTTCCCTTTACTTTACCGTCTATAAAGGTAAAATTTTGTACTTAATAGAGACTTAGAAATCTCTAAAAATACATAATCGCCTAATCGTCTTTGACATGGTCAATCTCATTACACATATTGTTATTTATTGTAAATTGGCCCCATGTAACGCAACAATAACTCAAAATGCATTATTTCTGTTATGTTTATGTATAGATAGCACAACGAGTATATTATTGTACAGTAAACAAAAAATATAATTGTAGATATATTATTTTCAAAGTATCTAAAGAGTGTAGTATATATTATAATTTACATATGTAATTATTTACATATATAGCTAAAGTATCCTATTCTAATTAGGTTACGCTTCATCTCCCTCGTAATCCACCTGTCCGCTAATTAATACAGCTGAATAAACAACCTCACGGCAAATGGAATGAGGGCTAGCAATTCTACGTAATTCACCATTACCGTGCATAGTTCATTTAATACATTTGATATTAACGACTTAAATAATAACAAATTTACTATTTACGTGTATTTTAATTTATTGTTGTTAATTCATTATTATTTTTATATAATTTAATTCAATAACAATAACGTGACATTTATATATATTTGTACACCATGCAATAAGCGCCAATCTGTCATAATACAAAAAAATATACAATAAAGTTTAAGTGTAATGAATTTCAAATTAAAATGTACAATCAGATCCAAAGAGTTGAATTAAAATTTAGCAAATAGGCAAAAAAATAACATAGTTTTAAAATAAATATATGTGTCTTTTTTCCAAACAGACTACCAATTGATATCGTAGTTTTGTGGAGATGGCTCAGCATTCACTCATTTATACTCAATCTGAAAATCGTCATTCTACAGTAGAGGAAGGGAGAAATTTTAGCAGGCTCGCAGGGTTTTCCATTAAGTAGAGGTTTTACGCTACCAACTTGTGGACGCGTGAATTTAACACTTAACGACGGTTATTATTGATAATTATCCATAAAACTTAATGTTAATTAGTACATATTAAAATATAAACAAACACAATGGGGCAATAGGGCTTTTATTGTACAAAAGTGTTAAAGGGCCTCTATGCCCTTTCTCAATTCTGATCCCTTGAAAATTCGAGACAAATATTTGTTTATCTAGAGATATATAAAATTTGAGTTAAATAGATATGAAAATGTTATTATTGTGTCGTATTGACAGAGCATTCACAGTTTGTATTTTTGCAAACGTTATTTTTAGAAAATCTATCTATGCCTAGAATATATTTAATTATATTTAATAATATTTTACACTTTATGACAAAATGCTTATTGTAATATGATTAATTATGATTCTACTTAGATTTAAAAAATCAATAACATCACGTGAAGATGAGGCAAAACATTATAATTAGATCATTAAAACGAGTGACACGGATTTTTTAGCACGTCGTTTTATTATATTTTATTACACTTTATAACAAGTATTATATTACACTTGAAAAAAAAACATACTTATAACTACACAAAAACTGATACTCTGTTATACGTAGGTACATTGTAAATTATAACTAGACATCTAATATTATACAGAAAATACGCATATTTAAAACTACGTAGATACTAAAAATCAAATATATAATTTTAAAGTAACTGTGACGTCAGATTACAAAATTAACTATTATTGAAGTATAATACAGAGTGTATTGCATCCTGCATTCGGACAATGACGACTGAATCTTACAAAAAATCTATCATTCTTATAATTGCATGGACGAAATTTCTATTTGTAAGATGAAATGATTGATATTGTAAGAATTTATAAATATGCGTATTAAAATATTTTGATATTTTTATGTCAGAGTACAATTTTAAATAATGTTCGGTTAACTCTGAACGATACTAACATTGCATTTTTGCAACTTCATTTGTTTATAGGCTATTTTTTTTTTTTGCAACTTTGAAGCTTGAGAGCCATCACTGGCAATCTTCACCAAAACCCCAAAATTGGGCAAGAGCGACTGATTGTTATTAACTGTCCTATGTAGTTAAATCTTAAAAATGCAATAGAACCAAACAAGATACGTACGTAGATATACTACGTTTGGTACGTAACGATAAATATATCTGGTTTTAACTGGTAACCAAACAAGATACGTACGTAGATATACTACGTTTGGTACGTAACGATAAATATATCTGGTTTTCGGATATAGGGAAGTTATAATTCAAAAAATGACCTAATCGCATAGAAAAAGCATATACAATATCTTATTTAAGCGTTGATTTTAGATATTAACAAAATAAATTTAAAGATGATTCTGAAATGTTTCAACTACTCTGTGACCTGAAACGAAGACGTTCTGTAGAAGTGGTCTCGCTACTCTCGTGCTCTTAAATCACTACCTAGGTCCTCCGTTTTATTTTACATACATATTTTCATTTATATGTGTGCCATATGTACCTATCCCATTTTCGTAAATCTCAAATAACAATGTAACTTCCGTAAATATATGATAAAAAAAATAACACCTAAGTAGTGATATCGACATAAAAATATTATACTAATGTAATAGAAATTATAACTAATTAAATCATATTGTATTCAATATAAGATTGTACTTCTGTACATGTGGGTAATTAAACCCAAGCATCGTAATGAGAGGCCGTTGCGCACACTAATTAGGCTCCATCGCTCCAGAAACTGTACACCTAACTCTTCCAATTAGTAGTTAGCTACATCACAATTTAGTACAACTTTACAATGCAGAAAAAATCCTTTAATGTGTAACACTCGGATAATAATCCCAATTTAAAATCTCTATAAAAAGTACAGAATGAATAGACGATAGTACATATTATACTTGATCATTACTAAAAATATTTTTCTAAATAAAAATTGTCTTGGTATACTCCTTTCAGCAGTTCATTAGATTAAAAGTACATTACCCATATGGAATAATACTCTGTGAAATTAGTTTTCGTAACCATTTCTCCTCCATAAATATAATTGCGTTCCACTTATTGCCCATAAAAGGAAAGGAACGTGCGAACGGCCCTGTTGCAAAATTGTACAAAAGGAAAGTAATATTAGGTGGAAGTGGAAGCAGTGCTATCCCGGGCATGTTTCGGTGACTGGAGCGGGCTTTCAGATAAATTATTTATCAACTGTATAGCAATTTTCTTTATGACTCCTCCGACGGAGCAGAGCAATTTACTTGTGAAAGAGATGCGTAAACTTGCAAGGACGCCTAAATTGAATGTGGAATATCCAAGACGGTAAAGATTTCAATAACGATTAAATATTACAACATGAACTATATTCTAATGTAAATATTAAATTATGTTTCAATCCATTCCGATGCATGGCGTAAACGAAATGCGAAAAACGGGGCGTATTCAATATCCGTAATTGTAAATTAATTAATTAAATTGACTAGCAGATCATGAATCCACCGTTTTTTTAAACGCAACCATACGAAGATTGCTTGGATCGTTTTTTTCCAAACAGAATCGCAATCCGCGGCCGCTAGTGTGTGCGGAAATTTTACTCATGTCGGGAGCATTTAACGAGCCTTCGCCTAACGAACAGTTCACGGGTAGCGTTCATTTTTAATTGTTTCATCGATTCAAACAATGAACAATCGAATGGCTATGAAACCCCACAAGAACTTAACAATAGTCCTCAATGTGCATTTAATCATACGAAACTAAAAATAAATTTAGCTACTATGAACTTTTTACAGTAACTTTACTTAATGATGAAGTGTCAATCTTAAAGTTAAATTAGAAAAGACAAAAAAATATAGATAATGGATTTTGAGGCCTGTCGTGGCGCAGCGGCACTTGAGTGTGACTGTAACCGACAGGTTCTGGGTTCGATCCCCAGTCGAGGAAATGAAATATTTAATATTTTCAATTTTCAATTTAAATGTTTTATTTCTTCGCTCTGGTAATAAGGCAAAGCGCGGCGTTGAGTTCCGCCACTCAACACGCAATGCTTCAAATTCGGCGGAAAGTGGGGAACGGAAGTGAAACGGAGTAACACTAGGTTCCCGAGTTCCCTCTCCCTACCCTGCCTCGTGCGGGATACAGCGTGAAGCTGAGTGAGTGAGTGAGTTATGGATTTTACCGATCAAATTTTGATCGATCTGTCTGCTTGTGAATAAGGACAAGAAAATATATAATATAAATAAATATGATGGTGTAATTCAAGCGGACGAAACCACGAATGGATCTCTAGTATTTAATATGTTCTATCCATCTCTCTAGTGACGAGACGAAACGCGTTGAACATAGTGTCTAAGGTTACCTCTGCATACCGTTACTACCTGTGTGCAACAGAGTAATGCTATAAAAAAGTATATATGTAAGCAATAGCTTGGTGAAACCAGGAACTGTTACTTATGGGTGTTAAATTAAAAAAAATTCCATAATGTTGCACTGCAATATATATAAAATACTTAACCGATAGAATGTTTATATTAAGTCTGAAGATAGATACGATAATAATAATATAATAAGCAAAAATTTAATTACTAAATTTAATTTTGTAATCACACTCTAAGATAAATAATATAAATGATATTTTTGTAATAATCTCACTTCGGGACAGTTCCCAAATAAATCTTAATAGATTAACGATACCCCAATAGTAAATAAGTGATAATGACCGTTTGACCGCGCTTAGTCGCGCTGTCTCAAACAAAAGTGAATCACATTTGGCTTGCCGAGCAGACAGCTTTATAAATAACGTTCGGAAACAAATTTCTCCTTATATTTTAATTAAATAATTTGAAAACAAGCTTAGAGATAGTTTGGCAAGCACTGAGACAAGGATATAAGACTGGTACCGATAGCGCCACGCAGCATCATTCGTACGTTTAGCTTTTATCATAATTTAAGTTTTCCATTAGCCGTAATTGACGCGAACATCGTTCGTCGCTTACGGCCGCCTCGTATCGTTGCTACGATTGTTATTTTTAGATAGATAAATATTTCCTATTTTCAAAAGGTTTTCAAACCTCATACCATCTTAATTGACAATCTGTTAATAATTAATAAGAATTATAGCACATTGCTTTTATCTTAATGTTGCTTTTAACGGGACATTTGTATTCGAGAGTCCATTTCGATATAATTTTCAACAGCAAAACTGTCTCGCTAATGGAGAAATATCGTGTAATTTACTATTAATATGAATAATTCAGCTGATATTTCTCTTTCCAGTAAAATAATTACTTATTATCAATTGTGAAGATTACATAAATTTATAGAATAAAAATCTATTAGTCGTAAGGTCAAGAACGACTTTTCGTCAAGGGAAAACGAGGCATAAAAGCACCATCCGGTTAGCTATTAGCAATACGAAGGTACTTATAAGTTTCAGCGGGATCTCACTAAAACGACTATAACTACACAATACAAATTATTAAGAGTGCTCGGCGTCACGGGACCGCTTTCAGAAGTAATGAATTAGAAAAGTTGCGCAGCACTCACGCGGATTGAGCCGCGCGGCTCGGCGTCGGCGCGCCACTCGCTACAACATTACTTTAATTAAATCTATTTGAACAACAAACTTTAATTAAATTTCATCCAGCAGTTAGGCGTCGCGGAGGAATAATCGCGCAATTAGAGCGGCCGTGAGCGTCGCCTTACACGCTCCGAGTTAATTAACACACTTTGGCGACCTATCCGACGCGACTTACTGTATTAACACGCCTGTGCCGGCTTCGAACGCCAACATAAAAAGACAATATAATTATCGATTATATCAAAACAATTACCACTTATCTTCTGTTTCTTATTATATCTTTTGACTCCTAATGTTTAATATAATATAATAAATTTAAAAGTGATTCAGATAAGGTGCTTATAGAAAATTTTGCAATACTATACTTTGCTTTGGTTTATTTATTATGTAGCCTTCGCCGGTCGACTTATTCGATTAATACTCTTGGGACACAATGGCTCGCCGCTTAGTGTTGTGTGTAAGGTTTTCATTGTACAACTTTAATTGTTTTCCAGACATGTGAGTTTAAGCTATATACATACATTTAAACTTTGTCGTTGAGATTATAACTGTAATATATTATTATTTTTCAGTTTCTGTACCTCAAAATGAGCAAACAGAACCTTTATAAGATTAGTTTATTGTCTGTCTGTTAGTCTGTTACAACATTTATTTCGATCTTGGGGTGGTATCAAGTTGATATTTAGTATTTAGTATTTAGATTCATCTATTCGCTGTCATCAAAACCGACAAAGCATTGCCTCAAACTGTCAGTTATTTAAATTTTATTTTATTAAAAAAAATCATAAAATTGTCACAAACTTAAGTTTTTCAACTTTGCCCGTCGCGAAATAATAGCCTATGTTATTTTTATCAACAAAACATATTTGTAACAATATATATTTTTTTCTTAACATTAGTATTAATTTGACTTTATCCTGTCGCTCCTCATTTTTATCAGTTAAAAAGGTAAGAAAAATATATTAATCATAAAAAAAAATATTAGTTATTGCAGTTATACTTCTCTAGGCGAATTATGAAAAATTAATGAGAGTTAAATTTTAAGATTCAGTCACACAAAAATTTACAGTATGAATTTGCAGCGGTTGCAGTCGTATGATGTTGCAGCGGTCGTCTCTGTTCACTGTTTTCACATTCGTGGTATTTATCCACATATTTCTCCTGAATACATTCACACACGGGTTGTAGGTATATATGTAGATTGCGATTTATAGCTGTGCTGATAAAAATATATTCAGTTGATTTAAATTCAAAATTTTGATTAATATATTTACTATTCGTAAATATTAGAAATTGTGTTTATAGACTTTTTCAAGTGGTCCAAAATAAATGAGTTGAATTTTTTATTGATATAAATTAATATAATATTATTGATATATATTACATATTATTATTTAATACCATTAATACTAAATATATAATAGTTCATTATAATTTATTATTTGCAAACAATTAAAAACTATTTTTTAATGATGCCAAAGCAGTAGGTATAACTTCTCACGTGCGTACATAAGTACCTACACCCATTTCATTTTTTTTTTAAATGAGTAAGGGTTTCAATTGTTGTATTCGGAATGTTTAAAATATGTATGTACATCAATAAATATACATGAAAGCCCATTGTTAATATTAAATAAGGTTCCGTAAAAATAAACATGATGTAACATCTTACAATCATCTCCCAAACCATTAGCTGGGTCAGAGTTGTATTAACATTTTATTATATGAATAGGGTATATAAATAAAGGCAAAAACTGACAGAATCCATTAAAAGTGTTGCCCGAGACGTCGACTATGGACATACATTAGACCACTTAACTCCATTTCACTTCTCGTCTCTATTGGTACACAAGTAGGTGGTAAAACTCATTTGTTAAAACTTCTTATACATTAATACATAAACTTTTCCTTATAAGCTTATAAGGCTGTTATTTTGTGTGTAATATTAATTCTTGATATGTTTAAACAACGTTTTCATAGCGCGAATAAACAATATATATAATTACGTAATATGTGGATTGTATACTGGATAATAACGTCAAATGTGGAATAATGTATGGATGTACATACGTGTTAATTTTAGTTATATCTATTGAATCTCTCTATCTATAAAAATGGAAACTACATACTTCTTCTTCTTCTTCTTCCTGGCAATAGTCCCGGCTTGCTGTGCCAGGGTCTGCCTTCCTACCAAGCCTACTCCACTTTGTACGATCTTTTACGTCCTCGGTGGTTAGACCATTGGCTCTCATGTCCTGCATCACGACATCCAACCAGCGCTTCCTTGGGCGTCCGGGAGGTCTCACTCCAGAGACAGACACATCCAGGCACTTGCGTCCGACATAGTTCCTAGGCCGGCGCGCAACGTGACCATACCACCTCAGGCGACACGGACTCCAAGACTACCTCGAATGAATGTATTACGTATGCGATCAGACTGCTTTTAGTTTAAGACCGCCGTTCTCAAGCGTACCATCCCAGAGGTTCACTTTACGCTCTAGCATCAGCCGGTTCTCTTCAATGAGTGCTATGTCATCGGCATACATCATCAGCCACGGAGGTTGGTCTTGGATGTGAGCCGAGACAATATCTAGCACTACAATGAATAAGAATAAGAATGGGCTGAGCTGACCCGTGGTGAACCCCTACTGTAATCTGTAAAGGTATGGTGTCGCCAACAGCAGTCCTAACCATGGAAGCGGAATTGTGATACATATCTTTGATAATCTCAATATAAGCCTCAGGGATCCCTTTCAAACGCAATGCCCACCAGATACACTGACGAGGCACACAGTCAAAGGCCTTTTGCAGATCTAAAAAAGCCACATGCAGAGCTCTCCTTTTTTCCCTGTATGCCTCCATCAAAGTTCTGAGGGCAAAAATGGTGTCCATAGTACCCGATCCAGGCTGAAATCCATATTGAGACTCAGAGACAGTACACTTTCGGCTCGAAGAGCTTCATGGTGTGACTCATATCATTAAAATAGGAGTAATGAAACTAAGTCACTGGTGTGGCATCTTTCCAGTGTTCAAGATATGATTAAAAAGTTCAGTAAGTATGAGCACACAAAGAGAGCCCAACGATTTCCACGCTTCGATCGGAATTTCGTCAGGCTCCACCGCTTTTCCATTCCTCATGCGTAGAAGGCAATTCCGAGTTTCGTCAAAGGTTATTGGGGCAACAAGTCCGAGGTTAGGCGGTGGGTCATAATGAAGACTGCACGAATGCTGAGTGTTCAGCAGCTCCTGGAAATAGCTTCTCCATCTCCCCTTCACAGAAGCGTGATTACAGAGCAACGTGCCCTAGGAATCTTTGACGCAAAGCGACGCAAGATATCGTCTTACATCGCTTTATCCCGGCCACGGGCCAGTTTGTATATGAGCTTCTGCCCCTCCACAGTTTCAAGTTTATCATCTAATGGTGATAAACTCTCACTGCGGGCTCTGGCTACAGCTTTTTTGCTGGCACGTTTTGCTACTATGTACTCCAGTATGTCTTCAGGAGAGTTGGATTTCTGCCACTTCTTAAAGGCAGCCTTCTCTTCACGAATCACCTCCTGCACCTTGTCATTCCACCACCATGTCTCCCTGTCGATGACACGTCCTCCCTTAGAAACGCCAAGAAATCGTCTGCCTGCCGCAATGATTGCCAATTGAGCTCGATTCCAAGCATCCTGAGCAGTCTCGGTGTTAGTCGTAAGATTTCGACTTTTTGCCTCTGCCAGGAAGTCGGTCTGCATCGGTCCATTCAGCAACCACCACTTGATCCGAGGCCTATGTTTCTCGGCTACCTTCTTCTTTGGAGTGACGTTAAAGTCCATGACAAGAAGACGATGTTGGGCCGTCAAGCTTTCACCTTACAGTTAGTAAACCTACCCATATGACACCGTCTGGTCAACAAGTAATCAATTTGCGTTGAGTGGGACCCACTTTTATACGTGATAAGGTCCCGAGGATTCTTTTGGAAGAATGTGTTCATAACGGCCAGATCAGACGCAATACCGGTTCTTAGAATATTTTCGCCCTCTGTATTGCGAAGACCGTGTCCAAAACCACAGTGAAGAGTTCATACGAGTCTGCAGCCTTACCGACGTGGCCGTTTAAGTCCCCCCCAACTAGGATTACTTCGGTAGACGGTATAGCAAGTAGAACCTCTTCATGCTGCTCCCAAAATGACTCCTTTTCGGCCGTGCCACAGCCCGCTTGGGGAGCGTAGGCACTGACTAAGTTTGTGGTAACTCCCTCAATCAGTACCTTTATCCGCAACAAGCGATCGCAGCGACGGTCAACTTCGAGGAGTCCATTCTGAAGCTCTTCAGAAATCACTACCGGCACACCGTTTTTACCAGAAGGTGACCCAGTGTATATAAGCCGAAAACCCTGTCCCTGTTTCTGCAGGAGACTCGCTGGAAGGGCAATAAGTCCCGTAACATCACGGGACTTATTGCCCTTCCAGCGAGTTTCCTGGAGGAAAGCGCACTGGACCCGACGTCTCGTGAGTACATCTGCAAGTTCTCTGCATCGTCCGGTAAGAGCGTCAATATTCCACGTTGCAAAGCGGAGTTTTGTAGTTAGTCTGGGTACTCGTGTCTTTAGCCGACGCGAGACGAAAACTCCGCTTAGCTAAATAGATATTTACGAAAAATATGAAAATTACATTTTGTATGTACAAAAAGTATATAAAAAAATTATAATATAGTAAAAGTAAACAAGTAAAATATAGTAATTCAATGAAGAAGATCATTATTTATTTAAAGTAATGTGTCTAGGATAAAGTGATTTTATACACATGTCCTTAAATTAAAAATGTGGATAAATGCACTCTTTTAAATGTTTTTAACTTTTTTCAGAAGAGTGTAGTGTTTTCAAAAATTTTTACCAAATTAAATTTTTCTGATAGTATCAAGGATGTGTGTTAGGCATAATAATATCAGCAAAAATTAGAAACGGAGACAAGAAGGAAAATGAAAATGCATATCCTTTCTGTAATTTAACATACTTAATAAAGTATGTTTAAATACAAAAAGGATATGCGAAGTCGAATTGGGAGCTAATTAAGTTGAGCTCGAAAATGGGAGATACAAACAAACAAGATATTCATTAAGACGTAAACAGTTTAGATATTTTAGACCGTTACATTTTTATTTTTTTGCAATGAATACTTATCTACTTTTTAAACTACTACAGCATTTCTCTTATTTCGAGAGAATAAAAAAAGTTTTGAAGAAAAATCGGTTGTAAGCTGATATTAAGATGTACTAAAACTTAAAGGTTCAATTATAAATTGTAATCTTAAGATAAAAGTTAAAATAATAAATTTTATGCCAATAAAAATAAAATTTCTTTATGATTTGGCCGAACACATTAGCAAAACAATATTAATGTATTTTATTTCATTTAATTCGTTTCCATAATGGGCTGCATGCGAAATTATAAAAAAATTAAGTAACAAATACTTAAAATGGTCTTATATCTTTTCCACTGCCTTAATTTATGGACCATAAAAACTATTTATGTAGCTTTTTAATGACAAGACCGTTTCCTTTATATAAATTATTCAATTGTTGTAATGAACATTAAAAGAAATCTATGTTAAACATATTAAACAAATTTTACGAGCAATGGTCAATTATAACGCAAAATTGTGTGTAAGCTGTCGATGTACTTAAATACATTAAGGTGTAATGTGATTACTTTAAAACTTTTTAAACCGAGCACCGTCTTTATTTAAACTCTGGTAGTTGTATACTACTACTCAGCGACATGACCCTCCTACACTCTCTGTAATTAATAGTAATTAATCTAATTATATATCAATGAAAAGCGCTGTATTCATGTGTTTTATGGTTTTATAATCATGAGGTTTAGTAAAAAATATGTGACTATGTGACTTTAACATTTATAAGGTGACTAGTATGCGGTGCGGACGAGTTAATGATGCGACGCGGGCACATTAACGACGCGGCGCGACAATTTTAATCGCTCGTTCCATAAACATAATTAATATACTGAATTTACTGAGATAGCTGCAGTAAACGTTAAAAATAATTTCAATATTGAGTTTGTAGAGTAATTCCGTATTTTAGCAACACGACTTCTTATTTATGTGAGTTCAAATTCAAATATTGTATTTTAAATAAGAAGTTACAAGCTTCCTTTTTTGAATAGTAAGAAATTTACCACCGGTTCACGTTACTATAACAGACGAGAGAAGATCCGGCGCAAGAAACTCAGCGGGATATTTCTTTTTTTTTTTTTTCATTAACATTTTATTCTATTAACGAATATATTTAATTAATGAGGCCACGCTGTCGTGGCAGGTTATTGATTCGATTCCCATTCGAGGAAATGAAATAGTTAATATTTTCAAATTAAATATTTAATGTTTTCATTTTTTGGTTCTGGTTACAAGGTAATGCGCGCCGTTGAGTTCCGCCGCTCATTACGCAATGTTTCAAATTTAGCGAAAGTTGTATATTGGTAGTGGAAGCGGAGTATCTTAATACTAGGTTTCCAAGTTCCGTCTGCCTTTCCTACCGTGGAGAGGATTTCATTACAAGTCTGCTTAAACATTTCTTTATATTTCAATTTACTTTCTCAGCCACACATATATAAACACCCGAGTGTATATTGGCTCTAGAACCTTAACCTTAACAGTCAGAATTAGTAACATATCTATTTTTGTTTAGTTAAAATTCTGTATAGATTTTGTTTAAATTATCAAAATAAAAATGTAAATACATAAAATAATTGCCCTTATTATAGAAAGCCTAAAGGAATTAGCATTTAAAGCTGTAATTTTGCCTTAAAGATGTTATCTCCAACAGATAACAGTAAAATCGAATGAAAAGTAGCTAATTAAATCGGATCAAAAGGAATTACCACATTTCTGAGTTGAATATGGCAAGAACCCGTTTAAACAGCTGCGCTATATCCTTAGAAGGTAGAATGCATAAAAACTCTTTCAACAATAAGTAGGTGCTTCAATAAAGTAAACGGTGCCTAATTTGTATTCAACGGCTCTAGATTGATACCTCTATTTTTTCTAGAATTAACTGGACTACATACATACACACATATATATAATATATAATATATATATATATATATATATATATATATATATATATATATATATATATATATATATATATATATATATATATATATATATATATATATATATATATATATATATTTTCTTAAATTTTTTATACACAACTATTTATTACAAATATTTGGACATAACAAAACTTAAGAAAACACATTAATAAAAATATAATTCACGAATACAAAAAATATATAAAAATGATTACAAATTTTATGAAAAAGTTATAAAAAATCCAATTAGTCAACTATCGTTTTCATTTAATGAGGGCCAAAACCGTCCAATAAATGTACCAATTTTGACCAAATACGGTAAAACCCTTGACGAACACTCCTTTTTCCAATAATGATACGTCGAATTAAATACTGCACATTTTATTGGTTTTTTTTAAGTTCTTTGCAATGGAACTCCTTCCGAAAAGCAAAAGGCTATTTCAATCTCGTTAGACACAGTGATGCACAAAAACCAGGCATTCACGATGCGGGACATTTGTGCGGCGCATACGACGGATACGACGTGCGCGCATTTTCTAATGAATTTAGATCAAAAGAAAAAAATCCCGCAATGTTTCAACCGGTGCTGTTGAGTTTCTTATTAGAAATAATCGTATTAATGTGGGCGCTTTGAAACAGCAATCGATTTCTGGATCAGTTTTTTGTCGTTCAACAGTAGAAATTCGATGTATCGTTTCCATTTATAGTTTTGAATTCGTAATTATTATCGATTCTTGAAATTGAAGAATATTAGTATGAACTTATTATTTAAAAGTTTTCTTTTGTTATTTGTGATGGTTAAATATTAAATTACTACTTGAATATATTTGTATTAGTTCAGAAATGCAAAAGTAAATTAGTACCTAATATTTTAATGAAATGGTAACTCTATTCATATATATTTTATATATTGCTTGTGCTAACCAATATATAAATATTCCACAAATTATCTCTGATACCCACTGGTATCACTTTGTGCGAGTCGAAGTACTTGTTTAAAATTTACATATCAAAAATATGTATATTATATTATATTTATATTTTAAACAAGTCAAAATTACCCGTATTTTAATCTGAAAGTTACTGATTTAAAAAACTTTATTAGAACTACAGTGATGTGGTCAGAACATGATTTATCTGTTTAAGAGCGTTATTGGGTTTGAGTTTTCATTTTGAAGCACTACTCAACTGATCCCTGTCTTTAAAGTATTCTGATTGAAAATAAAGATGTTCTTTTTTAATATACCACAAATAATTATCAAGTGAAAATAACAGAAAATCTATCTTTTGTCTTTCTGTTTATACAAATAAAAATAATTAATATTAAGATAAGCAGACAAACCAAAAAAATAGTACACTTCCGTAAAGTTAGGTGATTAATAACTACCAAGTTATTTCAATATTGAAAAATAAAAAAAAATATCGTATTCTTTATTGCTTCGTCATATTTGCCTATTATAATATTTGTATGGAACTCCACTTAAAAATAATTTAAGATTCACAATTTGAAAAAGCTTAGATATGTATATACTCGTATAAAAATTATAAATGCAGACAAGTTCATGTACATACATACTAAGTTTTATACACAATTATCGTTAAAAGGACTTCTACAAAAGTATCTGGCAAATAAATAAAGAGTGCAGAATGAACGGCGGGCAACGCCGCGCATGATTAGCGGTAGATGGTCGCGAGGGCGGGTGGCTGATTGCTTGCCCAATTGGGTCTTATCCACCCGCACATGGGAAATATTTTTAATCAACACCTCCATTGAACTTACGAGCGGTCGTACGTGAGCTGGAGCACCAGGGACGTACTTGTTATCATGTAAATAAATCATAATTTACATTCATATTTTGTATGGAAGATATCTTAATTGTATAATTTTTACTAAGAATTTTTATATTACTTTTTAAAATTTTTAATGCCAATCCAATGAACATAAATATAGAATTTAGTTATTAATATGGAAATGAATTTAAAATGTTTACCGGAGAAGATTTATTTCTATTTTTTAGGATAGTCAAGAACATTTGTGCGTATGTGTGTGTATTTTAAATTGTATTATGCTAGATTCAGTCCTGTTTCAGTGGAGGTAAACTAAGCGGGTGGCAGTGGGTCGGTACTTGATTGGCCCTATGAATGAGAGTAGATTGCATCGCCGACCTCTCACTATACACTCGTTTCTGACCACGCATCTTTCCGCGCTTCTCACATTTGCACCGCACTTCTATCGCCTATAGATCAACAACCATCCGTAGAATTTGATTTTACTATAATAAAACAGCCAGCATAGTAATTCTTTATATAAATCATATTGCTAGTATATCATATACCTATTTTGACTGTATATAAACAAAATATTACATGAGATACGTATTGGAATATTTTTATTTTTACTGCTAATAAAATACAGTTCGCATACACGTATTTACCTATAAAATTTCATTTCATATGACCCATATAAATGTAAGTCACGTTTTCAATAACCTTCAGTTTTAGCTTCATAATTTTAACCCGTGCTGATATGAGACTTCATTTTGTTATGAAATTCGCTACTGAAACATACCGCGGAGCAATATAAGGGAGGTTTATATGATAAACGCTTTATGTTACTAAGCCGGCTAATATTACACTATTAGGCCGTGATAGAACTAATTCAAATGCGTCCATTTTCTCTTAGCCAGTTACGGAAGAGCGGCCTGCTTGCCTCGAACATGTCATAATCAGCAGCCAACTGAGCTTCTGAAGCTCGCGCCGACTTCGCTCGTATTATTAACGATGTGTATTGTAATCACGCGGCGGGCGATCGCCTCCGCCGAAGGTAGGGCGGTATTAAATTCCGACAGCTACGTGATAAATCGAAATTGGAAAAGTTTAATAATGTTCGGTTGCTCCAAAAGCAATAAAACCGTTTATAAACGGGCACAAGCGAACTAGACGGGCAACAGGGACGCCCGCCTTCGAGCCTTTTAGGGACTCTTAGGTGGGACCGTTTTGCCTTACGAGCTCCAAATTGATTTTAGGTGTATTCAGATTAGACGACGTGTGAAGTGCTTAATTAGAGATTTGAAAATAAAAAAGAAGTTATTAATTAAATAATTGCATTGTTTAAATTTCAAAATAAAATTTTGAATTCTATAGAATGAATATAATGCAAATATATATAATTATTTGCAAACTGCAATAAAAATAAAGAAAAAACAACAACTGTTATAATTGAGTTTTTATATTCAATTTGCATTCATGTGTGACGATTTTGAAAGATTATTCTTTTTCTTGATCAATGTCTTTACTCCGTATTGATCTCGCCTTCTCTTTTATTTTAAGGCAATACCAATAGGTTATACATCTTCTATTACTCATTGAATATGATTAATAATTTTTCTACTTTCGTTTAGTATATTTCAAATTAATTCACCGAAATGCTTTATAAAGTAGATATATTAATTAACTTTTTCATATCTCTTTTCTTCTTTCGCTTATGTACATGTATGCTCTGTAGACTCACCTAGACCCCACTAATTGGACCTGTAATATATACCACGAATATAAATTTCAGTTACTTTCTCCTTTTTTCATTTTCATGAGACTTTATTTCATTCTTCTTTTATAAATTTAAAGCACTTTGAAAAACCATTATTGTTACAAAACAATGCATGTATATGGTTTTAAGCGTAAACAATTCTGGGTTCATTACGACGTGTAGGAGTACTCGTCGCCTTTGCAATTACCCTCTCCGCGGTGGTAATTATTCCATTAGCTGTGCAAATAATGATAAAGCGTTGCTTCTATACTTGCTTCAATTAATTTGTATTTTGTTAATCTGAAAAATAATTATAATGATGAGCTTGATGATTTCCTAAAGATTTATTTATAGGTAGAAGATATTCGGACACGTGCTGCCGTATCTTATTCAAACTATTTGTTTACGACATTTTGTGGGTTCGATTCGAATTCGAGGAAATGAAATATTCAACATTTTACATTTACTCGAGGTTTTCTTAGATAAAGGCACGCAACGCTTCAACTCCGCGTTAGGTGAGAGACGGAAGTGTCTTAACGGGAACGGAATATTATAACACTAAATTTGAATGTTTCCTCTGCCTACCCACCCTGTTGTCAGATAATCAATATAAAGCTAAAAAAATAAAATAATATTAACTAAGCATTAGGACAACGGAGAAAATTTTAAGCGCAAGAAACTTAGCAGATTTATTTTTTACCATAATAAGCAATACGAAGAATAATATTATTAACATATTTAAATTACGTCTATACAAAACTCCTGTTTTTAATTATAAATTTAATTTGGTTATGATAAATCTATGGAAATTTTTACCTCCAGCTCCAACCCTCTGCAGCGGTAAGGGTAGAGTAATTACTTCTTTTCTTTGTAATAAAAACGGATTAAACTTTACTTAGGGCGGCCTATTCATTTTGTTTACTATTCAAAACGGTTTGCGTCAGGAAAAAACTAATTTGCGCTTGCTTTTTGCATAGGCATAAGATAAAAGACTTTAAGATTTTAATTAATAACACAACTACTTTCTTGATTATATCCGGCTCTAATTAAAAAATATATATGTTTTATCCTTGTGCTAAAGAAAATAAAAATATTTGTTATCCCACGTTATACTTTCAATATTTCTAAAATACATATATTTATAATATAAATGTTAGTAGATATAGGCAGGTAAGCAAAATTTATTGAAAGTAATATTATCGAGATAGTTTTACGATATATTTTAAACACTTGTGTATGTTATCACATTGAAAATATACGTACGTAAAATAATATTTCTATATTTTAGATTTGGCAGATAGCATTAATATGTGAAAATTATATTATTATAGTTTAACATAGTCATAACGTAAAGGTCAATAATAACCAGAGAAACCTTGGCATGTTATTAAGTTCAAATTAAAATTCTGCTACGTCCCAAATTACAAAAAAAATTAGACTAGTTGTCAAATTTGAGAAATATTATCATACAATCATATAGAAATTATTAAACAAAACAAATCCAAATATCAAATCAAATCGTTGCTACCTTTATAACAAAATTTAATTTGCTACTTTAATGTTTGGGTGGACATTGATATAAATTACAGAAAGCTAGCTGTAACGCGAATTGTTCCATAAGGCCGCTAATCCGGGTCCGCGCCACAATTTGTCCAAACGGTTATGTTATTGCGGTACAAGATCCGGATACTGTGATTTCTGTTAGTAAAACTTCTTTTATCAAGCAAAATATATACATTGTTTGTTTTTGATACACATTTAAGGGATTTGTACGATTTCAATTAGGATTCAGAACCAATTGATGCTAGTTATTCTATATTTGTTTGTTGTAAAAAAATAATAGAAAAGGTTTTGCCTGAAATTACATCTACATACGTAAATAATTTTAGCAGACTAAAGGCATCAACTCAACTGGTTAAAAAGTACCTTGTTATTAATTGCTCAAGTAATTTTTATTCCACGTATGTGTATGTAGTTTTTATGATACAAATTAACCAAAAAGTATTTATGTAAAATTATGAACTTATGCAATATATGAAGTAACTATTGCATGAGCAAACAAAGTCATCTTGTTTTGGTCTCAATATCAATAGATTCAATTTGTAAGAACTGTTATGGCGCGGTCCAAGCCACCTTCTAATTTCTTACATTACCTATACGAGTAAACCAGCAATAATTCTCGTACAAATTGGGGACTTCATTAAGACATCTATTTATGTCGCGTTATTTTGTGATCATCCGACGTCTATAGAATCTATACTTTAAGTAAAATTGAAACTGATCGCTCTCTCTACAAAGGAGATATATAGGAAAAAAATAGTCGGGGCAAACCAATGGAATGTTACCCAGACCAATGATTTTTAAAATGTTTGTCTGTACGTTTGTGCACGCTTATTTCGAAAACGGCTTAGCCGATTTAAATGCAGTTCAGTTCAGTATTCGGTTTTATATTTTGGCAATTTATTTAAATCGATTCATAAATTATAAAGTGTAATGTTAATATAAAGTGATTTGTCCAAAAACAATATTTTGAAAGAACTATCTCTTTCAATTATGTGAAACATTAATTTTAAAACTTTTAAAAATAGAATTGCTATTACAACACAACATGAGTATAGATAATTAAAAAAATAATTGTGTAGTTCAAGCGGACAAAGCCGACAACGCTAGTTTGAAATAAATCGTGTTGGTGAAAATTCTCAGATTTCTCAATATTGTTTTATTATTTATTGAAATACATTAATATATTGGATATGAATTCTTATCAGTATACTTGTATTGAACAAAATATTATATAACATCACTGCGTCCTCCATTTTCTAGTCTAGATTTGTTTATTGTACGTCGTATGTCAGAATTTAGGAACGAAATGTTATCAGCGCCATAGAGCTATTTATATTATCATAAATGTTAATATTCTGACTTGTGTCATTTTATCTCATATCTTATGTATGAGTAGCCTGTTCAGTAAATATTCAATGACATTAAGTATTTTCTAAATCATTTATTATGAAAAATAACTAAATCATCCTATATTATCTTTATTTTTGTTGTGCTTAATGTGAATAAATAACATTAGCCGTATGGGTATTCGGAACTCGATCGAAGATTGTAAGAGGGATTGAAGGACAAAGACTGCGTGGAATGGGTTGCGGGGGGTTTCGACCCACGCACCACGTCCAAGCCGTAATGAGTTGAAAGCGGATACTTGTAGCGCACTCAGCGCGCGCGTGTCCGGTTACCCGCCTAATGTTGCCCGGATAAACAATGACGTCCAGCCTTTTAGCGACATTTGTGAACCCACTCAACACTAGAACATAAGCCTAAAAAGATGTCGCGTTTTCACTTAGGGGCCCTTGTGCCGCTATCAGAACTGATGAGTGCTTCTTATTAGTTGAAATTAGATCAATGGCCTTCCTTTGTGTGTTTTCTTACTAAAAGATAGTTAGAAGCTTTATAGTTTTAGTAAGCTATACTATTTGTTTTGTAAGTAATACTAGAGAAGAAAAATACCTTATAACTTACTACTAAAAATGTGACTAAAAGTAGCCGTAAAGTATATATAAAGTATTTATATATAAAGGAAAATAACATGCTTAGCCTTTGCCGTTGTAGCTCTTCATGTAATCTTATTTCACAGACACATTTATACTTTTCTTGACATTGTTTTGTTCATAATTCTAGCATCTAAACTTCAAATTCACATTGCTTTCGTAGATAGAGGTAAGGTACTTTTAAAATAAGCCATGCCTTCATGAAATTGTTTCTTGTAATAGTAAACAAAAAAGATCACACTTTTAAAATACGATAGCAGTAAGTAATCGTCGAGTCAATTGTTGTACGCTATACCTTCGTGTACCTTCGTATACCTTCGTCTCAATGGGCGCGGACGCGGCACCGTGGGCTTACACGTAGCTTACACCTACATATAACATTTATTATCTATATTAATTATGATAAAGCGCTTTAAAAAGCCCTTGAAAGCTAGATTTCATAAAAACAATAAAGATTTAAACGAAATCTTTGTCTGACTTCTAATAGTTAAAAGTATTGCAGTGTGTAAAATTATTTCTACAATAAGCACGTGATTTATAATATTATATTTACCACAATCACTACGATGGCAAATAGAATTAACTTTTAATTTAAAGGAATGATGTGCTCAAGCACTTAAGTAACTTAACTGGATATTGCTTCATATTTCGTTCGTTTAAACTATAGTATTTCAAATTGACATATTACTGTAGCATGTAAGCTCACAGGCATCACGTAAGTGCCAATGTGAAAGCCGCCCAGTCAAATGTAGAGTGACGGACCATCAACGCTAGTCCATTAGTGCTACTCATGGATTTACTCGGTTGATAACATCAATCTGACCACAATAATAAGTTATATTTTATTATATATAGTCAATATAATTTAAAACTGATTCAGATTATAATTCTTTTTATTTGAGAAAATAATTAAATCCTTTCATTTGCTTGTAAAAAGATCAAGGAAAAAATCTAAATATATAATACATAAAATTTTTTTGGAATTAAATGTATCGTATTTAATAAAATATTCTTTATTTATTTTATATCTTTAGTGGAAGTTTCTATAGCGCAAATCTTGATCTTAAGAAAATACTGGGAAAATTAGTAGGTACTCTATATATAGCTCCTCAACACTCTTTGACAATAAACTATGCATATAAATAGTTGAGTTATTTCATCCTCATATAACAAGTTAACTTATTCCGGTGATTTTTGTTTTAGTATCTGGCAAATATATATTCACGATTGAAAATACACGGCTACTTTTAAACCACAGACGGAAACATTTTATTTATATGTATAGATAACTATTTCATTTTTCACACTGTAGAATTAGAAAATGAATACTTATTGTACGTGTTAATTATAATTAAAATAGATTTTTTTTATATTTAATATTCGCTATATATTCTTTTTTTTTATTGAAAAAGGTATTAATATTACCTTATCAAACTCCTGTAAATTTATATACTGACAGTTTTTATTTGTATAAACAATTGCTTTAAATTTAAGTTATTTCAATACTAAACTAAAGCAATATGTATTTAGTAAATTCTCAAAAGCGGGTGTAGGAGGCGTCCATTATCCCGAGGTAAGGGGATCGCAAAAGCAAAGATGTTAGTCCGGCTCTCTACTCCGGCGACTTTATGACGTTATCTTTAACAGGTCCGTCCCCAAGTTGGGGTTGGCGGGTTGCACTGAAAGCACTGGTTCCTCTGTTGTGCCTGATAATTGCCTTTAATGGAAAAGTCTAGTCACTTCGCGAAGTGCATTCCAAGTTTTCGTAGTCAGATAGATATAAGTTATTTAATCTCATACAGACAAACTTAAGAGTACACCACATCCACTTATACATCATAATACGAAATAGCCGCATACAGGTTGTTTATTTTCCATATTTGTTTTTCTTTATAAATAGATACTTTCAAAAATTAAGTAAAATAGTCCTAGTACGGCCATACGAATAAGTTATCTTCATATATATATATATATATATATATATATATATATATATATATATATATATATATATATATATATATATATATATATATATATATATATATATATATATATATATAATATATATATATATATATATATATATATATATAACTATAAAGTTATCTTCATATATATATTAAATTCGTATATTTACGAAGCCGAATGAAGGAACAAGTAAAATCTAATACACTTACGAGCATCTAACAGCACATACATATTTAACACGCATATTTACCGATTGCTGTGGATCAGAGGAAGGGAGGAGGTGTACGGAGGAGGGCGGTCATTCAATGAGATTGCTTCTTGCCGCCACTCTGAAGTAATGGATCTCACCCAAATAGACTCGCTAGAGGAAACGCTATTGCGCTAGTTCATACAGATCCCCGCCTCTAAACAACGTAATGTTTAAAATCAATTTGCTGTAGAGAGTGCTCGATTGTAAATTAAAAAGAAGCAATTTAAATTAATTGATTGTATCACGCAAGTTATGATATCGTCGACGGTTTCAATTTGTCCATAGTAAAATGGGTTAATAAGTTTGCTCGTTAAATTTTATAGAGCTTGTACACACTCATTGATATTATCATATATGAACATGATTTCCAAAATTTGCTCTGGGTATTCTTTATATTTTCTAACCAAACATTAAATAAAAACACCTAGATACCACTAGTACATATATTTCTAATTTTAAAAGCATTATTTTATGACATATTTTACGTTGTAAAATACTTGATCAATTGAAATTTACAATTCACCTTTCATTAACATCATAATTTGCGTGAACTACTGTAATACATATACATAAATATATTTGCTATCGAATAAGTTTTCTGTGTACAGATACTCTTAAATGAAAACATGAACAAAGATAATAAAATATTTTCATTATTAAATGGATATCTGTTTTTAAATGTAGATAATATTAACGTCAATATGAAAAAAAAAACTCCACTAGATCAAATTATGGTGGTGACGAAACTGAGCAAACAACAAGAGGGTAAATTGAAAATGTGTGTCGTCAACACGTCTACAGCTCCTGGACGTAGTAACAGCCTGATAATGGATTGATCAGATACCATTATATTGGTATGTATACCTCCAAAACGTGCAAGCGCAAATGAAAATGGTTCAATTTACTAAATACTGCGGTGGTTTCCAATATTATTTTTTATTTAGGATTTAACTCATTTCGCTTTTGTATTATAAATTGCATACTTTTAATTAAGTATAAAAATTATAGGACCATTAATCATCGTCTCGTTCAATGAGATAATTAAGATATCTGTCATTTACACATTACTATTATATCAGTCTTTTATTATAAGTATTATAAGTATTTCAACTTGAAGTGACTCAGCTTCACGCGGTATCCCGCACATGGCAGGGTAGGCAGGCAGAGGGAATTTGGGAAGTGTTACTCCGTTCCACTTTTGTTCTACACTTTCCGCCGATAATTGAAGTTTGACATTACAAATAAAGATAGAATGCTAATTGAATCATTATTAAATGTTGTACTCATGGGGTGTACAATTACGGGATATTGAGAACCAACCACTCAATCGAATGATTTTCCTTTAATATTAATATAAATTTTAGATATAGCTATATATATCGTAAAATAGATAGATTCTATATCATATGGATTCATTTCTTTATAAACGTTAGGTTAAATACTGGCCATATATAGTAACGGCTATACAATAAAAGAATTCACTGAGGCTAGAGTCTCCAGTTCATTATCCAAATGGACTACAGCTATTTGATCCACTTATGTGATTGCCTGCAAGCATTATCTCTCCTCCACTGAATGGAAGCCATAAGTCTACCTCGTAACTCTCTCGCTTCGTACAATATTGTTACGTTCTTATATTAATACTTTTATGCACATAAGTTAAAGCTGAAAGTATTATATATTTTATTAATGTAATGGAAATATAAATTATGTTTGTTCAATCTTAAACAAAGTCTACTACAGAATATTTTTTAAAAATAGTCAATTAATTAGAGCTTGTGACAAAATATAAACAAATAAAACAACGTTTCTCATATTATTTATTTGTTTTATTTTATTTATTTAATGTAGAATTTCCCTTATCTAGTAACGGTAAAGTTCTTACATTGTATTATCGGAAAACCTACCTCCTAATTTAAAAAAAACACCAAGGATTACGTACCAATTTCAGGATTGTAGGTGAAGGAAGAGGAGCTAGTACAACTTATAATTTGACAAAAGTTAATCTACGGTTGTATGCACTTGTTCTGTAAGAAATTAACTACAAATATAACTAGGTAACAATTATTTTTCCCATAAAATACATGTATCTCTTTTTCTGTTCAGGTGTTTTCCTTTGTGTAATTTGTAAGTTCTCACTTTGTGCTCTAATTAAAATTAAGAAATAGTTTTAACAACGTCTACAGTGCTAAGAGGCCTATCGTGGCGCAGGGACACAAGCATGCTACTGTAAATGTGACCGGTTATGCGTTCGATCCCCACTTAACTTGAATTGACAAATATATATTTTCTTGTATTTAAACTTAACTGTGACTGTAACCAACAGGTTGTGGGTTCAATCCCCTCTCGAGGAAATGAAATATTTAATATTTTCAATTTAAATATTAAATGTTTTCATTTCTTCGCTCTAGTACAAGGCGAAACGTGGCGTTGAGTTCCGCCACTCAATACGCAATGCCTCAAATCGGCGGAAAGTGGGGAACGGAGGTGGAACGGATTGTCTTAACACTAGGTTCCCAAGTTCCCTCTGCCTACCCTGCCATGTGCGGGATACAGCGTGAAGCTGAGTAGAGTAGAGTAGAGTAAACTTAAAAAATATTATCTAAGTACTTTCCTTATTATTTACAAACGAAATACAAACATTAGAATTAAAGCCAAACCAAAACGGGATTGTTTAAATTAAACGAATTTGGTAATCACAATTTAACTAATTACGTAGAAATTAACAGATATAAGATAATGGCACAAAATCTTATTATGTAGGTTTTAAGTCCAAGTTAGAAGTTATAAGAAGCTATTCTTATGACTTCTTGACTTTCATTCATTTATTAATATCAGTTTTATAGCCATGGCTAAATATATTTTTATATATAGTTTATTCAATTGATATTTTCGTTTTTGATTACTAATTGTATAAAACAGTTGTAGGTTTAAAGTGTTTTAAGATCGATACAATTATATATCTGTAAATATTCAGATATCAGACAGAATTTGATATTTTTTAATATTTTTTTCAACGTATATGATCTTTTCCAGTGCTATCTCTACTAACCAGTCTAATCCGATATCTAATTTCCGGAAGTTATTATTATAGGAAATAGAGCGGATATGACTTTTTGCTTTTTAGATAAGTCGATGCAGTTATAATAATGTTAATTAACACTACGTTTACTACGTTTAAAAAATATTTAACACTGTAAATGATGCATATTACCGGTTGTAAATTTCTAATTATTTAAATGAGTCTATACCTAAATAATAACATATCTATAAGTATATCAAAATCCCAACATTGAACAAAAGGCAGATTCGAGTGGACCGCAAAAAGTTTTCTAAATTCTGACTTCTATAGGGTTACGAGCTTCTGTCGGCTATTACTTACAACGCAATATCAAATTGCTTTCAATTTATTTCGCAATTGCCGTCTTTGAGTTTCGCTTTGTAGGGGCCTCTGACGTCGGTCCGAGGCAACAATAAAATGTATTCGTCTCCGGAATGTTTAATATGGGGAAAAGTTTAATAACGCGTCCGGCGGCCGGGCGGTCAGCGCGCCTTGCTCGGCCCACTGCGATAAATCAAATCTCATACCTTCAACGCCGTACAGAAAAATTCTTATTACATTCGGAAATATTTCTCGGACAGGTTGGAAACGATATACTTACCTAAAAATAATTCAACTCTTTATTCATTTCTTACGATATTGGAAATTAAGTTTGATATCTCCTAAAATGTCTATATACACTGTAATATATACATAAATTATATTAACAATGCAAACATAGGTACATAATATTTTAAAACATAGGTAGATAATATTTTATAAGAATACTTCTGTAATAAAGCATACCTTCACAAAAAGGATGCTTATAGATGTTCCAATGAGTGTGTCTCATGTCAACGCCGAAGTTGCCCTAAGGCATCACATCATTAGCAAGCGGCACCTGTGAAGAGTGCTGGTCTTACCGTCTACCGTTAACAACAATCTTAAATACCTGTGGAGTTTCTTTATTATCGTATACACATTTCCTTTCTATTGCCGCTTGAACAATCACACAAAAACAAAGGTTAACATTAAACCTGCGATGTATTGCAAACAACACAAATGTTTAGAAAATATACTGAAAAGACTCAGTTATAATTCGAAACGCTATGACTTGTGGGCTCATCAAGACGCAACAGACGAAGCTCGCCGGCCCTGGAGCCCGACGGCGACACAATAGCTCCCTGACGTTAATTAAATGTTAACAAACGCCCTCGTCGTCGCTTAATTGGAACTGTTGCCTATTATCCTTACCTTCCGACGCGAAGAATGACTTCTAAGCTTAAGAACCACACTTCAGAGCTTTCACTCTACGTTCCTTAAAAATTGTGAGTGGCTCTTTTGTTAACACATTTTTACAATTGTTTTGAAATTCAGTAGTTAAATTATTACTCGGGAGGTACTGATATCGTAAATAATAGGCTGAGATATACATATATAGTTAAAAAAAAAATCTAATAGCCGTAACAGACGACCGAACGGAACATCGACCTTGGTTCGCCATCGAACAATGTTTTCTAAGCGAAATATGGTCCACACGCTCGAACATGGTTTAATGGCGAACCAAAGTTCGGTTCGGTCGTCTTTTACGGCTATAAGTATTAGCGCTATTTGGATTTAAATTGATATCTCACAAAATTACATTTAAGACATCCGTAAGTTAAAAAAAAACATTATAATTTATTTTAGTTATATATTATGATTTGATATATATCGTAGGTATAATAACGTAGGGCGTAGTCGACCACACTTATAGCTAGAACTATATTAGCATTGACATACATCTAATCATTTTCTTAGGAATAAAAAAGACACAACTTTAATACAGAGGACGAGACCAATAAAATTATATTGTAGGTATATGATAATAATCTTTTAGCATACTTTTCTTTACCGAAATATGTTATAAACAACGACAAATCGAAACAATTTGTAACATATTCTTTTCAAACACGCAGCTCTAACATAAGACGAGAAACGAGATTTTGGTGAAATTGAAATTACTCTAAAGCAAAATTTTCCATACTCTTTGTCTCATTATGTACTCACCTTTTAAAATTTTCCTAGTTGTGTTAAACATCCTGCAGCTATATTGTCAAACTACACATAAAATATAAAGATTCGATCGAAATCTGTGAAGTAAAAACCTTAAATAGAAATGTATAAGTTAACAAATAAAAAGTCTTGAAATGTTAAATATAATTGACATATGATAGGAGAAATCTATTTAGAAACGATAATAGAGTTAATAGTATTTTTTTTTTTAATTATTAAATAGTTATTACATAATTTATTTTTGTAGATGTGGGTATGTTTATGTGATTTTACAATATATCAACAAAAGGCAAAAGAAAGAGATATGTCGGCTCTTCTAAGCATAAATAAATATAGAAATTTAGACTTTACAATCAAAGAATCTGGTGTTAAGTAATATCTGTAACAACATTTAATAACTAAAGACCCGGGTATGGTTTGGCTGATTTCCTTTTTTATTTAGTATTGTTTAGAGAAAATAAAATATTTTGGGATTTTATTGATTTTAAATTGGTTAAAGAATAATAAATTAACTCTTAACTTAGATAGAATAAAATTTATTTCTTTTGCTCCTCTAATAATACTCTTCCCTAAAATTAGTTTAACTGTAACTCCATAGAAAAATGAAATACAACTAAAATGAAATGAAAACCTGGGAGTATGGCTCATATAACACCTGGAAGGAGCACATTAACGTAACATGCAACATAATCAGAAAAACAATCTAGATATTTAAAAGTTTAAGATCTATTTTAGATCTTTCTTGCTTAAAAAATATATTAAAAATATATGTATTGTATTATTGTTTGGGGAGGTACAGGTAAAACTAAAATTATACGCTTAGAACGGGCTCAAAGATGTATTCTTAAAGTTATGTTAAATAAGCCTTTGTTATTTTCAAAGATTGAGTTATATCTAGCAACTAATATACATTTCATTTCAGTAAAGTAGGAGGGTAAGGGGGAGAATGACAATAACATCTGGTCAGCCCCAAATGCCAACCTCACCTGCACGCACCTTCTCTATGGTGGCGGCCTTCAGCCGTGGTACTCCCTGCTAGATAACGGACGGGGCTCTGGCGACCGAGCGATGGCGGTATAACCATACTATACCTGACCAGGCAACCGGTCAGAAGAGGCAACAATGGCCTTGGGGTCCAAATAGTCCCAGAAATGCTTGGAGCAGAAGGCAACAGAAAACCACCGCTACTATATTCCCAAGAAAGTCATGACGGAACACACAAAGGATGCGAGTATGTCATACGATCCGGCTGACACCCGGCGCCGCTCCTCCGTGACGGGTGGTGTTAAATCTGCTACCGGCCATGCCTCAGTGACTCACCAGGCTGCGCATGGAAATTTAGTTTCTGATGATCATAACATATTTAATTCCCGGCACCCCTATCGCATCGGGACTTGGAATGTATATGGACTTAACCAACCGGGCAAGTTCAATATTGTGGAATGTGAAATGCAAAGAAAGGACATACGGCTGCTGGGACTTAGCGAGACACACTGGAGGGGACAAGATCATTTCTACTCGACTTATAGAAATAAAGCGATGCTCTATCACTGTGACACATTCAAATAGTACTCGCCACTTTTCTCTGCAGAATAATTGTACAGGAAAGTGGTTCTTGACGAAAAATTTTGTCCTCCGCAATTTATAGATAAAGAAACAAAAAGAAGTCGTTTGGGACTAGATTTGGTGAGTGGCGATGAGGTTCAAGCAGTTCAAACCGTAATGAGTGGATTTTTGCCATTACAACCGCTGAGGTGAGGACGGTGCATTGTCTTGGTGAAAGAGTATCTTCTTTTTTTGCAATTGTCGCCGTTTTTTCCGCAAGTTCTGCCTTTAGTTTGTCAAGTAATGATGACAATACTAAATAAAAAAAATCACGCAACTCACTGAAACGACTTACATTAAAACTGCGATTCCAAAATGACCTTGAGTTATTATTCATCTCAATATAAACATTCTGTTAGTCTTGCAAAGATTCATTTTCCTTCAATATTATCCTTCTGCTCAAAATTTTCAATAGCTTTGCTTCATTTGGCTCAGTCGAATTGTGAATATGTTATTTATTATGCAGCAGCCAATAAAACGCTATAAAATGAACAACGCGTCTACTTGTATCAAGAGCAAGCATCCATCTATACTCATATTGTTAACAGGTTGATTCGTTGAACACGCTAATCTTAAGAACGATTGAATCGGTTAAAAAAATATTTTTTGTTAGATAGTCAAATTATATAGGAAGGCTATATTACGCAAGCCAAGGCATAGACCTTGGCTTCCTCCTCCTCCTCCTCCTCAGGAGGAGAAGGAGGTAAAAATACAAAACGGTGAAAAAACGAATAAGCTTAAAAACTTTCAAGCATGTGCTTTGTGTGGTTAAAATGTTAAAAAAGGCCATGACTCGATTCTACATAAACGTTCTCATTTCTATTAACCTATATTAAGTATCTTTTCACCCCATATGGCGTGTCTATGAACCCCATTCACGTCTCCCTTCACCTCTGTTGTAAAATGTTATACATACAAAGATGTTTATGATAATTTTCAAATTTAAAACTTAATTATATTTACCAATGCACCAATCTTATACCTCATCACTACTACATCACTAATCATTATGAAAAGAATGTATTTTTTTATGAAAAGGACAAAAACAATATTTTTTTTTTATGGCAAAGACGGCAAACGAGCGTACGGGTCACCTGGTGGTAAGTGATCACCGTTGCCCACGGCCCCGAGTAACTCCAGAGGAGTTATAAGAGCGTTGCCGTCCTTTAAGGTGGAAGGGCACCGGGGCCCGGCATTACCAGATGCGAAACGCAGTGGCCAAAGCCACTACTTAACGCCGGTCTTGAATGCCGGGGGCGGTAATAATCTGGTCGAGTCTGCCGCCCATGCATCAACGTGACTCTACCACACGCACTTTAGTCGCCGGAATCACACGGCAATATCATAAATTTATTAACTACCTAGTTATACGTTATAATATAAAAAACTTTCCTGGTTTAATATATATCACCCCGTGACGTGAATTCAACCCAGTTTACTGGTACTTAATTTTACCAATACTGCTGATAAATTAAAATATATTAATACACATACAGGATGCGTATAATGCATCGCAAATAAGCAATAATCGATGTCTTGTCAAAGTTGTTGTCAAAGTCATATTGGAGTTTTTTATAATATGGAAGATTTGTTAAAATAAAAGAGTTATTTTTATTTATAAAAATAATATAATCTACAATATAACAATACTATCACGTTATTGGCCTACAAAAAAAAATAATAGAAAATACATATTATGTCTAACTTTAGACCAGCAGGTTTATCCGATGATGATACAGATAGTGACGACTATGGATTTTTTGAAAAAATGGTAACGCAATTTGTTTCCAACATATTCCCATCGGTTTACTTTTATTATTATTTCGAAATGAATATAGTTTTGTATCCAAAATTATTACTTATAATAAAATTCTATATCTATGTAAGTATTATTTCAGAACCACACTAATAACTTTGCAATAGATTATGAGAATCTTAAAAAGAAAACTGAAAATAGATTACAAGACGCAACAATTAGTGGAAACCTTGAAGAAGTTATTAATATAATTGACACTGGTAATTATGACATGATTTTAATTATAATGAATATTCTTTAATTATTTATAAACACATCTAAATTATTTTGTATAAAATTTAGATCTCCAAGGAAATGTAAATGCTAGACTAGAAAGTGGTTGGACACCATTATTTCATGCCTGTTTTCATGCTCAAGAAAAAATTGTCGAGTCACTGTTAGGCAGAGGAGGTGACCCTAATGCACATGCAGGTACATATATCAATAATATATTTAAAAATCCAATGTTTTTAAATAGAGTATCCATAGTAAGATGTTTAGTTTTTAGATTACAAAAAAAAAATGTGAAAACTAAAGTTTAAATCTAAGTAGATTAAATGACTGATATTTTGCTATTTAAAATATATATTTTAAAACCATTACACCTGTCGTGGTGCAGTGGCACAAGCTTATCACTGCAAACTACAGATTGTGAGATCAACCCCTCTCAAGGAAGTGAAATATTTAATATTTTCAAATTAAATATTTAATATTTTTACAATTTTTAAAATGTAACTCCTCACTTAGGAAATAACATACAAAATTTAAAAGTACATAAAAATGAAGGATAAAAATAAAAGCTCAGTTGGTCAGAGTGCTGGATTCGTTTCCAAGAAATTAGAAATATTTTTACACTTTTAAATTTTAATTGAGTAAATATTTAATGTTTTCATTTCTTTGCTTTGTTAGTCAAGTTCTGCTTCTCAACATGCGATGCCTCACAATCAGTGGAAAGTGGGAAATGAAAGTGGAATAGTGTCTTATACTACTAAGTTCCCTCCGTCTATGTTGCCATGTGCTATGACATATTGTATCGTATCGTATTGATTTATCATAACAAGAAATAAGTTGAGTTGTATAAATTTTCATGCTGGGAAATTTATCACACTTCACACAAGGAATATTATTTTTTGCTAAACTATAAAATTATTGGCTATTTTGTTAAGCTTATATATATTGTTATTGAAGTTCTTCAAAGGTTTTGTGAACCCCATTTAACTCAATTTGCGTATAGTAAAAGCTGGTTGTCTCTTCATACTAAACTTCTATTTGGTCATCACATTCAACAGCTTATTTGTCTTTCTTCCAAAATAGACACTATGTTTTACAGTTGTAAAAATTGGTGTATCTGAAAAATATTTTCCAATAACAAAACATATGAAATTAATCTAGCCTATATAATAGCTTTATTTATTATAATATAAATATTTTTTTGAATAAAAAGATTATTTTACATGTAACATAATCTTATTTTAAATGTAACATAATCTTTTTCTGTATACAAACAGACCTGAGGCTTGTCGTGGCGCAGCGGCACAAGAGTGTGACTGTAACCGACAGGTTCTGGGTTCGATCCCCAGTCGAGGAAATGAAATATTTAATATTTTCAATTTAAATATTTAATGTTTCATTTCTTCGCTCTGGTAATAAGGCAAAGCGCGGCGTTGAGTTCCGCCACTCAACACGCAATGCCTCAAATTCGGCGGAAAGTGGGAAACAGAAGTGGAACAGAGTGTCATAACACTAGGTTTCACTTTCGTTCCCTCTGCCTACCCTGCCTAGTGCGGGATACAGCGTGAAGCTGAGAGAGACAAACAGACCTTGGTAGAATTGTAATTATATATCAGTACCAATTATACATGTAAATAATGGGCTTTAATAATTCCTGTTTATTAGACTCAGTGACACCGGTTATGCTAGCCTGTTCAAACAATAATGCAAGTGAACTCTCAGCATATAATATAGTTTTGAATTTGATTCAACATGATTGCTTATTGAATATTGGTGATAAATATGGCATGACTCCATTAATGAAAGCTGTAAATTGTGGATATTCTTCTGTGGTACAATTAATTCTCGAAAAAGATGTTAATATTGAAATGAGAGATCGACAAGGTTGGACAGTAAGTAATTTCTTAGGTTAACTTTCCACATGTGACTAGTTAGCAATAAATTAATGTTTTAATTTATTTTAACTTATTCAATAACACAAAATTAAATTTCTGTAAATGCATGCTACCTTTAAAAAAGTATTCCACACATAATGTGTCTCTTAAATTACTTGCTTACTTAATGCTTTGCTTTGTCTTGTTATCACACAATAAAAGTATTTTTTCCCAGATTAGGATCAAATCTACAAGTCATCATGTTTACTGTCAAACCCCCATGCTAGAGCACCATGGCTGCTTTTAATTTTACTTGATTGTTCATTGTTCCATTTTGTAGTGTCTTAAAATAATTATTTTCTTTAATAAAATAATTTATTTATAATAAAGTAAAACTTTGCAGGCTGTATTCTGGGCTATATACAACAATCAACCAATATGCCTTGAACTTCTATTGAATAAAAACGCAAGATTAAACATTGTAGATATGTCTAATAGATCACCTCAGTCAATCTGCCATTCTCATAATTACAAAGAAATTCAACAAATTCTTGCAAAATATATTCAAGATGATGAAATTGATGAAAAAGATTTAACTTGTGATGTTTTAAAAGATATCTCCACATGGCATGATTATTATCCAGGATTAAGAGATGAAAATAAGTATGTTTTAAATGTTTATTGATATATTAAAAGATAATTTTTGAGGCGCTTCATATTAAGTGTAGGAATTCAACTTCATCAAATTTGCGTTGTCTTTTTATGAGAGTCTTCTTCTTATTTTTCTTCTTGGCATTATCCCGGGGTATGCCAGAGTCTGTCTTCCTCCTTGACTTACTCCACTTTGCACGGTCTTTGACGCCTTTGTGGTTAGGCCATTAGACCATTGACTCTCAAGTCTCTTATCACGACATCCAACCTTCCTTCGTTCCTGGGCGTCCAGGAGGTCGCATTCCAGGGACAAATGTATCCAGGCACTTGCAACCGACATAGTTCCAGGCCAGCGTACAACGTGGCCATACTATTTCAGATGACGCTTCTGGGGCTTATAAGTTACGTCACGGACTCCAAGACAGCCGCATCGAATATATATGTTACGTATGCGGTCAGACCGCGTTACACCACACATCCACTTTAGCATCTTCATTTCTGTGACGTGGTGCACCTGAGCGTGCTGAGATAATCCTGCCAGCATTAGCTGCCGAATAAAAGAACCGGTCGAATGATGCTTTTATACAGTGCCTTGAGTTTAGTCGGTATTCCGCGCTCGCAGACCACACCGGTTACCTCTCGCCATTTGGCCCAGGTATCGCTTATCCGGCCATGGACATCGTGATCGAGACTCGAGCATAGCGGATCCGAGGTACTTTTCCGGCTGAGCGACTAGTTCGGGACCTATATGGATAGTGCTCGAGTCAGGTAACCACATGCAGAGCTCTTCCTTTTTCTCTGTATGCCTTCATCAAAATTCTGAGGGCAAAAATGGGATCCATAGTACCAGAACCTGGCTGAAATCCATATAGAGACAGTATACTCTTGGCGGAGCCTGATGTCGATCATCCTGATGTCGAGCTTCATGGTGTAACTCCTAAGCTGAATGCCAATGCACGCTTGTATCGGAATATCGTCCCGCCACTTTTTCGTTTTTCATGCGTCCAAGGCAAGTCCGAGTTTCGTCAAGGGTAGGTCGTGACGGAGACTGCACGGATGCTGAGTGTTCAGCAGCTCCTGGTAGTAGCTTATCCATCTCTCTTTCACAGAAGCATGATTATTGAACAACTCGCCCTGGGAATCTTTGACGCTTGTTACCAGAGCTATGAAATGAAAATAATTCATTCTCCTATGTATGAATTGAGTCCATGAACATTGTCTTCTTAGTCATACAGAGTGCCGCTGCGACAGCCGCAATAACACAAATAGTAATATTTTATTGTATAAATAATTTAATCGCTTTTACACTTATTTATAATTATCCCAAAAGATTTTTAAACAGTGGTGCTTGGGAAATATGTATAACATAAAAAAATACAATAACATTTTAAAGCACAGTTTTTTTTATTTACTATTCTTTACCAACACATACTTTACCTTTCATTATAAATAGACTCAAATATTGTCTTAGGCATTATTTAATACCTGACTTATGTGACTCAACTAAACCATTTAAATTATTTTATTACAGGCCAAAATATTTATTAGAAATAAACCATTTACTATATGGGATGAACTGTGATCGGCTTAAAAAGATATTTGATGAATCTTCTATAGATCTGAGGACATTTTTACTTCTCGAAGAAACTGATATGATTAAAATAGGTATAGATTTGCCATTTGAAAGACAGAGGCTGAAGTGTGGACTGCGATCGTTTCATAAAAGAGGTTGGAAAGTGAATGCTGTAGCGGGACTTCAAGCTCGTAGAGGAGATTCGTATAGGCAAGTTGTGAAGTTGTTAGACTTGATTTCATGTAAAAGTTACATGTTATAGTTACCATACAATTTTTTGCCCAGCTTTACGCTGTATTTCAGGGTAGGCAGGGGGAAACTTGGGAACCTAGTGTTAGGATAGTCAGTTCCTATTAAGACACTTCCGTTCTCCATTTTCTGCCGTTTAATGTAATTCACATATTACATGAAATATTTTTTTATATACTACGGTGCTTTGAAAATGCGAAAAACTATAAAAATAAGTAAAAAAAAATACTGAACTTAATCTGCACAGTCATCTATCTAACTTAAGAGCAGTCACAAGTCGTCAACAATATAAAACTTAGAATCTTACATAATAATTTGTTGGTTTACAGTATTATCGAATGTGTCAATGTGCTGGGATGTCATCTACAACAGCTATATGTTTTGGAAGCTACACTTACATATGTGTTACGTGACTATGGCCGTCTCCAAAACCAAATCAAGTTCGAACCACCCGATTCGCCTGTAATGCTAAGATTACAGAATGCAGCCAAAAAATTGATGATTAATATAAGTAATGTTAGAGGTGAAATAAATATTATGAAAAAAATACACACCAAGGTAAGTTTGTAGTTGCTTTTGTTAAATATCTTATGAGAAAGCTTGGAAATGGATGGATGAATGGTTGTTCCACATACGCAATACCTACTGAACGGTTTTTGATGAAGCTTTACAATAATTTAGCTGATATATTATAATAACATACACTATATGAAAATTTGTGTCATTTTATAGTTGGCTATACATGTTAAATTTCAAAAGAAACCTAATTTCATATTAAATATATTGATAACGTTAACTTATATAAATATTAATAAACTACATATATTAATTTTATATATCTACATACCTCACTTTGCTTTTCAATTAGATAGACACAAAAACCTTGTCTATTGCATTTCCATCCCTTCTCATATTCAGTTTCACATGCTGTATCCCGCACATGGCAGGGTAGGCACGGGAACTTAAGAACCTAGTGTTAAAATACTCTGTTACGTTCCCCATTTCCAACTGAATTTAAGGCTTTAAGGCGTGTTGATTGGCGGAACTCAACGCCGCGTTTTGCCTTGTTACCAGAACGAGGAAATGATAATAATAAATATTTCATATCTTCAAGTCGGGATTGAACCTAGAACCTGTCCCAAGCTTTTCTTGTTCAAACACCACTTTTATTACATTTCAGATGAGCAAACAAAGCTTAAAACCTGTCGATCTCATTACCGAGAAATCAACCAAAGAAAGAGCTGTAGAGTTAATAACGAAACTAGTCGCGATCAGCTCTCTAGGAATACTGTTGTACAATAGTAAAAGTTTCATTATAAATATGTTTAGAAAGTAAATTTACTACTGAAAAAAATCTTTTCAATTCCTACATGTTTATCTTCTCAATTGATTTTACGATTAAATTTAACAAAATTAAAATATTTTGATAACCTTTGCATTAAAAATATTATAACAAGATGTGTGATTTATATATAGCTATTTTACATTTAGGTTAAATTTACAAATTTAATTTAAATTTACAATTTTACATTTAGGTTAAATTTACAAATGTACTTACTAAAATCTAGTATAAACATGGAAAAGCGCAGTCTGACTGTAAAAGCGATGGTAGTGTGTTCGAATCCCTTTCGAGATAAAAAGTAATTTCCATTTCCCCGCTCAAGTGACAGGACAAACTATGACCTTGAGTGTCGCCTCTGAAGATGCAAGCTAAATTAGTAAAAAGATTGCAGTAAATTTGTATAACATTTTTTTTAAATTAACATAACTTTTTTATATATGAACGTTAATGTTAAAGGAAACCAAATATTATGTCACCAAAATATAATAGAGAAAACTGTATTTAAATCTGTTTATCCGTTTATGAGATAACCGCGTTCAAACCCAAAAAAAATTAAAATAATTATTATGGCGGCCTACTATATTAACAAGCGCTGTTTTATGTTTCGTCCATGTACAGAGAGATACCAGTTACAGATTTATTATAAGTATAGTTGTTATACAACAATTTTATTAAGTGCCAACAATACAAAATTATTGAAATTAAAAAGAAGAATGATAAAGATGCATGCCTTCCCAGAAAATACTTTGCGTTTAGTTGCATAGTATTTTCTATGAAGGAGTGCAGCTTAAAACTCCAGGCAGATCTACGTTCAACATTCGAAGAAATCAGATCGTCAGTTAAATAGACAAGTTGTTTGAAAAAAAAAAAGTATATTTAAGTGTATGTATGTTTTTCCTTTTATTTATTTTTCTAACTTTAATACAAATTGTAAATTTGTATATTAATACTATAAATATTTACGTAAGTTTCAGGATGGTATATCAATTCTAGGTGTTTAAATAAAAGAAAAGGCATTTGTATATATCCTTTTTAAATAAATTAATATCGTACCGTAGCATTTAGTGGTATTTAAAAATATTACATTCTTACATAGGCCCTGGCCCGTAATGTGCTTACAGTGCTCATAGTGCGCCAACGTTCAGTCCAAAAAAAAAAAATAACGTGCTGTTGACCTGGGATGGTCTTTACAGCGTCACCGGGCGGCGAGTGTGGCTCGCCCCTCAAGAAATATATACGAGATTTTATGAACGCTCGTGAAAGAAAGAAACAGCGATCGTAGGGGAATACCCTGCGTACGCTAATCATGATGGTCTGTGACCGTCTGGCCCCGTCGCGCCGAGGCGCGGACCTGCCGTGAGAAAGGACTGGTCTTGTCACCTCATACGGCGACGGCGAAAATGTCTTGGGACTGAGGAATGCAACCTGCGTATATACTGGGCGTTTGCGACTGTGATTGAGTCGTCGGGGTCTAGAAGGACGCTGCGAGGGCGTCGAAGAAGCGGGTGTAGGTGAGGAGCATATCTACTAGATGGATGTACAGAAAATGTGTGTGCGATATTCATTCTATAGCTAAAATTATAGTTAACTAAAAATCCGAAACTAGACGCCATCTAGCGTCTTCATTTTTCTTTAAAATATTTGTAATTTTAATATCTTATACCTTATTTTTATAACCAACAAGATAGGTAATGTTTTTGGTTATATAAATTATTGTAGCAAGTATTATTTACTTAAACACATCGACTTATTAATTAGTTCAAAAAGAAAATACTATAAATTTTATTAAGTGGAGGTTAAACAAAGATTTATCAAATTATATATATATATATATATATATATATATATATATATATATATATATATATATATATATATATATATATATATATACATATATATATATATATATATATATATATATATATATATATATATATATATATATATGTGTAATCATATATTCTACATTATGATTTACTTTTAGGCCTCTAAACAAAACACGGAACCCTTATAGGATCACTTTGTTTATCGTCGTCACTACTAATAATAGATATTCATTCCAAGACGATGCAATCAAACGATACGAACATTTATGCATTGGTGTTGCTGCATATTGTATAAAATTCACCGCATAATGAAAATCTATACGGTACTTTCTCATGCACTTATGGAACTCAGCACGCAGTGGAGTTTACAGTTTAAATAAAAGAAAATTGATTATATAGGGTTTTTAAACAAAGAAATTCTTATGAACTTATAATTGTAATGAATACATATGCCGGCAAATTCTAAAGTGTCATCTTTATTCACCACGCAATCAAAACCTATGGGGTATTTAACGGAGACTGACTAAATTTGATGAGGAGTGAGAATTTCTATTACAAATTAAGGAAAAAATAAAAAATATATATTACTAAATAAAACTATTATAAACTTAAAATTGTAGTTCATTTCATGCAATATTAGTGAATATTCATTAAAGTTGCAGCTTGACGTTGTATCTCACACATGGCAAAGTAGGCAGAGGGGGAACTTGCGAAACTAGTGTTAAGACACTCCTTTCTGTTCCTCACTTTCCGTCTTATATTGATATCATTTCGTGTTAAGTAACAAAATTCAACGCTTTGCCTTATAACCAGATCAAAGAAATTTTTCGTGATCGAACCTATATAAAGTTGCGCGGCGCAGGGTAAAGGCGTGAGACTTATTGTTAAGCCCCTGCGCCACGATAGATCTTAATCGTTAATTAATCGTTACGTTAACTGCTAATTACAATAATTTTATTTAAAGCCTATTGGGGTGATGCTGACTTCAAATTTGATACGGGCTGTACACGCAAGTGCAATTTTATCCGCACGAAAATAATTAAGTACTATCAATCTGTGCACTACTTTTCATAAAATAAAATATTTTCGCTTTTTTTTTTACAAAATGCCATAGTACAGGCGGAACTTAACGCTGTACTTTGCCCAACCAGACCTGAAAAATAACTTCAACGAACTATTCGTAATCTTTGCGCTGAATCAGGCATGGCGTCACATAATTTTCTGATGTCAGCAACAAAAAACGTTCGTCACACAATTGCTATTTATTTATATGATTCGTTTCTGTATACTATATATTCAAATGCATCGCTATAGCAATTGGACTCTTGTTTTTATGATTTTATAATGCCCTTTTTAAATAAGTAGCATAACTCATTAGCCAAATACAATATGGAAATAATTATATAATATGCATAGAAAAATATTTAATTAAAATATTTTATAAAACATTTGTACAGAACTTTTTATTTTAGTAATAGGTTAATATTCAATATTTCATTTCCTCGGGTGGAGATAGAATCCACAACCGGTCACGTTTACAGTCCCACGCTTTTGTCCCTGTGCCATTACTTCCTTTTATGATTAAAATTATTAGTTAATTTTCAATATATTGTCTTTACCTAAAATAACAGACGGTTTATATTGTACCGACGTCGTCAGATTGTAGTAATAAAATTTGGCACATAATGTACGGACGGACCGCACAGTAAATAGCGTAGGCATAAATTTCTATTCTAGTCTACGGCTCATAAACTGTATTTTATTTGGGGCATACCAACGGGATGCATCACGATGATGTAATCGACTCCAACCTACATTGCAACATTGAAAATTACGGTCGACTTTTGCTAACAAACTGAATATCGACCTTGTCATATATTTGTCCGAGTTGAAACACATTTGGCAGCTGAACTAATGTACCCAAAGGTAATTAATCGCGAATCTGTGGTGTGTGTTAGCATTATTTACAATTTGCAAGTCCAGCCAATGTACGTTTCACAGACATTAATCTTATTACTGTCGACATTTCTAAAATATGATTGTTTTGAAGAAATATTTTACATTTGATCCAAAATTCTGTTTAAATGTACTGGCGCAGTTTAACAACAACAAAAAATGTTTATTTAAAAATATTAGTATATTTTGATTATATTTTATTACTATGAAATGTGAAAATTAAATAATGCACCTGAATTATGAAGAACATTTAGGCAATTATATATCCATAAATACAGCAAGCTTAATGATTGCGTAAACAATAATTTTAGGTACCTACCATATTTCTGCAAAGTTGTTTCTTTACTTACTAACGTAATATGTGACAACTTTACAAAGACCTCTTCAAATCATTGATGACATCATCAACTAAATACAATATTAAATTTGTATTTTGTGATAAACAATTTAGTTTTCACACCCAAGTATAGACATATTAGAAATCTATCTATATTATAATAAAACGAAAAATCAATGTATGTATGGGCTTAAAATATATATAACAAGAATCTATAATTTTTAGATCTATCAGTTTGACTCTTTGTTTGTTTGTACGGACACATCTCAACGACTGGACCGATTTCAATGATTTTTTTTTTGTGTATAGCTATTTGATCTGGGCAGGACGTCGGCTTTATATTTGATTTCGAATACTTCCACACCTGATTTAAGACAGCAGGGGTCCTGATAAACTATAATAAATAATTAAATACGTCCATAACAAAAGTTGTGGAGGTTAATGAGAATTTGACAATGAGATATTAAAATTTGAAGTTCTGGAACATCTGCTGAACTACCGTACCAGAAATATTGAAATACTGTCTTAACAAAAGTTATTGAGCGCTATGAGCATTTTGCATTGACATATTAAAATCAAAGAACTGGAACATCTCATGAACAATCATAACAGTATAGCGTATAAGGAATAAAGAAATGATATACAATAACTTTGTGGCTTAGCTAAAGTTGTTAACTGTGAAGATAATAATATAATAATTAAATTGCTGTATTAAAATAGTAAAAATATTTTAAGGAAAAACGTCACGTTGAGTCCAGCCACGCAACACCAAATGCTTCAAATTCGGCGGAGAACGGGGAACGGAGTGTCTTAACATTAGGTTCCCAAGTTCCCTCTGCCTGCTCTGCAATGTGTTGGATACAGCGTGAAGCTGAGTAAAATATTTTTTAACGAAAAAAGCACGCAAAGAAATAAAAAGTAGAAATAGAATATCTACTATTTATAAAATTTCGAGGTGATTTTAAAATTTGCTACTGATCTATCTATAATACACGGTGGAGGAGATAACAGCCATTATGTTGTCATTTTCGTGTGTAAGGTTTGTAATTGGTATAATGTTTGTCTGGGCGAAATTAGGACGATGATCGTTTATGTTTTAAACGTTGACCGTCGTCAAAATACATCGTACATAAACTAAAAAAATAGAGATAGTGAACATAATAAGGTGGTAGAAGGAAAAATTGGATGTAGTTGTATCAGAGAAATGGATATGTGTTATATGTTGATATGTGTTTGTCAACGCTTATACATTTTTAAATCTTTATCTGAAGAATATAAAAAAAATAAAAAACATAATAAAGCTAAAGTTCTTTAATATAATGAGCAATTTTATTGTTTGATGCTGTGTTAAAAAAATAGTAAACATTGTTGAATGAATCAAATTTACTCGATTAAACGAGTATATCGATTTTTAAACGTTTTTTTGGATTAATTCAGATTAATCCGGTTATATATGTTTCAATTAAAATAAATAATAATCACGAAAGTCAAATATAGTTTTAAGTAATAGGTAATATATAAAAAGAGAATAAAGAGTAAAAAAATGTAATAAAAAACGACAAATGTAAGCGACGCATCCTGCGCATGGTAGGAGGAATCTTTTCGGTTGTTAGTTTAAAGTGAACATAAAATGGTGTTACAAGAAAAAAATGGTGTGGCCAGATGCTACTTTTGGCAGAATATACACAGTACACCCTAATAATGGCGAATGTTCCTATTTGCGCGTCTGTTCAGATTCTTCAAGATTGATTGTGGGAAAGTTAAAAAAAAAAACAATCTTATGAGATGATTAGGCTTAAGCGTAATGCGGAAGTCAATATCATTCCATTACATGAAAAAGCAATTAATAGTTACCGTTATATATAAGATATTGTATTTTCGATTGAAATCAATTCTCTTATTGACTACGGTCTACCTACTCAACACATACTGTTAAACACGCAATAATCGAAAGTATATACTTGAATAACAAATACCTCCTTAACGTTAATAAGAGGGTATCCAAATTTACAACGGACTAGAGAGGTAGAACAAAGAAAATACTTAGTAAGGTGGTCCAAAGTACCTTAAGTAAAGAAGGGCAGCTGTTTTTAGATGCACCAGGAGGCATTGGAAAAAAAAATTCTGACAAGGGCAATTCTAGGTAAATTGATATACGAGAAAAGAACATCGCTCTTGCAGTGGCATCTTCACGTATTGCTGCCAAATTACAACCTGGCGGATAGACGGCACTGTTTAAAATCTCAATCGATTTGGACTTAGTAGAAATACCAACATGTTCTGTTACATGAAATTGTGACAAAGTATTATCGTATGGGATGAGTGCACTATGTCTCGTCTCATAAAAAGGCCGAAGAGTTCGTTTATAGAATGTTGTAGTACCTTCGTCGAAATGATCGGCCAATGGGCAATATTACAATTTTATTCTTTAGGCACAATTTTATTTTTTATACCCAGGCAGACTGGCAGGGATAAATTGTCCCTGCCAGGCAGACTGGCACGTACATTTCATCCCTGCCAGTCTGCCTGGTTTAAATTTAGAGCCCAGGGCTGATAAAATCAACACCTCTACGAAATATTTTTATTTATGGCCCCAAACCGAAAAACTAAAACTATAAATCATTATAGCAGTTGTTCATTTTATCACAACTTAATGTAATATTATTAAAAGGTGGGAAAGGTCTCCTTCTGAAGAAATTATCAGATCAGAATCCCTGAAATACTTGGCAAAACTTACATGAGTATTTGCAGACCTTCAAAACATACCGACTTGCAAAAATTTGGTTATATGAACACTATTTTAACCCCTAAAATTATCAAGCTGGTACAATAAATGAAAAAAAAAATTGCAAATTTCCTTGAAGCTTAGTATGGCAGTGATATATACATACGTTCTTTTATAAAGTATTGGATGAAAGTTACGTCACAAACTACTACGTTGCATAATTTCGGCGGAGTCAATTTTTTCATTGCAAAGAAATGTTATTGAAGTGGAAATGGACATTGGAAAATATTCGTGAAATATTCTACTATACTATTTTATTCTACATTAAATATTATTTTGTTACATTTATAATTAACTATCGATTAAAACTGATTAAAAATTGCATTTATAATTAAATATACAATAAAAACTGAATTTCAGATAGACGTAGCTTTTTTTTATCTAATCTATCTAAATAAAACAAATGCTAAATGTTAAAGGAAGGTTGCCAAAATTATGCATATATGCCTAGTTTACTGTTTCCGAAATTGGCGCATACTAACGCACACACAAACAGACAAAAAATTAAATATCAAAATTTTGGGCCCTATTACGTTAGTCGTTAGAAAAAATCGGACAGTTTAAAAAAATAATTAGGAGGGGAACCTAGTTCTAAGACTAGTTCTAGGACTCTTATAATAGAGACTTCTGTTGCGGGTCGAATACAACAATATTTTTAGCCGATGTATTGATTCAAAATCTAATATTGAAATTTGTATCTCAAGTACCTAAATGGTTTTGTGTTTGCTACAAAATTACAATAAAATATTTGAGGATACGTTTTTAGTTTTTCATGTTGCTATTATTTGGTTGTAAGTATTATTTTGGTAAACAAGTAAGTATCCTTCCATTTTTATTGCGAGTTTTGTCCATTTTGTATAAGAATTACTATAGAAATTAATTACTGAGCTATATATTGTATATTTTTAGAATCAATATATGATGTATCGATTACATTAATTATAACATGTAAGTATGTTTTACTATGCTTTTATTATTGATTTCTGTTGTACGTAGTTTTCCATTGAATATAAAAATATTAAGAAAATACCAATAACCAAAACTTAATAATACCAATAAAAATCAAGCAAACGTAAATATTGTTTTATTAATGCTGCAAAATAAAAAAAAACTCAACAGCAGAGTCCAAACGAATATAAAATCACAATCGTCGGACTACAAAAAAAAACACCAAAAATCAATGCTCAACGCAAACAATAATTTTGGTAGGATAAAAAATATACAAAAAAGTGAAATAAAATTTGAATATTGCCAGTTATTTATATTTTATGTATGAGAATTAGAGTAGGCAGAGGGCTACTCTGCCTTGCGAAGCTCGTATTAAGACATTCCATTTCGTTCTGTTTCATTCTCTTTCAGCTGAATTTGAGGCATTGCGCGTTAAGTCGTGAAACTCAACACCGCGTTTTGCTTTGATGCCAGAAAAAAATGCTTCATGAAAATATTAAATGTTTTGTCTCCACGAATGTATCAAACCCACCTGTTGCATTTACAGTCGCACGCTTGTGCCGTTGCGCCACGACAGGTCGGAAAGCATCGGCCTCTTTTGTATGAGAATCCGTAACAATTATATTTGTTTTTCATTGTTTTTTTTTTCGATACTTTTCTTTACATTATTTATTTTAAAAAATAAAGTATATTCAGAGTTACAGAAAAAAAAACGTTATGAATCACTTTTCTTCAGATGGTGCCCTAACAGTATATTTTTATATATGTTATGTACATACGTTTTTTATTCTTAGTTTAGAATATTTTTATAAATTTTGAATAATGCCATCGTTCTGCATTTGTGGCCGAATGAACACGACTGTGGTGGCCGAGTCAAATTACTGCCTGGTGTCATTCGAAACTCATTCAGTCAGTCATTGTCATTGAAAAGGATCGTGAATGAAAAAATCCGCAAGCCTGCAATTTGTATGTTATACATAACATTCATATTACCTACATAGGATAGTTAAACATAAATCGTACCTATATGTTAAAAATATTATTTTTATGCGAAAAAGTATTTTTTATGAACAAGGTACGGCAAACCAGCTTACGGGGTCACCTGACTGTAAGTGGTCACAGAGGAGTTACAGGAGCGTTGCCGGCTTTTAAGGTGGATGGGCACCGGGGCCCGGCATTACCAAATGCGAAATGCTGTGGCCGAAATCACTACTTAACGTCGGTTTTAAATACCGGGGGTGGTGGTAATAATCCGGTCGAGTCTGCCAACGTGACTCTCCCACACATACTTTAGTCGCCTATTGCGACACCATCACTACCAGGGAGATCTCATTCTAAGCCGGAATCACATGGCATGTTGTCCTCTAAACAAATTGCAATTTAAAGCAAAAAAGAACTTCAGAGGTTCTTAATTGTACCTACTTACTTACGATTGAACAATCTCTTATGTAGTACCTTAAGTCTTTCCCTAAGAAACTGCGGAAAAATGTAAGAAGATAATCTGTACTGTTATGTGTACATTTTTTTTATCTAAATTGTTATACCTATAACATTCTTATTATCTACAAGCGACCCGCTCGCGGCTTTGCCCACTTAAACAAAACAATTATTTATTTAATGATAATTTTACGGATTTATCTATCTTATTTCTCATGACTTTCAAATTATTTAGTATTGGTAAACCAACCGATTTATCGATTGTACTTAATTGCAGTAGCATCCGCTTTCATTGTTTTACAATACAATGCATGTACCAACCTACCTACTTATAAAACGCCTTGCTAGACATACCTTATTTTAACGAATAACTTTCTACCGCCAATCTGAAACTGGATAGACAATATTAACAAAAAAAACTTCAAAAATTAATTCTGCATTTTTATTGACATCTACAATTTTTATAACAACTGTTTGTACTAAAATATAAATGTGTATCAGTAAAAAGCTGTTAACATTGTGTTCTCATTACTATTATTGTTATTACAGCCTATAAATATCGTAAGATTAATAAACATTACATTTCAGATGTTATACTGGTAAGTATATTACAAGAGGACCAATTGCACTAAAATCACTGAACACTTTACATAAGCTCCATTCTATGTGCTTGTAGGCCGATTATACTTAAGAATTCAGATATAGCACATGGATAAAGATTTAAGACGGTGCAAAACAGCATGCCGCTTGAATATCAAAAAGTCATTTTCGTGAGAGATAATTTTCATTTTAACGATCACAGAAAAAGCATTGACTTAAAAGCAATATTTAATGCGTACAGTGCGGACAGCAACTGTGTTCTACTGCTACGAGCAGAAATAATTGGAATAATTAAAAATAATCCAAAACTATAACATTACACATGTCAAAAACGATGAGATTCCATATAATTAAGATTCGAAATAAATATCTGAATATCTCCAATACTTCTTATAGTAAATTATAATAAATTATTATTAACAGTAGTATGGAATAACTGCCGTCGAGAGAGGATTCGACAACCGCCTCAGTGTTTTTGAATGGGGATGTTCCTATCGGTGATAGCGAGCTGCGGCAATGGCGCCTCCACGGTCAGAACACCATCTCGAGACAGCGATGATTTAATAGCCTCAGGATTGGTTCCTTTTGGCAGAAGGAATTCACGATTGTATTCTCTGTACACAGACTTCGTCTCTGACTTCTCTTCGTGTTTGGCGTGAACCTGGAGCACATAATTATTATTATTAAAATGATTAAGCAATAGAATGTTTTAATAAAGTAATAAATAAGTTATTGACCGGTGGTTCATAAGTACAGATAACTTAATCCTAATTTTATGATATTTCGATAATTTCTTTGTAACTGTAATACTAATTTTATCATGTTACAAATGTGACAAGAAAACACCAATTTAAAATGTTCATTGATTGCAACTGCAGTTATAATTTAAAGACAAAATAAATAATAAATTTTAAAATCTTACCAATAATTTGTTATCAACCGTCTTTACGACGATTTCCTCCGGAGTGTATTGACTGACATCGAATCTGAGCTTAAGAGACTTGCCATCGCCTTCATCCTGAATTAAAGGGGAGTTTAAGCTGTCCCAATGGCTGGGCTCAGCCAACTGTCTGCTGTCACTGTGCTGTGACGATGTGGTAGTGCTGAAAATGTTTATTTATTATTCGTAAATTGCTTTATAACTGTAATGATCTTTTTTTTACTATATTTAAAAACCCTTCCGTATTTTGTCTTATGCTATTTACTTGCACTCTTATGCTATTTAATCTAAATCGTAGAAGTATTAACAAATCATACGACAGTACAGATATGTAATTGCAAAACTATGTGTATATAAAGTATGTACCTACATATGGTTTTGTAATTATATCTACACATGGATACATAGTAAAATTATGGATCTATATAACAGATTAAGAAAAGTTTCCTTAGATATGTAGATGACCCGTATTCGCACAAAACACTAATATGACCCAAAATATATAATACCTTATATTTTTGGAGTACGAAGTAAAACATTTATATTTATTTATTTAATTATGTATTTCCACTTATATTATACTTTAGGTACAATTTCGTATCACACCGTCTATAAAGTTGATAAGGTACACTTTTGTTAAAAACACTTTCCCGGTCAAAGACCGCCTGTCTGCCACGTTATTTTAGAATATTTACTGGAAACCTTTGATATCGTGACCGAAACTGCATATTTAATATTCGTGCCGTTGTTGCGAGTCTAAAATATTTGATACACAAAGCTTTTTTAGTAGATTCCTTGCACGATAAACATGAAATAAAATACCCCTTATTAAAGAAGCCGGGCATGTAAAATTAATTATAAACATGGTTATTTCTTAGAATCCATTTATGAAAAACCGCTAACAAGTGCATTGTGTAAATAAATTTTGTTTTTCTATTTTATTTTTCTTTACAATATTATAATAATACTGATTGCTGCTTTAGTTATTCATTCATTCAATTAATAGATAAGATACTATTAACAGCGAACATATCAAAAGGCTGAGAGAGAATTTAGAGATACTTATTGTATCCAGTTTAGACTCGATACTATAAAGTATATGGTTAAAATAAAAATTCCTTAGGCTGAAACTTGAACCCACAATGGTCTTTAACGTTATAATTAACAGTATCACGCGATAAATCGCGTATGCATCTATTAATAGTTCCGCTTTACATATTCAAGTAATTATATTTTTTACGTTTGTAGTAATTGATTATGATCACAGTTCACAAGGCTGATGTCATTCTCGCGAATGCAGATACAAGGTTATTGTCAACAAATGATCTCACCAATGTTATCCAATATATCACAAAAATGTTGCCCATTGTATAGCAACAAACAAGTTCTACGTAAACAGATATATTGTAATATTTATTCTTGAAATAAATTGATACTTAAAATATTTATTGTTAAATATAATATTATAAAACAGTATGACTTATCTTAACGTGATAAGGTCATTTACGAATATTTAAATGAAAATTATTAAAATTCATTTTATATTGATCCGAACATGGTTTATCCAAATACTTTCTACAATATTTCTTAAAATATTTGTTTATAATTTACAATTTTTACTTTGTATAAAGTATAGCAACAAATAGGGTATTATAAACCGTGAACTCTTTATTCTTATGCTATGTATGGATTGAAAATGTTTTCTGCCTAATTCCTGTTTTAGTTTTGATCATTCTCAAATTTAACATAAATATAATATATAGTAAGTTACGCGTGATGCACTTTTATTAATAACATGTGTTAGTAAGTGCGTGTAAATACAAAGTCTAACATATACTGGTGGGTGTATTGTGCTTGTATATATTAAATTATTTATATATAAAACACTATAATTTATGCTATAGATATAACACGTATATCATAAATATTTTACCTCTCTGATGACTTGGTTACTCCTCCAGAGGAAACAGATTCGAAATTGTAAGACATGCAAAAAGCAATATATATTGTTAGATTAAACTATAAAAGTTAAAAAACATTTTATTTCAAAATACGTTTAAATTTTAAAATTATAAAAAGCTTTGTAAAGATATATAAAAGCATAAAAAAATATAATAAAAGCGTTAAAATTTAAGCTAAAATAAAACGTAATGATTATAATACAATAAAAATATAAAAATAAATGTTTTGATAGGAATATTCTAGATGTAATAAATATTTGCTCTAGACATAAAAAAATAGTAGTTAAATATTCTAGATATTAAAATAATTTGTTGCTAAAATCATCTTAAAGTAAAATCTACAATTCAAAATGATTCGATTTTTAAAGTGTTACCAATCTCCGATTTGATTACAAATGTGAACTACCCACGTTATTACAAACAAGAAAGCTTGTATGTATGGGCGGACCAGTTACTCATTGCTATAAGTGAGTAAGAACCTAATATATATATTACTGACGTGACCAAACTTATTTCTCCAACTTTTCCAAGATGGTACCTATATGTATATATTTAAAGTTTGAAAAAAATCAATACATAGAGGTCGTCCTAGCTACGTCCTTGCTGATGTTCACCAACCTATTCGATCTGCCAAGTCTACATTTCTTAATTACAATTGTGCGTTATTACGTCATGTAACTTGTGTAAACCAATTTCTAACTGGGTCGTGTATGGTTTCACGCAGTAAACATTATTTTAGTGCGATCAAACTAATATTTATCGAGACGCAGCTCTACCTACAGAACTCGCGTAGGTACTTTATTACTTACAATAAGTTCTACATCGATAAAATAACCATAAACCGGTTTTTGTGAAAACAAGCTAGCGTTATGCAGTTTTTATACATTTACGTAGTCATTTCATATAGGAAAACAATATATCTATTTAAATAGATATGTGAATTGTATGTTTTTACTGAATATTAATTTATGTTTTTTATTAATATATCAGATTTTTTGTCACTTTCAAAAAAATATATACGACATATATTTTTTTAATTTTCTACTTCATATGTTAATTGTTCAATGTTCATAGCTGCTGGCCGGCGCTATTTCTATTTATGACATCATCCCGCGTCGGGCTTACGTATCGCTGCACGCTTTAAATGGAGCCGACTAAGATGTCTGCAGTTGATGCCGTTCCGCGGAATGATCCCGAATAATACCTTTTGAATATAACTACTTTCGTGGAACTGTCGTCGAGGTTGCCCGAGGTGGACAACTCTTTCGAAATCCCCGATCACATTAATTCAAGATTCCCTTTTAGGAAAACAGGGCCGGCAACGTTAAAGTAACATTCAGAATAATAATATAAATTGCACAAATATGTTCGCTTACTGAAATCCCAATATTCTTATAAGGTTGCGTAATGAATCACCTACTGCGGATATGAATCAACAAAAATTTAACACATGGTTAAATAAACCAAAAAGTCATGGTCAATAATTTAAACTTCGGTCTATTTAAACGTTTTTAATTATAAAATATTGACAAATACCTTGTAGAGCTCTTGAAAAAATTATTGCTTTCTCTGTTCATAAGCTCCGATCGGAATTTGCTCATTTCTTCCTCCATTTTTCTCATTTCTGCGTCAAATCTCTCCCTAATGCTTGAGAACTCGGTGTCGATAACTGAAAAATCTCCGAGCTTGATAGGAATATTTCTCTTCAGACCACTGTCAGCCATTTTCACGTGTGCGTTGTGTGGAAACTGTCGAAACTAAACAAACACTGGCGGGGAAATGTTTTAGTGTAAACACAATTCACGGTGTCGCTTCGCACTCGTTAGTAGACAAGGCAGGACTGATCATTAGTCGTCGACTCGGCGCCAGGGGGCCTGCGCACAGTTTTAAATAGCCTCACGTTCGAACGCCGCTGCGGGCTCACTCGGCGTCATTCGTCCCACACTGTACTTCTCGCTCATTCCACATCTACTCAGCCGACGATCTCGAGCTTGAGATGCCTACCGCATGATGGAGGTGACTACCATCATGTTATTTAATTGATGAATCATTATATCTGAATCTGTCTTTACTGTTTATGGTAATGTTGTATGTATTTAAACATATTCATTATTCAGGGATTTTTTTTAAACAATTGTATATAGAAAATGATCAATTACCTTTCGGAAATTATATTTTTTTTATTTAGCACTTACAAATTATAGAAAAGAAAACTGTAGTGTTTATTGTTAACATAGCTAAATCAGCATGTTTTTGGGCTATCCGTGATGTACAGATATGTGCAATTTGTAAGACAAGTTTTTGAAATTCATGAATATTTATGAATACAAAAAAATATGTAAAAACTGATAACGTTGACTTTTAACGGTATTTAGCAAGGTTAAATATAAGAAGACAACGCGGTCAACTTGCTGTTTGTTTATGACGCATATTACGTCATCGTAGGTAGCTAATACAGCAAGTGCCATGTATGTAGACATGGAAGTTACCTAACCTGCGAACATTGGTAACCTTCTACAAATATACCTACCTGTACTTGTATCCATTTAAAAACTTTGTCATTCCAGTTATCCACCTCTTGTAATATTGCCACTGGTACAGAGTACAGGGTACAGGGTACTCGACGCAAAAAGAGTGTAGATAGACCACCACTCTTTTTACGTCGCCAAATTTATAAGTTTGACGGTTTTTGTCTGTGTGTTTATCTATGGAATTGTAGCTCTTGATTTAATAAAACGATTGTAGTGGGGTTTTTTATTCGAAAGCCATTTTCATCGTGGTGGTTCTTAGCTTAAGAGCTACAAGCACTGCCGAAATGACATGAGTAGTTTTTTTACGATATTACGTTAAGCCATATACATATTTCATATTTAACATGTTACTGAAGTAATTGACATGTATTTTATCTCAATTATTTAAGGATAATTGTTTTAAAATTCAGGTGCAACATTTGAGTCATTATACAGGACATGAAGAGAATATGCCATATCTTTTGTCTAACAAAATAAATTTAAAAATGTCTATAAACTATGATATTTAAAGGAGGTAAGTAAGGTTATTTTTTTTTTCAGTTTTGCTCGAGGAAACCCTTTATAGAACCTTTTCGGGTGACTGATTAATACTTATTTACTTGATATGGACTTGCATACAACTCAAAAGGGTGCTCTACTATATATTGATATAAAAGATATTATATGTAATATGGTCTAGGCAGACCATATTTTATATAATATCAAATATCTTATGACATATTCATTATAAACAAAATTTTATAACTAACCATAATAATATAATCTAAAAAAAATATTTAATAAAAAACATATTGTTCGGCGGAAAGTGTGAAACGGAACCGAGTGTGTTAACGCTAGATTCTCGTTCTCTCTGCCTCAGCCATATGCTGAATGATGAAAGAATGTATGATGAAAAATTAGATGTGTGTCGTGGTGCAGCGGTACAAGCGTGTTAGTAACTATAAACGACAGGTTGTGGGTTGGATCTCCACTCGAAGAAATAAAATATTATTTTTTATTTAAATATTTCATATTTTTGTTCTTTTCCATCTGGTAACAAGTCAAAGCGCGGCGTTGAGCTCCGCCACTCAACACACAATGACTCAAATTCGGCAGAAAGTGGGGAACGTAACGGTAGAAGAATTAACACTAGGTTCCCAAGTTCTCTCTGCCTACCCTTCGATGTGCGGGATACAACGTGAAGCTGCGTATGATGAAAGAAATCTAGTTTTATAGCATCCATTTTACATGAAGACCGTTTTGTTTAATGTATGGGATTATATAAACAGGAAATATTATTTCTGGCTTAAGTCTGAAAACGCATTTTAAGAAATGTTATAACTCAAATTTATCTTCTTTTATTTGACATTGAAGGTAGTACTTAATTTTCGTTTTCTGTGTATCTGGTCCTTTTAGTAAATGTTTATATTGTCGATTAAAGAGTTTGTACAAAAGGTAAAAAGCACCCATATGGGATTTTTTTCACTTTCCTGTTTGTTTGTCTGTAAGACCATTTGTCTTGTAGTAGCGTGAAGATATCAAAGTAAAATTAATCTCGAATAATCAGGTCTACGGGTCCGTAAACAACACAAAAAAGCGTCTAAATCAAAGCAATTGGAATATATAATCATTTTTTACATACTTATTGTTACATTTTCCAGGAATTCACCGCGTAATCACAACCTATAGCTTAGAGTACCCACTTCGGGTGAATTTACTATTATGGTATTCGGCTCAAAGGGACAATTTACAATATCCATCAATCGGAAAAGTGAAAATTTAATGATATTTCATAGAAAAAAATACAGAATTTTATTTATAATTTAAGATTGTTAATTTTATTAGCCGCATAATTTAAATCTATTTATTATTTAAACGATATTTCCTGTGGAATTATAAATGTGATATCGAAATATTTCTCACTGATGTGATTGAGAACTTGCAAATAAAAGAAAATATCCGAGCAATAGCAATTTACATTTACGTTTTTTATAGATAACTGTTACAAGCTTAAAGTTAAAGTTTGTCAATCTATGTAACGAGAATTCCTCCGAGAACGGAATGTCTCAACTTCCGCCGAATTCTGGCATAATTAAGGCATTCTGTCTTAAGTGGCGAAACCCAACGCAGCGCTTTACTAGATTAGAAAATTTTTTTTCATTACTCTGAGTGGGAATCAAACCCACAACTGTTGCGCTTGCAGTCATACATATTGTTTACAAGCAAAACGCTAATATTGTAATATATATTATAATTTACATGTTAATTTCTATGATAACTCTCGATATTTAACTTTCACCCAAAACAATGATAATAATTGTAACATTACAACTTATTGTAAAATTCATATTATAGCTAAAAAAGAAAAGATGAAAAGGAAGTCTGGAAAAAATCCAATACACAATAGTAATTAATGTTGGACAATATATAACAAGTGCTAACTTGTGACCTTGAGCGATACATCAGCAACGCTTTTTATAGATGCGCGCTACACAAAATCCCTCATATTACATCTACATAATAATAGATTTCTATTATACGTGCATAGGAAGTATCTATAGATATTGTATGATTAATGTATAGAAAATACGGTAACCGTAAAGTCTGTAAGTAGCCGTAGGAAGGCACGAACGTTCTGCAGCGGCAACCGTGTGAGGAATTTTAAATGAAATTCCTTATAAGCAGAAACTCTGAGACAATTCCTTCCAAGTAAGTTAGTTATTGAAAAATGATTATTTAGAAATTACACTTAAATAAAACATGGTTTATTATAGGGACACGTGGGGGCGATTGTAAACAAGGCCTGTCGTGGCACAGCGGCACAAGCGTGTGACTGTAACTGACAGGTTCTGGGTTCGGTTAAAAATAAAAAATAAAAATCTGTTCAGTGGCGCTTTGCCTTATTACCAGTGCCAAAAAATGAAAATATTAAATATTTCATTTTCTCAAATAGGGATCGAATCTACAACTGATTACGTTTCATTCGCAAGCTGGTGCCACTGTGCTACGATAGGCTTCAATGTTCTAGATGAGAGCAAAAAATATAAGTATATATCTGTTGAATCCGTTTCATTCCATTACATTACTCAATCATATTAATATCTTTCGAAAGACCAAAGAAAATCGACTTTAAGTTTTATATAGAGAACACAATCATTTTTTAAAATTTTAAAAACTTTCTGATAAATAATATACCTACGTACATATCATACATACATAGTTTCTAGAAAACGTTTTTTGTCTCTCCTGACAATTTGCTTAACAGACTGGTAGCGATATGATACGTGAATGCAAACATAATAAGAATTAAGAAAGCAAACAGGTCAATGACATGACGAAATAGGAACGGTTTATACTTGATGGAGAACAACGGACGTGAGAGCTGTCAATAACAAGGTGTATTAGGAATGCTGCCGGATATCTAAAGTTTTGCCTCCACAATGACAATATTTTATGTTTAAGCCTAGCCATTGTATAATATTATATTAAAACTAGCGTATCAGAGCGGTTTCGGTGGCGTAACTAGGGAAATAATTATTATTTAAGTATGTTAAGGTGAAACTGATAAAATGTTTTAGTTTAGTTATCTATATTTCTTTTTATTCTTCTTACATGAATTCCAGTGTTTACGGGGGTAACTGCCTTGCTGATCAACCTACTCAACATTTCATGGTTCTTAGCGTCCTCTGTGGTTAGACTATTGGCTTTCTTGACCTGCGTTACAAAATCAAACCTGCGCTTGCTCGGGCATCTGGAAGTTCTCTCTTCAGAAACTGGCATAGCAAAGCACTGCCATCCGACATAATTTTTCGGCCTGCGAACTATGTAGCCTACCATCTCAGACTAGGAATGATGTGTTTGTTACGAACACAGTCAGTCTGCGTTACGCTGCAAATTCATCTCAGCATCTTCATTTTCGTGAAGGAAAAGGTGAAGCTCTTGAATGTGCCAAAATAGAGCTGGCCATCATTTGCTGCTGTAGAAAATGCTTTTGAAGGTCAGCCACTTTAGTTTAGGGGGTATTCTGCGGCCGCAGATCGTACCAATGACCTCCAGCCACAATAAATAACAGTATATATTTGGATCCTTCCTTCCTTCTTCCTTAGCTTCACGCTGTATCCCGCATATGGCAGGGTAGGCAGAGGGAACTTGGGAACCTAGTGTTAAGACACTCCGTTCCACTTCTATTCCCCACTTTCCGCCAAATTTGAGGCATTGAGTGGCGGAACCCAACGCCGCTATATATATGTTTGGATGACATGGTTATTTTAAAATCACATATACCTAAATACTTCAATTTTATTGAAATGTGTTTATGTAGTTAAATAGTAATTTAAATATTTTAGGATTTTACTTTATGTTATTAGCAAAAATTGGAATGTATGAATTATAGGAAAACGATTAGTATTTCACATCTAAATGTGTGGGTAAGTAAAGGTGCAGGACCAAGGGCTGTTTTCCTGTATAAATCGAAATTCCAAGATACTTCGGATAAAAATTCGGATAAAAAGCCTATATGTTACTCTTCAACTTCTTCTATTTTCCAGTGCTAGTGCTACAAAATCAGTTTAACTAATCTGAACAAAGAAAAAGACATACAGCAAAACTGTTTGTGTTTAGTATTATGTAAATAACAATATGCAATTAGAAAAACATGGTTTTTTTAAAGACTATAGGTATATATATATATATATATATATATATATATATATATATATATATATATATATATATATATAATATATATAATATATATATATATATATATATATATATATATATATATATATATATATATATATATATATATATATGTGTGTGTGTGTGTGTGTGTGTAAAGATATTGTAGACATATTTACATTACACATTATATTATTTTTTTGTGTGTTTTTAAGCGTTAATAGAAAGACGTTTATTTATTTCACATTAACATAGTCAGTAGGTAGGCGGTAGTTACTGTTGCGTAACCACCCTTTGTATTTTTAATACAAAATATTTAAAGAATATAGCGAACTTTATATATACACACAATATTTGCCTGCCTTTAATAACGGTGAACGATCTTTCAATTATTTTTGTCATATAATGCTTTATCGCGCCTTATTTATAATAGATATACACTTGTGATCTTCCAGGCTTTTTTAGGAACTGCCACTGATTTAAATATTTTTGTTTAATTACGTATAATTATAATTAACTATTGCTTGAACTCCTACAGTTATTGTCGTTCTATAAAGCCCAATATTATTATTACTTCGTTTTTTTTTTCAGCATGTAAGCAAATAAAAAAACAAATTTCGCTTATTATATATTATAGTGGCATTCATTATTATTAATGAACCAACAACCATAAATCAAGAAGCATGTACTACTTCTACGAAAGTGACTAATAAGCAAATTAACCACATACAATAACATGTTAAAATATATACACAAACTAATCAATCAATGAAATCAAATAAATAAAATAATACATCTAATTATTGTTGTAAAAGTAAAATGTTTAATTAATAAAATGGTTAAGAAAAGACATGCAGCAGTTCCGGAGATTAGCGTATAAATTTTCCTGGACCGTTCAAGCTCTTAGATTATTAAGCTGCGCCGAAATGTTTATGTTTGTTTCAAGTTTTTCATTTTCTTAACTCCTCTGTAGGTCTTTGATACACGAACAAGCAAAAACGTATGTTTTGTATAAAAAATTGTAATCAGCGTAGTAGTCAGAGTGCTTGGATTTGTTCCCAAGAGGCACAGTTACCAATTCCGCTAAGTTTATAGATAATAAGTTTCTTAAACAAATATTTTAAAATTAAATAGTACCTATACACACGAATAGTTAGTATTTAACGAATATCCAAGAAAATAAAAAGAACAAAGTATTTAATACTACTACAACTATATTACTAATAAACGTCTCCTACAATATTCTTTTCAATATATCTTCCATGTAATAAATTATTATTTAGGCAAATTTCATACAAAATACAGCAAGCACTATGCATAAATACCCGTATTTTTGTTTGTACCGTAGATTTGAATATTATTAATAAAGGGTCTTAATTAAGATAGACAGACAACGTTTACGTACCCGTAAAAGTAACATTATTTTTAGTAGATATTTTATTTAGTTTGAATTGAGAAAAATGTAAAAAAGTGTGAGGCGTTCTTTAGTTTGTCTTAATAGACAAACTAAAGGTGCTAATGCACCAAGGTACCTATGATTTTTTATATGCTCATTAATTCAAATCAAAATACATATTTATTTTTTTAAGTAATCCTGTAACTTTTTTATCGCAAAAGCTTTTTGTTTTAAATTATTTAAACTCTTTTTTATTTTTCTTTCAAACCATCGTATTGTAATCGGACATTAATAAATATTTTAAGTTTCAACTTAATATGACGTTTCAAGGTCGGTAAAAATCACGTTAAAAGTTCCCGTTACAGAGATACATATTACATACCAAACTGATAAAACCATGTTAAAAATGGAATAAACCGATAGAGATAGAAGAAATATCATTTATCAGTTGACCACTAGTTAAATGGCAGTTTATAGGCTCGATGCCCAGTCAGTAAAAAAATATATTTAATATTTTTGTTTCTCGCTCTGGGCAAAGCGCGGCGTTGAGTTCTGTCACTTCATACGCAATTCTTTCCTAATGTCGTTGGAAAGTAAAAAAAGAAGTGAATAAAAATGGAGTGTCTTAACACTAGAATTCCAGGTTCTGACGGGCCTCAAGGATACGCATCTCCTAACGCATCATCAAGTGCTGCCAGTGCTTATGACAATTCAGTACCTAGTACATCGTCTCGTGTCCCACCTTTTGCCCTCAACCCAGTACCCAGGCTACCTAATAACAATTCTTCTTCTAAAAAACCGCGAACTGGAGCAGCTTCTATAATTACTTTCAATTGCTTCACCGTATAAAAAGTCTAGAAGAACACCTAAATAAAAAGCAAAAAAAAAGAAAATAAGAAAAGACAGAAGAAACGAATAAATAAAAAAGACAATGAAAAAAAAGTTTTTAAAAAGAAGAAAGTGCAACGAGAAGTTGAACAAGTTCATCCCAGTTCCGAAGACGATTATATGCCAGAGCTTGCAGACAGCAGTGGAGATGAATATGATGCTGAATGTTAGGGACACTGCAGCGGCAACTTTTCACAAGATACAAGAGGAGAAAAATGGGCTAAGTGTCAAGTTTGTTTTAAACGGGCTCATGAGGATTGTGGAGATGTAGCATCGAATTGGTTTTTGTGTTCTTTATGTTTAAATATGTAAGACATGGTAAGTTTGACAATATTCTAGAAGAGGTTTTTATTTTTTACTACCGTATAAGTGATTATAACTTTAAATTTGATATTTTAATAAAAAATCCTAAATATGTTTTTGATACAATAAACTTGTGATTGTGACATTAATTGCTTTTTTTGTATATTTACCCCTAAAAATTTAAATAACTTAATATGAGATACTATCTTATATTAGAACCCCTAATACCTCATTATAGGAGACCCTTTGCCTTGTACTTCTTTTTTGTAATTTTTCACTTTTTACAACGCAACCAGAAAAATATTATATTTAGCACTAAATAGCTATTCAACATTTCAAGTAAATGAAATTTCCTATTTAAAACTATATTTGTGATAGCTTCAAATGTAACAGTTTTGTTTTTATAGTCAAAAATAGAAATGGTATCTCATAATAGGCATCCTTACCCTATTGTTTCATAATAATCGTAATTACTTGTAGTTCAAGCTTGTATGTAGTTCAAGCGGGCGAAGCCGCTAATAATCTATAGCTGCGAAGGTCGATGATGATTTGTCACTCTGTTAACAAGCAGAGCGCAACGAATTACATCTTGGACTTGGTTTCCGTATTAAACTCCACAAGCCTCATATTTCGTTGAAATTAAATATGGTCACACGTCCTATATGTAGTAGGTACGTGGGTATGTGATTATACGTTTAACATTAAAAAACACTTTTATATTTATATATCTATTTTTGTTTTAAATTTAACAGTTTTAAGTGGATACAAATTACAAAATAATAAAAATACCTACTTAACTATATATAAACTCTATAAAGTATATTTATCTATAAAAAACACTAATAAAAATCAAATTGTAAAAAATAAGATTTCAATTATTCAAAGTAAAGAACAAAATTGAAAAATATCGTTTTTCGGCAAACATGGCGTTTCTTTATTTTTTATACATTTTGGTTAGTGTATTTAGTAATTATCTTTAATGTTTTTTCTCGGCACGTTAATACCTATATATTTTTTTAACAGCGACTTCAAAAATAACGGATTTTAAAAAGCATACGGACAACAATACTGTAAAAAAATGAGTTTGGTGTCTGTACATGGAAGATAAAAAAAAAGTTATTGCTTTAATAGTTATTGCATTTAATAAATGAACTATTTTTTTTTTTCTATTTATCTGTGTTTTTCACGCTAACTGACTCACAATTTTATTTTTACAAGCTGCCCTTACATATATTAAGTGATTATTTAATATCAATCCATTTATGAATAAAAAGTTATAGGTATCATTTTAATGAATTTTGTTCATACAAAAAGAAACTTTACTATATTAAGATAAAAATAACATAGTTTCTAAAAAAAGGTAATAAATGCAGATTAGACAATTAAGTTTAAGCGGGCGAAGCCGCGAGCGAGTCGCTAGTTAAGATTATAATCATGTAAGCTGCAATTATGGTTTCATCGTTGCAGTCTCTTTACTATTTTAGACTTGGTCATAGTCGGTATTCTCTAACTATCTTTAATAGCCGAAATGATTTTGTGTTATTATAGGTATATAATATGTATGTATGTACATAGGTATGTTACTAGAGTTAAGGGATTTAAGTTTCATTCAGCATTCTTTTTGATTTGATATCCACGGAGCACGCGTTGTATATGTACCTACTGTGTAGTATGACTGTATATAATATATTACTATTAAAAATTATACGTCAAAAAATTGTTTAAATCGCTTATGAATATTTTTACTATTTTTTAAATATTTTTTGAAATAACACTCTTCACTTGGAACGAAAATCCTAAATTTAAAATTAAAAGCATATATAGTGTTAAAAGCGATGTAAGAACCTACAGAGATGCTAACAACATAAATAAGTGGTTCAATCGTGTAAGAACTTTGACGTAGCTTAACAAGAACGTATGGCTTAGTTGGTCAGGGCGCTTGGACGGTTTCTAAGAGGCGCGGGATCAAATTCTACTACGTTAAAATTTTTATACGCTTTTAAATTTAAACTTAGCACTTGTGAATATTTTATTCAAATATAGCGTTGTGTCCGTCCAGATATTTGCCCATATTTAATAGTATTGTCTTCATCACTTAGCTTAATTAGTGCGATATCATTGTTATTCAACGTTGCGTATATTGGACCTTGGTCTAGCTACCTAGTATTCTTTATCGGCCAAATAAGTATAAGAAATGTATTGAATGCAAATACTAAACGTATACACTTTTGCATACTTGCTTGCATGATATATATAGATATAGAGAAGTCAGAACTAGTTGAGTCCTCTGTTCCTTAGTTACCATTTAAGTAGTTTGTATGAAATATTTCATTGTGCGTAGGTGTAGTGTATAACTTGTCACGCAAGAGTAAGAACTTGCTACGTCCAAATAGGCCTCCTACGTGTAGTGACGATGTGTAGGTACTACCTACTGCTTAGCCATGAATAATTATTCAGTGGCAAAATATGCGTTCATATCCGAATACGTCATTAACAGTTACATCATATCTTAACTACTACATATGTCTAAATTTAGGCATTGCTTCTGTAGTAAGTTGAATAATAGTTATGATACATTAAGAAGAATTTAGGATAGATAAGTATTGGCCTATTTCCTAATTTTCATATCACAACCTTAAATACACCTATTAAGCAAGAGGAGCGAGTAGAGAATGCTTAATTACCAACCTGATAAAATTCCGTTAAGCCTAGAAATTCTTTAGGTACTTAAGTTAATGACGATTAAGTATTCATTTTGATTCCCTAATGAAGTACTTACAACACTAGGAATACTATATTACTTTAAAAAAACCTTAACCTAAACCTTAAACACAAGTTTTATTCAATGAGCACATTGAAACGAAAAAATGCAATATATTATTGATATTTTAAAACGATGAAATTTTAAGAAATCTATCTAACTATTAATTTATAAAAAATGGAATTAATATTTATAAAATTGATGATGTTGAATTACAATTGCATAAGAGTACTTTTTCACTTTAGTACAATTTGTTTATAAAAAGATTTTTCACTAAAATGTATTTTTTACTTTTAAATTTTCTGTTAATATTCTCATTTCTATTAATTCATCATTCTCCTGATGTTCAGGTGCTCTATATCATTAAAGACCAAAGTTTATGCCAAGACAAATCAAACGACTCTAGTCTATACATGACGTCCACGATACGGCTCCACCTCCTGTCTCCAGATCGTAGTTTTTATGACTTAATGTCTTTACAAATCCACCCATATTACACATTGGGGTAAACAAAATTGTCATTTGTCGATTTGTTACGGTCGCGATTAAGGATTAATATTTAACAATAATATTAACTACACGGAACCTTGCAAAACTCAATGCCTCAATTTGCCTTTTAACAAAGCGAAGAATTAAAATATTAAATATTGCATTTCCTCAAGTGAGGATGGAGCCCACATGTTGTGATTACAGTCACACGTTTTTGAGCCTCTGCGGCGATACACACTATAACTGTTAAGTACTATAATGAATAACTTTATAAGGAAATAATAAAAAACTATTTCAGTATTACTTTAGACCAGTCTTGACACAAGAGATAACGAAATTAATTTCTTCTTTTAGGTATGTAATAAAAAAAATAATATTTACCTCTTTCTAGTAACGAGACTAAACGCTGCGTTGATTTCCGCCATTTAACTCGCAATGTTTACAGGTATCAGCAGAAACTGGGAAACGGAAGTGCTGTATAAACTATTAATTTAGACTTTATACTGTTATATAAATTCATGAATATACTTGTATAGTAAAAAATATTCTAAGTCTTTTTCACACCTCACACATTTTCCAAATTTCATCAGGTCGAAAATTGTTTTATAAATATTTAAATAGACTACCACAATTGAACAACAAAAATAAGTTGTAATGAGAGTTTAAGAATTTCGACATAGCTCCACAAGAATGTGTAGCTTAATAAACTTGGTCAGCACCAAAGTCCAAAGTGATTGATAAAATCCAAGAGCGAGTTCTAAACCCGTTCCAATTTCTAAATATATTTATACAAGACCTACTGTTGGTATAAAACTGTAGGACAAATATATAGACACTTGTAGATTAATTTTGTAGTATTTAGAGAAAAAAAGACAATGTATGTTGTCATGGTGTAGGTTTGGACATCAAGATTTATTCTCATTCGGGGAAAATAATGATTTCCATTTTCTCCCTCTAGCAACAAGGTAAGTTCCAATACTAAAACACATTGTCCTAAAGATTGCAATTGAGAAAATTGAAGCTCTTGTTCCCTAATCAGCAACATCAAAGATACAGTGTGAAGCTAAATAAACATATAACTATAAACACTTGCAATGCATCAATGAGGCTAATTTGGATATAAATTCTATCAAGTCTTATCATTTTAATTAGTTAGTCTTTTTACCAGGGTATAAGGTATAAACTTATGGGGACTGTGACATTTTTGTAATAGCATAAAAATTATAAAACCAGAAATTTAATGTTCTAACTAAAATATTTCAAATATTTTCTAAAAGAAAAGAAACACATGAAGGAACAGTATAAATATTACACTTACATGTACATACAATCTTAGTCTTATCTTTTCTTTAAGTACTGATAATGTCTAGAACATGTAGGTAACAGTTGGCTAAGAAATCACATCACAATGCAATAAAATACATTTATTTCTTTTATATAATATAAAACACCTAGACATAGATATTAATGTAGATTTAATATACAGGATTAGCTTATACATTCCACTTTAAAGACAATATTGGAAACTGAAGGACCTTAGGCATTGTTATTATAATTCTTGGTCCCATTGGGTGTTAGCTGTCAACAGACAGAAATGCAAAATCAGTAAATGAATCACAAGATCCCTTTCCGTTTCTTATAATTAATATAATAAGTAAAAATCAATATCAAGTTACAAACCAAATTATTAATTAACTTTTGTGCTTTAGTAACTTATGCAATTTATACAAATTGTGCTTGTTAGTTGAAATAAAGCTGGCATACATATACAGAATAAGGCAATATTAAACATCATTTGATGACACATTTATAACAATCTATACAACAAATAACTAAGCTATATATAGAAATATATTTTGTATCACTTGGAAAAATAGTTTACATGCAAATGTGCCTATATAGGCAATAAATAAGTTCCAAAAACATCTTAGACATTATATAAATATAAATTTAATATTATTTAACAGTTTATATTTCAAAAGTTGGCATAAAATGATATACATACTTTAAGTATATCTCAAGTGTTGTTTCTAAAAATAGTATATTTATTTTAAAGTTATAAATAGCACTGGTCTTTTGTATTTTCAGTTAAAGTTTAGTTTATAAAATATATACATATATTAAAAATTTATTTTAAAAATGTTGTACAATATAAGAAAAGCTTTTAATTTCCTTAAACAGGTCTAGTTTAATATAGTACAAAATAGTTTTTTTTTGCTTCTAATGAATATTATCAGTCATAAATCGTTCAATTATTGTATGAATCATATGTAACATATAAAAGATATATTTTGAAGAAAACTTATCGCCCTTGTGTGTCCGATACAGGAGCTGTTGTTGGTGCTGGGAGTGGAGCTGGTGCTTGCGAACTAGATGAGCTCGATCCAGATGTAGCCCAGACAATAATAATAATGAGCAGTACCGCTCCGATGGCACCAATAATCAACATCATTTTCAAGTTTTGCCACCAGTATTTTCTTTTAAGCTTACCAGCCTGTTGTTCAAATTGTGCAGCTCCATGTTGTAGGGCATCCGCCCTATTGTCCAGTTCCGATAATTTTTGATCCCTTTCCAAAACTTTCTCGACATTGACACGCATAATACCAACAACCTCATCTACTTTAGCTTGCGTTTGAGCTAAGCGTTTATCGTTTACTCTTGGCCCTGATGTTCCACTTGGGTTATCCATTATTTTATAATGTGAATTACAGATTTAAAATATAAATAAATACTTTATGAGGGAAAGACGATTACAAACAAATATGGCGCTTTACACTCACGATTACGAATTACGATACGGAAACAAGCAAGGAATATTATACTCTATGGAAACCAGTTAATTACAAATTATTGTTAAAAAAGCATGACGGTAATACAGATTAAATATTTTAACATGTTTTACAAAAACTAGAGAATATAATGTTACCTACGGTATATTCTTTTTTTATATTACTTTTTTTATTATATGGATTATAAATATTCTTTATTGTACCTACTGAAATACATAGAGAAAACGATTTTTCTTAACGTACAAAGGTAGGAATTATCCCTATAAAAGATCTCCTCCAGCAAATTAGTGAAAGTTGATGAGTGGCAAATAAAAGGTAGCAACATAGCAATAACAATTTAAAGAATTAAAAAAAATACTATAAAATTTTCACTATTATAAAATATAATAATAATAATAATATTAATGTATACTTTTATTGCACACAAAAACATATTAAATATACAAACTGAAACAGAAATATAAATATGTATGAAAATGCAAAATGCGGTAGTTACGTTTATGAGATTTTCCCATCTTTTAAAACCGGGTTTAAAATAGCCAATATATATTATAATATATAAAAGAAAATAATTATGAATCTTTCGTTCCTCACTTTGCGTGCTGAGTGGGTAAAATCAAATTATTATTAAATTAAATTTATCAAAATTTGCCGATACAATATCGATCTCTCTTTTACTAAATATAAAGAAAACTTAGGCCTGTCCTGGCGCAATTGCACAAGATTATGGAATCGATCCATACTCTACGAAATGAAATATTTATTAGTTTCATTTCTTTGCACTGGTGACGAGTAAAATGTAGGTGGGAAAAGGAAGATTAAGGAATGCAGTGTTAGTGATAACATTAAGTTCCTAACTTGCCTCTGCTATGTCAGTATACAGCGCGAAGCTCAATATCAATATTTTAATTCATTACAATATTTTATGTTATATTGCAAAAACGTAATTTGAAAAAGTACCTATTTACCTATTTACTATCTGAAATCCGTTATTTCCAGAATCAGTGCCAACTAGGAAATATATATATATATATATATATATATATATATATATATATATATATATATATATATATATATATATATATATATATATATATATATATATATATATATATATATATATATATATATATATATATATATATATATATATAACAGCACACACAGCACGCTCGACACAGGTCCGGATAAACCGGATTGTTTACATGTTAGGGGTTTCATGTAAGTTCGGCAAATCTTCACAAGCGTATAAACGGTTACTTTTTGTTGGTAGCACTGCTTTTGCTACTAACTTTATTTATCATACTTTAGAATTGTCTCTTCTTTTATTTTTAATCTATACCAGGAGCTTGAGGACTTATACCGTATATCTTACTTCTAATAAATTTGAACATAATTCTGAATTAATTTTGTATTAGTTCATATTTCAACGCCTATTTAATATCAACCACTATACACAATGGTAAGAAATTATTAATTGCAAAGTATTATTTGTACTATCATTCATAATTATCAGGCCACTAGATGTAGCCGCACATGTGCACATTTTTACATTTTTTACCCAATTTATTTATAGGTTTCGTTAAACCCTATAAGGATTTTAAAGAATGAAGCTGAAGAAGAAAAAGCCGAAGTGGCTCGTATGTCCAGTTTTATTGGGGCCATTGCAATTGGTGATTTAGTAAAAAGCACTCTTGGTCCAAAAGGCATGGATAAAATATTGGTATCTTATGGAAGAAACGCAGGCCAAGTATATAATTTGCTATTTTTATGTAAGTTTTACCAGTTTTTAATTTTTTTCTCTTTTAATACGTATTAAAACATTTTTTAGGTTGAAGTCACAAATGATGGTGCTACCATTTTAAAATCTGTAGGAGTTGACAATCCAGCCGCTAAAATCTTAGTTGATATGTCTAAAGTTCAAGACGAAGAAGTTGGTGACGGTACTACATCTGTAACAGTTCTAGGTAATTTTTATTTGATGATATAGATTTAAATGTTGCTATTTTTTATGAAATAAGTTTCTAAATAATAAATTAATTGCACTATGATAAAGTTTGATTAACAACTTGTACTTTTTATGTAATTGTAAAAAAGCCTATGTGAATGTGTATGGTACATTCCTATATATGTATATATTGTGTTTATGAGTCATACAATTTAACCACTACCTACCATCACTTTGAGTGATAAGGCCACCTCAATGTAGTCTCTCTCTCTCTCAGCTTCACGCTGTATCCCACACTAGGCAGGGTAGGCAGAGGGAACGGAAGTGAAACCTAGTGTTATGACACTCCGTTCCACTGCCGTTGCCCACTCCCTCTCAATGTAGTGTTTTAGTTTTTTTATATCTAATGTATATATTTTATCATGTAATAATGTATGTTATATATTGGATTAATATTTTAGCTGCTGAGTTGTTAAGAGAGGCCGAAAAGTTAGTTGAGCAGAAGCTTCACCCACAAACAATTATTGCTGGTTGGCGTATTGCCGTGGAAGCAGCCAGGCAGGCTTTAGCTGAGGCTAGCTTTGATCATGAAAAGAACATGAATGAAGCAGCTCTAAGGAGTGATCTGGAGAACATTGCTCGTACTACACTTAGCTCTAAAATCCTTTCTAATCACAAAGAGTATGTATAAAAGATTATAATACCTAGTTTATTAATATTAAGTATAACTTTAAATAATATATTTTTATTTTTAGACATTTTACTAAATTAGCTGTTGATGCAGTCTTAAGGTTAAAGGGTTCTGGAAATCTTAAAGCCATACAAATCATTAAAATTTCTGGTGGCTTACTTGAAGAATCTTTCTTAGATGAAGGATTTTTGCTAAACAAAAAGGTATGGTAATTTGTAATCTTCACACCTTATTCTAACAAGCCAAAGAGATTAGAGCATTAGATGTTATTGTTCTTGCATATAGCATCTATTATTTTTTACTTTTTGTTCTTGCATGGGTCCCTTTAATTTGATTTATAAAGTGGCATATTATAACCTTAGGCTACTAAATAATGAAAATAACATATTTTATTTTATTTTTACTATTTAGTAAAAAAATGAGACCTGTTCTGTTGCAGGAAGGCCCCTCATATCATTTGACTGTAAATGTGAGGGTTGCGAGCTCCAATTCCATTCTGTGAATTATATTAAATTTTTTCATTTTCTTTCTATGGTAACAATGTAAAATATTTTTTTTCATAAAGCATAGCAAGGAAAAGACTTATATGTATATTAATTGAAAACTGAAGTCAATACAATACCAAAACCATGATCACACCAAAATGAATATTCAAATTAACAATATTTATGTTTATGTTTTGCGTTATTAAATTTCAGGTTGGAGTTCATCAGCCTAAAAGAATTGAAAATGCCAACATTCTTATAGCTAACACTCCCATGGATACTGATAAAATAAAAGTATTTGGTTCAACTATCAAAGTGGACTCAATGGCCAAAATTGCTGAACTAGAGGTTGCCGAGAAGGAAAAAATGAAGGACAAAGTGAACAAAATCCTGGCTCACAAATGCAATGTATTTATAAATAGGTAAGATTTGAATGATTTGGAATGTTAAGGGCCAGTTCACTTATGAATAAAGTTTCAGACAGCAATTTTACAATTAATGCTGTCTCACAGACAATGTGACCTGACCTGTGAATACTTTTTTGTTTTGCCATCAAATTCCCTTACAACTAATGTGGTAGACAATATGCACCCATATAATAGGTGATGGGTTGTCAACAATGCTAAAAGGACATTGCTTGTATAGGAGATAGGCTTCCCCATACTAAATCAGCCAGTGATGAATCCGGCCCTAAGAATTTGTAACTTATATCTTTTATTCTTTACTCGGAACTTAGTTGATGATTGAAGTGAATGACCTGATTAATGAGCTCCACCAAAATTAAAAAAAAATAAATTGTTGGGCCCTATCATAATAAGCATTCTTTATAAGATTTTTTAAATATAGCTTCCATATATAGACAGTGATCAATTAAAGATGTATAGATAATCAAAATGTGAATAATTACATTTATGAAGAAACATAATATTATGTGTTTATTAAAATTATGCCTGCTGTGACACAGCGGCACAAGAGGGTGACTGTAACCAACAGGTTCTGGGTTCGATCCCCAGTCGAAGAAATGAAATATTTAATATTTTCAATTTAAATATTTAATGTTTCTTATCTTCACTCTGATATTAAGGGAAAGCACGGCGTTGAGTTCCGCCACTCAACATGCAATGCCTCAAATTCGGCGGAAAGGGGGGAACGGAGTGTCTTAACACTAGGTTCCCGGGTTCCCTCTGCTTACCCTGCCTCGTGCGTGATACAGCGTGAAGCTGAGAGAAAAAAAAATCTTGAAATAAATATCAATATAAACAAGGTTTATTAAGAAATTATTAAAAGCAATATTTACATTTATTTATATGAAATAGTTTGCAGTTAGTAGTCCAGATAATCATCAATCCATATAGTTTTGTGTTACCATTTTCATATTTCTATGTAGAAATTTATGATTTCAATATATTTTTTGATGCTTTGGTAAAACATAAGAAAGGCTATCTATTTACATCAGATGTCAATTTTATTTAATTAAGGAGCAGTTATAATTACTTTGAAATTTTCTTTACTATTTGGACCACAATATGAATTCTAAGATTTTGACAGGCAATTGATTTACAATTATCCTGAGCAACTGTTTGCTGATGCTGGTGTGATGGCAATTGAACACGCTGACTTTGACGGTATTGAACGTCTCGCCCTTGTTACTGGAGGTGAAATTGTATCTACATTTGATTCACCTGACAAAGTCAAAATTGGCCATTGCAAGGTCATTGAGCAGGTAGGTATATTTAAAATACTTTTAAATTTTTTTTTTTAACAAAGACTATCAAAAAATTTTAGATTCTTGCAATGGTAGAACCATTATATTTTTATTATTAATATCAATTTATGTCATAGATGATTGTTTATAGATCAAAAGTACAAATATGATACTCCTTTATAAATAGATATAATTAATACTACATCAGTAGTTTAATATATTTTATAACTTTGTGGTTTCTTTTTTTTCTTATTAATTTCTTGTGCCCTAACCTCAATATAATAAAGATTACAAAAATATAACAAGTGTATCCATTTTTCAGATACTTATTGGTGATGAATGTTTGATCCGTTTCTCGGGTGTAGAACTTGGTTCTGCCTGCACTATTGTCATTCGAGGAGCTACGCAGCAAGTGATTGATGAGGCTGAACGTTCCCTACACGATGCTTTGTGCGTGTTGGCCGCGACTGTGAAGGAACCCAAAGTGGTGTTTGGTGGTGGTAAGCACAAATAAAATTTTATAATTTAGTTTGATTATTTTGCTTCTTTGCTTTTAAATGTATCATATTTTAAAAATATCCTACTATGTACACGAAAAATATTATTTTATTATAGAAATTACATTTCATTTTATAAGAAATAAGTTTCTAATACTAATACTATGGATATTTTCTAATACTATTTTAGAAACTACTAATGAATTTTATAAAATGATATTTTGTTAAATAGTCCCTTAACTGATGAAGATCGGATATTTTCCAAAAAGCTTGTCACTTGTAAGTAAAGAACGTAGTATTGAAGTAAGTAATTAGAGTTTGAATAATGTGCCCCAGGCGCGAGTGAGATGCTGATGGCGGAGGCGGCGTCGCGGGCGGCGGCGCGCACGCCCGGCAAGGAGGCGGCGGCGGCGGAGGCGTTCGCGACGGCGCTGCGCCGCCTGCCCGCCGCCGTCGCGGACAACGCCGGCTACGACAGCGCCGACCTCGTGGCCCGCCTGCGCGCGCACCACGCCCAGGCCGAGAACACTATGGGGCTAGGTAACCATGCTCACACTGTATCCCGCACACGGCCCTGTAGGCAGAGGGAACTTGGGAACCTAGTGTTAAGACACTCCATTCCACTTCCGTTCTCTACTTTCCACCGAAATTGAGGTATTGCGTGTTCAGTGGCGGAACTCAACGCCGCCTTTTGCCTTGTACCAACACGAAGAAATGAAAACATTAAATATTTAAATTGAAAATATTAAATATTTCATTTCCTCGAGTGGGGATCGAACCCACAACCTATCGTTTACACGTTTGTGCTTCTGCGCCACGACAGGCCTCTATACCATGCATACAATAATAATACTAATAATAATGGTTTACTTAGCAAAGATTTTCAGTACAATAACAAAAATGTGAGTTATATTCTAACATGGCGACAATAACTTTAAAAGGAATAGAGACTATATAGTCAAACATATAGTACTTTATTTTACTTTATTTTAATTAACATTCTGCACAGCTATAACGATGGCAAATTTAATATTATTTTGCTTATTTAGATATCGTTCCGACGCTATACATGTTTGGAGAATGTATGTTCATATCCTGTTATGTTTTTATTTCTATTCATTTTTTAAATAACTTTTTTTTTTCTTAAGTATGGATTAAGACTTAAAAGTTAATCAGATAATATTAATATTAATAGTATATTGTGTACACCATTTTCTTAAAGAGGGGTACATTTTTTCTGCATATTAATATCTAAATCTCATTTGTATGTGACAATGGTAGGCCCAAGCCACTCAGGGTATTATTATTTATATTTTCTTGATCTGTTAACGGGACAAAGCTTGCGATGACTTCTTCTACTCAATAAATAATGTTTTGGCTGTTAAACATTGGCCAAAAAATGTCATTAGGTTGAAGTTGGATTAAATATTTTGGACGATATATTATTTATATTTTTGAAAAGGTAATGGGCATTATCTTTTCTAGCAGGAATGAGTTATTTTCATTTCTTCGCTCTGTTATGATGACAGCGTGGCATTGGTTATGTAGTAACACAATATTTTGAAAATTTGGCCTATGCCATATGCCAAGAAAGCATGAAACCACGTAAAAGTGGAAAACACCAATAATTTCATTCATATATGGAATGCTTTTGCATGGTATGTGAAACAACCTTAATAAATAAACTATATAGTTCAATTTATTCCTTAACTTATATATATCTTTTTACATTTTTAGACATGGAGAATGGTCGCGTAGGAGACATGAAGAAACTCGGTATTACTGAATCTTATGTAGTGAAGCGGCAAGTGCTCTTATCAGCGTCTGAAGCTGCTGAAGTCATACTGCGTGTGGACAACATATTGAAGGCAGCGCCACGTAGACGCGGCCCAGACCACCGTCCGTGCTAACTAAATTCACCTGTAACAGCCATAAGGAGCTACTCTTAAATTACGTCACGCATTTCATGATTTTGTGATCCCTCCCACGTTCTTGACACATTTGGTCACACGTAAGATCTCAACGCACCGTGACGTCACACATTTTACAGAAGAAATTGAAACGTCATTTCAGAAAAGGTTACGTCACGAAATTTAGGACTCCATGTCACTTGCTTAACTCTCCCCCTTATTGTGTGACGTAATTTAGGGATGGCCTCTAAGGCCTATTTATACACGAAGTTTTATATATTTTACGATGTATAAAATTTGTGTAAAATAATTCTTAGTCTATAAGAGCTTTGGTAAATAAACATTCTCGTAATAATATGTGACACACTAAAAATATATTTTTTTGAGAATTATATATTAATACTGTTATTTTTCAGTGTGTCACATAATGTTATTTAATAATCATTCATGAATATCTGATGAAGATATGTATAAATTAATAATTTTCACGTTTCTTTTAATATTAAAGAAAGCTCTTAATAATTTAATTTTCTTTATGCTTTTAATGCACACGTATTAAGTAACATTAGCCTTTGTTAATTTTAAAAATATTTGTTTTAGAGACATTAGCAAGTGGATTAATTTTGTAGTGATGATTTCAATTATTTTGTGATTATCATGTTATTATAGTAAAGCTAGCAAAAATGTGTGGAGGAACTTATTGCTTGTTTAGCTTATTTTAATTTTAGTTTGGTGATCATACCTTATAATACTGTATTAACAGATTAATAAATTCTTCACAACATATTGTGTATGTTTTTTTTATTTTTTAATAAGTATTTTTTAAAATATTTACATTTTTCATGTCTAATCAAGAATGACATCAAGTTAACAGAAAAAATACCTTTTGAGAAAAAAATGCCTCAAAGGTATAGCGGAAACAGTCAATTAGACTAGGGTCAACGTTTATACATACATACATCATGTAGTCGCTCAAGCTTTTTTATCTAAATATCTTAACGTACCTAATAAAAAATATCCTTTCTTGACTTTAGTTTATGGTAGGAACTAGAATTGTAATATTCAGACAGACCGTACTCTTCTATCTTCTTAAATTTTTTCGTATCCGTTAAATTTTTGAGATATTGCATTTTGCAGAAAATTTGCGAAATTGAAAGAAAGATATATAATCATTTGCGAAATTGAAAGAAAGATATATAATCATTCTTTCCAAAACGGAATGGAACCCAGCGTTTGTTAAAGTCAGACATTTTACTACTGTGCCACGACGGCCTCATGATTTTATTCTTTAGTTATCGAGGCAATTTATCAAGTTAGTAAATTTCAAACCGTAACTAATCGTAAAATTCAACTCTGAAATAGAAAAATAGAATTGCAGGTATGAGCTTACGTACAATAAATCACATTTCTTACAGCGCTATTTTCATTTATGTGAATCTGGGACGATAACACAATTTACCTTTATTATTTGATTTCGCCCTCGCAGTTTATGTCCAAACAATAATAGCGTTAGCCCTATCAGAACCTTTTTCTGTTTATTTGAACATTTCGTTCTTTCAATCATAATACCTAAAACGGCAAAAAGAAATTTAACGCTTCTTATTGGATGATATGTAGTAAATAAAATAATATATAACTAAATGAAATGATTGGGAGATTACGTACAATGGATTAAATGGATTGAAACAATTAACGTAGTATAATATTTCTTGTAGTCTTCTGGTTGAATGGACTATCCAACAAAAACAATTTTACGATCGAACCAGTAGTTCAGGTGCGCGTAGGTAAGTGTATCAATATTTTTTTACTAGCACCCGCCAGCGGTTTCGCCCGCTTGAATTACACAATTGTATTTACGTATCTCAATTACTTTCCTGTTCTAATAAAATATCACTTTAAAGTTAATATCTAAAATGATTCATGGCAATTATTAAAGTAAAGGTACACAAGGCTATCATTTGCGTTCAAAATATTATATGAACAAGCATTGTTTTCCTATACTTACATAGTAAGTATCGTGTAAAGCTCTGTTCACAGCGGCATTTTTCATGGAACACAGCAAGTGCTACTCAGCTATACTTAGCTCGATTGTTGTCAAATCAAACCATTTTGAAATCAACAATAGAAATACGTAACCATTGGCTGCATAACATTTCAATTGTTTGTAAGCATGCAATATTTGATGGAAATAACTGTTCAAATGTTGCTCTAATAACAGGTTGTTTAGCCACTGGTACGACAAATATAGTGTATTTACGTAGTCTCGCTAGGCTTTTATGAAATTTAATTTCAGTTACTAATTAGGGTAATTAAATAACTCTTATAATGACCCATTTCGAATTCAGATTTTATCTAAGGTACAATGGTCGTGTTGATCGTGCGTGTAGGTTTATTGCATGTTGCTATTTAAATAAACTATAAGTGTATTTGAGGAGTTATATTCTATTTAAAGTTACATTTTCATTTAATTATTCCTGTTGTTATATCTAGTTAATATATTTTTATGTGATCAATGTTTTAATATATTTTTACCTGTATGTGTATTTTATATTGTATGTAATTAGTTAAGAGCCGAAACAGACCTATCATTTTTCTGGTAGTGGTCCAGCTAAACTATGAAAAATAATTATTATCGTCTTTCAAAAAAAATGTTAAATTTTATAAGTATTTTGCATGTAATATATAATATTGTATATAAATAGAATTGAAGTGTCTGTATTGTGTCTAAACTTATAACAACGAAATAAATAACGAAATTTTGATAGAAGAATCACCGGGAGTTATGTATCTATATAGTAACAAATACTTTTTAAAGTTTATTTAATAAACTAATAAACTTGCTGGAATATAAACATTACGTGTCATCTAACACTATAAAAAGAAAACAAATGAAAATTGAGCATCTGTTCAGGCCTATAATTTAAAACTTTGTACCGTTAAAGTGAAATAACTAGACATTCTGAGTGCTCGAGGTACAGTTCACGAAACGGCCTAATTACCTAGCTACACAAAATTCCGGGACAATCCTGCAATTCTCGGGTCTCTGGCAACCCTACATTACCGTTATGTGTGTGCTAGTAAAAACACACAAAAACATCCTTCAAACAATTGTTTAACAAAAAAAAAATTACGTAATTTTTTGAAGCTTTAAATTAATTTTACTTGCTTGTTAAAAAAACATTCACAATTTCCTTTTTATGATTACTTATCTTTTTTGAGTCTTGAACGTGTAAAGTATATTTGTCTTTATAAAAGAAGAAATATACCGCCATTTAAGCTATTGTTACTTATTCCACTATCGTGTAAGCTTAGATCATTACTTTTAAAATTCAATTTTAAAGGTATATGTAACCAATTACGTAATATCTTTGCAACTTGAAAATATAATAGTAGCATTGCTGTTCGTTTAGATCGTTTGTCAATATTAATTTAAGTATATAATTATAAAATTGCCAATATGTACCTACGTTAGCATAAGTTAAGGGAAAGTTCACCTTCGAGGGTATGAGGTCGATCATACTGGAGGATAGTTACGTAAAAAGCATTAAAACCCCCGAAGTGCTTATAAGAAGAGATTGAAATCAGTGGATTAGGCAAAAAGAGATGTCTTTTTTACCGTTTACATAGACCGTAGCGTTTGGCGCTCAGTTTTCTCGGGCTTCTTCGTTACGGTACAGCGTAAAACTGTACAAAATAAGGATACATTCTATCTAATAATAATTATCTAGTAATGTATTTTTACATTAGTAGAAGTACTTGAGGCCTTGGTACTGATATTTACATTAGTTATTCAAACATATACTTTTCGTTACATCACAAAGAGAGGATTGTACAATAAAGTGGAATATTTAGACAGTAATCACGTACGTACGCACCGAGCGCGTAAAGTGGCTCAGCCCTACGTGTTTTGGGAATTGCATTTCTATTTCCATCGCGAGGAAGTGCGGCGGGAAGATGTGTTATAGGGATACTTTAATGTCATATGAAATTTTGATGATTTTGCTTCTCGTACTATACGTTTATATAAGAAGGGATAATTCCTGAAAATTCTTTTTAGGTGTACCGCACGACGTGTGCAATTTGTATTGTGTTTTCAAATTGTAGATTTTTTTAACCGATTACATGTTCAGATAACTTATCATACTAAGAGTCAGTATATTTATTTAGATTTCATTTCTTATATTCCTCTATTGTAGGGTAGGCACAGGAAACTTGAGAACTTAGTGTTAAGACACTTCGTTTCGTTCCCCACTTTCAGTTGAGGAATTGCGTGTTGAATGACGAAATTAAACTCCGCGCTTTTCCCTTGTTACCACAGCGAAGTAATGAAATCACTACATCGAGTGGGAATCGACCCTGCAACATATTGTTTACATCACACCATTGTGCCATTGCGGCCTCAGAAATTATTATTTAGAAATACGAATTATGTAAAATATACTGTCTCATGTAATTTTACTGTCTGTTCACTGTTCTCTTGTGAGTAATTACATAGATACCTTCGAAATATGCTTTTTTTTAATTTGCATTTATATAATGAGTCCAAAAGAAGACAATCTATTTGTGTATGAAAAGCGACGCCTCACGAAACAATAGGCACTTAAGTAGGTGCTTTACTTGAAAAGCATTTCATTAAAAGGCAGACGTTGAAAAACAAGGCATTCAACTGAATAATGTTAACTAATGACGAATGTTTGCAGTTGTTGAAATGTTCTCGAATACCACACAGTTCGCTCTGCAAAAAACCAACTGCAACGTAATTGCGAGGCGGAATGAAGTTATAAGCCTCTCCGTACATTCTGGATCGGCAGCTGCCACGGAACATCATGTTGGATTGCCCCAAAGTAATTACCTATGTGTGTAGAAAATAGATTCATTGAATTTTAATAAGTATAACAAAAAGATAGTTCAGCTGTTATTTTAGCGAAATGATTATTTGTCGGTTCATGAAACTGTTATTTAAGCGAAATGATTATTTATCGGTTCTTGCCGTGTGATTCCGGCTTAGAATAGGATCACCCTGGTACTGATGGTGTCGTAAGAGGCGACTTAAGTGCGTGTGGTAGAGTCACGTGCCAGTAATGGCAACAAGCATGGGTAGATTTGACCGGATTATTACCACCCCGGCATTTAAGACCGGCGTTAAGTAGTGGCTTTGGCCACTGCGTTTCGCATTAGGTAATGCCGGGCCCCGGTGCCCTTACACCTTAAAGGACGGCAACGCTCCTGTAGCTTTCTGGAGTTACACGGGGCCATGGGCGACGGTGATCACTTACCACCAGATGACCCGTACGCTCGTTTGCCGTCTTTTCCTTAAAAAAAAGAAACGTCATGATAACCTAGCTTACATTATAGTTACGATAGGTTGGTGTAGTCGAAAATCAGACTTCGTGTTTGCGTGCTGTAGTCAAGGTATCGGCAGTCTTTGTGGTTCTTTATGTGTTTATAAATAATTTCTTATAATAAAACAAACCATTAGGTACGTTCATTATATGTATATCTTGAAATTGAGCACAAATTGGGAATTGAAGTGTAGCTATTTAGAATACTCTACTATATTCGAATAATACATGGGAAAGCTATATAAATATAAACTTAGAACAATAGTCTAGTTTATTAAACAATAGTCTAGTCTAGTAATCTGTTAGTTATTTCATGTAATATTGTAATTGTACGTAATATTGCTATCCAAATGTGAGTTACATGAGGATGATTAATCCAATGCATTATCTATAATATGACAACATTTTATAGACGGCCGTCAATTAAAATATATGAATTCATATCGTTATTATCGTTAATATAATTATAATTATTTGTTAACTAGTTTTAACATCATTTAGACCTTAATGGTGCGAGGCCTGTCGTGGCGCAGTGGCACAAGCGTGTGCCTGTAACTGACAGGTTGTGGGTTCGATCCCCACTAGAGGAAATGAAATATTTAATATTTTCAATTTAAATATGTAATGTTTTCATTTCTTCGCTCTGGTACAAGGCAAATCGCAGCGTTGAGTTCCGCCACTCAACACGCAATGCCTCAAATTCGGCGGAAAGTGGGGAACGGAAGTGGAACGGAGTGTCTTAACACTAGGTTCCCGAGATCCCTCTGCCTTCCCTGCCATGTGGGGGCCTAACGTGAAGCTGAGTAGACCTTAATGAAAGTAATTACTACAGACAGTAAATTCAATCTAGCAAATCCGTTACCTAGAACTCAAATACTGTTATTTTTTTGTACTGGATCTACTTTTAAAAACTTTATCTTGTACTTGATTCATACAGTGACCTAAAAGTTACCCGGCTCTGTAGAAGTAGAACTGAAACAATGAATTATTTACGTGTTTGCTTTTTGCATTGCTTCGTTCCACTGCAAGGTTATATGTCTACATACCTACTACAAACTACATAATCAGGTACAATAAAGTACATAATCAGATTTAGGTAATCTATGTTTTTTTTTTTGATAATTGGTTCAGGTAACCTACATATGATGTCAAAATATATGTTTCAAAATAGTTTTATATTAGCATTAATTTAATATTAGCTATTTCAATTTATTGGACGAAAAATAATATTTAATAAACAAGCGATATTATGTTTATAAAGCCAACTTTTACTTAAATCAGCCAAGAAAATTCATTAATTATATTAAATAAATTAATATTTTTTTGTATGTCATAAGTGTCATCCCTAACACGTAAAAATAAATATATTTAATTTTTTTTCAGCTTTACGATATATCCTGCACTTGGCAGGGCAGGCGCAGGGAACTTGGGGACGAAGTGTTAAGACACTCCGTTCCATTTCCCACTTTCCACTACATTTAAGCATTGCTAAGTGGCGGAACTCAACACTGCGCTTTACCTACCAGAGGTAAGAAATGAAAATATTAAATATTTCACTTCCTCAAGTAGGGATCGAACCCATAATCTGTCACCTTTACAGTCACACGCTTGAACCCCTGCGCCACGCCAAGTCTCCACTGCTGTACTAAACTAAAGTATATAAATAAAAAAAATGTGATTCCGGCTTAGAATAACATCACCCTGGTACTGATGGTGTCGTAAGAGGCGACTAAAGTGCGTGTGGTAGAGTCACGTTGCCAGTAATGGCAACACGCATGGGCAGACTCGACCGGATTATTACCACCCCCGGCATTTAAGACCGGCGTTAAGTAGTGGCTTTGGCCACTGCGTTTCGCATTAGGTAATGCCGGGCCCCGGTGCCCGTCCACCTTAAAGGACGGCAACGCTCCTGTAGCTCCTCTGGAGTTACTCGGGGCGGTGGGCGACGGTGATCACTTACCACCAGGTGACCCGTACGCTCGTTTGCCATCTTTTCCATAAAAAAAAATGTAAATAATAGTAGAAATTAAAAATGCATGATAAGAAAATATCGATAGTTAAGCAATCAAGATAAAAATATAGCTTCACTTATAATTATGATTTATTCTTCATGCTGTATCCTGGGCAAACAAGGATAGGCAAAGCGTACCTGGTAACCTGGTGTTAAAACACTCCGTCCTCCACTTTCCCACTAATTCTTGAGGCTTGCGTGTTTAGTGTTGAAACTCAACGATTCTATTTGCTTCGTAGTAATCAATGCGAGGAACTAAAAATAATATTTAATAATTTTTATAAGATGTTTCGGCATTTTTGATATTACTATAACTTCTATAACAAACGTAGGTACGTAGTACGTATTGTTATAGTAAACAAGAACTTGATCCTCTGCTTCGATTTTTCTTTCCTATATCATTAGTTAACTCGAGTAAAAATAATTATCAAACAAAGTTTCAAGGTTCGACGGAATAGATCTGTTTTCTTCTCGTTTATCTTTCTTAAACACTGAAATTGGCCTGGGATTTGGGGGATAATTACGCTTCCAGACGGTTACTTTCTATATAAATAAAGTAAGCTTTCTATTATTATGTACTAGCGACCGGTACGCGGCTTCGCTTGCTTTAACTACATTTTTTTATTTTATAAACTAAATTGCGTTTGTATTTGTATTTCATTTGAACACAGCGGTACTTTGATTTTATAATCATGATTATGGCGTTCCGAGCCTACCAGTTGAGCACATATCATTTTGCCAATATTATGTTATATTGAGGAAACACCATGGAAGTTGTACGGTAAAGAACAAGAATATTACACAATAAGAGAATGCATGTTAAAAAAAGAAGATCTAGGTAAAATGGCCTTCATCTATAACAAAAAATATTATAAAAATAAATATACACATTATGTATATGTATAACACACAGGGTCAGTAGTAAGAAATACCCAATACAAAAGTTTAGTCTACAATTGAATATTGCTATATCTAATATAACTATATAAAAATACATAAAGGACTTAACAAAACCATTAACATACATTGAATATTAAAAGATGAAGATTGATACATGCCAATATTTAGACCACGACATCTCCAGATGTGTTAATTCATGGGTCAAAAGATCCTGGACCGAAACAGAAAAGTAAGCGAAATTGCTACACTGTCTGCAGATTCATTCCTACTGATTCCAGAATACCCTGAAATTTATCCCAAAGCAACAACCAAACCCTTTAAAGAACATGAGCAGTTGTTCACGATTCTTTAAAATAAGTGAAGACCAGAAGAACCTTAACTTACGATTTTGTATTTTTGTTTACAATAGCACATATCCAATATATATATATATATATATATATATATATATATATATATATATATACATATATATATATATATATATATATATATATATATATATATATATATATATATATATATATATATATATATATATATATATAACATATAAATCAATAAAGTTTCCACTTAAAATTAATACAAATAATTGAAAATATAAACAAAACGAAAATAGAAAGCTAAAGTAAGAAACAGTTAAAGTATTAAATAAAGCCTAGGACAATTTACGTAAAATTTTCTTATAATTTCTAATTTTCATGTTGAATATATCTAAATCATTACAATTTTTACAGTTTAAATTGTCGGAACAGGCACATCTAAATCTCAATAATAGTGAAATGGTTTACCCTTTACAGCTAGTACGCAGCTTAATGAATCAGTACAAATAACAGACTCTTTAAAACCGGATTGCATTTAACAAAGTAACAGCTTTACCAGTAAACACGGATGATTCGGGAGGACATTTAAATTGTAATACATTTTTGAATTTTGATATCTAGCAGCAGTAGGAATTGGAATTCAAAAGTCCATTTTCCAAGTTTAAGAATGTGAATAAAAATTTCGAGGCAGTGGAATATTGCCTGATTAAAATATAACGTTAATCAAATTTAATAAAGTCAGTTTAGACTTCACATTTAGTCTTTTTTTAATGGACAGGTTCCAGCAAACGAGCGTACGGGTCACCTGATGGTAAGCGATCACCGTCGCCCACGGCCCCATGTAGCACCAGAGGAGCTACAGGTGCGTTGCCGGCCTTTAAAGTGGCCGGGGCCCGGCATTACCCAATGCGAAACGCAGTGGCCAAAGTCACTACTTAACGCCGGTTTTAAATGCCGGGGGTGGTAATGATCCGGTCGAGTCTCCCCATGCGTGTTGTCATTGCTGACAACGTGACTGTCCCACACGTACTCTAGTTGCCTCTTACGACACCATCAGTACCAGGGTAATCCTATTCTAAGCTGGAATCACACGGCAAAAATTATATATAGATATAGTGACAATGGCACATTTGAAATAGACTGAAGCGAGCTTTTTATTCACAAGGTGTGTCATTTATATAATCATTAATAAATTTAATACATAAATATCTTTTTATAACTTTTTTAGGTGAAATAGAAAATTCTCGGACGCTTTCTAGAATCCTTATGTAAAAGCGTACACATAGTCCTATAAAAGAATTATGTACTCGATGCGTCTAGTTACAGGTGCTCTAAGTATAAGCTTATTTCTATTATTAATATTATTATTCATTACTTACTTACTAAACTTTACGCTGTATCCCGCACATGCCAGGGTAGGCAGAGGGAACCTGGGATAGTGTTAAGACACTCCGAATTTGAGGCATGGCGTGTTAAGTGGCGGAGGCCAACGCCGCGTTCGCCTTGAAGAAATGAAAATTTAAATTGAAAATATTAAATATTACATTTACTCGGGTGGGGATCGAACCCACAAACTGTCGGTTACAGTCACTCGCTTGTGCCGCTGCGCCACGATTATTTTTATTATTCATTCATTTATTGAATTCATGAATGTCTTTCTTAATATTAATAGCATTTTCGAAAATGTATTAAGATAGAAGAACGGTTTCCACGGTTTTACTCACACGTTCAATAGGCTTTAACAGTTTTCGTGTCTTCTGAAAACTATTCCATAGTTATACCATTTTTATCTCCTTTTCATTTTAAAAATCTACGAAATATCATTAGCATCTTATCTCAGGGCTGTCTCTAACTTAATATGGTAATTCATTTATGCATTACAATATGTTTTTGAAAATTTTATGTATGTTACAAAAATGTTCATGAAATTACCAACATCAGTGATGTACGTAACATGAATACTAGAATCAGATTTAAACTTAGTGCGCCTGTAACTCGACTGCATCGAGTCCTTAATTCTTTTATGTGATATGGTGTACGCTTTTAAAATAAGATTTAAATCGTGTAAAAACTTTTTATTTTACAATTTTAAAAAAGTTGAAAAGACGTTTATGGGTTAAAGGTTATTACTTATTTATTTTTATTTATTTATTTATTTATTTATTTATAACAATTAACAAAGTCCTTATCAATCTATACGATAATAACCGCATTAGTGCAACACTGTGTCGCGGTTATTAACGCCCACCCCCAGGCATTTTAATACCATTATTTTTAATTGTTGCAAATATATTAATAAAACAATTTTTGTTATAAAATACAAAAAATATAAACTATAAAGATAATTATGATAAGTGTGTGTGAGTGTGTGCGTGTGTGTGTATATGTGTGTGTGTGTATATTTTATGTGCATATTGTTACTAAATTTTCTGTCTCGTCATAATTTAATGTTGTAAGCCAATCGTAAACTTTAATTTTACAGTTTCGTAAGGTTAGGGAGTAGATGTTAAGCTTCTCGTTAATTTTGTTATATAGTGTAGGACTTAAATAGTAATAATGTTTACTTGAGGTGGCTAAACGACGATGTTTAATCGTACAGACCTTATCAAATCTACGTTTTAAAGAGACAATATTCGGGTCGAAAAACAAATGTTTATGTTTTCGTAGAATGGTGTTCAAAATAAACAATTGTCGTACAGTAAGTACATTACAAACTCGATACAAATCTGTAGTCGGAAACCGTCTAGGTTTATGTGTCATTACTTTTAAGACACATCGTTGGGCTCTTTCCAATGGAAGCAATATACACTTCGACGCTCCACCCCATGCTGGTAAGCAGTAATTCAGAATAGACTGCACAAGAGAGAGATAAACCATTTTTAGGATTTCAGGAGATGCACTAGATCTAAGTCTTGTGAAAATATATACAAGTTTTCTTAAACGGGACACCATTACGTTTACATGTTCAGTCCACGTGAGATTTTCATCTAGGGTTACTCCGAGGTACTTTATTGTACGCGATCGACTAAGAGAGCAGCAATCGCAAAATTTATCCTGGCCTGTATAACATTTGTGTGCGATGATAGAAAAAGATGGACATGGAAGCTGAGATTTGTGGCCGAAAGTAATAAATTTTGTTTTTTCAGTATTTAATGTTAAAATGTTACATGATAACCAATTATTTACGATAGTTAAAGCTCTTTCACTATGTTTACGAACATCAGACCATGTGCTTCCATGAACAATCAGTGCAGTATCATCCGCGTAGGTGATAATTTTACAATTCGGGATTTGTAACTTGCATAGGTCATTAATATATACTAAAAATAGAATAGGCCCCAGCACACTTCCTTGTGGCACCCCGAAAGATATATTTTGCTCGCTACTTATCTTGTTATCTATTGAGACGCACTGAGTTCTATCGGTATATTACTAAACTAGTGATTTTATAAATCATGGCACAGCTTGGAATGAAATGCACCAGTCTTTTAAAGGTATCATTGTCACTTACAAATTTCAAACTGTAAATAATTACTAAATTTAAAAAGCGTATTTTATATTTTCTTACATAAGTGTTAAATATCACTTCAAAAATAGTAAGTTATTAAAAAAATATGAAAAAAAAATAGTCATTTGAGTGAGTAGATATAATTTTTTTTTCTAAAAACAGACAAAATCGAGTATGGAGTTGTCATTACAGATTTGTTTTTCAAGTAAGAAAGATGGCAGAGGTTATTAAAGCAATATTTAGACATGAGAAAGCTAATATACAATGCAATATTTAGACTTGAGGAAAGCTAATGATAAGCATAACCATAATATCAAATTTATAATGAAATAAAAACACCATAAAATTGAATTAAATGACAGTTAAAACCTAAGAAAATGAATATACTCGTAGTTTAGATACTTAAACACACACATATATATATATATATATATATATATATATATATATATATATATATATATATATATATATATATATATATATATATATATATATATATATATATATATATATATATATATATATATATATATATATATATATATATGTATATATCATATTAATTTTTCTCAACAGAAGCTCTAGAGCTTTTTCTGTTGCAGAATTTTTCTAATGGCTCTTCATACTTATTAGTTATATCTTGTTGTTTTATATCCTACACTCTCCCCGAAGCACTATAATATAGAAAGATTTTTCAATTCAAAACAGTAACAAAGAGAAAGTGAGACTAATAAGCTTTGCGCGTCTCGCCCATAGAGTTGACCATCCGCTATCCGCGATTCGTATGGTTCTTGTGGAATTGTGGAATTTAATACACATTAACGTTACACGTTGTGCAATAATACTATACAGTTTTAAATAGATCCTTTAATATCTTTACTTTATGGAAAGTTATGTTTTTTAAATTATATATTTAAAAATCATAACATTCTATAAAAATGGATACTATGGACTATTCAAATATGTCATTGCATAATTCACTGAAAACTGCAATCTTTTATTAAAAAGTACATACGTGGTTTTATATTTTAATGCATTATTTTTTTTGTGCCTGCTTTTCTAAGACTATGGATCCAACACGCAAGGCTTCAAATTTGGGTGGAATAAGCTATTTTTAAAGTAGCTTTATCAGCTGACTATAATGATATTATTTATAATTAGATCTAATTGCTGTTATATTTTGATATAACAAAATATAGCAACAGCACACTCGGTCAGTCAGCACTGACTTTCCACATCGGCAGTAGTTGAATAGAAGTCCATTAATAGTTTCAAGGATATCGATATTCGACTACCTTGTGTAAGCTCTAATTGGCCCAGTTTGGTTGGGCAGAGATCGCGCCACTAAATAGAGATTTGCGCGAGACTAATCCACACTGATCCGAGAAATTCTACTGGCATACCTTTACATAAATGGGTCAATATCGTAACTCAGGTTGCCTTTGCCTGTCACATGCTATTTTTTAACTTGGTTTTTCTAAACTCAAATGAAGAAAAAAAATATTTTAAACAATAATAAATTATTCATGAACTACAGTTTTTAATATGTTACATTTGCCTTAATATTTGAAATCAACCAAAGCAATAAGTTATTATCTTTATATACACTCAGTAGAAAAGGAAGCTTAACATTTGCAGAAGGATAAGTTCACTAAGTACCAGATATTGTTTTAGTTGGTAAGTTACTCAAGGCGGGACTTCTGGCAGACAGTTTTGGCAGCTGCTCCATATATGATGTATGTGACTGTCACGTAAGAGATTATTTCTTGGCAATAGAACGCGGCGCCCACTCATACAATTGTTTGCTTAGCTACTTTGCATCTGACATTGAAATGCAATACATGATACGCTTAGTGTTTTTTTAATCATAAGTTTTATAAAATCTAATCTTCTAAATTCTAAATCTTTATACGAAAGGTTTTTTGGGTTTCTTACCATAAGGAAGAAACGAAAATATTAAATATTATATTCCCTGGGAATCGAATCCATCACCCGTCGCGTTTACAGTCGTACACGTGTATCACTCACATTTGTGACACAACATGCAATACCTCAAGTTCGGTGGAAAGTGGGGAATGACACGGAGTGTTTTAACACTAGGTTCCCCATTTTCCTCTGCCTACATCCTGTCACGCGGGGATTACAGCGTCTAGTCAAAAAAAGCGCATCAAATATAACATTATTGTTCTATGTAAACAAGTGAACAATACCCATTAAGTTTTCCAATCATATGAACATGTAAGAAACAAATTGTTATCAGTTCTTGTATCTTGGAGTACGTGCTAGAATATACTGTAAAAGAAAACAATTGCACAAAGTTTACCTTTTCTAGTGATTGAGTTCGCTAACTTCCAAGTTAGTTTATTCTTCTGAAGCAACCTGGTCTAAGCTTTTAATACGAAGCTGTCAGGATTTAGCTGTACTAAAAATATTTAACTAAGTATTAAATTTTATTTTTAAGAAATCAAATATTATATTATAAATGTTCTAAGTTTATAATTATTAAATTGTAATACGTAATTTATAAACAAATTTAAAACTATTATTTTTGAAGACTAATAATATAAAGGACAAATTAATATTAAAAATGTTTTGTATCAACAAATAAAAATTCGTAATAATAATTTAGTTAAGATTAATGTTAAAAGTCGACCGATTTCGTATTACCGAATTAGACAAAGAGCATCGTAACTTCCAGAACAAAGATTGGCACTGCGTGGGGAATCAAAAGTTTCCCAAATTTGTTGCCGCCAGGGAAGTTTCTTTGAACGTGCGACGGCCGCATCATCATAAACCGAAACACAAAGGTTTTATGTGCCACATTAAGTTAATAGTAGCGATCAGATATATGGTAGGGTTGTTTGACTAAGCTTTATTAGTGCATTTTTGATAATGTACGTTGAATACGGTAAAACTGTTAAAAGTATAAACAATAAAGTTCTACATTTAGCTTCTATAGCCGTTAACGTACTTACTGGGTAGAGAAAAGTTTATAATAACTAGCTGTGGATCGATGGTGTTTATAAAAATGGCATTTGTTTTACTTTTTGTTATTTCGTGCCTAAATTTGGGTTTACGTAACGTCACAAAACGCTAACAAAAGACTAGCTATTTATGTTAATAGAAATGACCTGCCTGTGGCAGGGTCCGGGGGCTGTGCGTCGCTCTGCGTCCGTGAAATTGAATTAGCAACTCATTAGTGACGCCAATAAAACGGACTCGGCGACTAGCTCGCCATCCCACCATGGCTCGGTATGTATTTAGGTATACATATACATATGTTATAAGCCTGCTAGGGATGCGTATATATTAATAAGCAGTAAGTACGTGTTAAACTATTAGATATGATCATATATATATTTTTATATGAGCATGTATTATAAACTTTTTTAATTCCTTACATGGCAGGGAAGACAGAAGAAACTTGGGAACCTAGGGTCAGTACACTCCGTTCCCAACTTTGCCCCGGATATGTGGCATTGCGTTTTATGTGGCGAAACTCAACGCCACACTTTACCTTGTTACTAGAGCGAAGAAATGAAAATATATAATATTTTATTTACTCGAATGGGATTTAATCCCACAACCGTCATGTTTACAGAAGCACGCTTATGCCACGATAGGCCACGAAAAAAGAAAACCTTTTTAAAATCTTTTAAATATAACAATATTTATAATTTTAATAATAAAACGTATATTAGTATAGTTTGTGCACCTAAATATAAGGACGGTTGAAGGTAAATTGATTATTAATAAGTCATTAAAAAACAAATAGACAAGCCCATCTGTCATGGAGCTTTTAATTTAAACTCTTTAAGCTTATTCCGTGATCACAGGTGGACTGGACAGGACTGAGATGACGTATATTATTATGTATATCGAATTGCCAGTGTTCGAAAGGTTGAATTAAAAAAAAAATGTATGTAGTTAATTTTGCTAAACTTACTCAATTAAAATGTGTAAAAATTGTGAAGATTAAATATCTTATTATGTCGAAAGGATGTCCATCGTGTCATATAAATCACTAGATTTTATTTGCAGTCGAATGGAAATTATGTCGATAAATGGAGTATCTCACACAAAAGTACTTATGTTAATCCAAAAACACTCAGTTTAACGCGCTTTATAATAATTAATATCGATGATAGATATTATAGCTACATGTTACACGCCTCGTTGCCGCGCCCGCCACCCGCGTCCACCGAGGCCCGTGAGTCGTACAGCGGAACAAGCTCGACGACACGATAACACTGCTCTAATATTTATAACTGATATATGCTAAAATATCCATTTTAATGAATACCGTAAAAGTCAATCGTAATCAATATAAAATGCACAACCTATCTAAGTTATTAAAATAAGGAATAATACTGTGATTAAAATAATTTCGAAAATAACCCTTTATGTTATTTTTAAAATATAAAGTGATGACTATAGTTTGTCCTTAGACACATGTCCTCGTGGACTTGTTTTAGAACAATTGGGTCATACATGATTTATCTTTAGCGGTTTACGAAGTACATGCACTCTTAATTTTTTTCAACATTTTTAATTTTTTGTCCACTTCTAGTATTCTTTATAGTCATGTAATATAGACTAGAAACACGGTCAATGTGCTATCAAATGCAAAAAGAATTTTTTTAAATCTATTCAGTAGTTTCTGAGATTGGAGCGTTCAGCAAAACAAACAAATAAAATCTTTATCTTTATGATATTAGTAAAGGCATAATTACCCGTATTACATAAATTAAAATTATGAAACGAGACAGTCATTAATATACAAAGTATTTGGATTTGAAAGATAAATATTTTAGACCTTCAATAAAATTAAACCTCTTTTTGGATATAATTTTAGTCAAATTGTGTTCCTGGGAGGTATCTGTGTTTGTATGTCAGGAATATTTCAAAGCGGCGGAGCGCGATTCCCTTGAGCCAGCGAGGGTAAACTCTTGCGAATTATAGGTACTTATTTTAAACGATTGCCTATCGGGATTGCTATTTTGTAACTCGATTCACTGAAAACGTACGATTAAAATCAAGGAACGTATTTCAATGAAGTGATAATTAAAAGCTGCTCTCGTAATTAACTTAATCATACATCGTCTTTACACAGATCCTTCGTTAAATGTTAATTTATGTTAAATTGAAATAGTTATTTAACAATTTAATAACTAGAGTTGTGCAAGCAGGTGGATATATATATACATATATATATATATATATCTATATATATATATATATATATATATATATATATATATATATATATATATCTATATATATATATATATATATATATATATATATATATATATATATATATATATATATATATATATATATATATATATATATATATATATATATATCTATATATATATATATATATATATATATATATATATATATATATATATATATATATATATATATATATATATATATATATATATATATATTGTCTTAACATTAGGTTCCCAAATTCCCCTTTGTTCACCCTGCCATTACGAGGTTAAGCGAAAAAGAAAAACAAGATATCATGCGTTTTATTATAGTATAGAGTCTTTACTTTAAACCCCGGCATGAAACGCCGGGTTTCATGCCAGGAAGAAGAAGAAAATCTATAGTATAGATTTGAAATAGTCTGTGGTCAGGCGATTTTAAATTCGTGTATATTTTTTATTTAACACAACCGGACTTACACAAATGCGATCTACGGTTTTCAATTAAAACATACATAATCACCAAGCAGTATCAGCACTACTAGAAGGTATGGAGAAACTAATGTTATTGAACTTTAAATCAAACCAATTTTATTTATATTTGGGAAAAGGGTTCGATGAAAAAAAACGCATAACACGCATAAAGAAAAAGAAGTACAAAATTGCGAAACGCCATAATCGCTGAATGTGAAAGGATCTCATCAATCTTCCACTCTCGTTCAATATTCACATATTCAAAGTCAAAGTTCGCAATAATAACCAATATTAATGTTATTATTGCATTACTTGGTTTCCTGTAGATATGTGCGTTTGTCTCAGTTAACTTCGTCGAAATTTGAAACTATTGGACCAAATGAATTTAATATAAATTCTTCTACTATAGTTGCAAAATATTTTAATTAAATATATAGTAAAAACACATCTTATAAATAATACTTTATATTGTTTGACAGCTTGCAAAATCTTCTAAAAAACAAAAAAAAAGCAGCTTCTCTTTTGGTGTAGTACTTGGAACATTTTGAAAGCGACGGTGGTTATTCCAGCGAGGCATAATGGCATTAGTGAGCCTGCTGTGGACTGGATTTTAATGAGTAGTATCGATATCTCGTTATTTGGGATCTTATCAGTTTAAGACCTTCAAAATTCATTTATTTGCTCACCTTTGAAAAGTAAAAACAAAATGTCGTTAAGTTTTGATTGTTTTACGTCCTACTGAGTAAGAACTTTATACTTTTCTATGAAAGGCTTAATTATAAATTAAAAATACACAAAAGTATCAAGATAAATATTTTATTCCTCTATGAGACCCGTCGCGACCGACTCACAAGTTAATGTTGCGTGTGAAGTTATGGCCCAGTTTAAGAACTGCATGCGCTAACTGTGCGGTAGCTATATGATCTTCTAGCTACAATATCACGCAGTGCTAACTGTAATTTAAAGCTTATAAAAATGTTAAAAAAGAAAACAGTTTATTAAAATGTACAATTAAGTAAAAGTAAATTTATGTTCTCTGGTTTACAAAATAAAAAAGGTCCATTTCAATGTTTTTACCCTTAGAATGGTATAAAAACGTGTATAACAAAAAAAAGGATTTAGCCGATCACTGTCTGTACATGAAACATATATAAAAAAATGTTAGGGGGCGTTTATTACTGTAGTAGGCCTTATAGTAGTGTTTTTTCCCTCTAATTTTTTTCTGTGTGTCCGTTTGTCTGTTTCTCTTTTCTGTGTGCTTGTAAGCCTAATCTCAGAACAGACTAACCAGATTAAAATGCATGTTTATAATATTTAGTTCAGCAAAATTGATACAATTTTTTATTTATTCTCCCGAAATTTTAGTTTTAATATATAGGTGTTTTCTTAAAAAGAACAAGAAAGTAATTGAGATTAGCAAATAAAATAGTGTGATTCAACGGGCTAACAAGTTTAAAATATATTTTCTTAAATCTTAGTGTGCTTAAAGAATATGATATTGGTTTTCATCAATAATAATTAAAATTTGGACACTATTTAATTACGGTCAGTAGAGTGAACAAATTAAGAAATGGAGATGAATATTGCATACATGATACGATTTAATAATGCTCAACTAAGTTGAAGCTCAATTCTGAATTATAATAGGTATATCATAAATTTTCAATGATAATTACCTTTTTTTATAAGCTTATATTGGCGCGGGGGCATTTCAAACAAGCGACTGTGAAAGCGAGAGGTTGTGGGTTCGATCCCCACTCGAGGAAATGATCTCTGGTAACCTAACCTCACCCCCAACGCCGAGGTTAAAAAATAAAAAAATAAATGTTAAATAAAGTATTGTATCCAATTTGAAAATGGATAAAAACACAAAAAAATTAAACATGACCAGATTTAAACCCGAATCCGTCTTTTGAAAACCGAGATAGCTCTCTAACCTATTGATTAGTTAGATTCTTTATATAATTATTATTTATATAATTTAAGTGATTTGGCGTTCCTTAAACTTTTTATGTTAAGACAAAGAATTTTTGCGTGGCTTAGAGAAGTGTAAGTAATATTGAATCTGTTAACATACGAGTTTTTTCATGCTTACATCAATTTGTATAGTTACTCAAACAAAAGGTATTTACGTCAAAATAAGGTCAAAGAATATATCAAGGTTTTTCCTAACTCTCCCCTCAGCTTAAGTACAACTCTTTAAGTTTGGGCGTTAATTGCTGCGTGAGAACAACGACACCTGGATACCTTTAACACGGCAAAATAAACAAGATTATCATGTGTGATCTTTAGTACGTATATTGTGATGATGATGTGTAGATCTACTAATGTAAGACGTCAGATAATAAAAGACAATATTTGTTTTTTACTATATAAATCTGTCTTTAATTCTTTCAAAAGGTTGAGTTGGAGGAGTGAATATAAAAAGTCACTGACTTATTTATTATATTAATCTATAAACCCACTGAGTCCTGGTTAGTAATATCGGCAGTGTAAGTATTCCCACGTGTACTACCAGACTAAATGTCTGGCATATTACGACCCCGGCCTCCAATAAACTGTGATAAATATTTAATATTTTCAATTTTAGTTACACTAGACATTGCTAATACAAATGGAACAGAATTCATTTTTGAAATAAATACAAATCCATAATTCTTAAAGAAAGAACAAAATAAAATCGAATGGAACGGAAAAAATCCTTTCATTCACATGTGATGCAAGCTTATTTGCAATTTATAGACGATATTAAAAGTATATTCGTTCAGCCGTTTGATCTTCAGATGAAATTCTGTAATGTCGCCTTTGGGACGCGTTAACTAAAATATTTAAAACAGATGACAATATTTCAGATAAAATGGCTCTATTTTAAACTGAACACCATAATAAATCGTAGTGAGCAATAACGTAGGGTAGCACCAGTGCGGACTGAATTTTAAGCACGAGATATAAATATTTAAAGGAATAAATAAATATATTTACAATAAATATTTAAAGGAGATTTTGGTAATATTTATGAATGCTATATTAGTACTATACTAGTATTTAGATTCAATGATACGTACGATCAAATATAATAAAAAGAAATACAATGTTCATAGGTAGTGCAACAATGATACAACAATTTACACATTCTTCCTTTCGGCTGTTCATACCCTAGATTAGAATTACGTATAGGTACATACAGTTTAAATATTATACAAGTTTTTTTAAACTTCTTTGTATCCTACACATGGCATGGCAGTGAGGGAATCCGGAAACCTGGGAACCTAGTGTTAAGAACTATGATCTGTTACCGCCAAGCTCGCCGCCATTTTTCGCCGAATTAGAGGCATTGCGTGTTGAGCCGGAACTCAATGCTGCGTTTTGCTTTATTGTCAGAACCAAGATATCAAATTATTAAATATTTATTACTTATTTCAGTGGGTATTGAACACTACGGGCCACGATGTAAATTTAAAATTTGATTTTTATTTCAGATACAAATGGTAGATACAGCTTTCGGAATCTGTTTAAGTCAAATTTAGTCAGACAAACGACAGTTTGAATTATAAAAATTATCAAAAAAGCAAGAAAAGTTTGCTTTAATTAAATATTGTTATAATCGAAAGATTTATAATTTATTGTGATGGTCAATAATAAAATGTATTTTCGAATTTCAATAGAATTGGCAAATTGCTCTGATGTTATTGTCATAGCATTACTTACTCGAATGCGGTTGAACAAATGCTCGTCGTGGCACACCGACAGGAACCTGTTTTGAAGTTAAATTACCAAAGTTTGACAAGCGGTCCGACTCACTAAACTACGCTAGCAATAATTCTGCATAGCGTGGTTGGTAGACAATATCCAGAATAGATGCACATAATTGTTGCTACGTCAAGATATCATTTAAAGAAGTATTATAATTGTATGCAAAAAATATTATTGTCACTAAATACGATATATACAAATAAAAAAATGTAATAATATACAATTTTATGTTATAATATATAATTTTTTTTTTTCAATTGAACCAGTTCCTTGCCCAGACCAGGCCGTTGTGGCCTGTCGTGGCGTAGCGGCACAAGCGTGTGACTGTAACCGACAGGTTGTGGGTTCGATCCCCACTCGAGAAATGAAATATTTAATATTTTCAAATTAAATATTTAATGTTTTCATTTCTTCGCTCTGGTACAAGGCAAAACGCGGCGCTGAATTCCGCCACTCAACACGCAATACTTCAAATTCGGCGGAAAGTGGGTAACAGAAGTGGAACGGAGAGTCTTAACACTAGGTTCCCAAGTTCGCTGTGCCTACTCTGCCATGTGCGGGATACAGCGTGAAGCTCAGTAACCAGTTCCTGAGAATTGTGAGTTCACCCAAATAAATTTGTATAGAAATATACAAATCTTAAATTATTTTTATAAAGTCCTATTAACGTACATATATGTATATGTATGTATTTGAAAAAAAAAAGTATATGTCGCCGATGGCATTTTAAAATTTTGAAACATAATAAAACGTTTACGGTTAGAACTTACGACCAAACATTTCTTTAATAGTCACGGAATGCCTTATAGATTTATGTGGGAAAGGTAACTTGGGAGTATTTTGGTTGCCGCAGAACGAATGGCACAGGTGCTGTCTGACCCGTCCGCCGATTGCTTCCAGATCTAATGAAATACTTCTCCCAAGACACTGCCGCGTCGCTTTTCAAATTGAAACAGGAAATAATCTCGTTCCGTCGTTCACTCGTTTTATACTTTTCATTAAATTGAACAGAAGATACGAGAGCTCTCTCCGTTGCGATATTAGTTGATCTCGTTATCACTTTTCAATGTACGTATTTATTATAATGACGACATGTAATAGATTTCTTCAAAGAACAGAGGCAATATTTAAAATGATATATTCTATTTGTTCCTGGCCGAATCACGGAATATTAATTCCTCCAAAGTTTGTGAGACACCAACAGGCTTATAAGATTAGAATAATTTTCTCATTTCGAGGTTTCCCCGCGAACGTAACCAGCAGTTTAATTAAAACTAACAGTTGTCTCACACAGTCTTATCCAGCAATTTGCGAGGTATTACAGGCCGAACTTTGTCCACAAATTATCTTGACTCCATTTAACAAAGCGGTTATGTTAATGCAATCTCTTCTAATATTCGAAGCATATTTATTATTTTATTGTTAGGTACAGTTTTGTAATGTTAAGGCAAATGATTCATTCTATTTTTATTTTACAATATCTATAAAATGTTTTGTGGCTCCTTACTTATAAGAAGATAATATTCAAATTACGTCGTAACAATAAAAACACATCGTGATAGTAAATTATTAAATGCATTATAATACTCAAAAGCCTATTTTACAGTAATGAAAAGTGTTCACACCTTTGAGGGAAAACAACTGTGGACAACTTACATCAAAGATTATATATTGTGAATCGCGACTATCTCGACTCGTAGGCACCATACGCGACAAGATAAATAGTTATACAATTTGTGACAAAGCTCCTAAGCATGACACTTGCGTATAAAATTTGATTTATTTAAATTACATATAAAAAATAATATAAAAAAACTAAAACTACGTATTTTTTTAATTTTTATACATGAAAGAATACCCATGTTTTGGTTTTATTTAAGGCAAAATTTTGGGAATGAAATTGCAAAAGGCTGACATCAACGCTCCCCTCTCTCGCTATCGGTTAGGGCCTTTATCTTTACTATGGAATAAAAGCAAAAGTACCATTTCTTAAGCAATATTTCTTTCATGAGTGCTTATGAAATATGAATTCTATCTTATAAAACATATTATTCTGTTATTACTCACTATATTGTTACATATTTGAACGTTACGAGAGATTCTACGATTGCTTTCATATTTGAAGTAACACGTTAAAAAATTTACACGTATTTTTTCTTAATGTGTATTTGTGTGTAATGTGTTTTTCCTAAATAAATCTTACACAATCTATAACTATATACTAAAGTGAAAATCAGATTTCCAGTCCAAGCCGAAAAGGGGAAACATTTTCATTGTGAACCTTCACCGGCCCGTGACGGCGACGTCTTGACGCCCATAGCTTTGAGAAATAAAGTTAACTCTAAGTATAACAAAAAAAAATGTAATGAAATAATTCTAAATATAATAAAAAGTGTAATTAGAAAAATTAACTGGTCTGAGGCTATATTAGTATTTTCCGTCACGGGATACAGTGTGAAGCTAAAAATAACTTCTGGTCACCTCTTACTTCGATATTATAAAAAAATATCCAGGTACTATGTTAAAAATTTCTTAAAGATCTTTTTAAATATGTTTATATTTATGTAGGATGATTTAGTTGTTTAGGATGTTTGACTTATGGAGATCTAAATTAAAATATAAGCGATTTCATAGTTAGCTCATATAACATTATTAAGAGTACCGTTTTTAATATAAGAAATTAAACATAAATATGAAATTTACTTTGTACAGTACTTGTACAGAACGTTGATTTGTAGCTATGAGTGTGTGCATTGTCATGTACTCGTAAGAGTTATTTCTTTTTATATATATATATATATATATATATATATATATATATATATATATATATATATATATATATATATATATATATATATATATATATATATATATATATATATATATATATATATATATATATATATATATATATATATATATATATATCGACACTTGTTAAAAAACGGAAGTGAACTTAGAAAGAACTATATTTATATACTTTACGAGGGTACCGCACCATCACAACCATTTATCTCAAGATCGCTCGGAGGTATTTAGCTGAAATGAAATTCAAATATTTAGGTCTACGGTCCCTTTGATCACGGAACCAATCAACCTTCTTAATAAACGTAATCAAAGGATACGAGCAACACCATTATACATCGTTTCTGCTCCTTTTATATAAAATTAGCTTTCTTAGAAAAATCAATTATGTTCTACCCTGGATCTGCAGTTTTGAAAAGATAAATGTATTTTATCCTGAAGAGTTTTGGGTTTTATTGGATATTTACTAAGAGTAAACAAGAGCCAAACAAATTTATAAGTTTTATTATATACTTAGCAAAAAAAAATCAAAATTATTTTGGCGATCAAATATTAATCGAATAGTGATCAAAACAAGTCAGATTTTCATTCATTGTTATGAAATAGTAAAATATTCAATTTGAGTTTTCGCTCTTGCTAAACAACTGTGGTGTAGTGGCATCTAAAACATGGTCGTTGTAAGTGGTCGTTTAAGATTTTTTATTCTCTCGTTTTCTTTTATATTTTAAATATGATAAAACTGCAACTACGTGTGCGTAGCAGCCCAGTACTCGTGAGCCTATTTACTCTGGCAGTGCTAACCACAAATTGGTGAAGAAAATCAGTATTGAATCTATGCGTTATATATTTTTAACTAAGAATATCGCAATTGTTATTGAACACGGAATATATAATTTGTTTTCTAATTGAAATTATCTAAGCTCAAACAACTCTAAATCCAATATTTAAAAAAAGGACTACAATCAATAATATTTACTATTTTGTGAAATACATTATTACAAATTTATAGTTTTAGTAAATTTAAAACAAAATGAATGCATAGGTCCGCATTGTTAAGTTTGTCAACTTTCTTCATTATTATTATTAGTATTTTCCGTAGATCTGCGATTATGAATTATGGCAAAAGTGAGCCAGATTTGTCAAAACTATCAGTTTGTATATTTTTAAAAGTTGTTCCTTCCGTTGACCTACAGTCTTGAAACACAGGGCACGAAGAGTTCTACTAGAACTCTTCGTGCCCTGTACGAATCGTATTTAACTAGTGTTTTTCTTTTTATTCCTTATTCATGTATGTAATTAATGCCATATAATCTAATCGTTTCTTCATACTTGGAAATTCTCATGTAATGATTATTGTATTGTAGCAATGTGACCAATATAACAATGTCAATTTTAAATAGAATATAATTAAAACATATTGTCTATACTACTCTAAATACATTTATATATGTGAGTTACGAAACGTTACTCATGTATCATTCAGCGAAAATTCGCGGCAAAGCAATGCTGATCCTCCGCAATCTGTCTCGAACAATAAGTTGCTTTAACAAAAGCCGGCCATTCGAACAAGTTGGAAACTTTTGTAAGTTTAGCTCTTTCTCCACGGGGTCTTGGCAGCGCCCGCAGTTCGCACAATGGAACGAATAATCGTTAGGGCCAGCCATGAAGAAGCATTACAAAAACAACGACGCACTTCAACCAATAATATTACCCGACATTTTGTCAGAGCCAACACAATTTGGCGTTCTCGTCTGGACTCTAAGATCCTTTTAATTTATAGCGACTTCTAACAAAGTTTTGTAAATTACTTTGGATGTAAAAGATATTCTTAAAACATTTTATGGTGGGTCTTCCATAATTTTACAAAATTAATAGTAATAAAGAAAGTTAATGGTAAAAACTTTTTGGGAATAGGTAAGGGTAATAATGATATTCTTCAATGAGGCAAATTAAATATACTTAGTTGAATAATGACTTTTAAAATTTATGTGGGGATTGAGAATGTCGCCGGACTGCTGACATTTTATTAAAAAGGTAAATATTAAAAGGACAATAAGTTGTAGTTGAGGTCTGTCGTGGCACAGGAGCACAAGCTTATGACTATAAACGTGACGGGTTGTGGGTTCGATCCCCATTCGGCGCTAAATTGGGAACGGACGGAGTGACTTAAAACTAGCAAGTAAAGTTGTATTTAATGTTAAATTATTTCTAACAAGCATTTCATGATATAAAAGGCTTCGGACAGCTAAACTGATGTGAAGTAATGAAGGAACATGATCCAAGCGTTTCCGGCCGTCACGTGGGAACGACTTCCGTGGCGCCAGGCTTTTCTTACAATCACTTAGCGCCAGTATATCCTTAAAACTTGTGTAAACATATTGGAAAACAACCGGAAATGGTTGATAAAAAAATCAAGTAAATTTATGAATACTAATAGCTAATTGTGGATTAAATTTATTATGCATCTTTGAAACAATCTAGAAAAAGAGATCTTCTTAAAATATAAGTAAATACATATTTAATATTTTTAGACCCGTGTTTATATTTTACTTCTTTAATGCAACGTTTACTTTTTATATACCCAAGCCTGTATTTACATGAAAGAGGGCATTTATGGTTCTTTTATTGAACAAGATAGTTTTCAAAATGTACTATTAAAAAATATTGTATTTAAATAATCAGATATTTATTTCGGCTTTCTATGATCATTATATATTTAATGACTTTAAGTTTTAAAGCCAATTAACACAATCTTTTTTTTTGTTACAGTTTCATTTGAGATATCGTTATTGTTAGCAAATAGATAAAAAAACGACTTTTTTAGCTTCACATTGTGTTCTGCGTATAGCAGGGTAGATAGAAAGAGGCTTCTGTTAGAACACTCCGTTTTCCCTAACCCGTCGAAATGATGAGTAGCAAAACCCAACGCAAAACTTCTCTTACTTTACTTATTTAGAACGCGTCTTTTTCCAATAGGTTTCCAATAGGTGCTGGTTCAACGTATTTTTCTTTCTTAAGTGTGGACTAACACTTTCAAATTAGTAAAAATATTGCTTACTCTCTTTTATATCCTTTCTTTTATTCCTCTTACTTACTTTTATACAATGCCAAAAAGAAAAAGCAAAATTAGGTAAATAAATAAAACTTAAAACTTAAGTTAAATATATTTCGACGTTTTTACCAATTATAATAGAAAACAAAACATAGGCTTTGTTTTACATAAATAATTGTTATTTATACACAATGTTAATTTCCGCTTTCATATTGTTTTATAGAAACTCATTGGTCCCACATCAATATCGACGTATCTAATTTCCTTAAAAGGCAATCGTATATTTTAGTATAATCTCTTTTATGTTTATATTAAATATTTTCATACTATTTGCAATATTTAACTGCCTTAGAATCTAACATAGAATATATGATTTTCTTCTTATTTAGGCAAAGTTAATAGAAACCTTCAATCATTTTGTTACATAATATCTTAACATATTTCCATGACTAATCATTTCTCTTTTGAAGCTGAGATGGATAGAGCCGTCCGGTCGGTAAATAACATCGTATATGTATGTACACACTGCAGGTGTTTATAAATACATACATGTATACAAGGAGTATACTATTATAAGTTTATTTACGGAGCGAGAGCTTATTAAGAAACGATAAAATTTCAAAAATGACTGCTTTGTAATCACAAAAAGGGTTAAACTACTGTAGGATTGTGTATACAACGTCTCAATTAAAAGGTACGTGCAAGTCGTTCCCAATGCCGGCAAGCACGCAACTTTGCCTAACGTGCTATCGACTTACAACTGTTAAATCTGATTTAATTTTTCTAAAATCTAATTGTTACTATAACATGGTTGTTTGTTAAATATTAACTGTGTGTTAAATGATTTCCTATTGTTATTGGAACGAAGTTTCTTATTTCGTTTATGATGAAAATTAACTTATGTTCAATTAATTTAATTTTAATAGATAAGTTATTTTTAATGATTTCTATATTCGTAAAGAATTAGGTTACACGGTCTTTAACTATATACTTTTTGTTTGTCCGTCCATTTATTCGTCACATGGGGACCATTCATTTTTGTTTGTTTTGAGGAATTATAATATTATTTTTTAATAGTTAAATATAATTTTGAAGTATGTTCTATGTTTATATAAAATATATATTTTTGTTATATATGACGGATGGTGATACTTTCTGATTATTTTACTTAAGCTATTTTCAAACAACAGTGTTTTTAAAGATACTGAACCCTTTAAAACACTTTGTAGGTTTGGTATACTTACTATAATAGTATTCCACAATATATTTTAAATTTGTCACTGCAGAAATTTAAAGTAAATGTGGAAATGACTTTAGTTAGTAAAATTTATTACACTCTCCAACTATATTTAAAGGATAAAAATGTCATGACAAACCTATAACTGTAAACGCGACAGATTGTGGGTTAGATCCCCACTCGATTATATAAAAAAGGCAAATTCGCGGGGTTGAGTTCCACCAGGTCTCTCAGCTGAACCACCTTCGCACTTTTAAATATAAAGAATATATTAAATTTGAATTTTGTTGATTGTTAACTTTGTAGCAAAATTAAAACTTTCTTCAGTTTAATGACAGTACTTTGTTAGCGTCGTTAAGGATTCATTATTGTAAATAAAACATATACATATTTCAATTAGCCATAGCACAAAGCATAAAATATTTCTAAAATAATGTTATTTTATTACTAGCAAGATTGGTATAATAAAGTCTGATATCTGAGGTGCCCAAAAGTTTTGCAATATTGGCTGCGGTGAGACAAATCATTCGTGTCTTTTTCAATTAGATATAGCAACGGTAGACGTCGGAGGTGGCGACGCAGTAGCGGTTACATGAATCCTGTGAATAGGGAAGGGAAATCTCATTTGGATTTGACGGATTACTAGACTCTTTCGGCCTAGTGTTCAGAGGGAACTAGCATATATCTTTCTGTTCAAATTGAATTAGATGATATGGCTTCGGGCAGATAGGCAAAATGTATTTTGTATGTCGATAGGTATAGTTGAAGATACTATACTTATTAAAATATTAAGTATATGTATATTATTGTTTCCTTTTAACTACATATTCTTAACTAACGACCTGCACACGGCTTCGGCCGCTTGAATGACACTATTTTATTTACTAATCTCAATTTCGTGTTATAATAAAATTAGAATTATTGTCTTTTAAGACAACATTACATTGGAATATTAATATAATATTACATTTTACATTGAATACTAAAATTTTCAGTAAATGAATAAATTAATTTAAATTTGAATAAATTTGAGTAATTTTGTCGAACTAGATAGATATTTTAAATTGACGTATTTCTTTATTTATAAACCAATTTAGATACAACAAACACTCAACGTTGAAGGAAGATTTTCAAAATATATTAGTTAAAACTCCATTTGGAACTGGAAATCCTTTTCCGTTATTATCGCATAGAAACACACAGACAAACAGACAAATAGACAAAAATGTAAGAAACCATAAATTAATAAACGAGATACATTTTTTTTAATATATCTTCCCTGTACAGGCAGTGATCAGTAATAGATTTATTATAAGTATAGATAGATTGTAACTATAGTCTATATAACTTTAAAGCTATCAATATTATATTTATTATGTATCTATTTATAGGCATAATCTTTATTATTGTCAACATGTATTGTATTTTTTTCCAGCTTCATGCTATATCCTGCACTTGGCAGAGTAGGCCGAGGGCACTTGAGAACCTAGTGTTATGACTCGTGGGAACGGAGTGTCGTAACACGGTCCCAACACCGTTTCGCCGAATTTGAAGCATTGTGTATTGTGTAGTGAAATTCAACGCCGCACGTCCCAAAGGGAAGAAATGAAAACATTAAATATTTAATTTTAAAATATTAAATATTTAATTCTCGAGTGAAATCGATCCTACAACCAGTCGCGTCTACAGTCACACGTCTGTGCCCCTGCACGCTCAATATATGTATATATTATACACTTTATTTCTTGGAAATAAAATAGCAAATGAAATATACCCGTTTGTTCCCGGTTAGCCCTTGTTAGGTATACCAGAGTGATTGCTTTATTTTGTATTTCCTTTTACGCTACGTGATCGAGGGGCAATCAAGCTCACTGAATAAAGGGAGAGATGTTGCAAACTGTAGATCCAGGTACCAGTCGACCAACATGAGTATTGAAAATTATAACACTATTTTAATCATAATAATTATTGATAGGTATAGCTAATTGTAATTTCAATATAACTAAGCTTATATACTAGGTATTGTTTAATCAGTAACATCTAAAGTTCTATATAATAAAAATATATAAAGTAAGATTTAACATTTTTATTGTCTGTATTAAAAAAACTAAGTAAAATAATTTCACTTATTTTTACTATGTTTTAAAGTGTTATTCCACACTTAGGACAGAAAATAGTATTCTCTCTTGCCAAACGATAATTCTTACGAGTTGTCTTTGGGTAGCGGAAATTTGTAAAAATCGCCCTACAGAGATGCTAACAACAAAAATAAGTTGTAACAAGCATATAAGAATTTCGACGGAGCTCGGTGAGAACGAATGGCTTAGTTGGTCAGAGCGCTGGAACGGTATTCCAGAGGCGCGGGCTCAAATCCTGCTTTGTTTAAAATTTTTATACGCTTTTTAAATTAAAGTTTAGTATTTTTAAATTTAATTTCACTTATTTTATAGAATAATATTCTTTCTATGGATGTTTTTTATTTAAGCATGGTAACATATTCTATGACAAATAATACCAATCGCCAGATTCATAGAAGGGAGTTAGCCACATATTTCATATTATGTTCCAGCAGTTTTTTGTTTTTGTCTGGGCAATGATATGTGGATGGTTGCATCGAAAACGGACTAATAGAATTTTCTTTTACATTGTCTTGCAAAAACATTGCTTTTTATTTTTTTGGTCTGTAAGTTTATTAGTACGAAATAAAATATACATCTTATAAATTATATTAAATTAGACATTTTTATCTACATTCATAAAAATACAGTCAATACTTGTAATTTGTTTTATATGTGTCCCTCTATATTGAAATATAAGTATTTGGTCCAATAAAATTATACAGAAAGAATGACTAAGGAGAATCTGTTGCTATTATCTTATAATTCTGTACGGAAGCATACTGTTTCGGCGATACGACGAGGGGAGCAAAGATTGAATTAAGTTATCGAAGGAAACGGCCCATCTTGCTCTATTTATGAGAAAAATGAAATCAGCTCTTATCAGGTCTCTATTAATATATCCAATAATTAAAGCTGACTGCATTATTACTATCCGTGGCGTTAGCAGATATAATAATTAATTAATACTTTACAGCATATATCTCAATTATCAGTACACTGTTTATCAGTATACCGTAATTATTATAGCGAATTCATAAATTAAAAATATCACACTTGTATTGCATTAAAAATGCCATATGGTTGAAGTTACATACCTTTTCCGTACGTGGCAGGGTAGGTAAAGGAAACTTTGAGAATCTAGTGTCAATACACTTTGTTACGTTCTTCACGTTCAGCTGAATTTGAGGCCTAGCATCTTGCTTATTATTAAAGCGAAGAAATTTAAATATTAAATATTTTATTTGAAAATATTAAATATTCCACTTTCTCGAGTGAGGATCGAAACCCAACTTGTCGCGTCTACAGTCAAATGCTTATGCCCCTAGACATTTGGCAGATATTATTTTAAAATAATTTGTCACTATGTATATGAGATAGAATTATTCATTGCTTTTTAATAACAACTTATAGCAAATCCCTGGTTAATCCAAATCTTTTTAGCACTATGCGACCGCGTGGGTGCGCCACATTTTGATCAACATTGTATGCATTTAAATAGTGTTGCTTTATCATTTTTAACTTGACAAACACTTAATACTTTTCATTTGTGATGTGATATACAAAAATCATTTTAATCTTCGTTCGACTGAGCTTAAACGCATTTTTCATATAATCGACCCCAATTATCGCTAATCGAAAATTGATGTGGGCGGCAATTTGTGAAATGTCACCCTTGACATAATATCAGCTCGCGACATTAAGCTTCATTTTTATCGTTTTTTAAAACGGCGCCTACAAAATCTGAATAATCGAGATAGGTAAAACGATCCATCGGCAGTGCCATTTTCCACCTTCAGATTAAATGAGTTGTCAGTATAAAAACAGATCCAATTAAATTATAAATTATGATAACATTGAAAAGGAAAAAATATATATTATAAAATCTGGAATCATTTTCATTGTGCTATTTAACATTTATTCCCTAGTAATATGTCTTGGTGTACATGTTCGCCTTCCGTGTCCGTCGTCTGCTAAGATAGATAACTTCCCGATGATTTAGTTTTATTGGTATCTACAATCGAAATATCGCATCGTTATTTCCGTTTTAAGCGTACAGCGAATAAAGTGTGTATTTACTTCGGAATATTGTAACTTCTAATCAACATGTGTCTTATGTGTTTTCCTAAAGTAGTACTTTAAGCGTTGATTAATTCACATGAAAACCTAAATATAGACTTCTTCTTCTTGACACGTCACATCAATATTACTTCAATTACATGTATTATATTATTTTTTTCTTTACATGTATTATATTATTGTCATCTCTCTTGCATCAATTCCTCTCATGTTTTAAGCTTTTCGTACAACGTGATAATGGCGAAGTAAACTGTGCTCAACTGGCACGGTCGAAACGAAATAATTGAAGAAATTAATGAACGAATATATTCGATTTTTAATATATATTGATTTTTGATCTACATTATATATTGATTTTTGATCTACATTATATATAAAGCTCGTCGCTTTACTCTGACAAATGTCCTTTTATTTTATTGGATCGTTCGGTCACGTCTCAGCAAAAAATCATCTCTTCGGACGAAGTAGAGGCAGTTACAAGTGATACGGGTTAACAGCGTCGATTCATCGCCGAAACAGATCGTTTTATGATTTCAGCGTAACAATTTTTATAGGGGTCCGATGCAGGATCACAGTATTCTTTGTTCAATCTATATACTTAAGATCTCTGATGAAAAACATTTTTGATGTAAATAATAAGTAAATATGTATTAAGAAATAATTTAGCTTAAGCCTTTTCTATAATTATAGTACAAGTTACTTTTTAAATATCTCAACTACATAAATAAGCAAGAACGGAAATATGCCGTGTATTAATTTTTACTTACTAATAACACATTGATGGCGACTGAACGTCGGGTTTATACTACCCTTAATAATAGAACGGCCACTATAAAATTATTATTCAAATACCTGAGCGCATAACAGTGCAAGGTAAACAATTAGGTGTAATAATAGCGTGAAGGTTATATTACGATCCCCTATCATATCCTGTCACGGTCGAAAGATATGGGCAGCTAATAAATGATATTAATGTTTAAGTAGCGCGACCTTTAGTCATTGGGGTAGAAAAATAGTATTGCTTAAAGATACAGAAGTTCAACGGCTTATTAATTTTAACATTTAGTTACGTTCACTACTTAAGGTTATATACACTATATGATATATTACACGAGCATATGTATTTTTAAAGCAAGACTTTGCATGAGACCTGATGTGGTGCAGCGTCCGACTATAAACGCAACATGTTGTGGGTTCGATCCCCACTTGATGAAGTGAAATATTTACTATTTTCAGTTTTTCACTCTGGTAATAAGGCAAAGCGCGACGTTAAGTTCCGTCACTCAACACGCAATACCTGAAATTCGGCGCCGGGAAGGGAACGGAACGGAATGTTTTAATACTAACGATAACTAACCCTAACTACTTTTCCTAAGTTAACTCTGCCAAGACAGGAGCCTTGTGCCCTGCTTGATACAACGTGAACATAAAAAATCATAATTTGCATGTCAGTCCACTAGACTGCAGTTATTTTAACTTAGTACTATTCAATTTCCTATCCGTCTGGCTAATTTACTGATTTACTTATCTTATAATATAAAAACAAAATTGCATTTAGAAAAAAAGGAGTCTTACAAATTTTCGCAATAGTTTTTACAATAACACTTTACTGGCAAATAGCAAAGGCATTCTTTGAATAAATCAGAATATAGTGACTGGGGTGAATGACAATAAAACTAAATCACAGCGGCTACCATTGTGCCTCACCGGCGCCGGCGGAAAGCTGGCATATGCAGGGGACAACATGAAGAAAATACAAACGCTCGTATTATTTTAATATAAGTCAAATAGATGGTCATAAATAAATAGGCACACTAATAGTATTTAATGTAACAAGTACGGTAAGTTCTATAAAAAAACCAACTGTAAAAAAAATAGTGTTTTAATATTTTCGATAAATTCATCCAAGTTATTTCTTTTATATTTTTGTGTACAGTCTTTTGTTTTCTATATAGTTTGTTTAGATATTTTTTTATAAAGAGTTTGTCATATAATATTATATGTAAAATATCATATAATATTAGATATATGTAAAATTATATGTATAAAAAAATACAGCGTGCAGTTCCAAATCGGAAATGCTTGTACTCTAACTTGGCAAGGTTTATTTTACTTGAAAATCGTAAGAGTTGTTCTATTTGTGACCGGAATATCGAAACAATCAATGGAGTTTGTCGCGGGCCGCCCAAATTGAATCGTCGGGGACGCCGGAAACCGGACACTCGCTCCTCGCGAGCTTTTGAACACCCTCTATAACACACTTCCTACCTGGACTATCTTTAAATGTAAAATAATAATAATATTTTATTTTATATTAGTTACATTTAAGGACTGTGTAATACGCTTGCTTTTGCAACACGTTTAGCTTGCACATTATAATACTACGATAAGTAAAAGTGCTAAAATAAAATTCAATAATTACAATAATTAAATATATAAATATGAGAACTTAATTTTGCTATATATAGTTTAATACGATTATTTCTTATTTTTTGATATCAAAATTTTAAGTTATAGCATACTTAATTCGATTTATTTCTTTTATCAGTAAGTCATAAACTATTAAAACAGTAAATTTAATTTAAATAGCAAACATCCTCGCCTACGTTTTGTTAATTATCCTTTTCATTGCAATACAAGTTCTATATAAACATAACTTTTATATATTTGAAATTTTATAATTATACGAAAATTAAATGTTATTTCAACATTATTTATTACATTGTCAAAACTAATTACATTTATTATCAAGTACCTAAGATTTTTTGTTCGTAATATTTAATCATTTAAATGCATAATATCTAAAAGAGGCTGTACTTCCGAAAACTTATACTTCGTACACTTTTAATTAAAATTGCTTTTCATTTTGTTAAACTTTAAATTCTTGATATTTTTAAAATTAATTCAATTTAATTAAAAATATGTTACTTTCAGTGGCGTTTTATCTTCTGCCTTTTCATGATCTTTCTATGTTAATTGACACTGACGAAGGTAGACGGCAAGAACAGCCAATAAAGCGTTGTTTTTTCACCTTCGAAAAGAAAGCTGACTCGAGCGTTTATTAAGACGAAAGAAATAAGTACACAATTATTTAAAGATTTTTAAGAAAAAGAGAACTTTGATGTTAGATAACGTATACGTTTGCTTTATTTTTAATTTAGTAATATGAAGGTACACAAAGGATTTTATTTCTTTGCTGTCTAAGGCTTTCTAATTTTAAGCGATACTGTACTACTACTATAAACAAGTTACGACCACCATCAAGGGATTACGACATCGCGGACTTAATGATGGCAGTACCCGAAAATAAAGTGACTTTATTACACACGCATACTTCTGTATATGAAATTGAATATTTGCATAATACAACTACCTACTAGTCTAGATTTTAGACATATTCTAGACTCTAGAATATTCAATTACAGGGAATATATGAACATCACACAATAAAATTCTTCAGAATTTTATAATATCGATTAATTGAATGTTATATAAAAAACTACATAGTTTCATAAATATTATACAACAAAAGTCTTTTATATAGAGTGCAGATGTATTAATGAGGATGCCACAATGAGAATAAAGAAGAATCAGATCAGCTCAGGTAATTTGAGAATGTCGACAGAAAAAGCCGTCTCTTTTTCCGTGAATGTCGAAAGAAAATATAATACCTAATACAGTAAGTTGTTAGAGAGCAACTGGAAATTTGGTTAATGAAGAGCATGAGGACCCATGCATTTTGGAAGTATATATTCCCCTTATATATAATAAAAATATCGATGTAATATAGACACATTTTAAATAATTTTTACACATACTATTTACGTCGTAATAACAAACTATGTGTGTAGTGATTTAAGTAGAAGGTTTATATGAAAATACTTACAATAATATTTAATTTCAATCATAAATAAACAAAAGGTACTTTACTTATATTTACAATCGTACATTGAGTATGTAGTAAAATTACAGTACAGTTACAGTATATTACTAAGACATTTTGAATTGAATGAAGAAATTAAACATTAATATTATATTTGTATTCCAAATATTTAATAATTAATCGTACTCCATAATTCATCGTGATTTAATTGTCGCGGGTCGGGACGCGGGCAGCAGTGGGTGGCATAAGTCGTCGCGGGAGGATTTATTACCGCAATTACACGTGGTCTGTTGCGGGCCACACCTGGAACCGTCTTCTACTAATAGGATTATACTTCAGCGAACTTCGGTTAAGATGTAATGTTAAAAGTATTAACTTGAGAAATTAAGCCGGTTCTCTAGATAATAAATCTAGACTTAAAGTTGTACGTTACTTGCCCTTGCATAAAAGCTTAAATTCTTTTCTACTAAGTATATATCTGTCTTATAATTTGGTAAAATGAAACGTTTTAAGTCTTACAGTACAGTACGAAATATTCAGTTTTATTTTTTTAGAATATAATTTTATTTCGATATTTGGCTAAAAGTTAATATTATATATCATAACATTTTTTCGTTTTCATTCGTGACCTTTTGTGGAAATTATTTTGCGTGACTCTGCTTGCTTTTTATGACTTTATTATAAAATATCAATAAAAGATGATCTAAATAGATAAGAAGAACGATGTACGTATTAATACATAATCATATCATCCTTCGACGCAGATTACGCAGAGCTAAATTCCTCGATATAGTTCATGCAGATAGCATCATCAACATGACATGACTAATAGCCATTATATCTTACATACTTAGGCAACTTGCATCATGTTTAACAGTAATCTTAGATCACAATAGAATTGAATTAAATTACAATTTTTTTTTTCTTTTAATTGGTATTGAGGCATGTTGTGGCATATGGGCACAAGACTGTAAACGCGACCGGTTGTGAGCTCGATCCCTACTCGACAAAATGATATATTGAATATTTTCAAATTAAATGTTTAAATTATTCATTTCTGTGTTAAGTCCCGCCACTTAACACGTAATGCCCCAAATTCAGCAGAAGGTGGACAAGGGAACGAAGTGTCTTAACACTAGGTACCGGACTTCCCTGTATGATTAATTGTTTTAATTATTAACAACAAACTAAGGTGTTATGATTCAGTTTGGAGTGTTATGCAATAAAACTTTGTGATTATTTAAGAAAAAAATGTTCAATTTTTGTATACAAATAGAACTAATTTTGTCAATTTTGCAATGTTTTATTGTCATTAGATTTACAATGGAATCGCTTAAAATGCGTCTGTGATTCCTTGAATATCTGCGGGAAAGCTGAGTTGGTGCCAAGATATAATCTGTTATGGTGACATTATCTGAATCTGGCCGACCCCTGCCAACTCTGAATCCGGCCAAAACTTAAGACGTTGTCGTTCTACTTTTAGCTGCTTGTCTTTATGCTTTGTTGTAATAGAAATACTCATGCCAGATTACGACTCGCATTAAATATAAAACGAAAAGGGTGTAAAGTTTTTAGTTTAACGGCTTTTTTATTGCTCTTAATTAAATTCAAAGTAAAATATTAATTAAATATATTTTGTATAGTCGATGTAAATATACATTTTACATTTGTATAAATTAAACATGAACTAGAACATTTTTATACAGTACATTAAAATGCATTTGCCGATATGCTAAAACCAAATATAAATTTGTTCATTGATCTGGCGTACAAAAAGCAAAGAAGATCTATTAATATTGTGCGAAAAAACTAGATGCTCAAGTACAGGGGAAGGGTAAGGCATGTTATACAACAGGCGACCCGCGTGATCGTGACAGTTTTGAGTTACAGACTCTGTCCGAACCTCTCGACCCGCCGTCACCTAGCTCCCTCAAACGCGTATATTGTACTAACATATATATATATATATATATATATATATATATATATATATATATATATATATATATATATATATATACATATATATATATATATATATATATATATATATATATATATATATATATATATATATATATATATATATATATATATATATATATATATATATATATATATATATATAAGAGGGACAAATACGAAATAGGTATATTATATGAAAGTTAAAAACAAATGTGTCTGACGTTTTAGTACGCAAATAATTCCTCATCTAGCTAAGGTCCTCATCTAGGTATATTACTTAATGTACACTTAAAATATAGAAGCTTTAGTTTTCATATGAGCGCAAAAGAGTCAAATATATTGCGAGACCGGCAATAAGTTGTCGTGAATTACCTTTGTATTTTTTATTAAAGCACGTACTCGGCGCCCTATAAATCTGGTGGCTCCTACTTTACTTTTGCACCAATTGGTGAAAATATTTTTCGTTCTTTTATGTTCTCGGATGATGACAATAGAAAATGCCATAGTTATAAAATTTAATAATTTGCTATTAGTCACATTAGTTCATTTCTTTTGTATATGTACAGAAATAAATAAATTATTTGATAGTTAATAAATTAAATATTTTATGTTTTCATTTGTTCGCCTTGGTGATAAGGTAAGAAGCGCGGAGATAAATTCCGCCACTCCACACCCAATGTCTCAAATTCGGCGGAAAGTGGGGAACGGAAGAGGACCGGAGTGTCTTAACACAAGATTCCCAAGTTCCCTCTGCCTACCCTCCCCTGCGGCATACAACGTAAAGCTTAAATCTTTATAGCTTCATGCTTTTCCCGCAAATAACAGAGAAAGTTTATTTTTAAAACAACCCGTTTCCTACGCACCGCACAATGTTCGAGACAATGACAATACGCTATGTATTAAGTGTAGAAATTCAACGCCGTGCTTTGTGTTGTACCGGAAATGAAATAATTATTTCATCCTATCGGGTGGTAATTGAACCCACGACTTTCGTGTTTACAATGAAGATCTTAGGGTTACTGTTTTAATGTTTTTATAGAGAAAATAAGGAAACCCATATTTAAATAGAAAAGTAACAAAAATGTTATAGGGGACAAACATAAATATGCTCGACTATAGCATGAATAGTGTGAAGCAATAAAGTAGAAAGCTACATTAACATGGAGTCATATCTAATGCTAATTTTTCCAGAAACTATTTTCTCAGCGTCCCGAGTGTTTTCCAGTGACATCTTTTCAACGTCTCGTTTTGGACAGCTTCCATTATTTAGAAATTTTATACTGATGCAGACATAGCATCTGTATAGAAGTTATTTTTAACTGTGGTATTCTTTTTATATATTCCTCAGACATCTTACTTTAAAGCAGCAGTGTCGCAAATACTTAACTCGAGTATATTAGTACTCTGGCGACTTAAGGTAGTGCATAGTATTCCTGGTTTTACTATGGTAACAATAATCCATATGGTATGAACTGTTCTTCACCTTCTGTAGAGTGTTTATATTATACCGTAGAGTGTCTTAATAAGGCAAAAGGGATGTTTTGGTTTACACTGCTTATGCAGCTCGATGCAAGATGATTTAGCAGATATATAAATATAATATATTTTGACCACTAACTTCACCAATATTATAAGGAAAAAATCGTAACTCTTCACAGCTTACCACTTTAGGAACTAAGTATACCCGTTGTATACACCACATAACTTTGATGATCTCATGATTTCCAAATTCACTTTAATTTTGGATTTCTTTGCTATATCAATTTGTTTTTGCACCACATGAATAATTCAATTAAGATTTCCCTGTTTTCGTCGAATCCGTGTTATTCCAGATTGGTTACAATCAACCAGTCAAAAGGGACAGATTCATCTTGCTTTTTGAAGGGTCAATATTTTTCATTTGCTTTGATTTGATAATATAATACTTCAAAATACACAGCTTGTGTCACACAAGTATTAAATCGTCAGATTTTATTCATCGTTTAAGTAATTTATTATTTAAACTTTTTTTTAGCATATATATATCATCTAATATTATGCAAGTTAATATTTGTAATAATAAATGTAAATTATTATACATAATAAATAAGACCAAACTATAGAAACCATTTTATTAATATGTACCTAGTAGGCTAATTATATATCCATTTTTTCAGCTTCGCATAGTATTCCGCACTACCCTGCCAGTGGGCAAAAGGAATCTGATGACCTAGTATGACTAGTATACTACATTTCGTTCGGCTCCTAACTTTCTGTCAAATTTGAGACATTGTGTGGCGGTTGAGTAGCGGACTCAACACCTTTTGCCTTGTTACCGGAGAAAAGAAATGAAAGACTATATATCATTTCCTCGAGGAGAATTTGAACCGGAGGGATTGATTGGGTGTCGTGTTTGTGCCCCTACGCCCCGAGAGGCCTCATTTTTTTACTTCACAATAGTTGTGATAGAAAACAATATTTTGCATAGCATGAATATCTATCGAAATATTAGCCAAAAACGTATTTCACACTATCATATTACTTTATCTATATTATACATATTTTTAGAGGTTTAGTATTTTTTAGAATTTGGATTTAAGTTAATTGAGGCCTGCCGTGGAGCAGAGGCTGAGAGTTGTGGGTTTAATCCCCACTCGAGGAAATGAAATATTCAATATTTTCACTCACTCACTCACTCAGCTTCACGCTGTATCCCACACATGGCAGGGTAGGCAGAGGGAACTTGGGAACCTAGTGTTAAGACACTCCGTTCCGCTCCTATTGCCCACTTTCCGCCGAAAGCGAAGAAATGAAAATATTAAATATTTCAATTGAAAATATTAAATATTTCATTTCCTCGACTGGTGATCGAACCCAGAAACTGTCGGTTACAGTCACACGCTCGCTTGTGCCAATGCGCCACGACAGGCCTCAATTCAATATTTTCCAATGAAATATTTCATATATTAATTTCTTCGCTCTGGTATTAATGCAAAGTGCAGCGTTTAGTTATGACACTCAAAAAGCAATGCCTCAAATTTATCAGAAACTGGGGAACGTGACAGAGTATCTTAACACTGGGTTCCCAAGTTCTCTCTGTCTACCCTGCCATGTGCGGGATACAGCGTGAAGCTGAAAAAAAAGTTAATTGAAAATTAGAACAGTAAATTTATATCTACTATCAAACATTTATGATATTCAAAACATACGAGTATTTGAATACTGCAGGTTTTATTTGCAGATAGAAATTCACTGTTTAAATCTTTTAAAATAACAACAGTTTAGATCAGTTATATATCTCCGCAAACGCGTTTGTATTCAATTAACACTTTTTCGTAGCGGAAGCACCGGGGCCGCCGGAAATTAAAAATGTCTACTATAGCGAATATCATTCCCTGACGAACGCATATTCTATAAAATTGACTTTACGAAAAAAAATGAAGAATAATATTGATTGAACAAAATAACATGAGTTACATAGAAATCAAATATGTGCTATTATGTATATAACAGTAAATTTAATTTCTATATAACTCATATTATGTTGTTAAAAAATTATGCTAAAAAAATATGGGTATACATTTCTTTTAGCATTTTTTACCGATATTATAAAATTATTTGAATTGGCAGCATTGCCTATATAAGCATATGCTTAGCTAACATTTATACAAAAAAAATATATTTTTAGAGATTTTTGCCAAGACATAATTTAATAATCGACAAGAATTATTAAATAAATCTTATACTTTATTATTATAAAGTTTGATTGTCTGGGGATTATAGATAAAGAGATTATTAAGAAGATCTCTTATAACGGTAACGTCATAAAATTCACTACTACATTAATATATACAATAAAATAAAAGCACACACATACACATACAAACAAAAGCACAATACGAAGGTCTTAAGCATAGGATAAATGTATGATTTTATTACAAACAATGACAATATTCAGAATTTCGGACAACACGGTATAACTATTGGATTTGTTATCTTCGTGCGTAAAATGAGACTGGTAAGGTGATCCGTGAACCCAATGTTACATTGTTACCCTGGAGATTAGATAGGCGTGATGATTGCCAAAGTTTGATTGAGCTGTGAAACCCTTTCGCGAATCTTCTTGATTAAAACGTATGTAATTGGCTCAAATGAAGATATTAGTTACAAATGTAATTTATTATTCCTAATTAGGTTAGTTCTGTACACTATTTGTTTTTTTTTTTATTTCAAAATAACCCAGTAAGTATGTATTTTATGTTGAAAACTATCGTGGCGCAGTGGCACAAGAAATATTTTATATTTTCACTTTACATGTTTAATATGTTCATTTCTTCGCTCTAGTTCAGAAGTAAAAGCGCGGCGTCAAGTTCCACCATTCAACAAGCAATACCTGAAATTGGGAGGAAAGTAGGAAACGGAACAGAACACTAGCTTCCCAAGATCTCCTTGCCTACCATGCCATATACTGTGGGATAGCTGAAAAAAAAAAACAAACTCGACTAAGTTCGAAACTTCTTTCGAACTTAAAAAAACTTTGAATTAGATCTCTTATGTAATACAGCTTTTGTCAGTTTTATTTTTGCAAAGCTTGAATGAGTGAATGCAAACATGTTATAAAATAAACATCCGTGTTTTCGTGCAAATCGTAATGTATATTTTCTATAGCGCGTTTCCGCTACGGCGGAATCGAAATTACTTTGTTTTGCCGCTACTGACAAGGGATATGAGAAGTTAACGGCTCACTAAAATTTTCTCTTATAAGAAATCATATCGTATAACAATATGTGAATCTATTTCCTTCTATTTTCAATGTATACATAAAAGTGCATTATCAAGCTTTTGTCTTATCGATATTTTTAGCATTATTTTTGTAGTAGGCACCCGTTACCGAATGTATGGTAGAACAAAGAGTGGTATGATTAAAATTACATAACATATCATAAAGACAATGTCTTAAAATTTCAAAAAGTCATTTTAGGAATCATAGCCACTTTAGAAGATATCCTAATATATTATTGTCAACATTTGTCATGTCACTTTTAGCAAACTAAGTGAAAACTTAAAAGCTTTTTAATTTATTTACTACTCAAAAGTACTTCTAAATCAGAATAAAATTGATGTATTAAATTAACTACTGAAAAGTTTTAAATTTAACTTAACTGCCTTAAATTCTAATACTGTATGATCTAATAAATATTTCACTGTGGAGTGTTGACCTAAATATATTTTTGAATGTGGTATAAAAAATGCGACAGTGGATGAACCGTTATCATATTATTTTTGCTATTCGCTAAAAGCACAAATGTGAAAGTAAATAAATCTAAAAAATGCATTTATATTTTCATTTTTGCGACCCAAAAATACCTTTGTTGTATCTGAAATTAAATTTCTAGCCATTTGCATGACAATTGAACCAACAAATTTCTCCTACAAATTTGCATATAGGTATGACCAGCCTAAGTCCAAACCGCCCGAAGCGATATCAGATACATACATCAGTCAATGACTGCGCACAGTTTTAAATTTGAATCATGATAACGTACTAAATCTAAGAATATAATGATTTCTGGTATAAAATTATATGTTTTATATTAAGTATGTAGTATGTAGAAATACTTAACATAAAATGGAGTAACCCCAAGTCTCCGATTAAAAGTGAGTATAATGCAACAGATATCCCATAGCAGTATCTATTTTATTTTATGTAGCAAATGTAGGATCTTTTTAGCTCTTTTCGTTTCATAAAGTATTGTAAGAGGCCACTCTATTTACTCGGATAGAGTCGGAAAGTTGTAATCTCGGCGTCGAGACAAAGCTAGGGGCGTGACGGCGCTCGCGATACACGAGCCAAATGCAAAGCTTTATTTAGTTTAAGGCACCATTACACGGGTCATATAAACTGTCAAAGTTCGAGTACGCGGGGCGACGTGGTGCCGCCGCGCGCTTTTCCCTCCGATTGTCGGCTTTACGCGATTGAATAGCATTATTTTTCTTTTGTTTCCTGAAGTTATTTTAGCAAAAGTGGCTTACGGCTTACTAGCTGAAATTGTATAAATCTTTTTTTTAAAGAAGCCTACGTAGGTTTATCATATTTAAATTGTTTTCAAGTATTGAATATGTTATATGTCGTCAAAGTGATTTATATTATTTTGAAACTGACTTATAGGCAAATATAAGGCGTCTATTGCTAAAAAATGTAAAGTTAATACGGCCGTGATATTATTGTTGTTGTTTTGTTTGCCTTGTTACATTTTTCCCTATTAGCTCTCATTGTGGTCTGTTGGATAAAAAAAGGAAAATCGGTTAAGGGAAGATAATTTCACCTGATAACATAATAAACAATGATGATATTTTGTACAGCTTCATTGTATTCAGGACACGGAAGGGTAGGCAGAGGGAACTTGAAGTCCTAATGTTAAGACACTGCGTTCCGTTCCCCACTTTTCGGTGAATGTGAGGCATTGCGTGTTGTGTGGTGGAACTTAACGCCGCACTTTGCCTTGATACCAGAGCAATGATGTCCCTACGCCACGACATGTATAATTTTTGTAAATTTAATTGAATTAATGTCACTTTATTATCAGTTTTTTGTATAATACAAAAAAGGAAGCAGAAATAGTTAATAATAAATAAATATTAATTCAATAAATGTAATATAATAAACCCTTTTAATGGAGAGGCTTAGGCCAATCATGCTTATCTATCGTTTGTTCCGCGCTCTCACTTGCAAGCTCATCTCGACCAGAACGTGACAGCTAGTCATGGTTTTTCATCCGTGCGACCGGTGTTTATCGATTTACAAAACGTTACCACGTCAAAGATCAATCATGAAATGAAAATGATCAGATTCAAAAGTATTCATTGAGCCCGTTAAAATGTCAATGAAGGTATAGTAGTAGCTTAGATTCTGAAGGTACTTTTTTTAGATTTCATCCCGGAAATAATTGTACTTTCTGTACACTTTTAACATACTTTTTCTTTTAACTTAAGAAATTATTTTTATAATGCTTTAAGATTGTTGACAGTTAGTAGCAAAAAGAATTAATAAAGTGTTATGGCACTTATTATAGTAAAATAGTTGAAAAAAAATGTCATAAAAAATAGACTTATGTGTAATTTCGTTTTCATGAAGTAAACAAAAAATATTTATATGTATTTAGGAAAGATGGGCTGTTTATTTTATAAGATTTTCTTGCCGTGTGATTCCGGCTTAGAATAGGATCATCTGATGGTGTGGTATCGTACTGATGGTGTAGTATAGTAAGAGGCCACTAAAGTACGTGTGGGAGAGTCACGTTGTCAGTAATTACAACACGCATGGGCAGACTCAACCGGATTGTTACCACCCCCAGCATTTAAAACCGGCGTTAAGTTGTGGCTTTGGCCACTGCGTTTCGCAAGTAATTTTGAATATTTTTACGAACAAGTAACATATTACTATATACGTACTGTGATGTAACCGTAAGAATACCAGTGTTTTTTTTTTAAATATACAAGTTAAAAACAAAAGAGTCCCTAGAATCGATCTTTGTGTTACGTCCATCCACAGAAAGCTACCGAAAGACTACAATATTATGAGTAACGCTGAATCCTATTACTCAGGTACGAAGCAATGAGATATATAATAAATACATAATAGCTAAGTTTACGTAATAACGTATCGTGGTTTACGCAGTCAAAAGCCTTATAAATCACTAAACACTCCGATCGGATTCAATTATCGATATATGTATTAACAAAACTAAAATAATTTATTTTTAAGGTTTTATAATTACAGAATTAATTTTACTATGCTTTTATCATATACAAAGATTTAAATAGATACTATAACTCTGCACATAAAACTATTATATGTTATCAATAACAATATAATTGTTTATATTATAGTAAGTTTATATAATATTGTTAACATATTGTCGTTGTCAATTTTACAGTATTGGACTGTTCAATATAGTATCAAATACAATTTCTTTTGCTTGTGTTTTTTTTATATTTGTTGTTTTCTTCGATACTATAATCAAGTTTACGGCTTGTCTATATATTTTGTTAGTTTTCCAACTTATAAAATATAAAAATAGAGAGAATCAAAAGAATTCCGTGTTTGTTTTCACGGTCTCGATATTATTGAATCATATAGAATGTTTGATTGTAATTATAAAATAGGATTAGGACTTACCTACTATTTCACACTTTATGTATTACAAAATATTGGAATTTAATGTTATGTTCGATAAGTAAGTACAATTTGTCTTAGTACAATTGCTATAATAGAAACTCTAGAAATCTATTTTTTATAGCTTCACGCTATTTTCTGCACATGGCTAGTTTGGCAGAGGGCATTTGGGAACCTAGTGCTAAGACACTCCGTTCCGTTTTCCACTTAATGCCGAATTTAAGGCATTGCGCGCTGAGCGGTGGAAATGAACGCCGTGGGAGCTTTTCGCCTTGTTGTCAAAGCGAATAAATTAAATATTTCATTTTCTCGGCTGAGGATTGAACCCACAAACAGTCGCATTTACAGATTATATTACTATTTCATGATTATATTACTTAAGTAACACATATTTATTTTATTATATTCTATAATTACGTTTTACACTTACATTATAAATATGTTATTTTTGTTTTTGTCTTAAATCGATCAAGTGTTACAATTAGAGTAAAGGCGCAGTTGGGTTATTTGGTTGGCTTACTGGGGTGAATAACAATACGACCCTTTAGTTCCGGCTTGCTACGAACGTATTCAATCTGTACGAGATCAAGACTTTATATTAACTTGAGATATTGTGATGACACAACTTCGGTGAATGTCTTTCTCTTTTCTGAATTCTAACATAAATAAGCTCACACGTATCTATTGTCACAACTTCAATCAATTTAATACATCTTTTTAAGTAATCTAATTAGTAAACATTATCTTGTATACGAAAACATACAAACAATATTGTTTTGAAAAGTAATTTTTGTTCAAATACAGTCACGAAACTTTAAGATAAGCATAAAATTAACTGTATATGTATATACTTAGGTACATGGGTTACTTACTAATTACCGTTTAGTTAAGTAAAATGCTACTATTATGCTGACTATAGATGGAAATCGTTATTTTTCAGTAGAATTTTATATTATTGAAGCAAACTTAACGATTGAATTCGACATGTATGAAAGTTAATCACTATAAAGCGATCGAGTAATTAACAGTCATCGAGTGAACACCGCAAGCGTCCATTTTGAAATGATTGGCATCAGCCGAGAGTGATCCAAATGGGCGGCTTAAACACTCATTTGATATTCACATTTGCTCCGAAACGAGCGATACGAACCGACGTAAATTACCTATAACTCATTTGCCCATATTCAACGTATATGGGCTCCATTGCTCAAAATGCCTTATTTGTTATTTGTATCTGATTTACTTTGCACAATATTTAACGTGCAAAATTCTATAAGCTTTTATTGGTTTATATAATTGCAAATATAGTATTAAAATATCACGATCTCTACGCAACTGATGTACGAGTAGCTATAAGTTTTGAATTACTTTTAGCAACACTTTGGTTATTCTATTCTAGTTGGTGTCGGGCTACCTTTTGTTCATTCTCATAATATTTTGTTAGTATTTGTTCTTAATTTTATTTAGATGCCTTATTGAAATAATCACCACTTTCAAAATATCTTCTTTATATAGGACGCGGACGCAAAAAAATATTTGAAAATAAAAAATGCAAATATGAATTGCTTTGTGAAATAACTAGTTTATAGCCACGTATAGGCCAATGAGTTATTTCCATTGGCTTCTACGAGGGAATTGTGTAAGACACATGCCACATTCTGAGAGCCCGTTAATCCTGACCGCAGGTACAGTTGGCAGAGAAACTATTAATGTGAAGTAACGCCTATTGCTCTCCTCGATATGCAGAATATTTAATACAAAAACGGTTTTAGTCAATTACTTCTAAGATAAACGCTATTTAATATTATACTATATCTATCTAGTAAGCGCAACGGCGCGTGCTGCTCGCCCATTGCTTTTCTTATACACACTGATTTGTTCTGTTTCAGCTGTAACAAATTACAAAACACAAATCATAAAATAAAATACCGATAATTCTATTCTTACAAGCTTTTATTTAACTTTCCATGTAAGTGTGCACTTGTGTTTGTCAATTTTCAATTTGACCTCAACGATAATAAAATTGCAAATAATAATTAATATTGTTGTTAATGAATCCAAAATGGCCGGCTACGAATTATTATACAACTCACCTAGAGTAGTATCAAATTAAAAGATTTGAATATACCGTACACCATCAATATTTTATATTAAAAAGTGTAATAAAAGCTTTATTTAAAAAGTTTGTTATTTGCAAGGCAATATACTTTTATTAGTTTAACGCCGTATCCCTCACATAGTAGGCAGAGGAAATTTGGGAACCTAGCGTTAAGACACTTTTTTTCACTAGTCGTCGAATTCTTGAGCCATTACGTGTTGAGTGGCGGAACTCAATACTGAGTTTTGATCTGTTACAAGAGGTAATGAAAATATCAAGTATTAAATTTCTCAGAGTGGGAATTGAACTCACAACCGTCGCGTTTGCAGTTTGAAAGTACAACAGTACAGTTGTAACAAGCCTATAAATATTTTAGGAAGCTTAATAAGACGAATGTATGGCTTAGTAGTCAGTGTTTGGATAATTTCCAAGAGACGCGGGTTCAAATCAGCTACGTTAGAATTTTTATAATTTGTCTAAATAAATTTTAAATGTGATTTGCAGAACCATTTTCTTGAGACAGAATTGTTCTTTCTTTAATAAATTATATACTTCCACACACATTTTAGTTAGTCATAACGTGACACACTTAATACATGTAATGCCTTAATAAAATAGGTAGATTTATATAAATTTTTCGCTACCCAAAGATATACTATATTAAGTAAGTTGTAACAAGCGTATTTAAATCTCGACGTAGCTTGATGAGAACGTATGGCCTAGTAGTTGGAGTGCTTGGAACATTTCCAAAAGACGCGGTTTAAATTTTTTATACGTTTTCTATGAAAATATTTTTGCTTCAAATAAAAGCAAGCACGAATTAATTAGTTAAAATTAATGAAATAAACTGATACCAATAAAAAATATGAAACACATTTTGTATATATACGATCGTATATTATTAACAGTCTCGCACTTTATATATGTATATTTTTGGATAACTCCATTTAAAAAAAAAACATGCTCACCAAGAGGAAACGTGCACTCTCGTACTAAACTTTTTATTACATTAACGAGTACTGCTAAATATCGTCTGATGGAGTTATATCAAATTTTCTATTGACAGTATTATCTTTTTTCATAGTAATTCCCCTAATAGAAAGTATCGTATATATAATAATATATAATTATTTGCAGCTCCACGTTATTCCCACATACGAGTAGTATGTGTGGATGCCATTGCGTGCTGCCGGAACTCAACGACACGTTGTCTTGCCAGAGAATCGAATTAATATTTACAAAATTTGAACCCACAACTAACACGTGTGTTGACAGACGCGATAATAGACGATGGTGTCATACATTTAATACAGCAAATTTGTTTTTAGATGTGAATATTAAGCAATCACTACGACTGCAAAAGAAGTATACTGATATAGTCGGACAGTAAACTATGTCACTCAAGATTTTCTATTGTCTAAAGAGAACACAAGACCCGAGAGGAAGCAAAAGTTATTTTTGTGCAAGTGTTCGTTGTTAAAACTAGAATAAAGTGGGTACTTTAATTGTGATTTAAAAATTCCATTTTAGTTATAAAATATTAAAAATGTAAAGTGATAATTTCTAATTATTAAGTTTGTATGTTTGTATTCTATTAATATAATATATAGTTGTGGGAATTTTTCACGGGAAAAACTATTGATTTATCCTAATGTGTTGTGTGGAAAAGAGCACTAGTGCGATAGGTTGTGGGTTCGTAACTCACTCAGAGAAATGATTTATTCAAATGTTTATTTTCTCGTTCTGGTAACGACATAAATCGCGGGTTAAGTTCCGCCACTCATCACCACAAGGAAATATTTTCCAGAACTCGGTGACAAGTAAACGGAAGTGTCTTAATGGGAATGGAATGTTTTTACACTAGGTTCCCAGGTTCCGTCTGATGGTTCCGTAAAGCCAAAAAAAAATCTTATATATTGTTAGTAATATTATAATTCATTATTTAGCTGTCATTCATAAAAACGAATATTGTTGTTATCGAAGATATCTCGAGTTATTTTATCCAAGCTTTCTGAAAGTTGTTAATTAAAAGTCATTAAAAGCTTAATTTCAACATTGTTGGTAATTAAGAAGATTCACGATCTACGAAACGCTATTATCTTTCCAAAGTAAGTATTTCACAAATTATGAAGATAGAAACTACCGGTAATAAAAGTGGTTGTAAAAATTTCGCTTGGTTTATAAAAGGCAATTATATTTAATTTCAAGTCTACAGGTCTTGCTCACTTTGTAGACAACGGGTTCCATTCCTTTCATCTGAACCATTTTATAAAGAATATTTTTGTTTTTATGTTCTAATATGTCATCCGGTCTTATCTGTGTTTTTTAAAAAATAAATAATGAAATGCAATAATATGTTATAGAAAAATTAATGTTATAGAAAAATTTAATATATTTATGAAACCAATAAAGAAATATTTAGTGGTAACAAAGAATATTTGCTTTGTTTCACCGTGACAGTTTCATATGTAAGGGAGGGAACACGGAAGATTTCCGCAATATTGTCTGTCTCGTTGGTTCGCTCCTAATTACCCCCACGTCACGGGCACACCAGTGATTGATTGTAAGGCTAATATCTCACAATCCGACAATGATATGTGTGACATTGGTACTTGCAATATCATCCTTTGTCGTTTCATTAATGTAATATTTTTATTGTTGATTTTTTTTCTTACTTCTGGAACTTCTTAAGATAATAACAATGTCATTAGATTTTTTTTTTGTTTTATGCATGCCTTTATATGATGAAATAAAAATATAAGTTATCCACACAGATTATAAAGAAAACATCGTAAAATAGTGCTTAATAAATTCTAAAAGAAAGGATTATATATTTTCAGTGACAATTTTAATTTTATCAAAACAAACTACGAGCTTCTCGAAACACGAAGTATTACCTACAGCACTTTCTTTAATAAACTACCAGAGAAAACTTTTAAAATCTTTAATGTTCATTCTTTACTATATTTTACTTAATAAATATTACACACAAAGTAAACTAATGTAATATGACGTCAACTTTAACATTTAATATACATCATGGGCGAGCTGTGTCAATCTTATTTAAGCAAAAGTTGCCATAAAGAAAACAATATAACTACAACTTGTTTACTCTTATATACGAAAATATATGAACATTGTTTACAGATGTAGTATTTATATGAGTATTATGTTTAAACCTCTAATAATAATCGAATATATCTGCATAAAACAATAAATGTTATAAATTTTTTTAGACCTCAAATATACTAAATGTTCTTGTAACATCGTGATACGTAATTCCTTATAATTGAAAACGAATTAAGCTTTAATTGAGTCTCAATCATCATTCTAACGCTCAAAATTGGATCTAAGAGATAATCTGGAGCAGTTGAGGTAAGCGGTGTTTCATTAATTTCTTGTAGCCTAGGGGACTTAGATGCGAAGTTAATCGGATTTACTATATAAGTTAAAGTACTTTCTCCTATGATCGTAGAGTGCGAATTATATTTACATGCCGAGGAGCCCTTACTTTACTAGTAATTCACAAAATGACTTTATTTTTTTTATTTTATATTCGTAATTAAAGGCAATGGGGGCCATAAATATGTGACCATGTGACCTACCATGTAACATGTGATGTGTGAAAGAGGGTATGTGACCTTAAACGCTACATACCCTCTTTCTCTTACGAGATTAACGGTTTATGTTATACTGTCCCCCTGTACCAACCTTAAGGTCACACCAGGAAGGTCAGTATACCTGCCACCAGGTTTTACTCCAGTGGCAGGGACCAAACAGGTCTGGCCCCTACCACTTTCGTGGTAGTACTTATAGGGTAAGTGGTCCCACGCAACCTCCAACCGCCTACCAGATAGGAAGACGGTCTTCAGTCACGCTACCTCGGTTTCCAAATAGGCACCAGAGCTGTATGCACGCTCACCTCCCGCATGTCGCCCCACATGCTCGCGATTGACCTCGCTACCAGTGTTGTAAGGCACACTCACTTCCCGACACGCATCACCTGAACCTACAAGCGGCTACGGGTACGGCTACGGCTTGGATACGGATCTAGCTCCCGTCTCTCATGCTAAGCAGGCAAGTGCCCGACAGTGACTGCGGCAGCCAATCAGTACTTAGGCCGCCGCTTACGGTCGCTCTAAACTGCGCTAGGTCCACCAGACAGCCCTTCGTCTTGAGCCCGACTGACTATCCCCTGACTATCCCCGGGTATTGGAATAGCCAGGGCCCGTGTCCCTCAGATTCCTTTGAGCTCGCGAACAGGCAGCCGTCGAGGCACTAATTAAAGCTTCCCTCTACCTCACTACTGTCCGAACGGCCCCGCCCCTTTAAACACAGATAACCTATAAAGCAGGTACTGGAATCAGTCTGCGGCCGCCCGACCTTAAGCGCTACAGTTTAAGGGTCCCACTTGAGGAAATATTTAATATTTTCTGTTTATATATATAATAGTAACGAGGCAAAGCGCGGCGTTGAGTTCCGTCACACAACACACAATGCCTTAAATCGGCGGAAAGTGGAGAAGGGAATAGAGTGTCTTAACACTAGGTTCCCAGGTTCCCTCTGTCTACCCCGCCATGTGTAGTATACAGCGTATAACTGAGTTAGCAAGTACAGGCGAAGAATCAAACTTGAATTTTTAACTACATATATGAGTGCTGTATCTACAGATAATAGAAGACCAGGAGTGGAAAGCTTAATTGATTATTTTTCCTCCACGTGGATTGATGTGCAATGGTTCAATTATTTGGGAATTTGTCATTTTATTATAATAGATATATATAACCTTCTATGAAACCAAACCAAAACACAATTGTAATCATGACTAATGTTCAAGCAAGCAAGCAAGCTTAGGTGGCAGGAAAATATGATTATTTTGTGCATCTTCTATTTGCTACGTGCTGGAGATGGATGATCAACAGGGTACGATAAATAGCATATGTGCCTGCAATTCATCAGGAAACTTATAAATTTTTTAACAGAAAGTTCAGAAGTAGAAGTGTTTTACCCTCACTATTATAAATAATAAATACACAAGTAAATGTTTTGAAATTGATTGATGTACATGGCCCAATGAGTCCACAGCGGCACAAGCGTGTGATGTAAAACGATAGGCTGTGGGTTCGATCCCCACTCGAAGAAATGAAATATTTAATAATTTGAAATTAAATATTTAATGTTTTCATTTCTTCTTCGTTGTGCTTTGCCTTGTTACCAGGGGTAACAAGGCAAAGCACAGCGTCGAGTTTCGTCACTCTGTTGAGACGCAATGCCTCAAATTCGGCGGAAAGTGAGTAACGAAAGTCGAACGGAGACTAGGTTCCCTAAGTTTCTCAAGTTCCCTTTGCGTATCCTGTCATGTGCGGGATACAGCGTGAAGCTGAGTGAGAGTGATTGAGTGACCCCAAGTTTGTGAAGGTAGCATTTATTAAAAGCTTTATACATAGTATTGTAACGTAACCAATATAACTTTAAAATATTTACAAGTTTGGCGTCACTTAGTATTTATTTAAATGGAAAAAACAAGGCTAATGAGCTTGCGACTCACCTGAAGAAAAGACGAGAACAGTACCTACTCTGTATAAGGCCTAACACTTAGCTGACCTGGGCTCTACTGTGTTTTGGCGTGAAGTACTGTCTCACTTTACTGATTACCGCTAGTTTGCTTAAGTTGCCCTTGCTTTCCAGATGATCACGATTCTGACAGCCAACCACAATTATAAGGATTTATGATGAGTAGCGGAAATTTGTAAGAGTCTCTCAACACAAACGGTTATCACATGAAATTTTTACGTGGCTTGATAAGAACGTATAGCTTAGAGGTCAGACCGCTTGGACGAATTGGAAGCACAAGTGTAAATCCAATTGCGTTAAAAATTTTATACGTTTTCTAAACAAGTAATAATAAATCAATAATAATTTATGACAAACTGAAACAATTATTTAGATACATATGTTTATCGGTGTACTTATAGCGTTGCGTACGTAATACAATGCTATTAATTTAGGGCAGGCGTTTAGACCACCGGGCGGCGGTTTGACGTAATATCGTTGCGCCGCACCACTTAGTGCTGACTCTCTGCTATTAAATACAAGTCTCTATACACTACTACTGAATAATATATTAAAAACCATTTCACTCACCAGCTTTTCACATTGAAAGTTTTTAATGGCTTATCTTTCTTATCTTAAAGAAAGACATTACGGTCGTTAAAAAGTTTGGTTTTCTTCTGGTTATACAACACATCTAGGTGACAATATTTTTTCACAAAATATTAATTAAAAATATCTTTTTACAAACTTTATAGAAGTTCTTTTGCAAATCAAGTAAGTAAATTACAAATCAAGTATTTTACAAGTCAAACCTTTTCATTTAATACCCATAGGTAGTGGGTTATACAAAAATTTATCATCCACCATTTTGTTATTAAGAACTCAAACTCAGCTTCACACTGTATCCTGCACATACCGGTGTAGGTAGGAACCTAGTGTTAAAACACTCTGTTCCACTTTCGTTCTCTACTTTCCGCCAAATTTGAGGCATTACGTGTTGAGAGGCGAAACTCAACGCCGTGCTTTGCCTTGTTACCAGAGCGAACAAATGAGAATATTAAATATTGAAATTGCAAACATTAAATACTTCATTTCCTCGAGCTGGGATCGACCCTTTATCTTCCTATATAACCTATAGTTTACAGGCTACGACAGGCCTCATTTAAGAAAAAAAATCACCTGAATTGGACACTGGGAAGTGGATCAAATTGAGCTTGCAAGATTATACATACACAACACTTATAATAACACTGTAAGTCAAATAATAATAGTATAAAATAAGTAAAAAACGTGTCATAGTCGTATAATTTGATGATATCAAACACATACATTTATACTTCAAAGGAAGTAGCTCATACGATAGTTCATGTTAATATTTTATACATTGGACGAAACAATCAATGATTATGGATTCAATATTTAATTTAAAAAAATATTTATATTTTATATACAGCAGAGAGGCAAAAGCGTGCGACTGTAAATCCGATTGTGAGTTCAATCCCCACTCGAGGACTTCATTTCTTCGCTCTGGTAACGACGCAAAGCGCTTTTAGCCACTCAACACAATGCCTCAAATCGCCGATGTAAGAAATAAAAGTAAGGACGTACCTTGGTAAGCGGGAGATAATAAAAAACCCCGCGACCTATAATATCACTACCTCGTTTTGGCAAAGTGCTCTTTGCTAAAATGTTGCTAAAATCAGTGATTCGTAGTAAACTGCTAATCCGATTTTTATGAAACATAACTATCTGCCATGGTGTTGAACAAAGTTTTTGATTAAAAACTGCCGCTATCAAATTTATTTATTTATTCAGCAGCTACGGTACCATAGCAAGGCACACAGAAAGACACAGACCCACGAAAGTTTAACTTATAATTTGGTCTATATTTGTATCGCAGGCTAAAAAAAAAATTTAGACAAATTATTTGGCTGTATACCGAATGACATTCAATCCTCGTTTGCTGAACTGTCATTGTGCCGCTTCAATACTTTTGTGATATATTAATTAATTTCTGTTCTTAGTATTTTCTCATTTATCTATACTTTAAGTTCTCACTTCTTGCCAATTTTCAAAATGTAGATGTACGGAAAGTAACCAGTAGATTTGAAATACGCAGCGAATTTTGTACAAAATTTGGTTGCGTTTATTAAAAGCCTAATATTTTTACTGTGTTCCGAAGGATTGAGGATCTGAATATATATTAATTTAGGCGTAATACCTTTTTACTGACAAACCATGTTACTGTCTGGTGATGGTTTCTAAAGAAGCGCGGATTAAAGTCCCGCTATCCGCTAATTTTGAGGAACGATAATAATTTTCGAATCTACTTCGAAGTCGAAATAGTCAAAGCGTAGCATGCATACATGCATGCATGATATAATGATTTAAATACCAGGTATATTTACAAATATCAAGTGAAATAATTATTTTAATAAAAAGAGTTCTTGAAAAAAAAATTCCGTAATAAAAAATATCATAATATATTTCGTAATTAATATCATAATAAAAATATTTAACATTTAGTAGCACAAACGTGCGCCTATAAGCGGCCCGGTCGTGGGTTCGAGTAACACTCAGGGCAATGAATTATTTATGTATTCTTTTTATTATTTTATATTGATTTCCTCTTTCTAGTGACCAGGGAATGTGTGGCATTCAGTTTCGCCACTTAACACGTCGTACGTAGGAAATTATGTGGAAAAAGAAAATAAATGAGACGGAGTGTTTTAGCACTATGTTCATATATCTAATAGCAATGCAATATAGTGTGAAGTTAATAGATTAAATATCACCTACAGTAACAAAACAAAATGAATTTATTAAAAGCAGTCTTAGTCTGTATGAAACAAATTTGTAATTCAGGTTAACTATACTTTACTCGGCACTTCTTAAAAACGTTAATGTAAGTCGTTGTATACCTTAGTTTTAAAATGAGCTTGCACTCATAAAATTTTATCTTACAGCACTTCGTAAAAATTGTTAATACGATCTCGAGGTCGTACTATGCTTTTATATAGTTTATAGTATATTCAAAAACGATTTATATTTAAAAGACAGAAAGAAAATTAAAATTTATCCGATTATTACTTATATATTTTCTTAAATTTTTTAAAATACATGAATGTAAATATGTTACAGACCTGCTCAAAATTTACTTGTTGGCGTCTGCGTTCAAGTAAGCAGAGTAGGTAGAACAGGGTAAGGTAATTGAACTAATAAATCTAGTCATGTAACTGCGCTCTCGACTCCCTAGGATCAAGGCGGAACCATTAAACCTTAGTTCAGATTTCTCTTCGATTCGCCTTGCATTAAAGTCTCTATATACTTCAGTTCAGCTTCGCTATTTTGTCACATTGTTTTTATATCAAAATATATTATGCAGTAAGAAACAAAATGTCATTGTTAATATGTGGCGTTATAGCGGTGTATATTTAGCACTCACAATAACAGAACTAAGTTATGACTAAAAATTCATATAGTAAAGGTAAACTGACATCAAACAAATGTCGTTAACAACGATTTTTTTTGCGATTGTCCACAAATCACAATAAAATCAATCAAGAACACCAGATGGCAAATAATCCACATTTTTATGTGTTGGCGCTTCATTATACACAAACTCAAAAACTAAGTACTTTAAATTTATTCATTTCCTCGTGTGAAAATCGACGTTTCAACAACTTGTGACTAACCTAATCTAACCTAAACTGCTGCATAAAAAAATGTAAAATAAATAAAGGACGTGTACAAGAGACCCAATATACACTTTTTTATTTGCTAATCTCAAATACTTTATCGTTATAATAAAATTATCACTTTTAAGACAATATGTATAGATTGAAAAGTAAAGTTTCATCTAAAGGAATGTAAAATTTATAGCAATCATTTTTTTTAAATCGACGGAACTTTTTCATTTAGTTATAAATTTAAACAAACACAATATGTTAAAACAGGTTGCTAAAACATAATGGTGAAAACTGCAATTAAATCTGGTTAGCTGTTTTTGAGATTAGCGCGTACAAAGACAAAAAAAAAAAAATTAAAATATTATTTTCAGTTTCACGATGTATACCGTGCATAGCAAAGCGTGGAGGGAATTTGGGAACCTAGTGTTCGTTCGAACACAACGTTTTTTGTATATTAATTCTAGCCTTGTCCTTGTCCACATTGATGTATGGCTACAAAAGGAAATGAAAGTAGTATATTTGTGTTACGACTATAAAATAGTAGAATAGTGTTTTTTTACGAAATAATATTTAAGGCGAATGTAGAGTATGATATAAAATTTTTATTTGTGTTTTTTTAAGTGATATATCTATTGTACAGTCATAATAGTTTTAACAAAACTTATATAAATAATTAAATGGCGCCTTCGGCAATTTATACAATATAGACAGATTTTGTTAGTGGAGTGGTGTGTCTTGACACTACTTTACTTTCCTTTCGTCATTTTTTACCTCTGGGAATTTAAACAACATCCGATGGAAATTTAAAACTCCATAGAAAAAGCTATACAGATTAATTAACAAAAGTTGCAGGTAGCAACTAGCTTAAATATAAACGTTCCTCCGAAATTTTATTTTAAATAATACTGAAAAATAATTTATTTAGAATTTAGTAGTTAGTATTTTACAAGAATCTGCACGAAATTGCAGCTAAAGTTAATATAATAGGTTACAATAATGGTCGGTTAGAATGTAATTTGCTGTGGTATACTGAAAATTAGTGTTTGTATCCACTTTACCTGATTACAAAATAAAAGGAACTTTATTGTTTCTGTACGCTCTATATATATATTTACATTTCTGTTATTTAAATATTAAAATATTTTTTTATGAGTAGGTATGTTATATATGTACATTAATTATTTGATAACTAACTAATATACGCATATATATACATTAAAAAAGTATACGTAGTAAAATAAATTTAATTTGATTTATTGTTTATCAATTTTATTCAGCCCGACTTCATCTGAGGGTAAATTACATAATAAAAAATGTTACTCCCTATATGATAATCGATTGACTTGAAATCTCGTATAGTTCTGATGACAATAAAATATTATACAATGTATAGTATAACAACATATTATATACTTTTAAAACGCTTTTGTCATGAGTATTACATAAAAGGCAATGGTTAAGAAAATACAGGTCAGTATAAAATGAAAATTTATTATTAATACAAACTAAAAATTATCAAAACTATAGTCTTCAAATTTAAAGATCGGAACAAACTATAAAAAATCCGAAACTATTTCGTTTATGATTATGATTCAAGCATGAATCTCCCACCGCAGTTAGGTTTTTTTTTGGAAGAGCGATAGGCTTACGTATCACTTAGAATATAATTATTGCAATATAGAGTAGACAAATTTATACGAACTTTAAAGGTAAGAATTATAATCGTGATTTTAAATTAAAAGTTGACAATGGCGTTAACAGCTTGGATCAAGAACTTGCGTATGAATTTGAAAAATTCTTTGCTGATATTCCAGTTTCCACAACCAAACTCTAATAGCTTCTACAACCGTCGCTGAATCATTACTTAAGGAGAGCGTTCACAGATGTAACGTAGATTGAAAATTCAAATTTAATCCAGTCAAGAGACATTGTTAAGACGTTTAAGACCCTGGATATCAAGAAAACATCAGATCTGTGGGGTATCTCTGTTAAGTTGATTAGTCATATTATAGACTATATTTAATATTGGTAGTACATCAGATCCAAACAATTTTCTACTAGTGTATGTGCTACCCTCATTCAGTAAAATCTTTGAAAAGATGATCTTAAATCAAATATTAATACATTTTAATTCAAATAAGCTAATGCATGATAAACAGTATGGTTTTGCTTAGGGTCGCTCCACTACCGACGCCGGTAGGTCTCATAAAGAGTATTTATGAGGCGTGGGAAGGATCGCAGGATGCTCTTGGCATGTTCTGTGACTTGTCGAAAGCATTTGATTGCGTGCAGCACTCAACATTGGTCATGAAGCTACATCATTATGGCATTAGAGGACGTGCACTCGATTTTCTGACCTCTTATTTAACTAACAGGGTTAAGTGGGAGGAAATCTCCTGGGTCACTAATCAATACCTAGTGTAAAGACACTCCATTCCACTTCCGTTCCCAACTTTCCACCGAATTCGATGCATTGCGTGTTGAGTGGTGGAACTCACAGCCGCGGTTCGCCTTATTACCAGAGCGAAGAAACGAAAACATTTAATATTTAATTTGAAAATATTAAATATTTCATTTCCTCGAGTGGGGATCGAACCCACAACCTGTCGATTACAGTCACACGCTTGTGCCGCTGCGCCACGAGGCCTCATTCTTGGTACTTTTCTCTTTTTAATATATATAAATTATTTACCTTATTTAGTTGAAAGGAGCCATGCGAAAGAATTGTTTGCTGATAGTACTCCGTTGATTTTTAAAATGCAAAGAAGACAAAAAGTATATGACGAAGTAAACAATGCTTTCTCTAAAATAGTACATCAGATTAGCGCTAATAACTTACTGTAGAATAGTAACAAAACAAAATGTGTAATATTCAGAACTCCTCAAACGCCAATGTACTTTTGAACGGTGAAGCCGTAAGACTGTTGATTCTACGGTATTTCTCGGTATCACCATTGACTCCAAATTACAGTGGGGATTATATTGATAGATTGGCGAATAGACTGAGCTCTGCAGCTTACTAAAATATTAATAAGTTTACTAAAATCAGTGATGCACATAATATTAATACTAGACATAGGCTTAAACTTAGTGCGCCTGTAACTCGATTGCATCGAGTCTGTAATTCTTTTATGGAACAGGGTGGCTTTTACAATAGGATTCCAGAAAATGTCCGAGAATTTTCTATTTCACATTTTAAAAAAGTTGTGGCAAGACATTTGTGTGTTAAAGGTTATTACCATATTAACGATTTTATAAATGATAACACGCCCTCGGAATAAAATGCTCGTCCCAAGTTATTTCAAATGTATCATTGTCACATAAATATATGATGTAAAGTTTTGGTTAAAAAAATATATTTCCCGCAGCGTTTCTTTCGCCAGTTCTTCTCAGGTCTGAGACAGTAACTTTAGTGACCTGGTGGTAAATTGACATTCAAAAAAACAAAGCTTGTAACTTCTTATTTTAAATAAAATATTTGAATTTGAATTTTGAATTTGTAAGGTTTGCACGAAGTTGCTTTGAGTTAGACTTTAACAAACTCCAGGTAGAAAATCTTGTGATGACGATACATTGAATAAAAAACTAAAGAGACTATGAAACGTAAAGTTCCAGAATAAAAAAAATAAATTTATTTTCAAATTAAGTAAGAAAATGAAAACGAGAAGAAAAAAAAAAATAATGTCGTGGGCCGTGTCAAATTTCAACTTTATACAGTTTCAACATTCTGATTCATAATTGTTTCTTAACACGCTATATTGATATAATTATTATAAATAAGATGAGTTTCAAATAATAAGCCAGAATCACATACCGTGTGATTCTGGCTTAGAATAGAATCATCCTGGTACTGATGGTGTCGTAAGAGGCGACTAAAGTACGTGTGGAAGAGTCACGTTGTCAGCAATGGCAACACGCATAGGCAGACTCGACCGGATAATTACCATCCCCGGCATTTTAAACCGGCGTTAAGTAGTGGCTTCTGCCACTGCGTTTCGCATTGGGTAATGTTGGGCCCCGGTGCCCATCCACCTTATAGACCGGTAACGCACCTGTAGCTCCTCTGGTGCTACACGGAGCCGTGGGCAGCGGTAATCACTAACATACATGTAAGATTTTTCTACATATATTCCATACACAGACAGTGATTGGTTACAGATTTGTTATACGTATAGATTAATATGAAGCCTGTCGTGGCGCAGGGGCATAAGAGTGTAACTGTAAACGCGAGAGGTTGTGAATTCAATCGTTACTCGAGAGTCAGTTCACAGTTCGCCAGTCAGCCCGCAATGCCCCAAAGTAGGTGGATTTGGGAAAATATTTTAACATATGATTAAATGATTAGAACAACAGTTTAATACAAATATTAATTCTTTTCATATAAGCAATAGGATGTCATTACAAATTTTACATAAAACTTTAATAATTATTAAGAATTTAATTATTTGTGGCATCGATGCTATCGTATTAACGATGAGAAATGTTAGATAAATATATGTGCTTTAACTATAGTTTCAACCTAGACTCTTGGAAAACATACATTTAAAAATAATTTTACTCAATCTGGTTAGAATCGCATAATAATAACAAAAAAGCTTATTTGCAATAAAACCTTGAAATGTGTTTCACTATATAATTCAAATATATACCAAAATAAAATAAAACATATAATATAAAAAAATTAAGTAATTTCATTTACTTCTTGTGGTATAGCATACATGTAACTTCTAAGAGCACATTTAAACATCAGAGTGGCGTTTGAGTGCAGCAATTTCTCTTCTCGTATTTTAAAACCAATTCGACCGCTGAATTTAACTGTAAGTCTAAAACTAGAGAATCCAGTTATTTAAAAAAGAGCGTTTGAAATTGCTAAATCTTTAAGACTACTAAATTATAAAACAATAATCATTGTATACTTACATAAGTATATAAGACATGCATACAAAAGGTTTTTATATTGTTTAATTAACAATATGTAAAACCTTAGATTAATTAACAATATGTAAGAATTAACAATATGTAAAACCTTTTGTTTAATGAACTTGCTTTTTTAATATTATTTTCAAATTACTTACTAGCAAGTAGGAAAGGAAAAAGGAAAAATAATAAATATTCAAATAATAATATTATTTTTTTGGCCGAATATTTGTTTTTTAATGTGTACTTTTGTATATTTACTAAATCTTAAAAATGGTAACAACGCATAAAGGTCGTCATGACTCAGTGGCAAAAACGTGTGACTGTAAGGCGACTGTTATAGATGTGATGGTTGTAGACTGAATACTTGTATATAAGTCAACGCGGCAATGCAATGCTTCGAGATTTCGGCGAAAGGAACGGACTTTCTTAAACTAAGTTTTCTCTGACTGCCTTGTGGCAAAAATAAATATTAAAAATTAATTAATTCCGGGAAAAAATAAAACCTGATTAAGTAGGACCTGGATGATTGAAATAACCTCTATTATTGAGATTTCAGTGAGGTCCCGGGGTCAGCACTTTACACTTTACTATTTATTCCTGAAAAAAACGCAATTTAAATGTATGTACTTTTTTATACCTTAACTGTATACTATTCTATATGAGTCTAATCTCTCAACTGTTTAAGTATTGTGTTTGACCGTGAACCTACAGTTATGAAATTTGGCACGAAGGTTGAATTAACATTATAAAAGATTGGAAAAAAAGTCGAAAGACATATTATATCACAGACAAAAAGTATAGTAAATTTATAATTATAGTTAAGTTCATATAACTATGCAGTTGCAGACTTAAATTTATCAATTATTACAATTTGTAGTTCTTAATATATACAATCGTATACTTCATCCATTTTTTCTTGCTAAGCTCCCATTGGCACACGTTCAACGGCGTGAGGCGAAAGACACTCTCGGGGACGACTCCATCTGCTCTAAGTACCATCTATCAGTGTACTACGGATTTCAGTAAACGTTACCATTTTTAATGCAACTCCCGGGACTAATTGTTAGCTCTATCACTGAAAAAATTTATAAGATAACAAAATTTAAATGTTAATAATACTTAACGTTACAAATATTTAACGATAGATTGACTACGGAATTTAATATTACTGCTTTTTGATAATAAACTCCTAAGCTCTTACTTAGACTTACATTGGAATTAAGTTCAATCTTTACAGCATTACAACAAAACATTTTTGTTCGTATATTTTAATACTTTTTACTTTAACGACTAACTAACGTTACTTTTTGAATATTTTTTATTGTTTATATCAAGTAATTGCCCTTTGTTTCAGTATTGTTTATAGCAATCTTAACTTGCGTTTTCAAGTAGAAATTAAATTTTCTCTTGTTTATGGACAGGTATTACGATTTTAATTTGAACTTGAACGGTGAATGTTGGAGTCGGCTTAATTAAATCCCGACTGTTGTTTCGGCAATGTCATCTCGCAAACTTTATACGCACAAGTTTAACCGCAAATTACGTTTATACCATTTAAATAGATATTGTTAAAGTTAATTCCTAACTACATATACCTACTTTATAAAAAGGATTTATGAAGGATAGAGATCCTTTTTAATTAAAAACTGTCTATTTAAACTGCAACTTTACCATATTTTATTTGAAGCATTTAAATTAAAACACTTTGAAAACTGGCAAATTATGCTTAAATAGTCGTTCAAAAATCAATAAAGTCTAAGTCCCCGTTGTAATGCTGCGTGCGTATAAATGTAAGAGTCGCGTGTTTGACCGAAGGCATCGTAAAATGCATCATAAAGTTGTGCTCATAAATTTAGAAAATCGAAGTAGCTTTGAAATTGAATCAGAGTTTGTGGAGTCAGTGTGTACATCGTGTAACCACTCAGTCGGTAAATCACGAAGATGTATGTAGTGGTACGAAGACAAGTTTTGTAGGTAATAATCATCTAGCTACGCGCTGGCAGTGTGCCGACACAGTAATAAGTTATTTCTCAGCGGGTGGATGGCCAATGCGAGGAATAACAGACTTTCTTATGTTATTACAAGTTCAAAATAAAATGTGTAGGTATAGGTGAATAACGGCAAAAAATATGTTAAAATAGAACTGTCACACTATTATCATTACTATCTTTCTGGTCTTTTTAAATTTAATTTTCATAAAATCTTGACCACGTTATAAAATTTATATACTATTTCCTCTCATCCATATATTATATTTTTCCATTTAAAAAAAAACAATCATCAGTATGTTTATTTTGTATTTATGTTTTAAATAAGACAACTCAATTGTTGATATTTCCGTCGTCTAATAAGTCATAAACAATTTTAATAAATATCTTAGCCCTCTAAATAGGGCCGTTTTCGGGACAAATGGATTTAAAATGAAATATCAGACGGGCCCTCCACTTTGTTCCAATCGCATTTCCCTTTGGACCGATCTCACAGCGGAAATTAATCCATCCGGTAAATGAATGGACTGCACTTGTGCGTAAGGGTTGATCAACGTATGACTGATGATTTTCATTCCCAGTTCTTGATGAGCATTCAATACACAAATATTTCTTGTAATTAAGTTATAATATTTAAATATTTACAATTAATCGTGATGCGTAATATCCAACATATAGCATCGAATGTTTAAGTTTAAGCAAATATGATAAACGTCTACTATTAGTTTAAACAAATATCATAAAGTTAAAAAATATTATTAAATTTGATTAATTTAATAATATTTTATAAGTGATAAATGATAACGGTATCCCAAACTCATATTCGGCAATTGCACCAGAAAATAGTTTTGTTTAATTCTAGTGCAACTCAGCTAGATTAGCTGAAACTTGCGATATTTGTCCAGTGCATTAGTGGAATTAGCAATCTCATATCCGGAGCTAATATTTCTGGTGTTCGCCGGTGCCCGAGAATTAATCAGTTTGCACAAGGCCGCCCGAAATGAATTTCTAGTGCCGTTTTTCAATTTTTTTATATATATATCAAACGATATTTTTTTCAGGTTTCTAAAGTTAATTATTTATTGGTGTTGTCATGCGTAACCACCAAGATTTATCCATAAAATTGTACAATTTATTAATAATATAAGTTGTAATATGCGAAATAAAAAAATCTCAAATGATGAAGAGGTAGAGTGCTATTATCTCCTCGATAGAGGAGATAATAGCATAAATAAATAAAAATTGCGACATAGCTTGATGAGAACGTATAGTAACAGATATATTAGATATAGTATTGGAAGACCGGGGTCTCCTAATACAGGCATCACTTGCATAAAAAGAAGTTCTATACATTTATAATTGTGTAAAATCTGTCGAGTAAATAAACTATTTTAATATTTTTTTAGTTAAATGTTCTGAACGCTTCTTCTGAGCTTGGACTGATTCCAAAAGGTGGTTGCTTCAAATCTCAGTTAGAAATTACTTAAAATAATTCCTTATTTTTCTCTAATATCACATTAGAGAAAATATTTCGTAATTATAAAATGTGTATATTTAATAAACAGTTAACAATAAAATACATTATTTTCTGTAACAAGCAATATTACAGAAAGTAATACAAAATATTTAAAAATGAAAGATTTTTCAATAATGGCATGTTTACTTTTGATACTTAATTGAATACAAAATTCCATTGAATCCGCTTTACCTTAGTAAATAGGTCGTACAACCACTTTTCCTGAACAAACGGTGTTCATTATGCAACTTTAGCTCGTTACAATAATTTCTGAACGTATGTACACGTAGTTGTAACATAGTCGGAAAGTTATTTCGCCTATTATAATGAAGTTTCATCCTCTGAACATAAACAATGTTATTGATCATGACGTAAACGAGCAGCGTGATCTGATATTTTGCAGTACATCGAACACTAAATCATGAACTCATTATAACCATTCAGCTAACGAACAGGTCAGTGACAGATCAAGATGGATTACTTGTGCACACTTTAATTTGCCCATTGCTTAATACGATTTAGAGATAGATATAGATATATAAATATTTTTATAGCTCTTATATTATCAGAATTTTATAAAATAAATATATTTTTCTCTTCTTTATTCTCTCTCTATCTTTCGCTCACGTAAAAGCAAGTAGCAATTATTATTGTAAAAAAATATTGTTAATTATGAGCTTTTTGATTCTTTATTATAAAAATTATAATCAGAATAATTTATTACGTATGAGCAAATATATTTAACGAATATATTAAATCCTCAATAACATAATTAAAATGCGTTTTTCTTAAAAAATCTTCAAATCACCCGTAAAGTCTGGTCGTAATTCCCCAAGTTCCCAATTATTTTTGTCGAGTGCTGTAATTAAGCAGTATAAAGTGGTTGGCAGCCGTAATCCAACCACTTTTGTGATATTTAAACGAGTTTCATTACGCTTCGGTTATAAAAGCAGCGCTATTACGAGAAATGGACTGGAAACATAACGCTTGACTTCGACTGACCGTAATAATGTCGTCACTAAAAATAATAAATTTAAATATAGTCAGAAGGTTTCCATTAATGACTAATAAACGCCTAATCAAACATCTCTGATGTTAGATTAAACATTTTGTTCTAAATGAATAACCTAAATACCAGACTAGCCGGAAATTGAGATAACAGGTAATGGCGCAGGCTCAAGCGTGCGACTGTAAGCGCGACAAGTTGTAGGTTTGGTTATTGAAATTACATACAATATATAATAATAAATATTCAATATTTAAATCTTCCACACCTTGCTACCGAGGTAAAACGCGGTGTTGAGTTCCGCCACTCAACACGTAATGTCTCAATTGTGCGGAAAGTGGAAAAGGACAGAAATGTCTTAATGGTAACTTAGTGTCTTCACATTAGGTTCCCAGATTCTCTCTGTCAACCTTGCTATAGGGGAATCGAGCGTCTATATTTAAGTTAATAATAACTTACGGTTTGGACATAATAAAATAAAAGTTACACAATTGAAAAAGAATATTACTATACAGTGTTGCAAATACTATTTAACGCAACGCATTGTATATTTAACATATAAAAACTGTGAATTTGTGTATTATTACTTTGTATATGTTAAATGTATAGGTACATTATATTGAGGTAATGTATCCTTACAACTTTTTCAATTTACAAGTTAAAGTATCATTTTTGTCATTTTTCCATCCGTATATATTAACTAGTTAATGGAATTGTAAGTGTTGCTATCGCTGTTTTATATTAGTCTAGTAATATTCTTGTTTAACAATTTTAAAATTTAATTGTGCAATACGTCCTGTATCGAGATAGGAACTTTATTAATGGTAGGCAAGACACGTTTGTGAAACCCTTACACACGAAAGAGATATTATGAACGAATATAATTCTACATTATTAAATTTTTATTATTTTAAAAGTAGTACCATCATCTGCTCTGTAAATTGCAAAATTATTTAATTACAGTCTCATTATTCAAAGAGAAACATTTGTGTTAGTGTAACATAACATATTTTCGAATAAATCAAAATTGGGCATGTATGGAAGTTAGCAGTATGCATGCAATATGTGGATATAGTGTATAAACCCAACCACTACATAAGGTTTGACAAACTCCATATCCTCGCTAGTGAGAACAGTAATAAGTATCCATAGATGGAGGATTCGAGGCCATAAAAATATAAAGACATGTAAAATTCAATAGAAAAAACGGTTAGAATCTTTTGAATCACTCACCAAATCTTTTAAGACTTAGGTTTCTTTCCACCACACCCAACGGAAGCGAAATATAGACAGCTCATTCTGCAAAACCTTCAAGGTACTAAATAATTTAATCAACTGACAGACGGATGCCACATCAATCCACCGAATAATACTGAAAGTATTTAGAACGTCAGATTTTCAAAAATATATAATATTAAATATACGCGATACCTGCTGAACATATACTTGTATATTTAACAACATGCTCCGGCTGAATGTGACCCTATGCGACATTAACTAACAATAAATATTTTTGCGTCGTTATGGTGGCTGCTCATCCGGTAATTAAATTCCAGTGAATCGCACAAATCGTCGTCTTAAACAATTTTGCCACATGTCTGCTACAATAACTGTACCATATATCAATGGATATTTAGTATCAAAATTAATATTTTTTTTACTTTAAAATAAAAGTGCGTCAGTGCGAGAAGGACTAGAGATTTGATGCATAAATTCTACAACCATTTCTTTAAAACTTAGATTTTTTCTGCACTTCATGTTACTATAGATCTGAATACTTTATATTAATTTTAGCTTCATACCTCCTCCACGCAATCTCAAAGTAAATGGGCTGGATACGGATTTTTATTCCAACACTTACACTGTTCACGATAGAATATATATATATATATATATATATATATATATATATATATATATATATATATATATATATATATATATATATATATATATATATATATATATATATATATATATATATATATATATATATATATATATATATATATATTTCGAATGTGAATGACAGGTATCTGGATCTATTCTATGAAAAACTTAAATATCATAAGAAGTGGAAAGTCCATGTGGAAGGATTCGTGATCATAATACTTTTAAATTATTAAGAGAAAGGCAAAAAAGGGCTCAACTATATTGCTAAAACACTTATATTACTATATTGCTAAAATATTACTTAATAGTAAAAATTTTTTGGCCATTCGTAAAATCTAAAAAGAGCTGTAGCCCGGCACAATGTTTTTGGATGACTCGTCAGCGTCGGGTGGTATGGAGATTAGTTCTCTCTTTAATAATTACTTCAAATCTGTATTTCGATCTAGTACCTCCGATACTGATTATGAGCTAGCTAACCTTAATACATCTCAATTGTGTCATGGTAGTGTTTCAATTGGAGCTGTCCATATTTCGCCTGGGATCGTATCGGGTTATCTTAAGAAATTAGATGTTAGTAAAGGCTATGGCCCTGACCTTATGTCTCCTTATTTTTTAAAAATTTGTAGTGATAGTCTTACCCTTCCGTTATTCCTCCTTTTTAGTAGGTCTCTGAGTTCCGGAATTATGCCGCTGTTATGGAAACAATCATTTGTCGTGCCAGTTTTCAAGTCTGGTAATAAACATAATATTCGGAATTACAGACCTATATCCAAATTGTGTATTGTTGCAAAATTATTTGAAAAAAATATATACGACTCCATTTTTCCAACTTTAAGGCCTATCATAATTGAACAGCAGCATGGTTTCATTAACAAAAAATCGACCGAGACTAACTTAAACGAAGTTTTGTACTGAGTTCTATCTCATATGAATGGTGGTTGTCAAGTAGACGTGGTGTACACCGACTTCTCCAAGGCATTTGATAAAATTTCACATCGCTTGTTAATTTGTAGACTTGTAGAGGTCGGTATACATGGCGATCTCCTTCGTTGGTTGATTTCGTATCTTAGGGAGCGGAGTCAGGCTGTGACAGTTAAAGGATTTTGCTCCTCTTTTGTACCTGTTACCTCAGGTGTGCCCCAGGGCTCTCATTTCGGTCCTCTCCTTTTTAATATTTTTATATACAACATTAAAGCAACATTTTTGAACTCAGAAATATTATTATTTGCCAACGATATAAAAATTTTTTAAACAAATTACTACAGAAACAGATTGCGCATTTTTACAAGATGCTCTGAACCGGTTATTTGATTACTGTCAGTGCAATGATATTATTTTGAACATTGATATGTGTAACGTAATTACTTTTTCCCGTAAACGACATAACATAAAGTACAATTATTGCTTAATAATATATATTATAAAGTACATAAAGTACAATTATTGCTTTAATAATGTAACGATTGAGAGGCTCTCTGTGGTGAGGGACCTGGGAGTTTTACTTGACTGTAAACTTTCATTTGATTATCACATTGATCACATAGTTGGTAAGGCTTTTTGGATGCTGGTTTTGTTCTTCGGGTAGCAAAAGATTTTCACAATAGTTGTACACTTATCACGTTGTACAATGCCTACGTTCGTTCTGTTCTCGAGTATGCTTGGACTGTGTGGAATCCGTTGTTTAATGTGTACATTGATAAAATTGAAAATATTCAAAAGAGGTTCAATAAACATATTAGTATTAAAGCCAACCAACACCATCTCGATAAACAACCTATTCCGACTTCTTCAAAGAACCGTCGTTTGGCTAGGGGCGAACTTTTCCTTTTTAAAATAGTTAATAATTATATTGATACCCCTTTCCTTTTAAGTAATATTAGTCTGAGATGTCCTCGTCTTCAAGCCCGTAATAAATCACAGTTCTATGTACCTATTACAAGAACTAAATATGGTGGAAATGTTTTTATTTATCGTGCTTGCAGCTCTCATGATAATGCGCTTGGTGATATTGACATGTTTATTATAAATTTAAATAAGTTCAAATCACTTGTCATGGAAGCTGTTTCTGAATGATTTTCTTCTAGCTATTTTTTTTTGTATTTGATTTACTGTACATCTAGCTATTTTTTTGTATTATTTTATGTGAACACTTCATTGGTTAATTGAATGTAAATTTGGTTTTTATTTGAAGTAGCATTTTTAATTTAATTATTACATAAGCACATTCAATACATATTAATTCGCCGCAATTATATTTTATCATTCAGTTGCTTTTCTTGATAGAATAGTTTTTATAGTTACGTTTAATTTATGTTGTGTCAATTTATTGTATTCTAACATTACGAAATTTTATTATAGATATGTATGTACACACCACATGGTCCAAAAAATATTTATTCACTTTTTGGATGCAAAAACTTGACGTCACAAGGTTATTAAACTTATATATTATTGTAATATTTTTTAGTTTCATGTCATCCTGCAACTGGCACGGTAGGCAGAGCAAACTTAAGCACCTAGTTTTAAGACATTAGCCTTAGACATTGTGTTGTGTTTAGAGGCGTAATTTAACGCCGCGCTTTGCCTAGTTACCAGAGCGAAGGAATTACAAATACAATATTTAAATAAATTATTGCAATAATGAGGCCTGTCGTGGCGCAGTGGCACAAGCGTGTGACTGTAACCTACCGGTTCTGGGTTCGATCCCCAGTCGAGGAAATGAAATATTTAATATTTTCAATTAAAATATTTACTGTTTCATTTCTTCGCTCTGGTAATAAGGCAAAGCGTGGCGTTGTGTTCCGCCACTCAACACGCAATGCCTCAAAATTCAGCGGAAAGTGGGGAACGGAAGTGGAACGGAGTGTCATAACACTAGGTTCCCAAGTTCCTTCTGCCTACCCTGCCATGTGCGGGATACAGCGTGAAACTGAGTAGAGTATTACAATCATATATTTATAGAGAGTATTATAATAATTATTATAATACACTTAATACCCGAAATCACAAATAATACGACGATAATGTCTTTAGATCATTACATTAAAAACAGGAACAGAAAACACTGCCTATTACATATAAAAGTACGCACCTGAGGATACAAAACAGAATTTAATTACTTCGGAACATCGCCCATTCAATGCACACGTTTTCTTTTCTAAAAGTTATCGTCTCGCTCGTTAGCGGGTCTTCCTTATTATTTCCTCCACGACTGTAATCTGGCCTTTCAGCTACTTCAAACGACTTGTTCTTTTTCTTATGTGTAATTGAAATATATTGCCGTAATATCCGTCGGACCGGAACTTCACCTCTCGAGCACATCAGCTTGAGTTTTCATTACTTGGAGAAGTGATTTTTTTCATGAGACAGAATAATTATTCATTTTAGTACCCTACCTCGGCAAGGCCACTTGAAAAGTTCTTTCGTAAGAATAAGAGGGCTGTGTCGGTAATATTTTGAATTTAAACAACGCTTGTTATTTATGTAATATTTTTTATGTCAATTACAATCTCTACTCGTATATTCCTTCGTTATTTATGAAAATTTTGCTATATAATTTTGATATTTAATATATTAAAAGTACATAGTAAAATAAATAAGAACGTAAGTGGAACGGAATGTCGTAACACTAGGTTCCCAAATTCCCTCTGCCTACCCTACCATGTGCGAGATACAGCATGAAGCTGAGTAACATAGTAATATAGTTCACATAATGTTATTAGTCAGATTTATAAGTTGTAAATATGAAAATATTATATTGGTATATCAAGGCATACACAAAAAGATATAATAAATATTGGGCGACTGTGGGAGCGCCCCGAGCCACACTCGATGAAGGCCTTCGCCATGTCAGACCAGTCTACCTTGCTTTCAATAGCCGCAGCCCACTGGTGGATTAGGTAAGCCAGAAGATCACATCGGATGAGTAACTCTAGCTAGCCATGTAAGCGTTGTATACAGCAATACTCTGACTTCGCATATAAAATATCTTATCTCTTTCTGTATTCTTGTGATACTAGATTCTGAATTAACCAACAAAATGTTTTATTTAATGCAGTATAAAAACAACGAACTTTAAGTAAATTTAAGAATGTAAACAATACAGAGCAGCATGGTCGTTGTAACGACAACACTCTTACGAGGGAAGATCCAAAAATTCGTGGAATGGAGAGGATAGAGTGGGGGTAGGGCTGCTCGCTTGGTGTCATATGAGTCGTCATATCAGACCTTTAACGTAAAATCGATTTGCTTATTAACGGGGCTGCACGTGGAGCTCCCACGTAACCGTGGATTATTAGAACAGTGTCATCACTGGCAATTGTACGGACACTCGGCTCGAAATCACAACGCGCGTCCTAGGTGCGTGAAATGTTTGGGAGACCACGGGACAGCGGATTGCCCCGTAAGAACCCCGAGCCAGCGGTCCAGCTGCGTGCTGTGTGAGACTCAGGGACGCCTCGCGAACTACCACGGATGCCCAAGGACCCCACGGCGCAGATACCCTGGGCAGGGCGGCCAGGCAGGGAGGGTTTCGAGACCCTCTAACTACACCAGGGCACCAGCGGTGTCTTCAATACCGCAAGTGTTCATTCCCTCACCTATGCTGACAACAAACGCGTGGTTCAGACCCACGCCCGCGCCAAAGATGAACCTACGCCCGGTCGCCGTCCCCACATACGCCCCTCGTCAATCGTCCTCCGAGGGGGAACTAATCTCGGAGTTTGTAGGGCTGTTTGACATCGACGAACTCAGCGTGTTCGCCGATAAAATTCGTCGCTCAAACGGAGTCTTAGGAACCAGAATGCAGGCTACCCAGGAGCACGCCAAACTAATTAAAGCGATCGTGGGCTTTCACGCGTACTAATCAATTCCAATGGCGGTAATTAACAATAATTTGTCGTTGCCCCCTGATTCGCGTCTCGCGCGTTTAAAACCAAGAGCCTTAGCAATCGCGACGTTTAACGTAAATAGTGTAACACACAGTGTGTGAGGCCTGTCGTGGCGCAGCGGCACAAGCGTGTGGCTGTAACCGACAGGATCTGGGTTCGATGCCCGGTCGAGGAAATGAAATATTTAATATTTTCAATTTAAATATTTAATGTTTCATTTCTTCGCTCTGGTACAAGACAAAACGCGGCGTTGAGTTCCGCCACTCAACACGCAATGCCTCAAATTCGGCGGAAAGTGGGGAACAGAAGTGGAACGGAGTGTCTTAACACTAGGTTTCCAAGTTTCCTTTGCCTACCCTGGCATGTGCGGGATACAGCGTGAAGCTGAGTAGTGAGTAAATAGTGTCACACGGGCCAAAAAGATCTACTCCGCGACTTCACGACCGCACACCCACTTGACGTCCTGTGCGTACAGGAGTCATTTTTAAAACCTAATATCCGCGATCCAAAAATCCCGAACTAGAGACTAATATGTACGACATATTGACTGCCCAAGGAGGAGGCACACTAATTTATTACAAAAAGACCCTCTATTGTGTTCCACTAAACCCACCGGTAGCTCTGAAAAGCATCGAAGCGTCTGTATGCCAGATATTTATAACAGGCCATCAGCGTCAGTTTACCTTCCACCGAAGAAACCTGTTCTCGAAAACGATATTAATTTGCTTCTCAACATGGGAGACTCCGTCCTTCTGACTGGAGATTTCAATTGCAAACATATCATTTGGAACTCGACAAAAAACTACACAAGAGGCCTAATTTTAGAAAGCCTCGCACATAAATATAACCTGTTAGTAATAGGTCCTCTCAATTTACCACCGGAAGAAGAGGATCCCCTGAAGTTCTAGAGGAAGTGGTTCTTAAGAACATTTCTCTTTGGATGCGCTCAATAGAATCACTGTCGGAACTCGACTCAGACCACTGCCCAGTAGTTTTTAAGCTAGGGAGAGACAGCCCTTCAGGCCCACCGACTAAAACAGTAACACACTGGAAAAAGTTCGCAAAACTCATCAAGGCGGACGACTCTCCTCCCACTGACCTCATTCCTAGCATTATAAACTTAGTAGATGTTGCTCGGGAAGCCTCGTCCAAATTCAAGACCCACATACAACATACGCTCCAAAGCTGCTCAAAAGAGATCCTAGATCTGCCCGAGGGGAGATTTGAGATCGCAAAAAAGCTCAATATAGTATACGAGAGGATAATCTTTATTCGTTTAAAAGAAATAGGCGAGACGAAGCAATTGCATCAACGAACAGTTCGGCTTTAATCCCACCACTCGTCCATATACCAAGATCACTGGTTAAAAAAACAAGTTTCGAAATATAGCGTTAATAGGTTTATCCGTAGCGACACGGCTGCTATATTTCTAGATATCGCCAAAGTCTTCAACAAGGTCTGGCACAACGGCTTGCTCTTCAAGCTCCGTTGTATGCACTGCCAGACTCTCTCATGCACATCATTCGTGAATATCTGTCGAATCGTTCATTTACGTATAGGCTAGAAGGGACCTTATCGTCCACTCGCCCCGTTCGCGCCGAATCCCTCAAGACTCCACGTTATCGTCTATTCTTTATGCGGTCTACACCAAAGACATTCCGCGAACAGACAAAATCAAACTTGCGAAAGCGATACGAGACCGTCTCGACTATTTTCTTACAAAATTAACCGATCCCCTGCAAGCCCCAGGTCAAATACCTAGGTGTCGTACTAGATTCGAAACTTTCCTTTCAGCCGCACATTACGTATGTTAAAAACTAAGCAACATATGTCATGATTAGGCTATACCCACTTATTTGCAAGCGAATTAAAATGTCGCTTCGGAACAAGCTGACATTGTTCAAAACTTGTATCCGTCCCATTGTCCTATGCATGTGTTGCGTTCGCGCACACTAAGATAGACCTCCTTCACAGGGTCCAAAATAAATTCCTTCACATGGCATCCAGATGCCCCTGGTACGAACACAACGTGGACCTACACAAAGATTTTGAATTAGAGTCACTCAAATAATTCTGCAAAGGCTTAGCTAAACGCTACTATGAGCATGCAGATGACCACCCCAACCCCCTCATTGTTTCATCGTGTAAATACGCTCCTCACCTATACCCGCTTCTTCGACGCCTTCGCAGCGTCCTACTAGACCCCGATGACCCCATTACAATAGCAAACGCCCAGTATATAGGCAGGATGCATTCCTCAGTCCCTAGACATATTTGCCGTCGCCGTAAGAGCCAGTATTTTTCACGGCAGCACGTCCACGCCTTGCGTGATGGGGCCGGACGATCACAGGCCATCCTTATTAGCATACGCAGGGCATTCCCCTGTGATCGATGTTTCTTTCACGAGCGTCCATAAAATCTCGTATTTATTTCTTCAGGGGCGAGCCACACTCCCCTCTACGCCCGGTGGCGCTGTAAAGACCGTCCCATGTCATCAGCAGTTGACTCACTCAGAAAAAAAAAGCCGATTGCGTCATTCGTTAACGAACAGTCGTCTGCTGAACAAGTCAACCGGAAGAAAACTGAAACTATAGAGAAAATTTAACACCGAGCTGCGCAATGAAAGGAAAGATCCTTGCTTGATAAGAAATTTTATCAAAATTTCTTACCAAGCGAGGAAAGAACGCTCAATTCATTATGAATGAAATGGAAGTCGTTTATAGGGAACAGGGCTCTGTTAATCAATGATTTACAAGTAGCATGGTCTTTATAAACATGGTCGAGAGTCCATTGAAGATGACTCCCGCTCAGACAGGCCAGTTGAGGCCACCACATCGGACATCGTCGAAAAAGTGGAGAAAATTATACTACAGGATGCCCGTTTGAAGAAGAAACAATTATCTGCATTAGTTGGAGTATCAGATACCACCATTTTGCGAATCCTACATCAAGTCCAAAGATGGGTAACGAGAATGCTCACGCCGTTTCAGCAAGAGCATCACGTCGATGCGTTAAAGCATTTTTGGACCGAATTGTTACGGGAGGTGAAGCATGGGTTCATCACTTTAAGCCTGAGTCCAAACAAGAGTCCATACAGTGGTATAGAAAGGCACACGGAAAAACAGTAGCCATTAGCTACTGTTTTTTTTGGATTGTGAGGGGATCTTGATTGATTACAGAGAAAAGGGAAGAACTATAATTGGAGAATATTACACAACGATATTAGAAAAGTTAAAGAATGCTATCAAGGAAAAGCGGCGAGAAAAATTGATAAAGGGTGTGTTGCTCTTACAAGACAACGCGCCAGTTCACAAGAGCAGAATTGCAATGGCTGCTGTACACGCGCATGGATTCAAATCCCTAATTCACCCACCTTACAGTCCAGACCTGGACCCAAGTGACTTTTTTTATTCCCTAATTTAAAAAAAAGACTTAAGGAGAAGAGAATTCAATTTTCTGACAACAATGAGGTAAAGGAGGCAATTTCGGCTTATTTTGACGGTAAAGAGAAAACATATTTTTATAGTGGTTTAGAAAATTTAATTTATAGGTTTAATAAATGTATTGAGCTTAAGGGTGATTATATTGAAAAGCAAAAATAGATTTGTTGTTTTAATTTTTTAGATCCCTTTCATTCCACGAACTTTTAGACCTCCCCTCGTAAATAAGGAGTTTTTTTTTCTTTCGCATTTCACAGACCGTGCGAAAATAATGTCAGTTTCGTTTCAGACAACAAAACAGAAAGTGTTTTGCCCAATGAAAGCTTGCCCTTAATGCTGTGTAGTATATAATGTAGTTGCTTAAATTATCAATACATAAAATAGAACAAGTAAACATAAAATAAAAAGTGTGTCTGTACATTAAATATTTTTCAATAAAAAAGTAGGGTGGTTAGGAAACAGTAAGAGATTTGAAAAAATGACAGTATGTTTGTCTATATCCAGAACACGGATTTGAATGAAACTTTTTTTGTTATATAGCTAGTGAACTCGGGCAACATAATTTATTGTAGAAACTGGAACACTTTATGTAGACCTTAAAGGATCCACTAAACAATAAGAAATATAAAATAGACACCTTAACAAAAATTTTTAGGATGATGAGAAAGTTTAGGATGGGATGATGAGAAAATAAGATCTGGAACATCTGGTGTGACATCTGATATATATTTGTAAGGTATCATCTAATCTGTAAAAAATTATAGTATAGTACTAAGCAAAGTTAATAAGGATGATGATATTGTCTGTTTTCATACAATTTTATAAGAAAAGAAAAGTACTAAATTTAAAAAAGTCTAAAATTTGAACGTAGCGGGATTTGAAGCCGCGTCTCTTGAAAACCGTCCAAACGTTCTGACCAACGAAGCCAAACGTCCTCATCAAGTTACGTCGAAATTGTTATACGCGTATTACATTATATATTATTACATTATATACAATTACTTATGTTGTTAGTATCGCTGTAGGCATACTTTTACAAATTTCCTCTATTTAAAAATAATTCGTTGGAATTATCCTTAAACTTCCAGTCTCAAAAGTACTTTTATTAAAAGAACAAAAGTAATTGAGATTATTATATAAAACAGTCTAATTCAATCGGACGAAGCTGTGTCACAGTCGCTACTTCTTAAAGATATATAAAAAAATCTTTAAATATTATTTTCAATACAAAAATTTTGTTAAATATTAGAATTTTAATAAGATATTAGTGACATTTATAAGAAAATACAATAAACCAATATTTAATTAATACAATATTTAATAATTTCACGAAATATTCATGAAGAATATTACAAAAAAAAGTTATATTAGGTCAGATACGAGTAGTATATAATATCCAAACAGTGTGTGTGCGTGTTGTTGGTTTACTTTTGTTACTCAGCTTCACGCTGTATCCCGCACTAGGCAGGGTAGGCAGAGGGAACCCGGGAACTTAGTGTTCCACTTCCGTTCCCCACTTTTCGCCGAAATCGAGGCATTGCGTGTTGAGTGGCGGAACTCAACGCCGTACTTTTGTTACTACTTTTAATTACTTTAATTACCGGTCAAATCAATAAATATGCTTACATTTCGCTAACTATCTTTAAGAAGAGACAGACTTAATCAATTTCGGTAGGTATCATAGTATTTCACGCAGGGTGGATCAGTCAGATGGGGTTGATAGATGAGCGGCGGTGACACCTCAAACTCGCCTTGACATATGCCATTAATGCTGACGCGATCGTATTCTACTGTTCTATATAGAAAAAGTGGTAAAATATATATATATATATATATATATATATATATATATATATATATATATATATATATATATGTATATATATATATATATATATATATATATATATATATATATATATATATATATATATATATATTAAGACGTACTCGTCTTAAAATGCCCACAATTTTGTTTTTAGGATGTTTCTCAATTTACTATTAAATTAAATCACATTTCTTACACCATACATTTAATACATTACACTATAAGCATTTGTATAAATTGCTTAAAAAAGTGAAGCAAAAATAATTTTAAATTTGAAATAACAATGACTAAGACTAAAAGAAAATGGCTACTAATCCTCGCTCGCTTGATAGCAAAAATATACTTCTGTCACATAAAGTTATTTAAGTGTACAGAAAAATATGCTCCAAAACAGAGCATTTGACTTGTAAAATAAGTCTTCATTACACAAAACAAATAAAGCTACTCAAAAGTAAAGCCTTCGCCAACTTTTATTGTCTTCACAACTCGGAAAGTAAATTACCCGAACAAATTCGCTCAGCGCTAAATCTGGAGCTTATCAGAGGGCTCGGCCGAGATCCTTAAATTGAGAAAGAGCTATCTCGATGAGGCAGAGTGGCCTCGAGGCGTCAACACCTTACTTCGACTGTTCAGATTAAAAAAGTTTAATTAATACAAATTTGCTTATCTATTGGCACTAGAATAAATTTAACCTAAATTGTTAGATATACTAACAATTTAAATGTGTCGCAAAACGGAAATTCAGTTTATATCTATTAGGTGATGAAATTAATACTTAGCATGTTTTTAAAAAAATATATTTTAAATCGAAATGAAAAAGACAGCAGTATATTCATCCATCGTTTGCCAATATTTTTTCCCATCTTTCAGATATTATAGACTTCGGATCCCCTGCTGAAAAACGTGGAGACCTTAAGGGCAATCTATGAATCTATCCAACTTTTACAATACCAAAATGTCTTGTCAAATTTTACCCTGACAAACCATGAGCCATAAATCAAGACAAGTGTTAATCCAAATTTCTCGATAATTCTCATTGGTTTTTCTCTGAAGTCGAGCATTGCAGTAATCGTGCAGTAAAATAGTTTTTTACTGCACGATTACTGCAATGCTCGACTTCTTTGTCGCACGTTTTGCTCCATTCCAGACGTTTTTTCAGCAACAGACGACCGAAGCGCGCCAATTGTAATTGCGTTTTAACAATTGATAATAAGCCACACTTCGTGTATCCCACTTGATACAAAAAAGGAGCTTAGCCCCTTTAATTATTAAAATATAAGATCCTAAATATCCTCAATAATTTATTGTTATTAAACCCCCAATTACTAATCTTATATGAGCAACAGAAGAATAAGCAATTAATGACTTTATATCAATTTGACAAAAACACTTCATACACTTCATCTTAAATTTATTTTTTGTAAAATTACTATTACCCGCAATATTCCATAACCACCTAATTTTAATATAATTGACCCTTTAGAACACATAATAACAGGTGAATTACGATAAATTTGTTTCTGAAGGTGAAAACAGATTACTGTAACAACCACGTCATCTCTTATCAAATACTACGTTAATTCAAACACCTATTCATGCCTGATAGAAAAAATCTATTCATCTGAGCCACAAGACAATGTTAGGAAAAAAAGTAAAATGATAATAAACACAGTAAACAGAAAAAGAAATATAAAATGAGGCACTTCAGATCAAAATAAATATAAAGGCCAAAGGTATATATGCTTGTAATGGCTCGACAAACGTCCACAAGCCCCAATCCTTCACAAACGTTTGTCTCATCTAAACGTAAACGCTTGATGGCGTCAGTATGTTTCTGACAGACACGCATAACAGAGGTGTGGGTGTCGTAGCTATTTCAGCTTTTGCGTTAGACTTGATGTATTTATATGTTGAAAAAAAAAACAAAAGAAGCTAAAATTTCAGCAAAATCTCAATAAGTGTCACTTCAAAATTGGAAAAAGAAAAGTGGAAAATGTAATACTTAGATAGAATGGAAATTACTTTTCTTTCACCATTCAATGGAAATCCCGCTAGCCAATTATACTCGTAGATAGCCAAATATATCGAAATATAAGTAAAATTAGGTTTACCGATATGAATAAAAATAAGGCGGAACTCAACGCCGTGTTCTGCCTTCCTACCAGAGCGAAGAAATGAATTGGGAGTAATTATCAAAAACGAAGATCAAGAAGAACATCAAGGAGACATTGATATTTATTTAAATAAATACTTATCATGTTGTATGTGATTAAAGGTTGTGTTCTTGTTGTATTCGGAAAAGATTCGTTCCAGTTGCGCAAATCCCCCAAAATCTGCACTTGCTTAATTCTGCAAGGAAAAAGACGCGAGGTCCTGAAATTTTAAGATCTATCTTGATAAGATTAGTACCTTGGTACCGAGTCTGGAAAATAATTTTATCTTTAAAATGTAAAACCAGTTATTCAGATTTTTAATTCAAATAAAAAAAATATCAATTTGGGAAAACAAACTTACATAAAAGATTCAATTCCTTAAATAAATAATAACAGTAAAAAATAGGCACTACCTTACGCTTCCTAAACTCTTAATAATTATTTCTCTCAACGGAAGCTAAAGTTGAGGCCTGTCGTGGCGCAGCGGCACAAGCATTAGACTGTAACCGACAGGTTGTGGGTTCGATCCCCACGCGAGGAAATGAAATATTTAATATTTTCAATTTGAATATTTAATGTTTTCATTTCTTCACTATGGTACATGGCAAAACGCGGCGTTGAGTTCCGCCACTCAACACGCAATGCCTCAAATTCGGCGGAAGTGGAACGGAGTGTCTTAACGCTAGGATCCCAAGAAACCTCTGCTTACCCTGCAACGTACGGGATACAGCGTGAAGCTGAGTGAGTTCAACTGAACAGTACTTTGAGAAATTTATTGCCAAAAAATCTTCCTTTATTGACAGATTCACTTTATTTTCAATCATCCCACATGACGTGGTTTCGGTTTCGGTTGAAATAAATAAATGAATATTTATTTCCTTTAAATTATTATATTAATATCACGGAACAAAACACATTCGTTCGGCACGAATTTATGAAATGATGAATACGCGCTATGGTGTGAACGCCTGTCGAAATCGACCAGTTTCGTAATTTCTAGATTACTAGAAAAATCAACACTGGACCGGATCAGCAACAAACTCGTGAAAGCCGCACGCCGTTCAGACGTTTGTGATGGTCAACGCTTTTTGAAGTGTGCAAGTGTGTTAACAGCCTATATCATATGCTCATGGCTTTTATAAGTATCCAAGCACCACGCTTGCTCGAAAGCATTTTCCAGCCATTTGTCCCAAATAACCCAAACATATTAAAGTTTATTATAATATTTGAATACCACATTCTAGTGACCGCTATTAAGTTTGTCAAGGTCATAACAGAGCTTAAAATGAATGGAGATAAAGGTAAAAAACCGACCAAGTGCGAGTTGAACTCGTCTACCCAAGGGCTTCGTGCCAATTTCAGGATAATATGTAGGGTATGTTAACAAAATATACAACCGATAAAAATTAGCAAACTTAAGTTTGTACGCATATGCACTTACTTTGTATAAATAAAATACAAATATAAGCTTGTAATAGTTATTAATAACTTTATACTTACCTGTTGTTTATAACTGTTCCTATTACTTTCCTTATTTCTATTGTAAGTTTCCACATCGTGCCAAATTTAAAAATTGTAGGTCCCCAGGAAGTAGGGAAAGTTTTGATTAGGCGGTATATATATCTAATTGCTCGTATCTTTCGATTGCGTTGACTTCGAAGATTTCTTTTTTTCTATATTTTAAAGGGCCTAACCATATTTAATAATAATAACAGATTAATTTCTCCACGTTATTTAAATATAAATAGCCTTGATAGACAATAAAGTAATGATGTACCTAAAGGTTTCCGTTTTTACCTTTTGAAGTATGGAACCCTAAAATAGATTATATGGTAAATATCTGCCAAAAATCACCAAGCTTATTATAGTTTATAGTTATCGCTTCCAAGGTATATTAACAAACGTACGAGCGACGGATCGCATTTGTCATCTGGATTATTAACAGTTATTGGACTTAACGCCATAAGTCGGGATTAAATCTGTGGCAATTTGCATTTTATTATAGCAACACAGCCCTTAATCCTCAACTACTAACACGGCTTTGTAAAAGATTAATTCAAATTCACAACCGTGACGCTCCTACGCTATTTTGTATGCAGAATAACGTAAATTGAATATATATATATATATATATATATATATATATATATATATATATATATATATATATATATATATATATATATATATATATATATATATATATATATATATATATATATATATATATATATATATATATATATATATATATATTAAATATAATATATAACTTACATGTGACAAGATTATTCAGAAGTTGTAATTCCTTCATACTTCATAAAGCTCTACAAACTAAAATTTATCGTGGTAACAATTATACCGCTGACATAATTAAGACTAGTATCTGACATAACCTTCTGACATACTATAAAGTTTGTAAGAGATGTTTTCCAGAAACATACGCTTTAACTTTTCGAATTAATTACAATACATTAAAAGGAAAAGTTTGAAATTAGTTTACGAATACCAAGCATATATGTCAGTAATTCATGTCAGTAATTTCCTTATTCTTTATAACTGATTCCACCACGCTTTGTTATGTATCCGACTACACGAAGAAAATGAGGGTAATGTATTTATTAGTCAAGTAAAGTTGTGGAGACCAAACAAATAGACTGATTTTCATGATTGTTACGTCAATCGATCTTATTCGATATTATCGTCAATTAACCAAGTTAATTAATTCTTACTATAAGTGTGAATTATTAGTATTTAGCGTATTCTATTTTTTAAAAATTATTCGGCACCTATTCTTGAATTGGTGAAATTTTCATGGGCCACATATGGAAATCGAATGAGCTTTGTCTGTTAATCTTAATAAAATATGGTTCTTGTTTATGCTTTTTGAATGTGTAAGCAGTAGAGACTTTGTGGTACATTTGTTTTTTTAATTTCTGATTAGTAACCGCTAACTTAGTGTGTGCGAAAGGGTTAGAATTATGACGGCATGCTATTTCTTTTTACCACTTTAGTAAGTAATAAGTTTCGTAAGGCACTGTTCTGATATCTAGCTATTAAAGTTTATATGTTAACGGAAAGTGATTCATATTATTTAATGTTAAGCTTGGCTGCTGGGGTTCCACTTAAGACCTTAATTATTTAAAATCAACAAAATACTCATTATTTTACCAATACAAATTAATATAAAGACTCTATATGAATTACTATCTCATAGCTTCACGTCTATCAATTCCTGGACAGAGGTTACTTGAGAATCTGATGTTAAGAAACTCCGTTCCGTTCACCGTCTTCGCCGATTTTGAGGCATTGCGGATTGAGTTGCGAAACTTATCGAGCGAGGAAATGAAAATATCAAATAATTCACTTCTTCGAGAGGGGTTGAACCTTTATACATAGCGCTTAGTCGCACGCTCGTGCTTCTGCGCCACGATAAGGTACTATTTATAAGGTAACGACGAGACTGAGTAAGGTGTGAGTCTGAGCTCAAGGCTCTCGACTGGGCCTCAAACTCTTCTGACAATAAGTCACCAACGTATAACCAACGCTTAGCAGCAAAATTCACTAAGTACGGCTAAAATAAACAACATTTAATTATATTTAATACTAGTAGTTATCGTTTTTAAGACAATATACTATACATTGTAAACTAAAATTTCAGCTAAATAAATAAAAAAATGTAGCAATTTTATCGAACTTAATATTTTAAATTCGCGTTTTTTGTTTTTTTTTCCGAGTTAAGTTTTTTAGTTTTCAAATTGATAAAAAATGAACCTAAAATTTGTAAGTGGCAAATGCTTAATAAGTTCATGGCCATGTCCGTATGACGATACAGCAAGTGCGTAAGATAGGGCAACGTTGAATCCTACTTCAAAATGTTGGGAATGACGTAATTGAAAATAAAAGTAGAGTTAACATTATTTTATTTCAACCGTTTTATTATATTTTAACCATTGTTGTGTCTTGTTGTTAAATCGAACTCTACTTCTTTTTTCAAGAAGCAGGCGACGCGCGGTAATATAATATAAAATGTTAGTATAACATTTTATATTACATCGGCTCCCGCGCGGCTTCGCCTGCTTCTTTTTTATTTAATGTAATATTAAAGTATATTTTGGAAAAATAAAAAACAAAATATTGATTGTTATAGTACATACTGATTGTTATAGTACAGTCATTAGTCTATACTGTTACTATACTCGTACAAATCGTAGATTTAGTCTTTTTAGATTATATTTGATTTCTATTGCAACAATAGTCGTATTTAATTGAAGAATGTTTTAATTTGACCCATGATTTTGCGTTAAAAAGTATGTTTTGCTTCACGATTTTTTTACTTTTACTAATTTCCTCTGAAATAAAGGTTTAGCTATTTAAGCGATGGCCAACAGAAAGCTAGAGAATAATAAGATAGACAGATATTTGAACATTGTTTGTATGTAGTAGTTTGTTACTACAAATATATTATATGTAAATATAGCATACAAAAGATGCTCCGTAAGTCCATCGATCGCACTGAACATCTTTTGTTGAGACGACATTTCATTAATTATTATAATTTAGCTAACTTATCGTTTTTAATTCTATATTCCACATCTTTAATATTTATATGGAAAATGTCTGACGCGTTGATCAACGGGATATTTTACTTTTTTAGCTACATTTTTATGATTATATATATTATTATATATATATATATATATATATATATATATATATATATATATATATATATATATATATATATATATATATATATATATATATATATATATATATATATACATTTATATGTATATATATATATATTATTATATTATTCATCAATCCAATATTTTTAGGTGAAAAGAAATAGAAGGAAGAGAGATATCTTTTCTTAAGACCCTATAATTCTACCTTATGGTTTGGGTAGGCTGCCTTGATTGGTTATCAATTGTTGTCGACTCAACATTTAAGTTTTCCAGTTAAAACGGTATTTTATTATTTCCTATAGTTTGATGGTCTATAACAGTTTCACATTAGGTGTGTGTGTGTGTGTGTTACATCACCAAAAGTGGCATTCCCATTTATCTAGTAGTTTAGAAGATATGCGTGCACAAACCGATACACAGTTAAACTTACTTAAACGAACAACTCCTACCTTGTTTTTCGCAAATATATTCGATGTCCAGACGCAAACTTTTTTCTGTTTCATTGTAGTATACTGTTTCATTCATTATAGTATAGATAGTCATGTTATATATCATAAAAATAATATTCATATACTTTTTCTAATTTAATAGGAAAAGCAAAATTCTAAGAATATTTAAGTGAAATTATTATATAACTGTACATCAAATTGAGGTTTAGGAGGGATGCAGTGAGAATCTATTAATTTGGCCGTAAAACGTAGCCGTTAGAGGCGAGTCGCCAATTATTCAGTCCCCTTAGTAATTAAATGGTATGATGTTCGCCAATCTAAGACAGACGCCATTTACGATACTCAAATTACGATTTCATTGCCCGTAAAAAATAGAAATGCTCAGTTACGACTTTTGGAAAAGAATAAATTTAATTATTATTTAAAATAGGTTAAAATACTACTCGTTATATTTTAAAATGCTTTCTTCAATAAAGGATTATAATAATTTAGATCTATCGATATTTTTTTGTAAAGACAAAAAAATATCGATAAATCTAAAATATTTTTAAATGAAACACTTTTAAACAGATTAATCGCGTATATTGAATGGTAAACATTTTTGGGAAACACGACGTTTCGAACACTTTACAGTAGTCCGTGGTCACGGGTAGCTACTGTAAAGTGTTCGAAACGTCGGGTTTCCCAAAAATGTTTACTATTCAATATACGCGATTAATCCGTTTAAAAGTATTTCATTTAAAATGTGTAACAATCGCGAAAATCAAACACATTATTAGATCTAAAATAATTTATTTCGTGTTCTTTTTTATAAAATAATAGCTTACAAATTAACTTAATAATATATGTTACAATAAACGTAATTTTAAATCGAGGTTTGTCTACCAAACATATTTTATTTACAATAATCATTCATATCATTTTTGTTGGAATTATTTTATGAAATTTATTACATTATGTTTCCCTTCCTAGTTAGCCTACTTAGCATTTTATTATTAACGTATAAAATTTGATACTTTATAAATAATATTTTAAGATGTCAATACTAATCGGTGCAAATGCTTTTAAATGCTATGTTTAAAATAATGATAATCGATACTATGAAAGTTAAAAAAACATGTGAAGCATTCTACGTAATATATTTCAGATCACTGTAGATAGAATAATATTAATAAAACAATACATTTTTTCCAACTAACTAACTATTTAATAGTGAAATACATACATACATATTGGAAATAATAAATGAAACATAAATAAGTGAAATATATTTTATATTATAAATGCTTGTATTCTTACTACTAAAATTTCATTAACAACATTACAAAAATTTAAGCAATTTCTGCCATTTAACAAATTACTTAACTCTACAGTTATTTGTTAATTAATACTTTATAGCAAACATTTTAATACTGGCGACACTATTAGTGGAAGGTTATTGCTTTATTTTCAAATTACTAAGTGAAATCTTAACACCTACTGCTTTACATAATGAAAATATTAGTCAATATCTTATTTATTTCTATTCTATAAGCATGCTTCACAAGGCACTATACTAGTGAGATTACCTATTAATAAACCAACAAAACAATTCGAATAATTTCTATTAAATTCGCTTTTAACGTCCGAAATGGGCCTAAAATTACATTTTATGGCGAAAAACAAACACTGAATTTTTCATCAATAAATAACAAAAATGTCATAATTTTGAATAATATCTAATATGAATCATTATCAATATTATGCTGTAACTATAGTAAAGTTACCGCGGTTCAAAGCGTCACTGGATTTTATGTAAATAAGCTTTATTATAAATATATTATCCTATAACCTAAATTGGCGTTTGTATTGCTCATTGCTATAGAAAAACTTCGAATGGACGTGAGTGAAATGTGAACGCATTACTTTTAAATAATAACTAGTTTATGTTCTACAATCATATATAAACTATTAAAAACAAGTAGGAATTGGTCTTCAGCATACCAGAATAAAAATTTCAATAAACACTGAATACATTTATCACATTTTACACAACATTTTCAAGTAAAAATATCTGATGAAAATAACGCTAAAGACATTAACAATTAGTCCTCCTTACTCATTCATTTACAGAGACACGTAAACGCAAACTGATATCACAGCATTTTGTATTTTATGAATTACCTCCATACTCGACTTCAATATTTATTTACATATAAATTCCAATATGTATGTGAATTTAATGGTAATATGCATTAATTATAAAAAAAAACTTATTGCACTATATTTGTTACTCAGTCACTTTCAACAACAGCATTTTTGATTGCTCTATATTTTTTTTTTGATATAACAATCCGACATTATATTAATCACATAGATACACTTATAAGATAAAAAATTGAAACATATATAAAACTTGAATAAAAAGGTGGTGGTTTTATTTTTTAAACAAACATAAACAAGCATAGCGAGCTCTTTAAGATATTAAGATGTTTCTTTTCATTCTCAAACATATCTTCAATATAATAAAATCAGCAAATACAAAGTTGCATAACGAGTCAAATAAATGTAAGCCATCTATCAAGGAACGCAGTCTGCGTAACGGCCGACATATCTATTTTCGCAGATCATTCCTTTACCAAATTATATTTTCCCTCATTCGCCTGTAAGCTTACAAACATTCGACTCATGCTAGCTTCATCATTTATGTTCCTGTCAATCAGTATACAAACAGTATTGTGATAATCATTTACCGAATTATATGGGAAGCATTTCGAATATGCGATGTTTTTCTTTTTTCCTTGATTTTCTACGGGCATTTTCTTTATATGAAATATTTTTTAGGCAATTATACTTTTATAATATGATACAAGCGATATTAATAACGTAATCGATGACCGATAATTTTTTACCTGAAATGAGCATGGTTAGAATGTTTGTCCTTAAAAAAAAACAAACACTATTTTTATAGTGTCCTAGCACTCAAATCGATCGAACAAGCAGGAAATGTGATTACGTCAAAAGTATACTTTTGATGCAAATCAAACGATAAAAATAAATTAATACTTAAATAATCTTGTAAAGTAACACGTATCATTATGTAAATTTATTAATCTGTGGATAACGTTTTGGGTTTCACAATTACAAAGAATTTATATTTATAGTTTTGTAGTAAATAAGTTATTATCTTGACAACTGTTTGCTATTCCTAATAAATAAATAAATAATTAAAGAAGCAAATACTTTACTGTTTAGTTATTTTGTTTTTTATTAACGAATTATCTTTATTACATTTATATATCTTATTATCAATATGATGTCGGATAATTATATTTAAATAGAATAAATGATTAATCCACCGTGCCCTACCCTATCACCGTAGTGAAGCTATGATTTCGTTGCTCATGCTGTTTTGTTGACTCGACGCATTCGTGTTTTTCGAACATTGCTGAAATATCACAAAATAATATTGAATCGGCAATTCAGAATCAATTTTCTGAACACGTTCCATCTTTCCAATAAAGGTCGGGAAATGTGTCGTTTATTTATTATTTACAGAAATAATTAACACATATTTATAATAAAGTGCGCCAGCAAAGGAACCATGTCTTCCTGTCCTAAACATTAATAACAATACAGAAATACCGTGAAGTTATCTGAAGTATTTATTACAGTCAAATTATTACTGCTTATTCATCACTTAAACGTCAATGTAAAACATCTAACTCAAGTTAATATTATGGCAAGAAGTTTGGTCATCAACACGACTGCCAGTGTAGACATATCATGTTTAATCAATAACTCAAAGCATTTCCCACAACGTAACTATGAAATTCATACCGTATGTCGTCTATAATTAGACAATTACGTGAGTCCTTTACAAATATACAAACTGTAACTACTAATCAAGCAGGAAAAAATGTCCACATCAATCTATAATTCAATAAAGACTAAATGGTGATTATCGATAATTACTATTGTTAGTACTATTGTTAGTACTTAATTTTTACTATTGTAAGTACCTAATTTTCAATATTTGTATGAACGGGGTCAAAAGGTTATATAAAAGAGCAATCAAGCAATAAAATATTTTAATAATTAAAAAGGCCCAGGTTGTATCAAGTATATTTGTTTTTTTTTCGCAAAAATAGTTATTTGAGAAAATAGCTCTTGCGATATTTAGTTTCTTCTATCTTTAACTTATCTTGCCATGTGTGTGCTCAAAGTAAAGTTAAAAAAGTAACTTAAGTGAAAAATAGAATAACATGAAAAAATATCTGTTTAAACAATATCGATATTTAATACCCGAATTTAATAATTGCTTTTGACAAGATAGTTTTTTTTTCAATGCTAAATAAATTCAAAAGGAATAAAAATTATACAAATATTACTCCTTACCAATTGCCGAGTCTCCCACGCCTTCATAGCACTTTTGTACTTTTCGAACTCGTGACACCAATCCGAATAAACTTGTCTGTATTCTTGCGATTTACTTGGTTGTCTACATCTAAAAAGAATTTGAAATTCACAAAAAAAGTTTAAGGAAACAAATAATAATGAAAGTTAAATTTATAGTTTACAGACTAATCAATGTCAGGATTACTTTACCTGTGAATATCAATGTCCAAATTATAGGACGCTATTAGCGTGGGACCAAAATAACACTCGTAGCGACCACGATCGGATTCCGTCACCGACAACAAAACTAGACCTCTTTCTGAAGTCTGTAGAACGCGCTCCCAGCTGCAACAACACACATAGTTGTACTAGACGAATTACACTATACATAGCTATGAAGATAAAGATGTACTATTAAAATCTTGAACTCTGTATGCAAAATAATATTAGCCTTTTATCATTGACAATAAAGACATATCTGCAGCTAGTATACAAAATTAATATATAGCTAATATAAAAACTATTTTGAATAAGAATTTTGATCTAATAATCGATCGAATTGATAACTTATTTATTTTTCATATAAATATATAAAAGTCCGCTAATAACTGGATGATCAATGATCGACAAGATAGGCGAAACTATTAGACGAGGACGAGGCAATTTTTTTGTTAAGATAAGATAGCATAGGTTAAGAAAAGATTTATAAAAGTGTCTTCAGATTTCAAATTAATAGCAAAAGTAATTACGAGAAACAACTCGTATTATAAAGCCTCATTGCTTGTGTCTGACACTGACCCGTCTGTTAACGTTTAAATCACAAATTACTAAGATTTAAATTTTGCTGAATCAAATTCCACTTCATTTTAATCTATTTCTTATTTTAAAGTCATCCAAGATAACAAAATTTAAATGTAACTTTAATGAAACTCACTTATAGTTGATTTTGTAACGACCTCTTTCTCTCGAATGGTGGTACCAAGCGACATTCTGATCTTTTAGTGCTTCTGGCGTTTTTCCAAAAGCTGACAAGTGTACGCTTTGCCCGTAGCCTGCTCGAACTGTTTTAAGAGGAGCGCTTGCTTCACAGATTGATGGCGTTGAATTAGTAGCGTCGTGGAGGAGACCCGGCGCGTACGGACGGCACGCTTCAACTTCTTTGTCCCAGCCACAATATGGGTCGAGGACGCAGCGTACGCAACTGTCGTAACTATTAGAAATGGAAAAACTCTTATGGTGTACAATAATAACATACTTAATACTTACAAACAATATTATAAATCAGAAATCAAACTTTTTACTACACAATTTGATACATAATATTAATATCCACTAGAACTTGTGCATCTGTAACTCTGTAATTCTTTAATGGGACAATGTGTTCGCTTTTACAATAGGATCCCAGAAAAAGGGGAATGTTATATAGCACCTTTTAAAAAATACATTTGTAAGCTACCGACTATGCATTAATATTAGAAAATGGCCATTAATATTGGAAAATGGTCATTAATATTGGAGTGTACACTGTTCAGTACATAAGTAAAATATCAAAGTATATTTAAGATAATTTTTTGCTTAATCGGGTAGAAATTGAGGTAGCGGGATTTCGTCAAAGATTCAAATTATTACACTACTCTGTTATTGTATTAGGTTTAATGTAAAATACTTTTTCGTAATTTGGAATTTATAAACGTTTGTTGTAATAAGTACTTATCTAATTAATGATCAAATAATATATCATAGTGTAGTAATTTCTACAATTGTATTATTTATGATGAAAAATTAAACAATCCATTGGTTATATGCAATATCAATTAAAATTATGTTTTACATCTTTTTAATAAGAAAGTTCTTAGTAAACGAAATACAAAAAAGAAACATAAATATAGAGTTAATCTTACCGATGTGTACACGCATACAAAGGCAGCTGTCGTAAACGGTTATCTGTCGCAAGATACAGGGCGTGCATTTGTTTAGATAGAGCAAGCGCGCGGACGGGCTCTTCACCCGCTGCACGCCATATATCGGCTACACGAGATCCGCCACCAGTCCATTGTACTATTTTATATACTTCACCTTGATCTGTATTATAATGTAAATAAAAAAAAGTTATTAAAATATTTATTACATAGAAATATAATTGAGTTACAGTTTTGTGTAATCGTGTTTTTAAAGAGTCTATAGTAATTAACACTATACTAAAGTACGATGAAGTATTTAAGATACTCCGTTTCGTTCCGCACTTTCAGCCGAATATAAGGCATTGCGTGATAAGTGACGGAATCCAACACTGAGCTTGCATTAGTTACCGTAGTCAAAAAAATGAAATTATTGCATTTCCTCAAAAGGAGATCGAACCCACACAGTGGTTTTAGAGTTGCATGCTCGTAATACTGCATCGTGATAGGCCTCAAGCAATTATGTAACGAATAGTTTTTTTAAAATAACTAAACTTACTGGTGCCAGCATAGAAAATAGTATAAGTAATATCATCGCCCAACATATCAACAAATTGTCTATCTACTACGATAGTAGTAAGTACTAGGTCCCGCTTGTAAAAGGCCGGCGCATCGCCTTCATGTCTCACAGCTGCGTCCATTAGTGGATGTGACCTACAAAAAAACTGTTTTATAGGCTAAGAATTTTTAAATTGTTAATTTACTTAGTCGATCAATTAAACATAATAGAAAAACTACATGCCGTTACAGCTTTTTGTAATTAATTTTATTAAATAATTATTAGTTATGGATCCAGATTAGATATGCTTAGAAGTAAGTATTCGTAACAGGGGGTACGTTGTACTTAAAAGTTTTGAAACAAAGATTTATCGAAATCAACGATATCTTATATGCCTTAGCTGAGAAATTACTGTTTATTCTATAATGATAATATACCATATGCCTTATGTAGTTTTAACATACGAGGGCAGCTATTTACGTAAATGCAATATTTATTAGAATTTAATATTGTTTGTTTTATAAGGAAGTCCCTCTAGTATTCGGATAGGGTCTATGAACATTTGCAATTCTAAGAAGGCATTATGCACATTGTTGTTTACGATCTGAATAATCTAATCGTGTTATACTTCACTAGCCTCAAAGGTTACTCTTTTTATAAAAGAGATTTGTGTAATGTATAAATCCCTACATATTTTTGTATATATATATATATATATATATATATATATATATATATATATATATATATATATATATATATATATATATATATATATATATTGCCCATCCATTACTACCTACTAACATACCCATTACAAAATTAAATTTATATTATTCATGAAATTACACGTAATTATTTTAAAAACTTCTAAATCAACACGAAATCAATTCGGCCAATTAAACAATTGGGTCAGGCTGAGGAGTAACCATTAGAAGCGTTTAACAAATTCAGTGGTTATTCATAAATAATAACATAAAAGCAATAATAAATCAAATGTAATTTTGTGTTACGATCAATTAAGACGTCGGTACATACATATGTGTGTGACCCAATTAAGGAAACGCGCGAAACTAATGTCAGAGCTAACCTTGCGATTAGTCTTAAGGGAACAAGATGAAATACTCTGATTTTCCTTTAACCTTATATTCGCTTCATATTAGTTTGTACCTTTACTACGGAAGTGGATTTAGTGATTACCGTTGATTAACATAATTGAATAGCGAATATATATATATATATATATATATATATATATATATATATATATATATATATATATATATATATATATATATATATATATATATATATATATATATATATATATATATATATATATATATATATATATCACACTAACTAAGAAAAATAGCTCCGCACACAAATTAAGGTCAAAACATTGTAATTGTTTTTTTCTATTTTTTTAAGTGTTACACTTAGGACAGAAAATACTGACATTAAATTTAAAAAGCGTATAAAAATTTTAAACGTAGCAGGATTTGAAATGTTCAAATACTGCTACGTTCAAAATTTTTATAAGCTTTTTAAATTTAATGTTAGTGTTGTAATTGTTTTTTCGTTATATATTATTGTAGCAAAAACTTTTATAAATAAACTTACTGTATTTCTACTCTATTATTTCTTTTTTTATTATTTAATTAATGTGTATTACCATTTTGGTTAAATTTCCTTAAATGAATAAAATTACCTGATAAAATTAAGTACGTTGTCTGGCAATGCTTCTGTACTGTTAACGCAAGTCCCTGGCCGAGGCTCAGGAACCTTTGCTCTCAAAACGGGTAACCACGCTGAACTCGACGTTGCCTGCGCAAAAACACTGTTTCATTGCAAGTAGATAAACTGAAGTTTTAAAATATTTACTCATCTATATAATTATCTAAATGATTGGTATCAAGTCCTTTTCCAAATCCTATTTGTCATTTGTGAACCCGTGAGATCAGGGAAACAAAATATAGAAATTTTAATTATAATTACAAATTTATATTATTATAAACAAATCAATGAGACATAAAAGGAAATTCACTTTAAAGTTTAAATAGTAGACGTAATACTAACTTGTTCTTTAAATCGGCCTGCAAAAGCTTCTTGAATATCGTCCATAGTATATGTACAAATTGCAGAACCGATTAACCCGTCACTTGCGCCCGTCGTGAATGCAGCGTAAAACCGACTCGGGTCGCCTGGCATTTGATATACGCTCTCTATTTTAAAAAAGAAAAATTAGAATTCACTCTTTTTACGAAACATTAATTTTGAAGAAGTTTATAATCATTTAGTTTGATTAAATGCTATTAGGAATAAGCACTAAATTAAAAATATATCTTCGTGTAGCGTCTACTTCAAATATTAAAACATAAGTTGATTTGACCTGTATTTTTTAATGTTTATGTTAAATTGAAACTAATGGTGAAATTAAATTTATTGTACTTAAATTTATACTTTTATTATATTCAATAGTCAAGTCAAATCGTTTTCAAAGTTTTAAAACTCGGGAGTCTCACTTTTTCGTATTAAGAACTATAACAATATAGAGAAATATAAGTTAATTTAAATAAACCTACAATTATAGTATAAATACTATTCAATTCTTAAATACACTTACGAATTTCATCAAAATAGAAGGGAAATTCTCCGGGTATGCTACAGTTAAGCCTGGCTTTTAAATAAGTAGCCCAATTTTGGCTCAGAATATGCTTGCCCCCTGTATCTTGTTTGCATACTCTGGCAACACGAGAGTAAACTGCTTTACCACAGTTCATGAATTCTACAGCAGTTTCACGAAAAAAGAATAAAACATACTCTCCAACATCGAACGATCCAACAAAATTGGTTTCTGAAATAAATTAGAAACTTAAATAAACATATTTGTAAACTAGAATTAACATTGATTGGGTGCTAATTATTTATATTTATCATTATTTTCCCAAAAGTATCAACTAAATATTCATCGTACATTAATTATTGATCTAATTGAGGTCACTGACCAAACATGCAATGAAATTTAATTTGCAACGTGCGAATATGACAGTCACATTATAATTTAATAAATATCTTTTTTATAAAAATGTTGTTTTTCAGTTTTTTAACAAAATATTCTAAATGATAAATGATTCTACAATTATCTAAATGATAATAATAGTAACTGAATTATTCGAGAGGTCTGTCGTGGCGCAGCGGCACAAGAGTGTGACTGTAACCGACAGGTTCTGGGTTCTATCCCCAGTCGAGGAAATGAAATATTTAATATTTTCAATTTAAATATTTAATGTTTCAATTCTTCGCTCTGGTAATAAGGCAAAGCGCGGTGTTGAGTTCCGCCACTCAACACGCACTGCCTCAAATTCGGCGGAAAGTGGGGAACGGAAGTCGAACGGAGTGTCATAACACTAGGTTTCACTTCCGTTCCCTCTGCCTACCCTGCCTAGTGCGGGATACAGCGTGAAACTGAAAAAAAAAAATATTATAAACAAACGTCGGTCAATATAAAATCAACTAAAAACATGTCCATTTCATTATTACAGATATTAATTAAGCAAAGTACTACTTACTATCTAGCCATTTAGAGTCGTACTTTAGCGTCCGTTTGAAGTTGAACCTTTTTTGGCCAGTACGAAAATCGAATAGGTCATTGCGGAAAATGACCGGGTCAGCTTTAGTGAACTCGGCGTTCGTGCCCGCATATAAAGCTGGCAAGCCGCCGGGGTTCCCTCGCGTGACCCATACAGCCGTGCTGTTGTCCGCCGGATCATATGGGCACTTGGCGACCCCGAGCCCTACTCCTGGCACGTACTCATGCCGCGGGAGGTGCGTGAGGTTTAACTGTTTGTAACGTTGTTTAATGATTATAGTAAAATACTACATAAGTATTATTATCAATTTTAGAATGTCGATCATTAAAGTTATTTTAAATCTAATTCAAAAAGACCAATACACAATGTTCTTAATTTAAAATTAAAACAAGCAAGGTATTGTAAAAATTGAATCCATAATACGCAGCGGTAACGTTTATAAAAATAATATATTTTATCATGTTTTAAGATACTACACTTTATTAGATTATCCCTTAAGCCGGAGTATAATAACACGATTTATGTTCAGAACAGGTGTTTTGAAATACAAACGCCATAGCAGTTGAATGAGCATGAGCTATTATCCTGACCGCAAGAGGGGTTCTATAAAAGTTGTTTTAATGGTTTAGGGATTAACTCACGTAGACCACCCAGTCTTTAGGGCTGTGTGCGTTGGTGCCGCACACATACAGGCGCTCACCGTCGCCTAGCGGCTGCAGCACTCGGATGTGGTTTCTGCACTCAAACGGCTCTGATTTGCCTTTGCTTACACACCGCGCCACGTTACCCGCTTCTAACAGCAGCGCGTCTCTCTGCGATATTATTAGTATGTTACATAACTTATGAACTAATATAAACATACATATATTCTAAGTCATTTGAAGTAGTGTTCTAGTTATCAAGTATGTTTTATAAGCTTTAAGGCAATTTATTTTTATTTGAAAACCCTATTTGGAATTTTCTCTTAAGCATATATCAAACTAAAACTATACTCAACTATAAAGTTGGGACTTTCAAAAGTCAGCTTTTAAATCTGATTTCTGTATGCCGTTATTTTCTCATAAAACTTTCATGCTTTTCATTACAAAGAAACTTTAAGCCTCGTGCCTATTTGTAAAAATGAAGTAACTAAAGTACTAACCTCGCAATGTGACTGACTTATATCAGTCATATTAAGTTTATATATTCGATCCCTGCAATAAAAAAACGTAATAAATTTTTACAGTTTTTAAAACACGAAAGATATAAAAAGAATGACATATTCTCTAAAAATTTCCATTTAATATATATATTTTTTGAGTTAACATTTGAAATATATTTTAGAAACGTCACGCCTCCTGGAAATCAACTGTTTTAATAAAGCTACATTGAAATTCTCATACTGCTCGTTACAACATTGGATTTTTGTTGTTAGCATCTCTGTAGAAAGATTTTCATCTGCTATCCAAAGATTACATTATATAGTAGACAATGATAATTTGACAAGAGAGAATATTATTTGCTAAATATTTTTAGCATTCGAGGAAATGAACGTGGGGGACGGAAGTGGAACGGAGTATCTTAACACTAGGTTCCCAAGTTCCCTCTGCCTACCCTGCTATGTGCGGGATACAGCGTGTAGCTGAGTAGAGTAGAGTAACGGCGTAAAGCTAAAAAATATATATTTCAAGTTCGTGTACCGCTACATTCAAATTTTTATACAACTATTAAAATACTGTTTTACTTAGTTGTGTATGTAAATTAATTTGTAATGTCAGAGACATGGCTAAATTTTAGTTACGTTATATTTAGGCATTTCTTTATTGATGTGATATTTGTGGTGATGAATATGTAGGTATGACTCATGAGTATTAACTACTCTACATATATTGAAATTTAAGCTTTATGTTTTGTCCGTCCAAGGCAGACATTTAGAAAATTACTATTAAATATTTAATACTTTTTCTATTGGAAAAAGTTGTATTTAATCATGATAAAAAGTTATAGAGTGGTAGATATTCTTTTAAAATACATATTCGACGACGAGACTTTGAAAAATATTTTAAATTCAATTTAAGAAAGTTCAATACTATTGCACAGTGGAATTTAACTTTCTTTTCTGTCTTTCTCCTGTTATTTATTCAAATGAAAAAGTAAGAGATGTTACTGAGGAATTATTGATATATTTAAATTATAAAAAGTACATACAACTTCTAATAGTTGAAAATATCGTCATTTTTATCCTAGCTTGAAGGCCTTTCGCCTATTAATTATAAAAGGTTATTAATTATATAAAAAACAAAAAAACATCCTTCTCAATGATTACTATTTACAAATTCAACATTCCTTAAACATTTTTAGCAAAACAATTATGTATAACAGCGGAAATGAAATAAATAAAACTAGACGGAAATTATGGATAATTGACTTTCATGACTCGCCTCATTTCTTCGTGCCAACAAATCACCACACTGGTAATTTTGACCGTCCACGGTTCGTTTATATATATTGATAAGATAAAGGAATTACTAAAAGTATGCCGTAAACTTTAATTTATCATGTAGTTTACTTTACTATTTTTCTTAAACAACCTTCAAGCTGGACCTTTCTACAAAATAAATAATTAAACTTCTATTTCGTGATTATCGTGAACTTACTGAACTTGTCAAAATTTGAACAATTCACATTTATACTATATATTTAAATAAATGCTTTTGCAACAATTAACGTAATCTTTTACAAATTTTTGAAGAGCAAGGCAAAGATTTATAAAAGCTCGGAGAATCTAGTGTTGGGGTAGCTCTAGTGCCTGTTATCCTGCTATCTAAAGTGACAGAGAGAATAAAATTAGGTTCTTACAGATGAAATTGGAATATTGGCGTACTAGTCACTCTAATCACAAATTACTCCACTTTGATTAGGAATTCCAAATCCAAATTTGTACAGATACCTACACATGGATTTTGTGTTTTGTTAACAATCATTTATTTATTTTTACCTTCTGTTTTTTCCTGTTTGCATCACTCTGCTTATAAAATGGAAAACTTGAAATATCACTCTATTTACGAGTACGAGTTCCAGTTACAGTTTTAAACCATTTGATGCAAATTGGGAAGATTATAAAACTTGAAAGGTCTTACGGGTATGTAACGAATTGAGTCAAGGAAACCGACAAACGCTAATGCCACTGCTCCTTCACTTTAACCCTGGACCACACTTTGTACTATTGACGGCTACCAAATTAGAAGAGCTTCAATGTTGGCTGTCCATCAGACTCTCCGAACCTTACTCCAACAGATTATCCTTTTTTTTTTCGGAATTTGGACCACTTCATTCCATGGAAATAAATTAACTCCAATGAGATCAATGACCATCGCCATGGCCGCATGGTGGCTAAACTAGTAATCTTCTAGTACCTATAGGCTGACCCACCAATAGGCTGCGAATATTAATAGCAAAAAAGAGGGTTTGGCAGTTACTCTGGATAAGTATACAAAGCTTTTGATTGAGGGTTTCCAAAAATTTATATAAGTGGAAGGGCAGCTTTTTTAATAGGCCCTTATGCTGTTTTTACTAAATATCAATTGCATTAGCATTCATTACGCTCGTATACTCCGACAGTGCAGGCCTTTCTTGGGAAAACGTTGATCAGTGCTGGAATCACTTCGTGCTTTCTCTTGAACCATCCCTTGGGAAATTTGCTTTTCAAAGTAAAAAGAATTTGGTTACACTCAACCCCCAGAAAGTATGATGTTGCGCGTTCATTTTGTCCTCGAGAACACTCTTCCCATAGCCGAGCTCAGTATCATCATATTGGACATTAATGTTTCGAGTATCGCAATCATCTGAAAAGCAAGGACAAGCAAATACGTCGCACTCTACTAATATACAACTTCGCAACAACTTCTTTCCTCACACCCCACAACTGTAACTTACGACAGTGTTTCCGGATTCATATGATATATGAGTAGATCCACTTGTTTGCTCTTTCTTTATCATAAAAAAACTATTATGCGTCACATCGATATACATTATATTGTGTTAAGTGCCAATCGAACGCCATGAAAACGAAAATATTTTTAAATACAAAAAAATCTATTTTATAGATCATACATTTATCACGTAGCAAATTGAGATGAGATTATAGTACTAGAAGTATGTACGTCAAAACTACGCCACGTCTATAAAATTGGATTACTAATCGTTTTATAGTTAATTTTCTATTGTGATATAAATATTTTTTTCAAAAGTAAAGACAACTAATGGCATCATTTAATACAACACATTTAAAAATATTTCAATTATTTGTTTAGTTTCAGGCTTTGGGCCAACCAAAAGAGTATATTGAGGAAACCTACTGTTAATAAATTCCGATTTTCGCTCAAATTAGTTACACGTATTGATTGTAGGAGCTCATAATACCATGAGTTTTGTCCACCAGTGTGGAGAAGAGATGATAGTTCACTCTCTCGAGTGGTCAACACCACAATCAGTTTGCAGTCAAACGCTGTCTCCCTACACAACGATTGCCACAAAACTTGTTTAAATATTATATAAAGCTTTTGTAAAGAGTACGATTATGCTCTATTTATCGTAATATTTAAAAAGACAACTCACATAGCACCAACGTAAAGCGTACTCCTTTCTTCGTTTATATATAAAGTCCGGTAAAAGAGATTGCCGCATGAAAACTCCCGCATATGATCTGAAAAAAATAGAATAGACTTTTTTAAAATGTAATTATAATAAAAGTTTGAATCTTTCACAAAATAAATATATTTCTTTTTCGTTTTATAACTGGATAAAAAAGGATTACCTCATTGGGTTAAAAAGAAATATGTCATCTTTGTCTCATATATCACGTATTCATTATATATTAAATGTCATATATTGGACTATGCAAAACTACGAATATGACATACATTTAAATTGAACGATATTATCGAAATAAAATAATTTCTATTTTGATAATATCTTTTACAAGAATCTTCGCCAGCAAGCAGCCAAGAATCTTCGTTCAGAAGCTTCGCCGTTAAATAGCTTCGAGGTATACATGTCATAAAGAAAAAATATCAACTCCCTATTGTTTCATAATTAAAACATTATATATGCTACTTATACACCTAATTCTATTGATATATTGCTTGTATTCAAACATTCTCTCCTATTCGGATTACATCAATATGTAATATATTCACTACTGATTATTTCATTACATCCTGATTTATATAGTATTTCTCCTATAATTCACCGTTACTATACTGTAACCCATTGTATGTCCATTATGCATGCCGATATATGTATATTTTCACTCTCTTACCAGTAAAACCTGCGCGCCGTTTAATACATTTAAGCCTAGTTCACATTATGCTAGTGTTTTAGTCGATTAGCAAGTGATTTGGTAGTTAAATGCTTGTACACAAAAAAATAAATCGTTCCGATACATTTACCCACTATACAGACCTGTGGTGGCGCAGGGGAACAATCGTATAATCGAATAAATTAAAAATTATAATTCTAAATCGAAATTCTTCATTCACTTCTATAAATTATATTATATATTATTAAATTCTTATCTATAATTACTTTGTTCATTTTATTGACAATGTTAATATATTGATAATGTTAATGTGACAAAACATTGCTCACTTGTCTGCTCGAGCGTATTGCATACGATTTTTGGGCAGTAGCGAGTATTTTATACTTATAATAAATTATTCGTTACTCAACTAAACTGCAGCAAAATATGAACAAGGCTTTAGAGAGCTTAGTAGTAACGGCGTTCTCATGTGAGCGTAAATTATACTTCATGTACTTAAAGGTAAGTATAACTTTGGAAATTTGCACTATTTGCGAGCTTGTTGTTATTAAAATTAAAACATTATAATATTTGTTCTCGAATTTTAAAAAAATGCATAAAATATTATTTTAAAGACAAATTAGCTCATTAAATAATTGTGGCTTAATTCCTGATAAATTTCATTATATTAGTCACAAATCATATTAACGAGGAATTCAAATGATGGTAACACAATCTTTGATACAATTATGTAAATAGAGTATTTTTTGATTCTGGCAGATAGGTACTTTATATATAAGGAGGCATAAGGTAAGGTATTACTCGCTTGTTGAATCATAGTTATCTAGCAAATTTAAGGTTTAAAATATTAGCCTAAACTCAAATGGTTGCTTCGTAGCCTCCGGAAAGTTCTGTCAGTTAGGTTCTGGCTCCATCATCAGACCAGCTCGATGATATGTTATTATATTGTCTTTTAAAGTATGTGTATCTATTTTACTTTAATGATAATACAAGTACCTATTATAAATTAAAAAAAAAAAAACTATTTCTTAAATTTTACAAGTCGACTTAACTAAAATAAAAGAGAATTAATGATAATAAATTAACTTTGTATAATTCTCTATTTAAAAAGATACCCCTTATTTTCAACTGGTAAAATTCATGTAAGTTATGTATTACAATAACTCAAACCAATAATATTACGGCAAATATTTCGCATGAAACTAAACTAAAATACCGGGTAGTCGCAATTTCAACAGCTAATTATGAGTCGACTACAATAGCCGATTATTGGTTGGATTACACGCAACGTCTCGTGACTTTGTGGCACTCCGCTTCGCTTAACACAAACCACTACTCAAATATATTGAATGACTAATATCATATCCTTTAAAAATATATCATTTGCATCATGTATTAGCAAAATTTAATTTAATTTTTATTCTATATATAGGTAGATTTTATTGCTTAATATTCGTTAACTTAACATTTATTGGTTAAATGATTTATAAATCGTTATTTTCTTTATGCTATTGCATCAGTAGCTGATTATGTGAGCTAAAGCTTCGTTCAACTAGTGTTTAAATACAAGGCGATTACTGAGCTAATGAAGTCATTGTTTGAATATCTAACGAACTGTGTACAGCGATTTATACGAGCAGAAATCGGCACGTGCCGCGCATAATGCGTCTAATAAGACTATATAACGCGAACCCTCTGGAGACCCTGAGGTCCTTACTAATTTGCTAGGAAATGTTGACGATGCGTACATTGCTACTAAAGATTAGTGACAAATTCCCACAGCAGAAAACAGCTATGTTATATAATGTGAATAAATCCAACCACATTTGAAATTTAATCAACCATATCGATCGCGACTATTGAGTATTTTCTTAATTTACAACATACTTTTAGCTTGTTACTCCCAGTAAAAAAAAACTGGATTTAGCGTATTATTTTTAATTCAACATGTATTTTAAATAAGCAACGACGTTGCAAATTTAATTGTTGCAAACAAGCAATTCGGCGACGTTTATAATATAAATCCATAATAATGAGGCGAAGTACGCGCGACGCTAGCTGACGACCGCATTATGCAGATAACATCGGCCAGTTAAATACCGCAACAAGTCTGCCAAAGCTGACTATTTGTGTGAAAATTGCACTATTTTAAAATCATTTACGTACTCGTGCTACCACATGTTAATGTCCCGTATATAATGTACGCCATATGTCATGCGCGTTAATTGTTTCCATACTTGTATAACTTAGCTTCTATTTAACGTCGAATTTGATATTAAAGATGTATATTTAAAATAGTTCAATAATAGGGTAAAAATATTATTATATCTTTTGGCGGCAAGTGGAGAGCGAAAGTGAAACAAAGTGTCTTAAGGTAACTAGGTTCCCAAGTTCCATCTGCCTACCCTGCCATGTGCGGGATACAGCGTGAAGCTAAATAAAAAAAATATTTTTTAAATATTTAATTTCCATATGTTCTATTGTCCAGGCATAATATATACAAAAAGTAAATTTAAATAACATATTTAAATAAATAATATAAAATTTAATCTGGTTTATGTAGTTGATACAAACAAACAGTTAGATTTATTTATAGAGTGTAGACAATAAAACTACAAAATTATGCGAAAATAAAATTATCAAAATTCAATTTCTTTTAAATCAGAGATTATTTTTAGATAAATGATACAACAAGTTTATACGATTCTATTAAAAACCTTTCTGTTTTTCCTTTTTCAATAAGAAACCGGGAACAATAGCGACAAGTGCTTCCAGTTCAACTGGAATGTCTGTACATTCCAAAACGACAATGTGAATGTTAGTCAACGTTATACTTGCTGCACATGCGGCAGCTGTTTTTAAAGGCGTATTTGTTTTGTTTCCTTATCGGGTTCTGAGCCTCACCACAATCTGCATTTCGAGTCAATTAACGTCTTCATTTTTGAATATTTTACTGGAACTTTATAGTTTTAACGAAATTAAATAAAACTTAAAATTTTATAATCCAATAAAATGCATTGATACGTTTTAACTGTATGTACTTTATTGAGAAACTATTTTTCAACATTTTGTTTAGATGTATGCAATATCTATATACTTGTATAAATTTTACAGAGCTCCGTGGGTGAGTTTAAAATTAAATCTCGATTTCTTTTTTGCAAAGAATAATTGTTTATTTACGTAGCGATTACTAGCGACCTGCCGCGGCATTGCCCACTTGAATATCACTATTTTATGAACTAATTTCACCTTATTTCTTGTTCTTATAACATTATCACTTTTGAGACCACATATATACATTTAAAATTAAAGCTAAATAAATTATAACAATTTTGTTTAACCAGTTAAGTTAGCCGTTTATTAGATAAGCGCGTAACGAGCGCACAGTCAATCACAAAAAAATCAAAAATCACTATTTTGGACCCAATTACTACCTTACCGTACATACAGTGTTTTCATATAATTATGTGTAACAGTTTAGGCAGCGCGCGCTCCCAATCGGCATAGTTTTTACCAACCTCAGATATATTCTGTCATATTTTCCCCATTTGTTGGAAATTCTTAACGGCTGGCAACACTAACCCAGGCACCACGTCAATATTGTGGCTCTATAGAATTAATTCGGAAATTACGTTAAAAATACACTACAAAATCTCCTTTGCATTTGTGAATATAGTGTATATAAATGTATCTATGTGTCAATTTTTGTTAATTATATATTCATGTAATGTGAATCTATCACTTCGTGCCTACGTGCCTGCTGACAGTTGATCTACGAACTGATTTCAAACCTTTGCAAACTCAGGAAGTATTTTTTTAGTTTAATTAACAAACATACAATTTTTTTCTCAATAGAACTTACATATTTAGTGAGTTCACTTCTCACAACCAGGCATTGTTATAGTCTCAATTTGCTTGACAAGTTGGAAGCAAAGTTGCAAACTAAACATTTAAAGCCTCAGAAATATTCAATACAAACTTATACTTTAGCTATTTTTATAGTATATTGTCCTATGGAATATTATTTTGAGGCGATGCTGCAGATACCGAATCTATGTATATTCGTGATTCAAAAAAAACAGTTCACACCATTTACAGCATGGGAGCTCTGAAGCTCCTTAGAGTTTTTTTAAAGAAACGGGATTCTTACGGTTGTATCACAGTACATATATGATTATATATTATTTTTCGGAAAAATATCTACAATTACTTAAAGAAAGTGATAGACATAATATCAACACAAAAAGGAAAAACTAGCTGATCACTACAAGTTTGTGTCTTAAAAAGGTAGTAGGCCTTTTATGGGAGATGGTACACGTATGTATAAAATAATTCCAAAAGTGATTATAGACTTGCTGTTTTAAATATTTAAAGTAAAAGTTATTAAAATATTTTTGGGAAAAGCATATTATTCAATTCAAAATTATTACCATGATAAGCTAAATATCTGCTATCGAAATACAACCTCACCGTGTAATCACAAGATGGAATGTCCTTATATACATATACATTACGTGTTTTTAAGACCACGAAATTATATTTTAATAATAAATGCTTGTGCAATCTATGAAGCTGTTATTTCCTAAAAATTACCGTCAATGGCTTTGTTTTATGCCAATATATTTTGTTAGTATTTAAGCTCTTTTCGTGCAACCGCAGATAGACCAGAAGATAGCCAATGTCTTCGCGTAAATTCAACTGAGTGGCCGCGCCATAGATAGAAACTGCGGAATATAGAACGGAACTGCTCGGTACATTTTTCTTTTTCTGCACACTTGATTTATGCTGACTAGACATTTGCGTCTTTTCAGCGATTCGTGTATTTCTATTTTAAGTGCACTATAAATGATCGCAATAAGTAACAATTTACAAGTATTAGATACATTCTTTGCATACATGGGCTATCGTTAGTCAATATTTTTGTTATATTTAAGGCTGCATGATATAAAACAATATTAATTAGGTTCGTTATTATATCGCTTGAGAAATTAGTAATTATTGGTATTATAATAGCTTAGTGTCTATAGGTACACCGTACTTGACACAAGTATTATTCAATTAAAATTATTATTTTAAGAGTAAGCAATTTAATTATTATTTACATTCCAGGCGGTTAATTGGCTTCATGGTGGAGTGTGATAATCATTTATCATTAAGTGCAATAAATGACAACTTATAATTGAGTTTTAAATGTAATAAACTCATGTGAATTTACTAAATATATTTAAATGATTAAATAATACGTTAGCAACAAAATTAAAAAAAATCAAGTTCTATAATTCTCGACGTTTTTCACATTTATTTCATTTATAATTTCTCAAACAGAAATTAGAAACGAGTGTTCTTGTAGAAAACAAGAAAACTATTACCGTCTTTCGCCTTTAAACTTTAAAAGCAGATAACATAATTAAATAACTTTATCGGATTTTCATTCGTTTTACTTTTCATTTTAACAAAAATGAAAAGTGAAACAAATTTCATTAAAAGGTTTTACATTTTGGCATCTTTTAAATTCTGTAATCTTCATTTTACTCGCACATTATTGTAATTATAATACATATATTGCAATTGAAGTAAATTCAAGCAACTTTACAACTCCAAAAGCGAAAACATCTACAAATACAAATTAAATAAATGTTTGTGAAAATATAAATAAATGCATTGATTAAATAAATGCATTGATTAACAAATAGTACAGACTATGTGTTTAAGAAAATCGTTAAAATATTAAAAATATTTTACTTACCATATATATACCTTTACAAGTGAAGTAATTTGGTTCAGATTTTGAGTTTATTAATTATTCAAAATGTGTATAATGGACTAATAAGATCTTCCACTTTTATATTCAGTACAAAAATAATACAAAGTAATAGACTTTGTATTATTTTTGTACTGAATATAAAAGTGGAAGATCTTATTAGTCCAAAACATATTATGTTAAAATTTGCTGCGCTCTCTCTGCGAACTCTACAATTTAATTTGTAACATTAACGTTATGATATTGTTTTCTTTTACAACTGTGCAATTATTATGATTGTCTCATTTTCATTCCACGTAAATCATATCAACTAAGCGACGTGAGCTTTATCTATTAAGAAGACGTCTGAGCCTTTCAACTAATAGAATTTTTAATCAAGTTGCTTGCGGCGGCGCCACGGCACGAGTACGCCAGATTAATGTAATTGGACGACGCTGTCACAAAGGCAAATTGTAATCCCCCGTCTTTCATTATATATGTCCGCAACACGGCACCTAGACAGTGTGTGGCACTTTTTGTTTCCTACACCGCGTCCGGAATTCACCTTTTACTGTTTATATTATAGGTGTTAAATTTAACGAATTGTAAATATTTATATATCGCGGCGCGATTAACCTATTAGTATTGGATATCTGACCAAAGACACTCCACGTTCGTTGTCAGTGCAGCGTTCAGAACTCCCCTTAAATCGGCCGATTGCGGCACAGTCGTTAGGAGAGCTCGAAGTGTCAGAACAATTAAGTTGAAGCGCCGATTGTGACCGGTGCCAAAGCGGATGTAGGTCACTTAACCGAGTGGACCCGCACCGCTGAGGTGCCGGTGTCGACGTGAAACTGTACCGACCTCGCCTTGCCTACTTGGCAACAGTCGATCTCGTTTCATCATCACATATAAATGTCTATTATAATTAAGCTCGCCCAACAATATTGTAAACAATCGTAACATCGCTTGCCAAAATCTTTTGAGTGTTTTACATAACTAGTTAAAATGTACTACGCTGTCAATGGAATATTTAAAAGCTACTATTGAAGCATGGCATCAATTTTATATCTGGCCGCCAAAGGTATAATAAATAACATTGGAATATTTATCATTGATCAAAATTTGTTAACAGGTTAATTAACCTACATATAAAATTTGAAAAAATATTTTAATGCGTTTTTTACTTATTGTCAGTAAAAAAAATGTATGAAATCGAAATAACACTCTTTTTCTTTCTTTTTTGTTTTATAGCTTAGATCAGAATTTGAAGAACACTGTTAGGTTTTTAGCTGTTTAATATATTTTAGACAAGAAACCGTATTACGATTTAGTTTGATATTATTCCTTTACTTACTTAAATAAATATAAAATAGGACTGAAATATTGATAAATTCACACACAATTTATGTACATTCTTTGTTAGCGATACCATTAAAATAACTGACATAAAAAGCAATTATATTCTCATAAGCTCGTATGTAAATGGGGCAACGATGAGTAACTTTTATAATGTGAAATAACGATCCTCATTCTTTGTTCTACCTTACATGCATGCATACATAATAACGAAACTAGTTTTAGCATAATATGTTAGAGCGCAGGTAAATTGCACTCAAACACCTCGCTATAAAGAATATTTACGCTCACAGATATAAGGTAACTTGGTAGTAAAGGTATTTCGGAGAGTGTAAAATATGAGTGCGGCTGCCGTGAAATGAGCTTTCGGGCTTCCTGTCAGCTTGAGCTGCGGTGCATTCTTCTTCAGTCGCGACGGCCTTGTTTTAAACGCAACTTACAAGTGTTAGTACTATATAAGTATATATATATAGGCAGTTAACTAAACTTTCTTATAACTCGCATAAAAAATACAAACATTTCATTTGGCATAAATAAAAGTTGTTAAATAATGTAACAAATTTAACTTGTACGATAAACTTAGCTTGTAACAAGACGACGAAAAGTAGTACGAGATGTTGCATGTATTTTAATATATAAATAAGTAACTGATAATCATAATGGCAGTCATAACTGACAAGACGATATTACAGAGATTAGCTTAGATATACTGACATAAGTATTATAAGTATTAATATTAAAATTTTATTTATATTTTTCACCTTAACGTTGTATTCCGCTTATGATACGGTGGGCAGAGAAACTTGGAACCCTAGGAAGGCCTGCAGAATTCGCCGAAAATTGGGAAATGACCACACTTACCAGCGAATTTTCGAGGCATTGTGTATTGAGTGGCGTAACAACATCGTGCCTTAATTCGTTACCAGAGCAAAGTGAAAATATATCATAGCTGCAAATAGAAATCGAACCAGCAACGATCGCATTCACTTCGCTTATACCTTATTTTTAATAAAATCCTTATTGTCCCGAGTTCTTTGATAAAACTTTCATATTCAACTTTTTGTTACTTTCTTAATAGTAGTTATTAATAATTTTCGTTTTATCATGTATCAAAATTTTTTAGGTAAACCAGAAATGAGTTAAATTTATGATGAATGAATCCAATATTGGTGGTTTCTTAAGCGTTAATGTATCAATAATCGTATGATTGAGACTATTAAAATTATATGTATTCTCTACAAGCAAGAGGATTTTAATAAATAAGCCAAAGCCCTCGCTCTGGTAATAAGACAAGGTGCGGCTTGTAGTTCAGCCAGGCAACTCTCTGCCTTCGGTGAAAACAGGTCAAAGTAGTGTCTTAGATTCTCTTTACCTTGCTTACTATATGCGGAATACAATTAAAAACAAGTCAAGTTAAAAACACAAATCTAAATTACAATTTAAATATCTTCTATCTCCGTTCTCCATAATAAACTATAATATTACAAGCACATAATCTATTAAGTGCTATCTTTTAGGAGCTATTTGCTTGAATAGCTTTCCGTAAAGTGTAAACATAGGAAATAGTGTGCATGGTAGCGGGCGGCGGCGTGACGTCCGTACGTAAGCAGCCAAGCGTGAGCACGATAGCCCCCAGCGCTGTCACCGAGCCGTCCTCAAATAACATTCCCTGTACATTACCCGTCGAAAATACACAGTCACCTTAAACTATCCATTACACGTAAATTCAACTACAACTAAGTTAGACGTGTAAGTAAAATTTACGTTATTTTAATAAGTGACTATTTTTTGTGTAAAAAATTGTTTGTTACAACTTATTTTTAATTGATAACAAAAAGTTTTTCAATTCACATGTTTGTTTTTAAAATATTTTTATTACTAGATTACTCCTCCCATTAACACGTGACCTTATATATAACACCTTATTAGCTTGAGAGATTTTTTCTTAATACATTAATAGAAACAAAAATATACATATATTTAACCGCTTAGTTACTAAATTCATCGAACAAGACATCAAGACAAAATATTTTTATATGTCCAGATTGGCACTTCAAATAGTACTTATTAGGTGTCAGTCAGTTTCTTAATTGGTCTGCAATTATTACTTTTACTTCGAAATAATTAAAGAATAATTTGGTCACTTTTATGAGCAAAATTCAAAAATGTTTTTTTTATTAGTAATCTAACTTTTTAATTACCATAGTTCCTATTTAAAAAAAGAAACAATAAGATTTTTTATGGAAAAACAATGCAAACGAGCGTACGGGACAGCTAATCGTAAGTGATCATTACCGCACACGACTCCGCGTAACATCAGACACGTTACCAACCTTTCAAGTAAAAATAGACACGCTTTAAAAAAAATCCATCTCAAATCAACCGGGTAACACTGCCGTAGGTATGTCGTTCTATAATTGCTTATCACGCGAAAGGAACCTCAGTGAAGTATTGGAGTGCCAGTGCCGTAAGAAATTTCAATGAGAGTTACCAATTCCCGAGAACAGTAGATACTAAGGATAAATGCGGTAGAGAGCAAACAGCAAGGTAACGTCTCAACGCCAAGCCGAAGTGTTAAAACTTTTACAGATCATTGGATCCTCAGCGATTCGAACGGCACTATTAGATATATAGGTACTATTAGATAGTATATATCTAATAATGCCTAGTAATAGATATATTAGTAGTATTCTATTAGATAGATACTGGGGTGTACCAGCCTAGGTATGAAAACTCTATATGAAACCAAACCTGGACCCCTTACTAGGCTAAGTAGTGGTTAAGCGTTCAATACTTTCAGTATGTGTTACACTGATAACTCCCCGTTTTCTTTAAGACTTGAGTAGTTGGCATTGCTTTCCAGATGATTAATATATAGAGGCCTGTCGTGGCGCAGCGGCACAAGCGTGTGACTGTAACCGACAGGTTCTGGGTTCGATCCCCAGTCGAGGAAATTATATATTTTATATTTTCAATTTAAATATTTATGTTTCATTTCTTCGCTCTGGTTATAAGATAGAGCGCGGCGTTGAGTTCCGCCACTCAACACGCAATGCCTCAAATTCGGCGGAAAGTGGGGAACGGAAGTGAAACGGAGTGTCTTAACACTAGGTTCCCGGGTTCTCTCTGCCTAGCCTGCTTCGTGCGGGATACAGCGTGAAGCTAAAAAAAAAGATTAATATACTGGCAGTTACGGAAACGGTAATGCTCAATGGGTGATATTGAGCGCTACATTAAAAGCAGTGTTCTTGAATACTGGTGCTGTGACATGGGGTTTTTTGTTAAATAAATACATAATTGTAACAACAAAGGTAACATCGAATAATTTGTCGACAAATCATCAATACTTAATAATTATTATGCGTTTGTCAGAATTACTCGAAAAGTTTGTGTCCTCGTAGGACATGAAATTACAGCTTTTTAGTAATATGGATTTTATAACTTATTCTAATATTTGGAATATGAAATCAGTTAAACATTTAATAAAATAATATTATGCAATTTTATTTAACAAATTAAATTGTAGAAATAATATTTAACATATCTTTTTACAGTAAGAAGTTCGAAATCCAGTAAAACAAGACTATTTGAGATCGAACTTCTTCATTTAAACTATGATATATAATATTCATTAGGAGGATGTTCCATATAGACCATATGAAGCCGCGTTTACACTACCTGGTTACTTTAGCCAATTAGTTCACGAAATAGCATTTTTTTTTTATTTTCTTGGCATATTACAAAAAATATACATTTCATATTGTATAAGACTTCAGCTAATACATTATATATACACTTTACTTATACATATTCATTTGTCCTGTTTAATTTTAACACATTTTACTTTTATAAAGTACTGATAAAGCTGAACTAGCCACGGTGGATCAATTTATTTTATAGGCGGACCTGTCTATAAAAGACGGCGGCTGACAAATTCTCTTGAGGGCCAGCTTAATAATTTATGAAGTTACGAAAAAGTGAACGTTTCTTCTGAATTTTTAGAGCATAGAGAGCCACATCAAACATTCCCCTAAAGTCAGAAAAGATCATCCAAGTTACAAGACAGTAACATAATTTTTTTTTTTGCAATTTCTTAATTATCGTAAATTCTTAGTTATAATAATTTTTCGCCTAAGAATGACGAGGGAGAACAATGAATTTGAAAGACTTATGCTTACATCGAGTGAGAGTTACACAAATTACTTCAATAAGTACGCATGATGGAGGACGGGGTTGCCGCGAAATGGCGAAATTCCATCCGCGGTAGATGCGCTACTGAATACAAAATTCACATGTACTCCAATTATAGGAAAACGATTTGGTACGAATATTCTTGGCAGACTTGCAAATTTCAACTCGAATCGACAAAATATATTTATTTTGTTAGAGGCCGCTTTGCAATGCGTTTGTGTTTCCTGACCAAAGCTTACTGAATTTACTTTACTAACTTGAACTTTTCCTTGTTGTGATTTCCGTGACGTTCACCGAATGGTCAGTCGTCGTTTGAATATAGGAAATGGACTGTGATAATTAAAATATTAAATAATTGTTCTATCTTATTATAACCGCCATGGTTCACTTTTATTAAAAATAAAAACTTAATAAATATTATTTAGCTCTAAGAAAGATATCATATATACTCGTAGATAATATATTTATTCAATATAAAACATAAAGTAAAATTGTTATCTGCATAAGAAGTTCTAGGCATTAATTTAACCTATTATTTATTTTGTGTATAAAGTAAAATATAATTTATTAATACAACACAGATATTTGTTGATACAGTATAGAAGGCAGATGAAATTAGTTAAGTGTCACGCCCATAGAACACATACGACGTTGCTTCCATGCACGGCCCAGACTGTCCAAAAGCGAGTTATAATTTTAATTAAAATGCCATAACTTTTTAACCTGGAACGAATTTTGTTCATGTTTTATGACAAGCGCGATAAAAATGTCACCATACAAATATTTATTGTTTGTCGTATTTGTTATATCCTACAAAAGTATATAGCTCTTAGAAGCGTTACAGATATATCTTTTTATAGGTAGATTTTCCCAATTAATAGCTTTTTTAAACTATATTGCAATGAAATATAATGTACGTTCATATCGAAATATAATTCAAAGATACATTAATTAACACAAGCAAATAAAGACAAAGATGAAAAAAGAAAGAAAAGGAGGTCCTCATTCAAATGACCATAATTGCTTTCTGTTCTTGAAATAATTAATTACGAGTTGGAATCATTAGTGCCATCGTAATTTTAAACATTTTCAATTGTAATTCTTTTAAAAGAGTTAACAGCAAAGGCAAAATTTATTCAATGAAGTTACCTGAATACTTTATTTATAAAGACTTTGGCTTTATAGATACCAAAGAATGTAAATGGCAAAGAGGGTAAAGAACCCTGAGGCAAGTCGGGCTCGCGACTATAACAGTGTCGCATACCCCCCTACCTTTTAATTAGCCCTTCGTGAAGCTTTTGCTTTTTAATTTTTAAAGATACAAAATAATGTTGTGTCTATTTAAAAGAAATTCAAATAAATTTCAATAAGGTGCTATAAGGTATAATATAATTTAACGTAGAAAAATATTCGCACACAAATAATATTCAGATTAGGTTAGATTATACAACTAAACTAGTACAATATATTATGTAAAAAAATAACAAAAATTTGGCCAATTATTTAATTTATAAAGATCCAAATTTTAAATGCTTCAAATTCATATTTTTTAATATACTTTACGACTTAACCGACTTTTATGTAAAATCATTCACATAAAAGTTTTTATGGAATAGAAATATACCTATATTTTTTTTTCCACAATTATCTCTACATATTTGGAGCGGTTTAGATACTGCCATCCACATCTACATTTCTTTCTTTCTTTCTTTCTTAGCTTCACGCTGTATCCCGCACGAGGCAGGGTAGGCAGAGGGAACCCGGGAACCTAGGGTTAAGACGCTCCATTCCACTTCCGTTCCCCACTTTCCGCTGAATTTGAGGCATTGCGTGTTGAGTGGCGGAACTCAACGCCGCAACACATCTACATCTTTCTCTTATTTTAACTGTTTCGAGAAAAGAGAAGAAACTCTGTTTATTTTTTTTCTGAGCACTATCTACATTATTGAGAGCTTGGAACCTAGGGCCAATTTTGAGGTATTGGGTATTGAGTGGCGGATTTCTATACCGCGGATTGGCCTTGTTAGCAGAAGAAAGAAATGAAATTATTAAATATCTTATTTCCTCGAGTTGGGATCGAACCCACAACCGATCGCGTTTACAGTCCCACGCTTCTGTCTCTATGCCACTAAGGTCCAATTTAATTTAACACATTTAATTATCTTTGTAAATTTGGGCAATGTTTTCCTGTTTAAGAAATATTTAATGTATAATTTTTGTGTTAGCTTACAGCTTACATATTAATACATACGACAATTATTGCAAAAAGAAAATATCATATAAACTAAAAAAGTTTATTTAGCATAAGCAAGTAAAGGTGAAAGAAACCATGGAAAAAGTAGGTAAATCCGTTGCTTATGTACAAAGAGCCACCGTCAAATCACACTGGCAGTGCATTCAGAGCACGTCCGAAATCCGACACTTGGCACAGTTCACATTCCCGCCGCTCTCAGCTATAATAGAAATTCTAACTTTTAATTACCTCTCTTCAAACTCAACGTCGTAATCGTACGTATAACGGAACTTTTAAAGTGATTATTAGCCTCTAAAAGGAGATGTTTCATATTTTATTAGAAACTTTTGTACCGCAAGGACAATTTGAATAAAACAAATTGTAACAAGCTTATCGAAGTAAAAGACAATTAGGATATTCAACCAAATTATATTCATATTTTATGTAACAAAATAAATGTAATATAGTATAATAAGTAAAACAATTGCAGGACGATGGGCTACGTGATAAGTACATTTGGTCCGTGTTTGAATGATTCCATTATAGATCCAAATTCAAACAAAATCTTTCTTTTTATACAGCTGCGAATTGCTGGGTTGACAGATGAAATTTGGTAACTTAGTGATTGTCTCACTAACACACTCCGTTCCTTTCCTTTCCGTTGCGTATTGAGTGGCTAAATAAATCAGAAGAACCAATACAAAAATAACAGAAGTCGTATCTTGCACATAGCTGGATAGGCAGAGGGAACCTGTGAAGGTCCACAAGTGCTAAGATACTTTGATCCTTATTACCAGAGCGATATTTTATATGCTCTATATTACGTCTAGAAAAAAAAAGAAAATATAAAACAAAAAAAAATTAAAATCTAGCGAACTTCAGTGCTAGCGCTGCGTAAACCGTTAAAGCTATGTGAACACCATGTATGACGAAATTAAGTATATGTCTTTCTTCTAAGACCAAGCCACAGTAACCACTTTTATGATTTACACAAGTTACAAATAATCTATATATTTTAAACAACGCTGTATTATCCAATAAATAAGATATGTTGTGCGTTTTATATGAAAATTCCTTTAACGGCATATCAAAAATATGGATATTTTAGAAAGCATACATTTTTAAAATACGAGAACAGAGTGATCCTTGCGTGGAATGTGGAATGTTTTACGAATCGTGTGCGTCAGAGGAACCAGGTAGATGGATAAAGTGGTTTGAATTAGCAATAATATTTTTGTTTGATATCTCAAACAAATAAAAAATATTTTTTCTAATCAAAAATAGTTTGGACCAACGTCAATTTATCAAGAATGATCATTAATGAAATTAAATAATTTTTTTGCGGAACCCATTTGACCCAGTACAGATATACCGGATTTTATCTAATCACAGTCAGAGTTAACGAGCTTAAAGAATCTGTTATGTGTCATACACAATTCTTAGTTACCTATTTCCATTTAATGGAGCCGCAGGTAAAAGCTAATTTATTATTATTTGTATTATTTTAAAATATTGTTTTAAGGTAATAACTAAATCCTAACAAAACGACCTTTAGGATAAATAATTACAGTACCATTAATATCTTTTCCTGAAATAAAAACATATTTGAAAAGGAAATGCATTAGCAATGCCAAGACATCTGAGTAAACAGAAATAATCATTTATCATTCATTGTAATTCGATACATTTTCTTAATCCGACATCCATAAGTAAACACGACTCAACTTATTAAAAGCACAAACAGTTTATATTCTCATTTTCATATATATTTTTTTTATTTTCAATTATTGAAAAGTCTAGGCGGACAGAATAAAGTACTATTTACTTTACTCTGTCCGCCTAGACCTTTTCAATTGAGATCGCATGAAGCACAAAAATAACTTATTAGTCATTGCAACCTATGTTTTTATTTATACATTTAAAAAAAACATTGACACCTTTTATTAAAAAAATACATTGCCCTTTCGTAGCGCAGGGGCACCACCGTGTGACTGTTCCGCCACTTAACACGCAATGTCTAAAATTCGGCGTAAAGTGAGAAATTGAACGGAGTGTCCTAACACTGTGTTCCAAAGTTCCCTCTGCCTCCCCTGTACGAAGCTCAACGGGAAACTAAGAAAAAACACCGAATAATCCAAAACTTGTGCTGTAAATAAATATTATTACAAAATTGTAATTGTTCTTTATATGATACAAAGTTATTGTATATGCAAACTTAATTTTGTTCAAAGTATACAATACTTCAAATTGACGTACATAGAATTCTGAAATTGATATGGAACCCTCAGAAGGCGAGTCCAACTCACCTGACTTACCGATTATTTTTTTAATTTTGTCGTTTAAATAACTTATTAAAAATCTTACTAATTTACATGTTATGATTACAAAATTATTTAACATTATTTTGTAATAAAAGTTTTATGTAACTTTACAAGATATTTTATTGCCAAAGTAAATTGTTCACAAATATATATTTTGTGTTATAATTTATAAGGCGCAAACTTTATATTTACGCGTAGTCGAAGGCCAAGCACGCCGCCAGTTATTTATTGATATTTACTTGTATTCGTAACGTTCATATAACATAATTATATAAGTTTTTGAAAACGCCGATTCTGTTTTGTAACGATTCAAATTGCTCATTTAGAATTTTAAAAAATGTGATTCAAGATATTTTATATCCTATCACATACGGCACCGAATAAACGCTTACCGAAAAGGAATTCATTCTTCACTCATTCGCTCGACGTGCCCAAACCACCTGAGCACGTTCTTCTTCATTCTCACTGTGACATCCATGCTAGTCCCTACGATTTTGTGTATCTCTTCAATCGATATACGATCAGCTAAACTGACTCCGCATATCCGACGAAGAGATCGCATCTCTACAGTAATCATCTTTCTTACATTCTTTTTCTGTAATACCCACGTTTCGCTGCCGTATAACAGTATCGGTACCAACACTACATTGTGTACGACCAAACGCGCAGCTATGCCGATGTTTCGCCGTCTCAACAGGAAGAAAGAATGGTAAAAAAGATTTATAAAGTAAACGTGAGTGGTAAGAGAGGGAGGGGGAGACCTCGGTTGACCTTCGAAACCACAGTATCGACGATACTGGAGGAAGGTCAAGTAAAAAGCATGAGGACCCCCCGGAGGGCATGTATGAAGAGGCTGATAACAGTGGACGAGGCGAAAGACCGTGCCGAGACCGTAGCGTTTGGCGCTCCATTCTCTCTGCCTACCCCGCTAGGGATATAGCGTGAAGCTAAGTTAAGTTAAGAAAAGGAATTCGATAGACGTTCAACCGAAACTGTTAGAACGCTTTTAGAGAAAACTTAGACGCCCGTCGAAGTCTGAATATATGAGATACAAATACGTAACGATTTTAATATACATATTTTCACTCCAAAGTAGTACTTTTTTGAATAACATTCACAATTTTATAAAAATCTAAATTTTCATTTGAAACTATTTACTATCAAATTATTGAATCTGAGTTATTTAAAAGTACAATATTTAATTTACTAAACGATTTGCTTTGAACATACATATATGGATAGATGAATAAATTAATGAATTAATCTTTTTTTGTGATTTTTGTAATGTTATTAGATAACTTTAGGTATATAGTTATTAATTTAGATATATAGTCATTTAAAATTTAATTATATCGAAATTTAATTAACCGTGATTGCATTTTCAATGCGAATTTTTAACAACTTTTAACAGGAGGAGGTTGGTTGGATTTTGATTTATCATTGAGGAAAACAATTCGCATTGACATATTTTGGATTGTAACACCACCTAAGTAGTTACTATTTATAAGTACAATAGGATAGTACTAGGTGGGCACCTACATAAAATATTTTTAAGCCTAAAATTAACTTTAAAACCTAACTTTCTCAAAGTTTAAAAAAACTGATATAAGTATGTTAAGTGAAACATTGTGGTAATTACATAAATAATCTATGAGATTAATTTTGTAAACACAAAATTTAAAATAAAATTAAAAAAAAACAACGAAAGATGAAATCTTTTCTCGGAAAACTGGTTATAGCTAATAAGCGATCCCATTTTTATAAAAAAAAATGGCTTAGAGCCACCGCGTTTAACGAGGCTTTTGTTATGTAATTAAAAAAATGCACTAAAATACAGTAGGTTCATTTTTTTCAAGTGGCACACAGTACAGACAGGCACATGGACAGACGAACTGGACTTATAACATCTATTTTGAAACGTAAGAGCTTGTAATATACTTTAAAAATAAGATTTATTTAAATTTCAAATGAAATGTACATGCATAAACGTATAAAAGTATAAAATTATGAATTTGAAGCTTGAAAATTATTACTTTTATGTGTAAGTATGAAATTGTATGAACCTATAATAAAAATTGTACATAATATTTTAAAAAATCTGTCTTCATTTAATTTCTAATCAATAAGTAAAAAATATAAATATAATCTTGAATATTACTTAATAGTCTCGTTTAAAAATACTTAACAATAAAGAAATTAAAATGATGAAACATTAACTTTTACTTAAATAATATTGTATATTGTAGTTCTTAGATAGATGCAATGTGTATTAATATTATTTCCAGCAACAGAAAATTCGAAAGTCAAAATTCAGGGCAACTTTGAAAGGCTTTCAGTAGAACTGCCCGTTTAGCAAAGTTTAAGTATGAGCCGCCCAGACTATATGTGCTCTACTTTTCAGTCTCTGTATATTTAATCCTTCCAAGTAAATACGCAACAACCGTTTCACATATCACTGTAAATTCTGAAACCAAATAGTAAATATGTTTCATTTCATGGTAGCAAAACTAACTCATCCTCTCATAAAAATGGTACTTAGCGCTTAACGTTATACCGTGCTTATAAAGCTTGAAGCTGAAAAGACTTGTCTATATATAGCTTACTAAAACTAGCGTTGTTAACGTCAAAAAATTAAAGTCCTATATGAAACTCGGACAAAATAAAATTCAAAGCCCTTTGTGTGGTTTCCGGAATTATTCTAATAAGCAAAATGTTCTAGAAAGATAGTTTTGTTTTGGTTGTACATAGAAATCAGCTTTTTTTAAACTACCTACGTATGCTCTGTTCTCAAAATATTTATGAGTTATAATTCAATCTTGCCCTGATACAGATACTCTCCGAAATTAGATTGATTAAAATAAAAAAGAAACCGAATTATTTTATGCTATTCACGATTCATTTTAAAGAACATTGTACCTACACGATTTTCATTGCAAAAAAAGATATAAACATTTTTGCATATATTTTTCTCTATTAATCACTATATAGATTCCTATAAAAGCTTGTAGATAAATGTTCTTGGTTTCTATATGCTTATATATGCTTAGATAAAACATGTAAAAGTAATATATAATTATATCTAGGTGTATATAAATGCTAGCACTTAGTCTTAAAAATGACATAATACTTGTATAAATATCTATAAAAATTGCAATAACAGATCTAATGGGCCTTTTCATTAGCAATTCATCGAAAGAAAACAGAGGGTTCGTAAATTGAATGCGAAGTAATAAATGGATTCCTTGCATTTCAATGAGGCTTCAAGACGCATCTAACTGTGATTGATTTAGTCCCACGGAAATAATATCTACCTGCTTGAGATTCACCAAAGGTTTCTATCGTTTACCTTTTTATCGTATTTGGCTTTCACGCTTTAAATTTACATTTGATAAGTAACAAAATGTTAAAATTAAACACGATATTTTTTATATATTGAATTAATATAGCAAACCAGAACCTCTTTTCCGGTTTAGAGTATTAAAAAAGATGCTTAAAGTATGCCATTGTATTTGTACTGTATTGTATGTATTATATATACTTTTGCAACGGAACATAAATATATATGCTAAAATTTAGTTTCTTATTTATTATTTTTAGACTAACATGAAAAATATGAAAGTTACATAACAAATAATGTTAAAAACAAAGACTTTATGCAAGAATATGTATAACACAGATAACAGCTACGTTGCACATGAAAATAGTCCTCCTCCTCGTGAAACCAACGTGACATTCGTAGCAATAAAATGAATATAACTCCTCGTGTTTTAATTAGCAGGATTCATGCAGGCGCCTCCGTGGTGTTCTGTAAATTACTCTAATAACTAAAGTGGAACAATTGGTACCTAATGCTTTTAGAATTTATAACTTTCGTTAATGAAGTCCTACATGTAATAATATAACTTAATACAAATTCATACAGTAGGTATGTACATATACATATAATATATCACATTTTATTTAAAAAAAAAGGCAAAATTATATGTAAGTTATGTTAACTTATATATTAATAAATACGTAACATTTATACATGTTTACGTGGTTTTCCTATTATAGAATCTTTTCCAAAGCACAGAACTAATCGAATACGTAGGTGAATAAATATTAAAGGAGCTGACAAAGTTCAAGTATCTCAGTATGGGAACACCGACCCTGTTTCCTTTCTAAGTGCATCGTAAACTATGGATGGTCAATTTATGGTGGCATTCGTGTAACCCGTTCCGCTCTCGACAGATTTACGATGGCATCCTTCACGAATCCGATTACTTTTGCTATCCTAACAAACAAACAAGCTAAGTATTATATAAGATGCAAGAAAATAGAAACAATAGACCTTAGTATAACACTTCAGCTGGTCATACCTAAAATGTGATTGGAACTCAGCTGACTTAATTAATTTATAATTGTATAAAATAAAAGCCTGCATGATTTAAAACTTGAGGCTTTTTGGCGCAAGGACAGATCTCCGGAATCTAAACATTACCGACGTGTGTTCAATTCTCATTCGAAAGGACTAAATATTTTTATTTCCTCATTTTGGTAACAACACAAAGCTGGGCCCGGAGTTCCTCCACTTAACACGTAATAATTTGAGAAAAGGAGTACTTGAGAGATTCGGCGTGAAATTCCAAGCAAAAATTGTTACAAGTACTTATAAAGACTTATTACAATATTATTTATCGTAAAGAAATCATTTTATTAAAAAGAGTACATTAAGAATATAATGATTTCAATTAATAAAATTTCTATCAATTACATACACTGCATTACCGTAATGCAGTGCATGTGCAACTCTAACCTTTGAATAATGCATTACTTAAAAAACGATTATTATTACTCATGCTGCATTCGATATAATGAAGCATTAATGCATTTTTAATAATAAGAGGACGTCGCATATTGGGACGCTTCCATACTGGAGCATTTCGAAGATGATTGAAACGAAATTGATAATTTCCCAATTGTATTGTTTGTTCAGCATAGCTAGAATAACTAACTTTTCATTACTGTTTGTAATTTAAGATATCCGAAATTGAAGGTCATTTTGAACATCTTAAACACATGGATATTTCCCTATTTTCTCTAATGCGCATGGCGATATTTTAGCATTAGTTTTTTTAAGAGTTTTTGTAGTAACTATATAAATATATTTATAAATTATCTAAAAAAACCCTTATCTCATTGCGATCCCTTATCTAAGTAAATATAATAAGTTTTCAATAAATTAACTTAAAAAAGTCTTTTCAAAGATATCTCAACATCTTTACAAGTAGTAGTTTACATTTTAACATTTTAACAATATCATTTTTTCAATTGAAATTTTCACTATTCTTTTATAAGCTTATCTAATAATACCATAGGACTTATTTTAATATAGAAAATAATGTTTTAAATAATTATGTTTTGGAAGATAACGTTTCTTGCGTTCATCTTTTTACTAATGTTATAAAATTATCTTTTCATCTAAATATTTCAGTTAATTGATAACAGTGATTGCTGCAATCCTGCCTTAATGCATTATAACATATTTAATTTAAATAGGTCATTACGATTTGGCATAAATCACTTATCTGGACTAATATTAAAAGACTAATAATACTCATGCTAATAATTATCTACTTTGTACCAATGAGCTTGTGCACTGCTAATTGAAGCGAAATACTTCGAAATAGAAAACTATTTAAAGCAAAATTTAGTCTGTCGTCATTAGAGGGACAAACTTTAATGTTTTTACTATTTTTAAAGTGTTAATCCACACTTAGGAACGGAATTCACACGTTTTCTAAATAATTATTAAATTATAACGATTTCATTTAATTTATCATTTAAAAATATTTGTAACGAACAGCAACGATCGATGTACAACGGTTTAACGTGAAAGAGGACGTTTTGAAAAATAAAACTCGACATGGTTAGATGGTAAATTTAAAGTTAATTTGAAGGAATTTAGTAATTGTGCTACAAATTCGCAAGAAAGTATCCTAAATAATTTTGGAGAATATCTCAGTCCCTGGAAAACATATGAAAAGTGTACGCAAAGCGCGAAAAAACGTAAGAATATTAAATTGACTCGTAAATATGGAGTGGGTTTTGTGCTCAATTATTATCAAATAAGTCCAAGGTTTGTAATACATGTGTGAGAGTGATGAGGCTTAATTTGTGAGTATTGTAAGAAATTATTCCAATAAAGAATAAATAACAATATAATAAATCCAAATAACATCATATATTTTTAACAAGTAGAAGCTGTCAATATTAACTTTCTAAGATGAGCACAAGCAAGAAATAAGAATTACAAAAGGTACAGGTTGCATATTGTATGAGAGTGTTGCCAATTACCTACGAATTAAGGATATATAAAAAACTAACTATATCTAAACAACTGTTAGACAAAGCTAAAAAAGTTCTGCAGCTGCTTAAAATAAATTCTTTGTTTTACATTATAATATCAAAAAAATATCATAATTAATAATTATTTTGTTTTACATATAATAAATATCATAATTAATAATTATTTTATTTTACATATGATATATCACCCTTTTCTTTAGAAGTTTAGATTCAACTCACTTACACTACTTTTTATAATTTGATAATAATTTTATAGTAGATAGGTATTTTATTACTCAGCTTCACGCTGTATCCCGCACGAGGCAGGGTAGGCAGAGGGAACCCGGGAACCTAGTGTAAAGACACTCCGTTCCACTTCTGTTCCCCACTTTCCGCCGAATTTGAGACATTGCGTGTTGAGTGGCGGAACTCAACGCCGCGCTTAGCCTTATTACCAGAGCGAAGAAATAAAACACTAAATATTTAAATTGAAAATATTAAATATTTCACTTCCTCGACTGGGGATCGAACCCAGAACCTGTCGGTTACAGTCACACTCTTGTGCCGTTGCGCCACGACAGGCCTCGATATTTTACAGGTATTTTATAGTAGATAGGTATTTTATTAACTCTTATATTACTGATTTATATTTGTTTTATATCATTGATAAGTAGTTAATATATTTATGTACATAGAACTGAAACATTTTATGATAGATATAAATCATTTAAGATTTTTCTTCTCCACTCAAAGGAATGCTATTTTCATTTCTTCGCTCTAAAGAACAAGACTTGAAGATTGAATTCCGCCTCTTAACTCTTAAGTCAACGAACTTAATCCATAATTTTTGGCCAATTAAATAATTATCACAAAGTTGTTATCGTCAAGTTTGTTTTATTACTTAACTTCTGAATGTAATTTAATTTAGTATTATATTACATAATAGTACCGAGAATGTTTAAAATACTCGGAAACAAAACTACACGTGCAAAGTTGCTAATATTAGTGAAAATATTATTTGTTAGCATACATGTATGAATAATTATTTATATTCAACAGTTATTTTGACTCTCTCTCTCAAGGATGATTGATGTAATTACACGTTTGGGGTATAGCACATATAAAGTACCTACTGTTCTCATCTTTGAGTTGCTGCAGTATCGGCTAGGACTACTTAATCGTATACAACATAAAGCTGCTTGAATCGCTGGGAGCCCATAATTTCGTCTGTGAAAGGCTTGACACTTTGGCTTTGTTAGACATATCTTCGCTAGGCAAAACCTACCGTGTCTACTAAGAAATTTTCCTACCGCACAGTACCTTAAATACGATCTTGACCACCTTGATACGTGAGACTCTATTCTACTTTACATTTCACAGAAAGTATTTCCAGTTTATTAAAGTTGACAAACTTTGATTTGCAGGCGTATGAACTTTTTGTTTTTTTTTTCTCTAATTCTTACTTCGTGCAAGTGTCATAAATGTAAATCCACGAAAATTATCATATACATTTTAATTATACGGCGAATGTCAACCAAATGAAGCTAATGGCTAAGAATTCTGTTTTCTTTTCTTTAAAGGCAAGGAACCCTAAAATCAGTGTTTAGTCCTATATTTGTAAACATTTTGCTATTATATATTACAAATAGAAATATTTATCAAATTAGACTAGAAATCAATTTTCACGCTGTATCCCGCACATGGCAGGGTAGGCAGAAGGAACTTGGGAACCAAATGTTAAGACACTCCGTTCTACTCCTTTCCCCACTTTCCGCTGAATTGAGCCGATTCCGCCGGTTGAGTGGCCAAACTGAATGCCGCATTTGGCCTTGTACCAGAGCAGAGAAGTAAAAACATTAAATATTTAAATTGAAAATATTAAATATTTAATTTTGAACCCACAACCAGTCACACGCTTGTGCTGCTGCGCCACAAAGGCCTCGAATTTTCTTTTCCTATGTGAGAAAACTATATATTTATTCTTGATTTTATTAAACGGAGTCATTATACAAAATTACTAAATAAAATATATTTCATGGCACTCTAGCTTAACCTACGAGTAGGTTATCGGGACGATTTATTCAGCGTTTTATCGAGAAACACAATCGAAATCCTTTTGAGCAATGAAGCATTCTGCCGGCAAGTCTGTCGTCGTGCCTTTGTTCGTCAGTGGCGAATGGAAATCAATTTTACAGATCAATTCCGGTGAAGCAGCGCTCAGCGGGTCGACAGCCGATGTGCCTATGAATACAAGCTGCCGCATCGCAACTGCGCTGGAAATACCATGATATACAGCATGTTCTCTAGCCGTCAGATACCTTAAAGCTGAATAAATTTTGGCAGTGATCCGTGTTTGGAGAGATTTGATTGCTGTCATCACTCAGAGTCAGTCAATTATCGTATTACTGGTATTTTAAATTTAATTGATGTCTCCTTCTTTATACGATTTTTTATTATCTGATAGCATATTATATAAAATTTGATAATCAGCAATTATGTTATTTTAATGTTAACAATAATTATATTTTTTTAATCTAATAAGCTTCTCAGTGATATAACATAAAATTCTATAATATTCATAAAATGGAAATTTATTACTATTAAAAAAATTAAAACAAAACTGTTATTCTATTGATTATTACGGATTTTTTCCAGTATTCTGATTATAATTTATCCAACTTCCGTCTTTTAGTTTGTATATAGTAACGTGAAAGTCTTTATAAGATGTCAAAATTTATTAATTAATGTACGCGAAAAATGATGTAGTTTTAATCTCTCTTTCTTTATTATATCAAAAACAATCCAAATAAACTGTTTTACCGGAGGGGGCAAGCCACACCGCATACGTTTGGAGGACGGAAGTACCGACGCTGATTAATGAGCTTGCTTCACTAAGTTGAAAATGAAACCTAACAAGCTTATCAGCCGAGCAAACCCTCCTAATTGCCGACTTTTAGATGTTAAGTTCATTTTATTGTAAACTTGTAAATAAAAATAAACAAAAAAATATAGTTGTTATAGTCAACATTTTCTTTTGACAGAGTTACGTGTTGAGAGATACAAATAAACGGCAAGTCACATAGAATTTAACTAAATATATAAAACAAAATAAGTAACCTTAGACTTGGCTCGGCTGGTGGAGCTTAATAAGTGTAGCAGAGAATTTAGTGCATAAATCTTCCATTAAAATAATCTTCCGTTTTTATACATATATACATCAAGAGGCTCATCTCAATATAATAGCTAATGTCAACGCGAAATTTTCATTTCTCTTAAAGCTTTAGCCAGTTCTTAGGGTTCTTCATAAAGGAGATACTACACTCACTCATTCACTCACTCAGCTTCACGCTATATCCCGCACATGACAGGGTAGGCAGAGGGAACTTGGGAACCTAGTGTTAAGACACTCCGTTCCACTTCCGTTCCCCACTTTCCGCCGAATTTTGAGGCATAGCGTGTTGAGTGGCGGAACTCAACGCCGCATTTTGCCTTGTACCAGAGTGAAGAAATGAAAACATTAAATATTTAAATTGAAAATATTAAATATTTCATTTCCTCGAGTGGGGATCGAACCCACAACCCGTCGGTTACAGTCACACGTTTGTGCCGCTGCGCCACGACAGGCCTCACACAAGTAGATACTACAGAGTCTTAATTACATCAAAACAAGAATCCCACCATGCTCAATAAATTTTGCAAACGCAGTATGTTAATATCTATCATAGCATTGCTGGGCTTTTACATTTTTAAATCAGGGTCATGTTCCAGATCTTAAATGTCCCTACATTTTATACTTTGCCATTTATGTGGGCATTAAACCCCAGTACTGAATTTTGTCTGTCTATCAATGAGTGTGTGAAGTAATATTGAAATAGTTAAACTTTGCTTTCGCCTAACTTCTTAATGTATGACCTACAAATTTGAAATGTTGATGTTCTGATCATGCACAAGATAAGATGATTAAAAGCTCTAAATTTATTCAGAGGTTTTCTAAAAAGAGGTTTTCTAAAAATACGCCAAAACAGTTCCAGAAAAGTATGGTACGGCAGTGCTTTGTTCGCGCTTAATTTAGCGAGGACACTGCTGTGTCCTCAGATTTTTATACACCAAAAACGATGAGAACGATTTCTAAATATAACATAACTATAATAATTATCTGACGTGTACTATATCTTATTTAGAAAACCTTCTTACTAGGTACTAGGTGCTATACGAGTATCTATTAAAAATAAAAAAAAATAAAACTGTTCAATATACGAATGTTAGCCAGAGAATTCGCTTCCTGTTCATTTCATTCATTGTTATGATAAAAAAAAACGAATAAAAAAGAATAGCAACGCATTTTTTTACAATACTGTTACGTGTGGTAGCAATAACGACAGTGCCTCCTCATATACGAGAGTTATACTCTTTGTCACTCAGTGTCTTGAAATCGGACGGAAAATACATTATCTTGACACTAACTTAAACGTGAAACCGAACCGATCGTAAAAAGAAATTAGTATTTTTTTAGAAACTCTATGCAACGCCGCAATTAATCTAACTAAATAAGAAAAAATTTAAAATATAATCAACAATTCACGTCTAACAATGGACATATAACTACCAAATACATTCACATTGCAACAAAACAACATTGCAATGCAGCTTGTATAGCAGACAACTATTTAGAGAACTATATAAATAACTGAGAATTGGGTCAACGACGACTATTATCAAAAACAATTTAGCCGAGAACATAGGAAATATTCCCGTCCGTCCGTTCCCACAGCGCTCAAGCTAGGTCTAGATTGATGGGGGCGATTGTTAGTCACGCCGGGCAAGCGATGCTATCCGCGTCGATGTAATACAGCCCATTCATTATGCGCTTCGAAATCTTCTGTTCATCAATAAGACATTGCCATTATACAAGGGGTATTGTATTGAATTAATCTTACACTTCTAAAATTTGTCACAAGAATTTTTAAGAAGGTTGTTTCAAGATTCATATTTGAAAACTTAGTATTAAAACCGTCTGACGACAGAGATACTTGACAAGAAATCATTACACGAGTGGGGATCAGAATGCACGATCATCGCATTAACCCATTGAGCAGCGAGGGTCTCTAGAGATTAAAGATTAACACACATACATAAGTATAGATGTTATGATTAATTATTTTCAATGAAAATTATTTTTACTTAAAATCGAGTATGATCTAAAAGCGGTTATTTTTCAGGACGAGGCACGAAATGTACTGGGCGGCTTGCAATGCGCCACACTTGGCTTGCTACCAAAATGTATCAAAGCTAGATTTATGTGCAGCGGCGACGAAGGCTGCGATGCTATCGCGAACTACCACTGTATTGTTGGTCAGTAAGAATTGGATTTTGGCTTGTCAAATCTGACAGTTACGTAGCTGAGGAAAGACTCCTTAATTTATGCTAAATAATATAGATCATTATTAAGCTTTTCTGTCATTCAAATATTATAACAGAATATAAAGAGCCTTCTGTTTTATATTGAAGCTATTTTGCTATAATATCTAAGTCAAGACATTGTCTATAACATTATCCTGAGAGAATTCTAAGCACAAGACTTTTCAGACTATAAATAAACGTAAGGACATGTTTGATGCTATAAAGTGGATGTTTAATTATATCGGTCAGTGGGGAGCTAAACTTAGCATTCTGTAACATTTAATTTTCCACTTCCAACGCGACGTCGTGCTTTCTTTAAATGGACCAGAACACCTAAATCATTTAAAAATTTTAACCAGGGTAGATAGGAGTAGGAGTATAAGCGTTTTATTAAAATTTGTAATACTTTATTTATATTCAATATAACTAACAAACAACTACGTTAAGTGTTAGTCTTTGTGAGAACGTTTCAATAAAGCTTCTGAAACAGCCATAAGAGGTTACATATAATAAATTTTGTAAAATATACGTTATATAAACATAAATTTAAGACCAATATATTTTCATAGTGAGAGTATCGAACTTCATATGAACTCATAAATTACCGGAATGAACGTCTTCACGCCTCTATGGCCGAGAAAATAAATGAATGTTCAATTTCGTGTTTCGCTGCGACGTTAAATTATGCGTTTATCATTTAGGGATGTTTACAAACAGTTTCCCGGATAAAATTGAAACGACTGGAGCGATGCCAGCTGAAAGCCAACACGCAATTTACTATTGTCGGTATTCTGTTATAGCGTAAAATTAGGAACTATAAATGAAAAAGCAACATAAAATGAATACATAATAAATTGTGTTCTGTAGTCGAGCTTTATTTATTTTATTATACTTGTTGATTATTAAATGAAACCTAATAATCCCATAATTATTATATGTCAAAAATAACTATTATTGAATTCTGTGATGTTTGGTATAAATATTTCCAAGCAGCAACCATTGACCATATTTGTAAAAATTACTTAATGTTTTGCTTCTCCCGTGATTAATAAAAAATATTTATTTTAATTACGGAAACTGCATTAAACATCAAAATAAAACTTTAATGCTAACAATTAACATTAAAAACATATAACTCGCTGTAGACTTTGCTCATTACTATGTCATTATATATATTTTTTAGTATCTAGGGATTAAATTAATTTTTAATAGTGGGTTTTAATTTTATTTAAGAAAACTAGCATAAACAACAAATAGAAAAGCGAAAAAGTAAATCAGTCCACAATTTATTATGTTCCGTCTCGTAAATAACTTTTGTGTGATTACTTGTCAAACTTACAGAACAAAAGTCTACTGAGTACTTTTTAGTTAATATATCGATAATAGATATATTAAAGGACCCAATCAATATATATTTTAAGTATTTCATGTACAAAATTGTTCTTTATATTCTTTTGTTACATATAACATTACTCTTAATAAACGGGATTTCATGATACTTGTGTTCAGTTTATCGCTTCTGTTAAGTTACTGTAATACCGCGTCTCGCAGAAATTCAATACAAAATATCTCAAATGCATACAATAGTCTTCTTCCACGTTATTTACGCCGGTAGTCGTTCCACGACAACACAATCGAATATTTAACTACGATCAAAGTTCTTGGAATAAAATCACATGCGAGGCTCTTGTGGTATTTATAGGTTGTTATCTATATAAAAGTATAGAAAATTATGGTAGCATATGTGCAGTTATACAATAATAACTAAGCAACAAACTGATTGCTTACAAAATATTACCTAATGAAATCAAATGTATAGAATGTATAGAATTGGTGCAACAATAGATACGCAACATGAAAAAAATTCACCGACCGCAGCGATTGTGTAGAGTGAAATCTACGCTAGTACAGTGTATTAGTGCGTTTGGCGATAGTACGATTAAAATAAATAAATTTGTATTAGTTACTAATACCTGTATTTGTACTAAATGTCTTTCTTCATTATAAAATTATTAAGTTATATTCTATAATTGTTGCGCGGCGAATAAATTTAAGAAACTTAAGTTTGCTAAATTTGTTCGCCGCGCAAAAACTATAATATATATATACTGTTTGTTAATTTTATGTAAAATTAATAGATATCCTATTCATTTTGTATGAAATTAACTACAAATTATAGTTAAATTTGTAATAGTTTTTTTTTTCTTTTTGTAGTGTAAGCTTCATCTCAAATACTTAACTGTAGATCCATGGACCACTGTCCCTATAAATTTTGATAACGCGACGAAGTCCTTACAAAATGCAGTAACAACGAAGCATAAATGTTTATTTTGTCATATAGCTATAAGAGCTGGGCAGGATAAATCCTGTCTAAAAGCTATACAACAAAGCTAGCTTAGAGACGAAATTATATTTTTAAGTTTGGCACATCTAATCAGCCAACCAAACTATTTGAAATAATTAAATCCCATTTTTATAAATAATATTCAGTGTGATAGGCTTTTTTCATTGATAACAAAAAAAAATGAAAAATCTAATTTCGTAATATTCACTGTCTGTTGTCAAATAAACATAATGCTGCCAGAGCTTTGTTTATTCGACAACAGAACCATCACAAAAACCAGATCTGCTGGGTAGAGCCGGCTGGAAACTCAACAGTTGCTCTATTAAACTAATCATCAAAGTTACGATTTAAGTACTATTTAAATAATTTTTTTTTTGCCCTTCTGTCAAAAATATAAAATTTCACAAGGTAGGTTTTATTCCGTACTCTTTGGAGGCCATCCAAAAGTTTTACACACTCATTCTACTCAACTAAGCGTTGCCATAAACACAAGCCGGCAGGTATGAATTGCACAAAAAAATCTGAATAATTGCCGTTTGCTTGTTTCAGATTGTTTTCAGCCAATCAAAAAACGTGGCAGCGTGTACAGCCAAGTTCAAAAAGAAAAAATAACATTGAAATGTGCAAATGTGTTGCTTGCCTTTTAAATTATTAGAAATAATTACGTAATCTATGAAAGTTAGGCTATAGGTTAGATTTTAGGTATTAGGTAGTATAAGACCATGAGTACGAAATATAACTTTTAAATAAACAATATCATTTTTATTGAAGCCACCGTGGTGAGATAGTGTTACTGTAAGGACAATGGAGACAAATGTACGGCGTTCAGCGCCGCCACTCGAAACGCAATTATTTTTAATACTAAGTATCTACCTTGCAATTCCGGCAAAACTTCACAACGAAAACATCAATAGTAGGTAAGTTAATTTGTACTAATATAAAAAAATCTGAAGTAACTTCGTTTGCAATTTTGATTAAATTTTGTATCGTTTTGAATTTCTCAAAACGATACAAAATTTAATATAATTTAATTTCTCTCTTAAAAAAAGGAATATATTAAACATTCTTCTATGGATTGTATTTAAAATTACTTGATTAATAACTGCTATTTTTATGTTATATCACTGTAGACACATATTACAATACAAATACAATTTAGATTATTAAAATTGTATCAAAGTAATATACTTCAAGAGGAAGAAGCTGTGGGGGTAAACCGTATTTAAATAAATTTATTTTTTATATTTATTTATTTCGAATAAAATATATTTTTTGTATTTATTTGTAAATTGGTGGGCCTTATACGTATTGCCAAATAAGCTAAAGCGTTCGGAACATTCAATAAAAAAAAAATTTTAGCAGGTTTATGTGTATATTTTAGCAGGCTTAACCGCTAGGGTTTCAACTTAAATCCTACCCAATTATTTATTTACGAATCTAAGATACTTTCGTGTTCTTATAATATTGTTAATATAAAACAACATATATACCTAACAATATATTTGTTTAAATACTTTACATTGATTTGACCTTTTTATATATTATTTGATGAACTACAATAGTAAAAATTACAACCGCATACGAGATTGCCTGTCTGAGACACAATTATTAATATTTTGGACTATTTTATAAAGATAAAGGCCTGCAATTATAGATCCAAGTACAGACAGGGCCCAGTTACAAATTTACTCTACGTCTCCTTGTTAATATTACATTATTCAATGAATATACGGATTAAAGTATAGTATAAAAAATACATAAACTTCAACCTTAGAAATCTATGCAAGTTTATTTCATCAATATTTAATAAAGACAGCGTCGAATACTGGTTGTATGGAGCTCTAGAGCCTACGTCGTATTATAGAACGAGTGTCATGTCGCCGGCCTTATCGACAGACAGCGTGCTAATGTTCAAATACAAGAGACTAGTGTATTTCGAAGCTTACAACCTGCAATTGAATATTAAGGATATTCTATCGATAGTTGTTAATAAAATTTTATTTTGGTTATTGATAAATGCTGATGGCATTTACATTCGTTTTTATATTTGTCATTTAAATATCTGACGGATTTTTGTCATGAGACATACGGGATATGAAAAAATAAAAAGTATGCTTATTTATTTGTATAATATAATTTTAATCTCATCTTAGAACACACGTGTTTCAAATTACATCGTGCGTAGAGTGATTTATCTGGGATAGAACGGTTCAAGCCGCGTCACTCACTCACACTGATGTGCATGTCTGTCAGTTCGATTTACATAGCGCGCACGATTGCTTGTTGCTTGCGAGTTTCGAAGCTACATGCTCAATAAACTCCCTTTAACAACACATAGGGAATCTAAAGTGGAATCCGAATATTGTTAAAATCTTAAAATGTAATTTATTATTTTTGTATTTATATAAATAATAGTTTAATTTTAAAAGCAAGATGAAATTGTTAAACGATTTTATAGCCACAATAAAACTGATTAATGATGACGATGCACTGAATCGCGAATGAATAGATGAAACAACAAAGATTAAAACGTGATTTGTAGAGCTTATTGTGAACAATACGTACTTGATACCGTTACTCAAACAGAATTGTCTGTTTGTTTACGAGTTATCAAATTTGTAAGTATATAAGCAAACCCCATTATGGCGTTGTAGGGCATGTCGGCTTAAATGCTATACTTAGCTATTTATGTAAATCCCAAAGATATATGTACAAAATTATTATTTGTCATTTATTTTTAAGTCTCAGTTAAGTTAAGATACTTGTAATTGTGGTGGTAGGCCTAACAGCAAGCTAAAAATTATGTTAAGTGTACCCAAGATATATAAAAATGAAAATAAATAAATAATTATGGCGAATTTAGTTAATTTTATTAACAAAATTAAAGATAAAATAAGCTTTTGCTGGTATAATACCAAAACTATGTTGTTCAAATTATATGTAGGTATATATATGTATGATGTAAGAGATTGTGGTAGTTATAGGGGCATTAAGCTTATGAGTCACACCATGAAGCTCTTCGAGCGCATTATCGATATCAGGCTCCGCCGACAGTGTACTGTCTCTGAGTCTCAATATGGATTTCAGCCTGGATCGTGTACTATGGACGCCATTTTTGCCCTCAGAACTTTGATGGAGGCATACAGGGAAAAGAGGAGAGCTCTGCATGTGGCTTTTTTAGATCTGCAGAAGGCCTTTGACTGTGTGCCTCGTCAGTGTATCTGGTGGGCATTGCGTTTGAAAGGGATCCCTGAGGCCTATATTGAGATTATCAAAGATATGTATCACAATTCCGCTTCCATGGTTAGGACTGCTGTTGGCGACACCATACCTTTCCAGATTACAGTAGGGGTTCACCAGGGCTCAGCTCTTAGCCCATTCTTATTCAACGTAGTGCTAGATACTGTCTCGGCTCACATCCAAGACCAGCCTCCGTGGCTAATGATGTATGCCGATGACATAGCACTCGTTGAAGAGAACCGGCTGATGCTAGAGCGTAAAGTGAACCTCTGGAATGGTACGCTTGAGAACGGCGGTCTTAAACTAAATGTGTCGAAGACCGAGTACATGGCTTGCGGGAGACCGGACTCGAGCACTATCCATATAGGTACTGAACCAGCCGTTAAGGCGGAAAAGTTCAGGTACCTCGGATCCGTTATGCACGAGTCTGGAGGCATCGATCACGACGTTCACGGTCGGATAAGCGCTGCCTGGGCCAAATGGCGGGAGGTCACTGGTGTGGTCTGCGATCGCAGAATACCAACCAAACTCAAGGGGCTGATATATAAGAGCATCGTTCGACCGGTTCTTTTATACGGCAGCGAATGCTGGCCAGTACTATCTCGGCACACTCAGGAGCTTCATGTCACGGAAATGAAGATGCTGAGATGGATGTGCGGCGTAAAGCGGTCTGACCGCATACGTAACACATTCATTCGAGGTAGTCTTGGAGTCCGTGACATAGCGGATAAGCTCCAAGAGCGTCGCCTGAGGTGGTATGGTCACGTTGCGCGCCGGCCTAGGAACTATGTCGGACGCAAGTGCCTTGATATGTCTGTCCCTGGAGTGAGACCTCCCGGACGCCCAAGGAAGCGCTGGTTGGATGTCGTGATGCAGGACATGAGAGCCAATGGTCTAACCACTGAGGACGTACAAGATCGTGCAAAGTGGAGTAGGCTCAGTAAGAAGGCAGACCCTGGCACAGCAAGCCGGGATTAATGCCAGGAAGAAGAAGAAGAAGAAGAAGAATTGGCATAGGTTTGACAAAAGATGTTGAGAGCGACGTCAGCACGCAAAAAGCGTAAGGATCGCGTAGAGCGTATATAAAAGTTTAAAGATATTTCAAATTTTTATCATCGATCGACAAACTGATGTACTTACTTGACTTCTTAGTGTATAATAATTAATTATGGAACACGCTTATATTAATAACATGAGTAATATCAAATACAAATTTTAGAAAATTCATAGTGTAAAACGATATTTTGCAATCAATATATTAAAAAAGTCATTAAGAATAATTTACAAATAAATCATAAATAATATTTTACTAAAGTATTTTCTTTTTATTTTTATGATTCCTTATGTATTTTGGTTCATATGTATTACTTAAAGCGCACTGGTATACTAATTTTATTTTAGTTTCACGCTGTATCCCGCACGATGCAGGGTAGGCAGAGGGAACCCGGGAACCTAGTGTTAAGACACTCCGTTCAACTTTCGTTCTCCACTTTTCGCCGTATTTGAGGCATTGCGTGTTGAGTGGCGGAACTCAACGCTGCGCTTTGCCTTATTACCAGAGCATAGAAATGAAATATAAAATATATAAATTCAAAATATTAAATATTTCATTTCCTCGACTGGGGATCGAACCCAGAAACTGTTGGTTACAGTGCCACTGTGCCACGACAGGCCTCACTAATATATACGGTATGTTACCCTATTTCCAAATAATAATATTAAATACTTTTCAAATTTAAAATCATTCATTCAAAATGATAACCATAGGTAATCGAAATTACTATTTATGTTACAAAGCTTATCGGCGAAGAATAAGTGACTAATCTGCCTCGTCATATTGAACTGTTACTGTTGCAAGTACAGTTTAAATTTACGAATAGCGGTATTAAGTACCAGATATCAATCGGTAAATAGCTTCATATTAAGAAGATAAGGTCCATTGAAGTGAGTGCTGTCAAAATGATTGGTCTGGGGTTCTATAATGCGCTTCGTTGACGTGGCCATTTTAACCTCATTGACAAGAAATATTTTTGACACTATGATGTATGTATATGCCTGTTTAAGAATCCGTTGAACATGGTTTTCAGAATCATATTTTTTGGAATAAAATTAATGTTGATTAGACTTGGTATCTATACTAATATTATAAAAGTGAGCAGTTTTCTCCGGAAAGTTATAGGTATATAACATAAAAATAACCACGTTAATTATTTTGATGTAATAATAATAAATTATTACAATAATAAATATATAAGTTAATTATTTTGTTTCTACAGTTTAAATATCTATCTATTTTGCCTCTGTGATGTGATTTTTTTTTAATGCATTGATAATTGATTTATTTTCTCCTTTTTAATTTACACTAAATATATTAAGCCCTCAATATATTAGTTTTTATTACTTTTCCTGTCTCCCTCTACGTGTATATGTTTATATACGCTCGATATGCATCAATATAGAACCATTAATGTTTCGTCCATTGCGATCAACTCATCACTCGACCCGCGGTGACACGCGCTAATCACCTAAATTACCGAATCTGACAAGAGCGCTCAGGCCTTCGTAGCAGATTAGATTAGATTTACAGCCTTACTATTAGATTACATTCGACCAATGTATGGAAAATATATAAATATTTATATAAAAAAAGCAAGTATACTACAACTACAAATATTTTCATATTGTAGTTTCTTTCAACTAACATTCGGCAGAGTACTACAAAATATATTATATAAATACTGTCTTCAAAACGAACGATAAAAAGATAATCAATTAAATAACCAAACAGTTTTAATGTAATAAAGTCAAGTTCAAAAGCATGACTTATCTATTGTCACGTTCTGCTTGAGATGATCCTGCAAGCGAGAACGCGGAACAAACGATAGAGATGCATGATCCGCCTAAGCGTGTGGAATAATTACATAGTGGTAGCTAAAATAATAATAATAATTTCAGCTACCACTATTTATCTTAATAAAAAATCTTTCTAAATCACAAGTACAAATAAAGGTGTAATTTGCAATTGACCACCTTTGTATTACACAAAATAACAAATACACCGTGAGAATAATTTGATTCACAAAAATATGTAATTTTTCATCAATCTTTCTTATATAAAAGAGAAATGTTTATATATTTTACATCTATCTAGGATTGTCTGTACAAATTTCTTGTGGTAACAAGAATTAAAAACGGAATAAAAAGTAACCTATATATTGCTCCATAAGTCCCCTATTTAATTGTCCTCCAGTGTTAATCCAGTAAAATCGTTTCAGCTGTTCCAAAGATTAGCTTGGACAAACAGATGGACAGTAAATATTAATATGCACTAAATATTTATATGTGTGGTGGTCATGGCGTAGTGACACAAGCGTGATACTGTAATCGCGACATGTTATGGGTTCCATCTCACTCGAGGAAATGAAATATTTAATATTTTCAATTCAAATGTTTAATGCTTTCATTTCTTCGCTCTGGCAAACTACAAATGCTGCGCCACTCAATACGCAATGCCTCATATTCGTCGGAATGTAGGGGACGGGACGGAATGTTTTAACACTAGGGTTTCAAGTTCTCTCTGCTTACCGTTCCATGTGCGAGATACAACGCGAAGCTGATTGAGTAAGTTAGTATGTATTTATATAGAGTACGTACAGACCAAATCCTTAATTTTTAATATATTTGTACTTATTTCTATACATTTAAATGAACTAACTAAAAATTTAAATGCAGCAATTTAATACATAAATATTATAAATGTTACATTATTACATTTTCATTTTTCATTTCATTACATTATTACTGTAAATGTGTGTAAAGTAATAACAATAGAGTTCATCATACTAATGACTAAAATGATATTTTATGAAAATTAGATTTTTTTTATGATATACATATAATCACCGTCATAATAATAGTTTTTTTTTTATATAATAATATGTTACATAAATTGTTTAATTAAAAATATTTAGGTTCGTTAGATTCTTCAATGAATTATATTATATTTTAATTATTTGATCATAAAACAAAATTTAAGAAATTATAAAGCACTTTAACATAAAATAAAATAATTATTACTTATAATTACATTCAGCAAGTTAAAGAATAATCGAGTATCGCGACTGTAGTGATCAACTCTACAATAAAACTACGACATATCGTTAAGTCCGATTATACTATGATCGTTCATGGCTTAATTTAGCAGAGCCGCGCACCAAGTCAATTACCTGCGCGAGCGCACGAAGCCGGTTTGCAGTGATCCTCCACCTTCCCCCCCCCCCCTGCCGTTGCGGCGGCCCCTAACAACTGGAACTGATCGGGCTTTGAAAACTTTTTGTTTCTCATGACTACTTACAAATCGAATGTTTGACTTTTTATAAATATTAATGTTGATGCTAATACATATTATATACAGTATAGTTGGCAATGTTTATATACCTCAAAAAGTTGTGCTTGCTTGTGAATTCATATTTATTATACTAATAAAAATATTATATTTTCGTGCTCCTAAATTCATGAAAGATATTTTAATATGGTGCGTTTTTTGTGGCAATGCGGACGTTCCATTCGCCGAGAATGCTTGTTACTTGCTAATGATGGCAAATTGTCCCCGTCTCGCCTATAGATGTCCAAAAAGAATTTGGCCATGGCTATTCGTTGCCTTAAATTAAATATAACACAGACATGGAAATGCGCTTAATGCCTCCAAAGAAATTACTTTAATATGTTTATGAGAGTACTTTATATCCATAACAAAACCTTTTAATTTTTATTAGAGTAGGTTAGGTTAGGTTATTTACTAAATGGAGTATTAAAACTAAGCTTGACTTAAAAATTAAATTAAATATAAAAAATGTTCAGTGCGTTCGTCGAACATACGAATAAGATTAAGAATGCTATACTCAGCTTCAAGCTGTGTCCCGCACATGGCAGGGCAGGCAGAGGGAAATTGAGAACCTAGTGTTAATACTCTCCGTTACACTTCTATTCACCACATTCCGCCAAATTTGAGGCATTGAATATTGAGTGGCGGAACTTAACGCCGCGTTTTGCCTTGTACCAGAACGAAGAAATGAAAACGTTCAATATTTAAATTAAAAATATTTAATATTTCATTTCTTCGAGTGGGGATCGAACCCACAACCTGTCGTTTACAGTCACATGCTTGTACCGCTTCGCTACGACTAACCATTAAGAATGCTATAGAAACATTTATTAAAAATTAAATGAAAATAGTTATTTATAAATCTAAACAAAACCTTTGTTAACTGTAAAGAGTAAGTTACTGTTTAAAACAATAAAATAATATGTGAATTGTGAGTAAGTGTAACGAATTAAAAAATAATATAATTTATAATCAATATATCAATGTTGATTAAACTGTTTCAGAGTTATATTGGTTTAATTTAAAATCTTTATTGTGTGTTTCCTAACTAAACTTTCAACACGTCATCTTTACAATTACAGTGAGTATTTTTTTATTATTTTATTTTACAATCTGGAGATAAATTAAAATAATATTTTACATAACAGAGATGCAATTATTGGCCATAGTCGTTAACTCTTTAAAAAATCATGTCTACAATGTTTGTTAAATCGATTTTTATGGACCGCTTTTCTTTCTGTCTTTATTTTTTAATTTACTATTTATATTTTAAAATTATCAACATATTTTATTAATATACATGATTTCGTAATACAAATAAATATTCATTATTTAATGATAATTAGGGTTAACAACTATATGTATATGCTACTAGATGTATATATATATCCACGAAATTGATACCAACCAGCTAAAAGCCCAGAAAGGAAAGATCCCAGAAATTTAATGGAAAAAGGAATTTAAAAAAACACCATTACGATTTTATAATATTTAAAAACAAAAAAATAAAAATTATCTCAATGAATCATATTGCATACATTCTTTAAATAAATCTAGTAAGTATTACCTCTATGGTGACGAATTCGATGATGCGTCACAGGGCGACAGCAGGGCTGTTCTTGGTACGCTGTCCAGGAGTCCGCCAAAGCAGATGCTAACACAGCCCACATCAACCCCGTGATCCATTGCCCCTGTCCGGCCATGCTCACCAGTCCTACCTATCGTAGCACATTCACCTGCACTATCCGTTACACAATTTACTTATTATTCGCCCTATCCCGAGTTGAATCAACAATCGTTTCCGGTAATATTCAACATATTTATCTATTTACATTACGTATCTAAATCTAGTACGAGCATGATAACGCTTTTAAATCATAAAAGTTGAATGGACTTTTAGCAAGCAATTAATCACCAAAGTAGGGTACAGTTGTGCTATCTCATATCAAGCTATAATCTTCTTGTAGGGGTATACTTTGTTCAGTTTCCGTAATTTATTGGTTTAGTGAGTGTAGTCGCGATCGTCTGTACGTAACGTTGTCGGAAAGCCGGCGTCGTGACGTGCACTACCGTCATCGCAACAACGAGAACTGAAACGCGGCGAGGCTCCCGAGACGGACCGCCTTCTAGTCGGCCCGCTCGCTACTCGGTACATGCCATGTACCGCCGCGCCGGCTTGTATCTAGGAACAACACACAACGGTACTAACCCTGTGTATGCTCTTAGGCAGACAAGGAAAGAATATGGGAAATGAAATAGAGACGCTCGCTTTCTCTACTATTCGTTTAAGCAAAAGTTGTAAGTTAAAAACTTTTGATAATTTTGCTTACTCGAAGTATAGGGGGATGTTTGACTTCAATCTGTGGGTCAACCTACAATATTCTCACAAACATATTGTATTGATGGGGGAAGCTCTTTATAGAGCACAGTAAATTTGCCTCATTTATGTTTACGTCAGCCATTATAATATGGATTTTATGTACATGAACATGCTAAAAGAAAAATATTTATTAACAAGTGAGTCATATGAAAATAGGCATGTGTGCTTCATAAATAAAAGGCGGAATTCAAACAAGTCGTTGAAACGTCATCGGCAATGTAGCGCCGCCTAATTTATATGTTTAATGTGTCTATTTATTAACATTCCAAATAATAATAGAAAATGATGATGCATAAATGTTGTATTATAATAGCAGTACTTATCAATTTGTTCATTATATTACTATTAATAATAATAAAGAAATCTCTCCAAGTGCGAGTATGAATTGCTCACCGAAGGTTCCGTACAATTTCAATAAATGAAATCGGGCAACTGAAAACATAACTTATATAAGCTTACAAATTTTGAGTTTAGGCAGGATGGGCGTGTGCACTCATTTTGTATAAGTTGGTTATATATTTTTATTTGTAATACACACAAAATCCATCTTTTCTGTGTTCTTACTTCCATTCCAAACTTCATAACTTAAGTCTACGGAAAATATGCTGTAAGTTTATATTATGTTAAATAAATGCATCGAAAGTTATGTAGAAATGTTCTTATCCTCTGACAACATTTATGTAGAATCTTGATTTTTCTATCCTGAATATATGATAATAATTTAAACTTGATAATCTCGAGATAATCGTTCTTGACAGACGGACGACTGAGTACTCCTATAAAGGACCGTTATTTTTTGAGGCTATTAAATTACTGGAGGGTTTTAAAACATAAATTAATGAATTATCTATCTTTCGAGACTAAAGACCAAACTAGAAGATAAACAAAGTTAATAGACAAAAAAGTCTAAACCTTTGTGATATTTAAAAATTGACATATATTTTTATGAATAAATTAACATAACCCAAGTAACTAAATTTGAGGCCTGTCGTGGCGCAGCGGTACAAGCGTGTGACTGTAAACGACAGGTTGTGGTTTCAATTCCCACTCCAGGAAAATGAAATATTTAATATTTTTAAATTAAATATTTCATGTTTTCATTTCTTCGCTCTGGTACACGCAACGCAAAGCGCGGCGTTGAGTTCCGCCACTCAACACGCAATGCCTCAATTTCGGCAGAAAGTGGGACACGGAAGTGGAACGGAGTGTCTTAACACTAGGTTCCCAATTTCCCTCTGCCTACCCTGCCATGTGCGTAGTAAAATGAATTATTATTCACGACGACGTTATTTTAAATCCTGTTAAATTAAATACGTACAATCGTTATCGGTATCGTTTTACTCATGTTTTTGATCTTTTCCCTTTACTAAATATATTCATAACATTTTGATAATATAACCTACAAAATCATACACTAAATATATTTTAAATATTCTTTAATATTATGCAGTCATCTGACCGAGATTACGTATAGTAGGGTAAGCATTATCAATTACTCATCCTCTTAGCGAGTGAGCCCTCGTCCCTCTGAACTTACCGACTAACCTTCCTAACTCCTCTTAATCTTAAATAACTTCATTATAACGAGACGAAATTATGCATTATTAACTGAACATAATTCTTTCTTTAATAATTCTTAATGAGATAGCTAGATTAGTTGGATAGAGAAGTTATATTTGGCATATTGTATTAATAGTTTCTCTTTTGAAGCATAAATAAAAAGCAAAACTTGAGATGTAAAGTATATAGCATACATTTTTCATAGTTACATTTATAAAATGAACGATAAGATCTTTACCGTGGTGGTCCTTTTTCATCAGTTTCTCAAGTTTTTCAATAAAAACTTTCGACGATGCGATTTACATACAGTATGGATTCATTTATTTTCCAAAAGATTTCCAAGTGAAGCGATGAAGGTTTTCGGTGTCCATTAAAGAAAAAAAGGTCATAGCACTCACCTTCAGTCGGCATCGGCCTGGCCGCTACTTGAGTTTTAATATTTCAAACCTCGATTTGATCAAATACCAAGACATACATAATTCAGTAATAATATGGTCACTATTTTATAAAGTAAGTTATATATTTGGTATGTGTTTAGTTGCTCTCACTACCTAGTAAAAGATGTCTTGAAATAGGTAATTTTCTTAAATATCATATGCTAGATTACTACCTAATCATATGCTAGATTACTACCTAACATATAATATATTTCAGAAAATTAACACAAGTAGCAGGGTAGGCAGAGGGAACTTGTGAATCTCGTATTGAGACACGCCGTTCTGTTCCCACTTTACCTTGTTACCAGAACGAAGAATTGAACATAACTTAGCTTCACGTTATATCCCTAGCGAAGCAGGCAGAAAGGACGGAGCCAGCGCTACGGTCTCAACGTGACTCTATGGCCTCGTCTGTAGTAGTATTCGTATCAACCTCTATCAACCTCTTCTTACATGCCCTCCGGGGGTCCTCATGCTTCTTACGTGACCCTCCTTTTGAGTATTGTGATGACGAAAGTCAACTGAGGTCTTCCCCTACCTCTTTTACCACTCATTTTTTTTTCTTTATAAATACTTTTGCCATTCTTTCTTCACTTATTTGTTCGACGTGATCAAACTACCTGAGCACGTACTTCTTGATTCTCACTGTGTCATCCACACTAGTACATACCATTCTGTGGATCTCCTTATTGGGTATGCGATCAGCTAAACTGACTCCGCATATCTTACGAAGAGATCGCATCTCTACAGTATTCATCTTTCTTACATTCATCTTCTGTAGCACCCTTTCGCTTACATTTCGCCGTATAACAGCGTTGATACCAATACTGCACGGAAGATACGAAATGGAATGCGCGATTGATCGTAAGTCTCTACTAAAAATACTTCCCAGATATACTACCTCATTCATTTGTTCTAATATCCAATAATTTACACTGATCTTACATTCGTTCCATTTTGTCCATTCTTCATTTCTTTCAAATATTGGAACCTTCGTCTTACTCGCATTCAGGCTTTGACCATATTTTGCACACTTTTTTTCAGAGTGGAGTGGGGTTGAAAATATTAAATATTTCAATTTCTCCATTGGAAATCGAACCCACAACCTATCACTTGTACAGTCGATTCATTAAATTTGTTTAATTAATATTTATACAAATTTCCAAATAGTTGACGTATATGTCTATATATGTGTTCTATGTGTTTATTTGTGGCATCGTCGCTGCAAAACAAATAATATTTTTTTACGTGACTGATTCCTTACTTTGTATTTTTCTCACTTGATTGTTAAATATTTAATTGCAAGTTTCGTAAATAAGATTGGCTAAGACATACGAAGAATATGTTTACACAAAGCGTGCACGAAGACCGCCATTTTGTTTCGATGTTGCAGTTTCATATACGTCAAAGTAGTAGGGAAGTAGAATAATTCCAACATAAAACTAAATAACACGCACGTTGAGTCGTAAAGTATGCAATATAAAAGAATATAAAGTTGTGCCAGGCGCTTAATACATTCAATTTGTTTTCAGCTGTAGGTTGAGCGGCAAACCCGCCATAATTGTGCAACGATAAACAATGCAACAATGATCAGCGTCATTCGCTCGGTGCATGCAACTCTGCAAAAGTTTTATTTAGGTACGTATTTTAAGACACCGACAACTCATTACAAACTATTTTAAACCACCCTTCTGTTTGTAAATGTGCTAATAAAAAGTTGCTACCAATATTGGTAAAATGTAGATGGTAATACGATTTAAAAAAAAAACAGATTTTTCTGACTAATAAATATGAAGGCAAATACGAAAGGAAAAAACAAATATTCACTTATTGCTAACTCTGTATCCAACTATGTATCTGCTTTTCTTAAATGGTTACTAGTCCAAAAACGATCCTAAGATTATATTTATAATTTTCATCTTCTGCGCCACAATGGCGTCTAGCAGCAAGCAAAACGCAATATATCTTTAAATAGGATGTAAGGTAGCATTTATATATGAAACGACGACTATATCTGAGATACTCATAAAATTTCATGAACGTCTCTATAACCTACGATTTGTGATAAAATGACTTTGCATCTCTAAATTCCTTGTCTCTACTTCGTAGTTCAAATTGGATTTCTGCATTGCTTGTTTATATTGTAAATGTAATGGGTAGATATGGCCACTGTGCCGTAACTACTTTAGATAATAAAATGTGATTGTAAAGAAGATCGAATTAAGCCGAGTTGTGACTATTTTATGAGACTTAAAGACGCTGAAAATACCATAAGTTGAAAGCTCACATGTATCTGCAGTGCTAGTGGATAGAGATATTCTTTAGTGACATTGAAATGCCCCATTTTTTTCCAAATTCCCTATTAATTCCAAATAGTTAACTATCGAACCTAAAAGATTAAGAATAAAAATATTAGTGCAACTTATAAAAGTTATTGTACTTAAGTTTGCGAATATTTGCACTCACATTGTATGACATGACCTACAAATACAAATTTGTTACAATTTTTTTTGTCTGGTATCTATAAAATTGAGATTTTACATTTGAGATTTTTCCTTTATTTGTATTGTAAGTTAGGTTAAAGGGACTATATAACAGCTATATAAATTACAAAAGTTACAAAATTAAGATTTTAAAAGTTTTTATTTGTAAAATAAACATACATTTTCATTCTTCGAACTTTTTCCTTTACCTTTACATTACTTGTACTGAAAGTTCCGACTTACTCAATTTCAATTGTAGGTCTACGGAAAATGGCCTATAGTGTTTGATTATGCTATGAATAAAGTTGATAAACATAAGTTTGAGAGCGTATACCTAATTTTGTAAAAAAATAATTACAAATATAAGTTTGTAACAATATTTCTCTATATTTGGGTATTTGGGTTTCAAGCCAAATTTTATGTCATTCATGCCAAATTTTATAACTGTAGGGAATTACCTAATATATATGATCACGCGGCGAATTTCACACAAAATGCGGTAAAACATATTTTTTTTAAAATACGCTGATTTAGATGTTTGATTTCAATGCTCCAAAAGACTGTAGACCTGAATATTATATTTAATTTTGGCTTATTACCTCTACTTACCCCTAAATAAACTGACGGACAAGCAGACATCATGACTTTATAAGGATTTCTTTATTTTCTTTTGAGACAAGGAACCCCAAAAGGATATTATTTATGTGATAAGATATAATATTGACATATGCAATGTGAGGTAAATTTATGTATATAGATTCCGTATGACGTCAGTTAACGGAAGAGAACGTTGAGCATGAGTAATTGATGAAGCCGACGTTAGACCACGAGATCGTGGCATCTAAGTAGACACCCCAGACAGAAATTATACCTACCTATTAAAACTCAATGGAAATTTTCAAGGTAAAGTTTGAAGGATTTATGATTTTTTGAAATTTATTATTATTTATGATTGATTCTGCAGTATCTTTCTATTAATTCGAGTGTCTTATTCATCAGATTGCATATTATTAGTTATTATTTATAATATATAATAATATATACACAAAAAAAAAATAACTGTTCCTGTTACTGTTTCGGTCCATGTAACATAATTAAACCATCCAATAAAATATTTAAACCAAAAAAGCCAAAAAAGTATTTAATTAGTAATCAAAACTATTATTAAAATTATTTCAAATATATAAAAAAGATTAACAATTTGTATAAACTTATAATAAGTCATTATTTTAATCATTAAAACACAAAAGATCGTTATTACGCCAACTGCCTGCCATTCAAATCTCAACAAGGAAAAGCGACGACCCAGCATCGTTTAGGCTCTATTGTTTGAGTTCTAATAATGCTTACCTACAAACTGGCACCTCTGTATACCCTATTAAAAATTTATACAATCATTACATTTCATTTATTAAGTTTTTTAAAGTTCAAAAAATTAAATGATAGCTATAAGTAACCATTATTACAATACTTATGTCAAATTAATAAAATCTCTAAAAAAAATTGACGGAAACAGAAAAGAAAGATATTGAATTATCAAATGTAATATGTGTATCAATATAAGTGTATTTTACAAGAAAATAATTAATTTAACGAACGCTATGAGCTTTTCATCGTAGATTAATTCAAAACTAGACTGCATAACAGGATTAAAGTACGGTCGAGCGATGCGCTTCGTTTAACAATATTTACATGACTAATAGGCCCCGGTTTCACATAAAAGTGCAAAAGCGAGTGTACTTAGGCACACCAGCGAAGTGGTCCAATTTGCATGTTTTATGCAGCGGCGAGTGATGCGGCCGCGGACGCGGACACTGCGCTCGCCGCTCGTATAGGCTCTTTGAAATTTTTATACGCTATTCCCACAAATCGGACATCGCTGCATTTTATGAGAACTACGTTATCCCGCTTTGAATTCCCTTTTATTCTAGCCCTGGTAAATAAATAAAAAGTAGAGCTTTACTCACGGATATAAACGTAACTACGTCAGTGGAAACGGGATTTTCCTTCTATTATATTATAGAAGACTATTTAAGGGACCAATATTTTATATCATTCCTATGCTTCAAAATTTGTATTTCCATTATTTTTATCAAACTTTACATTAAACGACCAAAGAGTAACTTACTACGCTTTTCTCCCACTAATTGTATTCAACTAAGTAGATAAAAAATAAATAAATATCTTAAGATACAGAGTACAGACAGACAGTTTATATTTTAATTACGGAATTTGTTTCAAATAACTGAAACAAACATATTCTGCGATCAATCTAGTCTAGTTCTTAATAATGGAAACGTATGTATGTATGTATACAAGTTTACTCGCATATTTATACTCGTCGTTTATTTTATACTTTAGACAGGTCCATGCTTTTGATGTTCAGTGGTTATAACATATCGTAAATGTAAAAGTTCGCAGTATACTCTGATTGCTTGTATTTTTATACTGTATGTACGTGTCAGTAATCGTTGGCAGTGGACGAACGAAACAACTTTTAGTGAGGAGCCATCGGCCGAATGCAACTCCAGCTGAATTGCATTGTTGCTTTTATTGCAAGTGTGAATAGTAGCTCGCGTTAGAATTATTTACTGTGTAACAGCGTGTGCATTTTATTTCCTGTATACGTCTGAATATTAAAACATAGCTAGCTCAATTTCAAGCTTTATCTATAAATAAATCACAAGCTTCATTTATAAATAAATCAGACAGCAGACAAATGTATTTATATGATGTTTACGTACTGCCTAATACTTTCAAAAATAAATGCCTACACATAAAAATGCTTGAAAGTCATTGCATTATTGAAAAAAAATTATTAAGTGTATACTATATTAAAAATAATAGATATAGCATTATAAGTATATACCTATATATCAATAAGTATGAGAACTATATAATATAATAAGAAGTTTAATTGAACAAATTATCCCAAACAATTTACGTGGGCGAATTAATAAATTAATATGGGCGTTGATGAAACTTTCTTGCTTACCATTTGTAAATCGCTTCCCGCTACCTGACCCCATTTCTATTAGATACATCCGCTTATAATCCAGTTCAAAATATATTATTTACTATATTCTTTACAACTATATATTTTTAATAAAAATAAGTTATGTGGCTACAAAGGTAGTATTAATAATTTGTTTAGCATAAGTACTTATATATAAATTATTTAAAAGTCACAGTATTTTTCTACATTTACGACGCACACGACTAATGGTATTGATATTTTGATAACTCAATCAATGACTAAAGCTCACTAGAAGTACGTGAGCATCACTATCACGTTAAGATTTATCTTATTTTGTTAATTATATATAAATATTATAAATTTAAATATTATATTTATTGGTATTACAAATATTATAAATAAAATTTATTTTAGAATTTATAAGTTAAGAAAAATAGAACGTAATAATAGTAACAGATCAATTAATTAAAAAAAACGTTACTGAGATAAAGTTAAAATGCTTACGTAAATAACACATATTCTTTCCGCTCAATTCGAATTTCTTTTGTATCGTGTACATGGACAATGGCGCACCAATTGCGATGGCCTGCTTTAGGTTTATTTTCTGCTATTACGCCATTGTCGGACCAGTAATTGTATCAACACAAAGCGACCTAAGGAATTGAAAATGTCAATGTAGATATATAAATAACTTTAATACAAATTATTTTTAAACTAAAATTGTAAATGCATTTAATAATAACAGTGCTTATTATTACTAAAATAAAAATAGTGATGCGAAATGAAATAATGTGATCTATTTAACATATTTGGCAGTTATAAAAGTGTAAGTAAATTACCTATACGTCAGTAAAATATTTGATTTTTTATGACTTTATTAGCCTAAAACTGTAGCTAGGTACAGCCACAAGTGTGAAGAGAATGTTTCCAAAATATAATAATGAAAACTGCATTTAAATATGGTTAGCTGTTTCTGAAATAAACGCACAGACACACATTATTCTTAGCGACTGATATTATTCGTTCATATTTCTTAAAAATTACATATCAGCAGGTATACTTTATGATTTTATATTAAAAGTAGTTGTAAAAATATATATAGAATAAGTTTTTGCTGAGTTTTGGCAACATGCACTCGCCTGCGATATAGCGTCGTCATCTCCGGCTCATTTCCATGAACGATTACAGAGAACATTTAAACACATGTTGCACACATGACTTACTTTAATATATAATCCTTTCTTTAGATATACAATAAATAATAGTTGTCAACTAGAAGAAAATATATATTTTTTTGTCTTATACATAGTTACATATTTCACATAATTACAAGAATATCCGCCTTCATTAAAAATGTCTATCCGTTTTCAGAATACTTCATTAATACTGTGACACGTACGAATGTTTGTATATAAAATAACAAAATGAATAATGAATTTAATATAAAAATATAATGACGTATTTTATAGACAGGCCGCTACAACAGTGCCGTAATTATACCAATTATTTCTCGTTGCAGAAAATAACTTCATTAATATTCCTTCTCGGTGTAGTTAAGCGGAAGATTTTAAATCGCTGTATAAATAACGTATTCATGGTGATTTTTTGTCTATGAACACATATTTAACGTTTAACTACAAAAACGTTTCACCTTGTAATCTGTCTCACACGTAATTCTTCTAATTTTGGGCGTAATAGAGATATAAAAATATTTTTTTCTTTCTATTACATTTAAGTTCAACAGAGAGAAAGCCTTGACGTCGATAAAGACAAATACTTTGACACAATTACAGTTTAAAATGTAGAATAATGCTCTCCCACATATAATATTTCGTAATTGCCAAAATTTTTATGATATTTAAATAACAAATAAATTAGCTTTTCGTCATTTATTGTGTATAAAATGTTATGTTTATCTACTGAAAATAGTAAAGTCAAACGATTTATTCAACTGAAAATAATTATGGCAGTGAAAAAAATCTTTTGACCCATTTAAAACGAGTGGCGCCAAAGTAGGTTTAAAGTTTCACACGGATGACTAGAGGAGTCCAGGGTCCAATGCACTGAACAGAGCAGTCGATAGCTACACACGCTGCTCTCAAAGGCCGTCTAGCCACCATTTAAGCCTGTTGACACAAAAAATCAGGTTTTACTCTTGTCCCAGGCGACTTAACACTTAGCCTGTACTATAAAAATTTTACAACTTTATAATAAAGAAATTTGTTTTTTATAATGAAATGTATATTTTAATATGACTTTAGAAATAGTACTTTACTTTAATCATTGTGTACATTATGATGAAGGTAATAAACGTGACGTACTTTTGGAAAAATTATATGTCAGAGACATTATGACACGCGTCAGCGTGTTCAGCCAAATTAAAAATCTGAAAACGCGCAATATGTATTTAACACAAACCATTTCAAGCTAACTTTAAACCCTTCATAACTTTTTTCTTACCTTCACTCTGTCAATTAATCCCACACATGACGATTTGCAGAGGGAACATGGGAACCTTTTTTATAACGCTCTTTAACGTTATGTTCGCGACTTTCCCTCAAATTCGAGGTATTCGACAATAAAATTTTAACAATTTAGGTCAAACGATTATTGATATATTAAATGTAACAATATATATGTTGTAAAAATACAAGGAAAAAATCAGAATCCAAAAAGTGAAACTATAACGACGGACTGATTGCGAGTCAAATATTTATTAATATAATAAATATTAAATATTTAAAAATTAAATGTATTTAGATTTGTTCGCCTTGGCAACAAGGCAAAGCACGACGTTAGACTACGACCGCTCAACAAACAATACCTTAATTTTGGGGTAAGTAAAATAAGTTAAGTATGAAAGTTAGATTCAAGAACGTAGGAATGTAATGAAGTCTATACAGCTCTCCGATTTCTTATGTCCGCGAAGCCGAAAATGACGGTTTACTCAATATTTAACTTGGCTCTCATTCCACATTTATATCTTTGATGTGATCAAAATAACAAAAAAATATCAAAACGTTGATATTTAAATAATTTATTTAAATTAATTTAAACACTGAAATAACTCAATTATAATAACTAATGTGTAATATTATAAGATCAAAGGACATTGGCAAACATTCTAATAACTAAGTATTTCTAATATGTTTGCGCCCTTGCCCGAGTTTCCAGAACATCGGCATCGAATGAACTCGTTATGAACTCATCGACGGCTGAGTGAGTAACTCTTACGGTCCGCCAGCCACTTTCAAACTTTGTCCCCATCGCAGTGAATATATAACACATAAATAAACATATTGAAAATGTTATTTTATTATAAAATTGTACTTTAAATATCTAAAGCTTGTCGTAATATATTTTATTAATTTAAATAGTATGAACATATTACCATTAGCTATCGTTGTAATTGTTTACAGCCAACCATTCCTGATACGTCCCCCTTTTATTTTGGAGGCCCTGAGATTAGGCCTCCAGTAAAGTAAGGAAGATAACGATGTAGTATGGTATAAAAAAAAAGATTACCTTATCCTTAACTATTCAAGGGTACAATATGAAAAGGTTTAATATAAAATAGACACACAATAAAATTTGCGCGCTTTACTTACGGTAGCTGTAATTAACTTTTTTATTTTTTGAAGTCAATATTTAATTAATTACTTTATTTTAGTTTACAGTTGAAAAGTATATCAAAATTAGTTCTCTATATATACCAGAAATAGGCCAATATTTTTTAAAAGAAAAACCAAGAATTTTTTAGCAAAATAGGCTCATTTAACCAAGAAATCTAATAATAGTACCCTACCCCATACAGCTTTTAGTATATTATTACAAAATATATAATTTTCTTACCGATTTACCTCCTTCACAAGAAGAATTTACCAAAATGTCGCAGACAATCATACGCGCCGTTAAATTTGAAGCCGACATTGACTTGTGGAAGCAGGTATTAAATTAATTGCGGAAATTATTCATATTACCTCTCGAATGTAATCTTATTGTATATACATACACGTATATAGTCAATATGCACAAGTTACAAATAACTAAAATAAATATTTAACTTTTAAGAAGTTAGGAATGTAAGCTTGTAAATTCTTATATATTATATTTCAAGCTATTTACTATTCTCATATTATTTATAAAATTCTAAATAACATAAATTCTCAATAAAACAACAATTAAATAAATATTAGATAACTTATAATAGTACGTAAAGTTATTAAATACATTAATAGTGGAAGATGTTATATTATTTACGCTATTCAGCTCCATATTGTCTCCAGCAGTGATAAACATGTTACACCTGCCTACGATAGAGCGAGCATTTTACGAGCTTTAATATTCTACTGCCAGTACTACTTACCTTTAATACTATATAAAAAAATCATGCCGCTACAAAGTTATATAAAAATTCAATATTATTCGTCAATTTAAAATTTATTATTTCTTTCATATATCATTATATAATAATTTCGTCGTCTTTTCACGTATAATTTAATCTAGTATAAGTAATAGGGAGCTGTATGAAATGTGATAATTATTTTGAAGCAACTCTGTAATTTATTCTGACCATATATTTCAATGGTAATGAATAATCGTATGATAGAATGTAAAATCTAAATTTATATGAGATCCGACGAGAAAGACTAATTTAATTATTGTGTTAACTACGCCTTCGGCAAACTTGGTGAGCTTTAGATTTACAAAAATCTGTGAAACATCTTTTAAATAATAAAAGTACTAAATATTTTGAAATAAATTTTAATAACTTACAAGACTTTTTTTGGTAAACTATTAAAATACAAAGGCCTGTCGTGGCACAGCGACACAAAAACTGTCAACGACAGATTGTGGGTTCAATCCCCACTCAAATGAAATATTTAATCTTTCCAAATAATACTCAGCTTCACGTTGTATCCCGTACATGGCAGGGTAGGCAGAGGGAACTTGGAAACCTAGACTCTCCGTTCCACTTTAGTTTCCCACTTTCCGCCGAAATTGAGGCACTGCGTGTTGAGTGGCGGAACTCAACGCCTCGTTTTGCCTTGTACCAGAGCGAAGAAATGAAAACATTAAATATTTAATATTTTCTTTCCACATTAAATATTTAATATTTTCATTTTCGCTCTGGTTACAAGGCAAAGCACGGCTTTGATTTCCGCCATTCAACACGCAATCCCTCGAATTCGGCGGAAAGTAGAGAACGGAAGTGGGAGTGTCTTAACTCTAGGTTCCCAAGTACCCCCTGCCTACCCTGCCGTGTGCAGGATAGGCGTGAAGGTGAATATTAAAATACCTATAATAATAGTTCCAATAATTGTCAATTCTTGTTCAACTACTTTCTCGTGCATAATAAATGCTTTAGCTATAGTCATTTTGACATATCTAACAATAGGGACAATATTAAAATTTCAACCTTACTACATTTTGTACGACATGAACTAGGTATTATGTAAACTGTTTGACAAAAATTTAATGCGTTTATAAACTTTATATGTTTATAGATTCAACACAAAAATACAGCAGGCACATTTGAATATAAAATACCATAAACTCACGTCTGCTTCAATCAATCATGATTACTTAAACGGCTTGGCGCCGTCCCTGTTGAATTAACGAAGTGGAATAGATTTCTGATCCAACGTCAAGTAAATGCATCAATATCTGTTGCTTTATGATAAACCTGTACCTACGTTTAAAATGTAGTAGTAAAGTTTTATAACATCAATCTTTTTATTGCTTAATATAGTTTCTCCTTTCACTTTAATGGTTTTGAGAGTAATCAATCACAGTGTTTAACTCTGGAAGCAAAGTTTATTCTCTCGTGATTCAGTTCCCAGTCGGTGGTGTGAGAAATACTTGCTGGTAAGATGTCATTGAAATCCGCAAATTAATACGAAGTCTCGTAAATTGAGCGGAAAGTGGGGGAATAGAGTGACTGAACGCTACGTTCACTTTGACTAAGGTGCCATATGCGGCATAAAATTGTGTAGCTAAAAATAAATATATAATATAAGATATGCCTCAGCATACAATAAAACAGTATACTAACGGTGCATTTTCAGTTACAATTGTAATTTTGGCCCTCTATACCACGTGTAATTTTGAAAATTAAATATTCCCTTTGAGTTCTCAAATTGTTATCTTTTTCTTACAACACGAATTCTTAAGGAATAAAAAGTAATGAAAAATGTTCTATTGTATTTTAAATACCGATATTCTTTCATTCAAATTATATGTATTTTTCATTTTTGTTTAACGTTTTCTTCGTTAATTTTATACATTTTTTTCTCTACTGATATAATGATAAAAATTGTTACCAGAAGTCTAGAATTAAACATTCTGCGAAGATTAATGTCATTCAAATTCCAAAATAATAAACGTCGTAGATATTTTTCTGTTAAAGACATATTGATTTTATGATTGTTAAGTAAAATTATAATTCTAGGGTGTTTCTGTGCCAAACACCGAAGCTTAGAGCGATACTTATCCCCTAATAATAAGTTAATAAATACATCCCCTAATAATAAGTTGAATTTAATGTTCAAAATCATATGAATATATGCAGCACCGATAAAATTCTAAATTATTTCAACTTAATTTATGCGTAATGAATGTGCATATGAAATCAACATGGAAATCTTGTATATTTTTCCGAATATGATTTTTACATTTTTACTATGTTTAAAGTGTTATTGCACAAAAAAATAAATTTCTAAAATTTGTATCGTATTTACATTTTTGAAAATCCAATTATGAAATACATATATATGTGATACTATAATTTTAAGTATTTTGTAGTAGGATATAATAATGATCAGCGAATTATAAAATAACTTCATTAGGCCTGAATCGAGTGATGCACAACAATATAACATTGCCACTTAATAACAATAGACTGTTATATAATATAACCTTTCAAACTGATGTAAGTAACATCAATTTGAAAGGTTATATAGCAAAGAATATGATAGCTATAAACACCTCAAAGGTCAAAGAAGATAATCATTTTCATGCAATATTAAGGTCTGATACGAAACGATTTAGTGGCACGTATTCCTCGTCTATACGTCAGCGCGATTATCTTGTCAAAATTACTCGAAATAAAGTATACAATTACGGACTATATATAGGAGTCAATGCCTCGATAAATGTTTTTCATAGGTATAAAAAATATAAAAAAGTGTTTTTAATGTGGTTGTTGCAAACAATGTATAGAGAAAAAAAAACAAAAATATTTAATAATTTATTCACAGAATTTTGCAAATAATATAAAATGATTATTATTAATATTATATAAGAGGATGACGGTCGTTCCAACGGACGGTCCAACCCTGCATCCATAAAATGAAAAAAATATATTAATGAATTGTAATTGTAACTTGTTATTAACTGCAAAGTAATTAATTTCGTTGTTAAGTGTGAAATATGTTACACATTTATTTGTATTTAGTAAAAAAAAAAATTATTTTAAGCCATATTTTTAGCCCTTTAAAATGAATAGGCAGAGAAAACCCAATGCTCTACTTCCCACTTTCCGCCTAATTTTGTTTTTTTTATGGACAAGACACGGCAAACGAGCGTACGGGTCACCTGATAGTAAGTGATCCAGACTAGAGGATTTACACTCCTGTAGCTTGCCGGTCTGTAAGGTGGATAGGCACCGGGACCCGGCATTACCTAATGCGAAACGCAGTGTCCGAAGCCACTACTTAACGCCGGTTTTAAATGCCGGAGGTGGTAATAATCCGGTCGAGTCTACCCATGCGTGTTGCCATTGCTGACAACGTGACTCTCCCATACGTACTTTAGTCGCCTCTTACGACACCAGTACCAGGGTGATCCTATTCTAAGCCGGAATCACACGGCTTGTGTTATTGGACGAGGAGTAGTGGAACGTCACGCTCATACCAGAACGAAGAAATGGATACAATATTATTATTGAATGAAAAACTGATATATTTGTAAGAAATATTATCTTTTCTATATACACGTAAGATATTAGATTAATAGAAGTTGTAAGTAATAACTGAAAACTTATATTTAGCTAATAATGTTGATTAACTATACTGTAGTCTAATGTGGATGTAGCAATCTCCGAAGTCTGTTTTGCCAGCGTTTTCTCTGGGTCTCACTGCACTGACGAATTTCTTCCGGTTCATCAGGAAATTCAGTGGGAAAGTGTATACTATAAAAAATACAATAAAATCTTATTTTATATGCACATTAAGAATATATAACATATTTATTATTCTTATGCAACATATATTATACGCAAAAAGAAATGTATTATGGGTAAAATGGAATTTGCAAAATAATGAATTGTTCCATCTTTCACTAGTGTTTCATATTTCTGAACACAAACAATTTAACAATAGGTTTTAATACGTACATGCGAGACTCCTTGCGTGGCAGCACTATATTCGAGTATAATTTCTGGGGCACGAGCTGGCTTTTTCTCATTGAGCTACTTGTACTACTTTTGGAACCGTAGCTCTGTGAAGACCTTTAAAAGTGAAAATTAAAAAAGAGTTTGTTTTTTACTATATAAGCACAATTTAAACAATATGTATAATATTTTATATGAAAACAGTTTTAAAAGTTAGAAAAGATTACCTGTCGTGGCGCAGCGGCACAAGAGTGTGACTGTAACCAACTGGTTCTGGGTTCGATCCCCAGTCGAGGAAATGAAATATTCATTTTTTTCAATTTAATATTTAATATTACATTTCTTCGCTCTGGTAATAAGGTAAAGCGCGGCGTTGAGTTCCGCCACTCAACACGCAATGCCTCAAATTCGGCGGAAAGTGGGGAAAGGAAGTGGAACGGAGTGTCTTAACATTAGGTTTCCGGGTTCCCTTTGCCTACCCCGCCTCGTGCGGGATACAGCGTGAAGCTAAAAAAAAAAGATTATCTATATGTCTATCTTAATTAGGTACTTAGTACGTTACAAAATATAACAATAAAAGCTAGGTTATCTTATTTAATAAATGGGCAAATGCAAGGCGAACTCATCAACCGAAGATTCCGTAATAATTTGAGTATCAATTAACTTTATAATAAACATAAATGTAGTATAATTATATATTTTCAACAGTTTTGTATCTATAATGTAAATATAAAATTTTCTTTTTTTTTCGTTTGTTTGATTTGTAAGTTCTCACTTGGTGCCTAATTCAATAACTAAATATTCTTCGTGGTCCTTCTTCACTAAAAATACATAAATATAAATTTCATAGACATTGCATCAGAAACGATGTATAGCACAGCTTGACGTGATCTGAGATAAACGAAAGAAAACGGTCTTAACAGACGGATAGACGGGCAACAAAGTGTTATACATAATATAAGGGATCCCTCTTGTGCCTTTTGAAGTACAGAACACTGAAAAATAAGTAAGTAGAAAATATTGAGGTAAGCCATGTAAACCAATATATATATATATATATATATATATATATATATATATATATATATATATATATATATATATATATATATATATATATATATAAATATATATATATATATATATATATATATATATATATATATATATATATGTATATATATATATATATATATATATATATATATATATATATATATATATATATAAAGAAAGATGACACATCTTTTTATTTAGATACTTGCATAGAAGCTTTTGATTTTCCTTCGCCAGCGGTCGGCAATGGTCGTAACATTGTATCAAACTTTGATCGTGGCATACCAATTATTCCCAGAATTATTCCTAATTCCGATAATTTTTCTTCCGGGCCAGCTACTGCGTGCATCATATACAGAAGTCTTGGTGTTGGCCTAGGTAAAAGTAGAATATTTAATTATTATTATTTTTTTACTTCACTCTGTCTTCCGCTCGTGGGTAGACAGAGGTCGGCACGAGTAAAAGTCGACACTACAATCTTACAGTACCCTGCGCCACGGTACGCCAAGTTAATATAATATTGACAAATATAAATATACAAACTTAAATAATCGTTGTCTCTCACTGTCGGTTGTTTGTTGTATTCTGAAATCAACTTGGACGATTGGAGGTAGTGTTATTATATTTTTTGTTTAATTAAGAGGAACATTTTAGTACTGAAATCCCCAACTAACCTTAAATCTCTCTTATTGTACGTAAAATAATTAACGGGTTGATCTAAAAGTAAGTTTTTTTTTCATCTTTGCGTTAGCTTTATGTTAAATGACAAACAACAATTAAATATACTCAAGGAGGATGCTGAGTAACTTATTTAATTGATATTAACAATGTTGTAAACATATTTTAAAGACAAATAGCTAGTCCACTATAATATAGACCAATAAAATCTAAAATCTGTTTTATATTATATTTCCTTTATAGGACATTTGCTTACTGAGAACATTTTAGGACTCCTAGGCCCATTAAGCGGTAATCTATTTCTCTATGGCAAAACACTTCATTCATAAGAGGGGAGCGTGAGTTGAGTTTTTTTGTCCCGTCTAACACAAGACCCCAACAATACTGCACGTTCTTCTTTTGCCATTTTTTCAATATATCCAGTGTGTAAGTTATGTTCTACTGCGTTAAATATATCAGACTTGAATACTCGATTGACTTCAAGCTCTAGATAGAATAGCAAACACAATTAAGAACAAACAGTAATACGTACGTCATAGGCACGCAGCGTGCTAATTTAAGTAAATATGCTTATTTTAGCGCGCTCTGCTAAACTCCAATTAAAACGAATTTAATATTTATAACATCAAATTTGGTAAACGTTATATATAAGTACACACACACACACACACAATGTACCTATCTCGCAAATATTGTACCTATCTGATTAAAAGATTTTCTCCCAAGAGCGAGCCATACTATCTGGACACATACTCGCAATAAAGTTTCAAAAAGCCGAGCATCTTTATCAGATAATGATCTACGTTTTTTCTGTGGTCCCATATGATGGAATTTTTTTGTATCGTTGCCACCTATTTAAAAATAATATCAGTTAAAACTTTAAGTACAATTCGTATTATACACAAAAAAAATACTCATTAAGTCAGACCAATCAGCATTGTACTGTACTCTTTAGCTACCAAAAGTCTGAGATCCGATAGGTTGTTCCGAAATTCGCTTTCGACTATTTCACACTGTGGTGTTCTTACTTTGGTTTCCAACTCAATAATACGATTTGCCATTTCGTCAGTTATCTGCAAAGAAAAACAATATTATCTATACATTTATTTATGAACACTATCCGTATGTACACTTGCATATGTACGTATGGTATACTAGGAACGATATCTATGCGAATATTCTAGAATATATTATCGACGTCACCGTAGCGTGATGATACGTCAATGCCTTCTCCAATTGGAGTAATGATTATATTACCATGTATTTCTTCGCCTGTCTTTGTGACCAAATTTTGCAACGCTATTTTGATCCTCTTGTTCTATTTCGATTGGCTTGAAACACACACACACGTATACAATGTGTTAAGTACATTGACAATGTATTATTTCTATAACAACAACCAGAATTTTAATGATAAGAAGATATTTTTAATCAGCTCCTTCTCATAAGCCGAATATGAAATTGGACAAAAAGTGGAGTAGGAGTCAGTGAATATAAAATAATATTAATAGGCCTCAATAATCTTTACCTGTAAATAATACTGACAGCAGAGTACAAGTGCTCTAATAAATCTCTCCATAGTTGGGAGGTGTAACATATTTATTAACATAGGACTTAAAATATTAATTGGTGCTGTGTATATTGCTATATCTTTAACATCCTGAAAATTATAAATAAATTTTATCACTATGCGTGCCTCCAATCGTGTAATTTGTTTAATGTTGTAGTTTAATTCCCAATACCTTAATGAATCTTCTCTAGTAATGTGAATTAACAAAAGAAAGACTATTAAATGGAATCGGGGTCCAAGACGTCTATGGAATATGCATATATTATATATATATATATATATATATATATATATATATATATATATATATATATATATATATTATATATATATATATATATATATATATATATATATATATATATATATATATATATATATATATATATATATATATATATATATATATATATATAATAAATTTTTATTCGTACATCAGAATGCACAAAGTTTAATTTTTTTTTATATATATTTTCTTTATACATGTACTAGAAACAAAAATGCTACAGACCTGTGTAGTGATAATATCTGCTTGACCCGGCTTCAGTTTTCTCTGATAGCGTCTTCTAAAACGTATCTTAGACAAAATAGTGATTATAAAGATATGTTGTTGATTTTTTTAAAGATTTATAAATATATTTAGCATGACAAATGAAATGACAAAAAAAAATGTACGATACATCATTTTGAGGAAAATGCTACTGTCCTTTAAAATACGCCCTTACAGTACACCGCACCTGATTATGAAGTTGGAAAAGGAGGTGAGTCATTTACAAATAGTGTAATTGTATTGCTTCGAGTGATGCCAGAAAATAATTCTTTTGTTATTGATTATTCGAGGTTTTTGAGTTTTATATGCACCGCTTAAAGATCGAGATTTTATCACAAAGATAATGGGTACAGACGCCATAGCAACAAAAGACGAAACTGAATATAACTCTTGTTTTCTTAACAAACCCGTCCATAGTGCCTAAATAATTAAGTGTATCTTCATTACTACACAGTAACCAACGCAAAAGAAAATTTATTTATTAAAAAAAAATAATCAATTAATAATCAATTATTACTTGTTCAATTAAGTCGACATCATCACGGAATTCAATGGTTCCTGTAGGCGCTTTGATTGCTATTTGGATAGTCTCTACAGGTTTTGGAGGCAGGTCACTAAAAACGAAAACAACATTTATTTTCTGTATCTACTTGTTATTTTAACATATTTACTATAAAATTTGTCTTGACATGACATATATGGTTTAAATTTTTTAATCTTTTAAAAGATTTAAATGGCTCTGTTTCGAACTTTAAGAATTTGCCCAATTTTGCTCAACATTTATATATATACATCTATATATACACCTATATAAACATATGAAGATACATTTTTCATTGTAGGTCAACGGTCAACTTAAAAAAAATGTCAAACAATTATACGGGCCTATTCAATTTGTTTGAAATAAATTACAATCATAAATTTGTAATAGCGTTTGTTTATAATAAAAATATAAATTTTCATATTTATGCGGTTTTTAAACAGTTATTCCACACTAAGGAAATAAAAACTAATTCAGATACTGCAAATTCTCAGCTTTCGTATAAGTTTCATATACAATACAGCAGAAATGATCCATTAATGTACTTCCTTATATTTTTAGTATAATATAATTGGCACAAAGCAAACACAGCTCAACACGCAATGATTGCACCGTGAATCAAAATAGGCTATAAAATATTCATTCAAAGAAAATTCGTTACCTGACATATACTAATCCTTCTACGGTGTCATCCCAAGCCCAATGGCCACCTTCATACAAGCCCCCAAATCCACATTCCTCCTCATCATCAGCCATATTCAATTGTTATATTATGTAATAAGAAGTAGATACTATATTTATTAAAAGTAAAACGAAAATATTCAATAAATTGATAAATAAATTCTAGGGGCGTTTATAAATGTGTCATTGATGACATTATAAATATCGTTAGTGTCGTTAAAAATGTCACCTCATTAGATTAGATCTTATTTTGTAATATTTTTTAGTGGGAAACTGTTGCAGTAGTTCACCTGCCGGTGCCATAATAGGATTATTTTTCTAGTAATTTTCAATTTATTAACAGACAGTTTGCTTCATCAATTTGTATTTGAAAAAAACTTTCACGTTTGTTTCGATGCTCGGTTTGATTGAAGCGCCACGCTGTATTTCGCACATAGAAGTGTGACTAGCCATTTAAGACATTGCGTGTCGGAATTCAACGTCGTACATTGCCTGAGAAAAGAATAAAAATATCAAATATTTTAATTCCTTAAGTGAAAACCGAACCCACATCCTGTTGCGCTTACAGTTGTACGCTTGTACTTCTGCACCATGAAAAACCTCAAATTATCAGGTGTGAATTATACTTAATTATTTATTATACATTAATATTTAAAACTTTATTTTATCAAATTAAAAACTATATTTATAAATATGCGATATAAGAAAATAAGATAACCATAAACGTGTTACGGTAGAACATTACATATATTATAATATTTCTTTTATGTTATGTATGTTTTATTTCTTTTGTAGACAAACACATTGTTTTACATTGGACAATCAAAAATACGTTTTGAGACGCACTGATACTATTAACAAATAAAACTGATAAAAGACTAACTAAACTTAAACTATTAAACCGATGTTCTATTTTCTCTAAAGTACTATAATTTAATTCATAGACGACTATAAGTTGTGAATTGAAATTTTTATCGAGCATTTGTAAGTTTGAGAGAATTTATGATGTCACCAGTAAGTTGCTCTCCGCTGAATATAAAGTTATGCTAATGCAACTACATTGAACTTTAAACCTAAAACTTATAAAATATTTCAAGTTATTATCTAGTAACTGTCGCCCTCAACTCTGTCTACGTGATCATTATAAGAAATATATTCCTTGCATTTACTTATATATATAAAATTAAGTAGTAACTAAATCGCCTGTCGTTGGATGAGAGAGGTTCTTACAGGCATTCAAATTTTCTCAGACGAAAATTTAATTAATTCAACCTTCTATGCCCGAGAGGTTCATTCAAGCATATTATATTAAAGGATAACATTGAAAAGGGACAGGTGTGTCAGGTGCTAATTCATTGAATTCGAGAGCACAGGCGATTGCACATAAGGCTACGATGCGGAGCTTTGATCGTGTGCGCTCTGCCATATGATCATAGGCTTCCACGTAGCGATGCGTTATACAGATATTATATGTTTAGATAAAGGTTACTACAAATGTCAATATAAATATATACAATTATTATATTTTTTTCTGCAACATTGTATAACTCGGAGAATTAAAGTTATTAATTTAACAAGCTCAAGCACTCTCCATTTTACTCTAATCGTTTAGGCTACTTGCAATTTTGGTATAGAGAACGGAATATGTATACTACGTTCACCTCACTTACGTTCATCTATGCGTATACATCCAAAACAAACAAGCAATTACCGACCATACAACGTTTGTTTCATCACGCAGTTAATAAAATGCTGAATCACGAAACTGAATGAGCAACTCTTTCCACTCCGTTTCACTTTTATTTTCAAACTTCCACATCGTTGAATCAAGCGATTGAACCTATTACGTATAATTTTTTTACACATACATCGAATTGATGTAATAATACTAACATGTATGTTTATACTGTTGAAGCTTTATTATTTATAAATACTGATAAGGAAATAAATAAATAAGAAAATATATTTTTTTGTTAATGTAATAATAAATCTGTACAGAATCATAATAAGTTTCTATCTATATTATTGACATTTTTTCCTATTTAACTAAAAATAAAAAATAAAAAAATGTTTGTAATACAAAACAATAATTTCTTTCGTGAAATTAGAAATGAATATTTCAAGGTGTATACGAACGAATCACCTCCATCTACCAGCAGACAGCACCAACCGTGGATGGTCTTTATGCTTCAATGAATATTCATATCATGATCGACGTTCGCGTCTCATAATTCACTGTAAACACGTGTACGTGTCCTTTCAAGCTTGTTTCGTATTACATCAATATTTAGAAATTACATAATAATGCTTGTATCTACTAACGACAGCTTTCAGGCCAGCTATTTCAAATGTATATAATTACTAATATCTAAATATAAGTAGCAATAAGTATATTTTTATTATTATTGTTCATTTATGTGAAAGTGGCTACACATTTATTTATTTTCTTACTTTTAGATTTTTTTATAATTCTCTATTAATGTAGTATATTTTATTTATTTTTACGCAGCTACACTCTGTATCCGGCCCCATAGCAGGGTAGGCAGAGGGAACTTGAGAGCCTAATGTTAGGACGCTCCGTTCCACTTCCATTCCCCACTTTCCGCTGAATTAGAGGCAATGTGTGTTGAGCAGCGGAACTCAACGCCGCATTTTCCCTTGTAACCAGAACGAAGAAATGAAAACATTAAATATTTAATTTGAAAACATTAAATATTTCATTTATTCGAATGGAGATTAAACCCACAATCTGTCGTTTACAGTCACACACTTTTACCGCTACAGGCCGATATGATTATTTAATTTAAATAACTCTAATATGCTTATCAATTATATGTTTATTTAATTTAAATAACTCTAATATGCTTATCAATAAATATTTTGTGGACTCTATAAATCTAAATTAAATTGAAATTTTTGAAAAAAATACGATGTTAAAGGTATTTTTTATATCAATACATTGTTAAGTACTAGCAATGTAGAGGTCCATTTTGGAGGTGTGTGCATAGGTAGGAAATGTAATACTAAACTATACATATTTACGTTATCTATACTTATAATAAAACTGTGACTGATCACTGTCTTTAAATGGAAAATTTATTTAAAAAATCTTATAGTGGACGTTTATTATTTTAATGAGGCCCATAATTGTGATTTTTAAAATGCTCGTCTGTGCCTTTGTACGCGCTTATCTCAGAAACGGCTTAGCAGATATAATTCCAATTTTCACTATTATGTTTCAGCAACCTACCTTCATCATTTAGTGAAAAAAATTAAAGATTTTTTTTATAAATTTCAATATCTTAAAAGTGATAATATTATTAGAACACATCAATAATTGAGATTTGTTAGAATATATACTCAGTTATCACGAAATTTTAAGAGCTTAAAATTTTGTTCTTTTTTTTTATTTTATGGAAAAGACGGCAAACGAGTGTACAGGTCACCTGATGGTAAGTGATCATCGTCGCCCATGGCCCCGTGTAACTCCAAAGAAACTACAGGAGCGTCGCCGCGTCTTTAAGGTGGATGGGCACCGGGGCACGGAATTACCCAATACGAAACGCAGTGGCCAAAGCCACTACTTAACGCCGGTTTTAAATGGCGGGGGTGGTAATAATCCGATTGAGTCTTACTATGGGGATTGTAAGACTCTTAAGATATTGGGGATAAAAACGACCTGCATGAATATTTCAATTAAAATATTTAATGTTTTCATTTCTTCGCTCTGGTACAAGGCGAAACGCGGCATTGCGTGTTAAGTTCCGCCACTTAACACGCAATTCCTCAAATTCGGCGGTAAGTGGGCAACGGAAGTGGAACGGAGTGTCTTAACACTAGGTTCCCAAGTTCCCTCTGCTTACCCTACCATGTGCGGGATACAGTGTGAAGCTGAGTAGAGAGAGTATTAATAATACATAATTTTCTAAGAAAATACCTTTTAGACACAATAAAACAAAATAAAAACAAAATGGATGACTTATTTTGTCCTACCCGTGTTCTAAATTTCAGAAATTGTCTTGGTATATAGCTGTAATACAAACATGAATATTGTAAATGACTTCTACTTATCATGACACACTTACCTTGTCTCTTTAACAAAATCAAAAAACTTTAGGCTACAATTACGTACATTCGCGAACCAAGTGCCGAAGCAAAACTAATCGAATCTCGTCAAATGGTAGCTATCTGCGTGAATGTGTGTGCTGTCAGCACACACATTCACGTATTTTTTAGATATATCGGTATAGACGTACGAATATATATAACGGGTATGCAATTTTAGACAGGCCTATTTTTTATATTGTAATATCTTCTAAGATATCTTTTTTATATGCCGTAAAACCAATTTGAATCAATAAAAAAGGTACCTACAAAATATCTTACTCATTCAATTGGTTAAGGGATAAATCTGTGTTGCTTTAAATGGTTTCTGGAATAACTCTTTCTATTTTATAATATAAAATTCGAAGAGAAACTTTGATCTAATTAAATAAGTATAAGATATTTAAAATTTATATCATAAGTGGTAAGTGTGGGTTGACCTTAGGATCACTCCACGGTCCTCACACGGACTTTAGTTAGGACTTTTAAAGTTAAACCTTGTTGTCATACATGTTTAACCAGCGTTCGCACAGAAGTTTTCGTCGGTTTATTTCAATATTTTTTTTATTTATTTTCCCCACTCCGATAGGTCTGGTATGATATTTTTATGTTAAATAACCTTCGTTGATAAATGGGCTATCCAATTGAAAAGTATTTCTTCAAATCAAACCAGTAGTTCCCGAGGTGTGCATTCAATGAATCAAACAAACAGTATATTCATTAGCTTCATAAAATTATTATACATTTTCGAAAACTTTCTGTAACATTTTATGTGTTTTACTTCAATCGATGTGTAAATAAAAACTGTATAAATATCAATGTAAAAAATGCTGTTTGACAAAATTGCGTAAAATCTACTGACTACTGATTGACTGAAACTTAAGTTTAGTGAAGTGAATTTATAGATATTGATTTTAAAATGATAATGAAGAGATATTAGAACATAAAAATAATTAAAATAAAAATTATAAAAAAGTAATTATGTAGTCCGGCACGGCCGTCGTTGTGTATATGGGTGAAGCCGCGGACGGATCGCTCGTATCATATTTAATTACGTATAAGTACATAATAAGTACATAGTAAATTATTATATATATATCTTGGGAATTATTACAGCAATGTATAATCTTTACGCCACCTTTAAGTGTAAAAATACTTTTTTTATTTTTTATTTTGTTTCTTTAGTGCTTTTTTTATTATCACTAAAACAGCCACTTGTAAAATTTATTCTTTACGCACTATGATTTAAAATTTTGGTAAACTCATTTGTCTGTAGAACAATAGTTAAAATTACAACAGTATTCTATATATGTATGTACATGTAGCATTTCGTTTTAAGGTGGGATTAAAAAAAACGATGATATTATTTTCTTTAATGTATTTCGATATCTTAGTAATAAATTATATAAGCAATAAAATAACACATTTCCCATTCCTATTTACAATACTTTCTTTTCATACTTTGCTGATCTGTTTCTAGTTAAAGTCGGTACACTACTTAAGTTAAAAGTAAGAAAATAATAATACAAGCACAACCAAAAATAACAAACCCCTAAAGCACAATATACAGATGTAATCATGAGAGGTAGAAAAGGCAAAATCTTATCTAACCCTATCAAGGAATGTATAACATTTTCATACAAACAAAGAACGATTAAACCATACAAATATAACGACTGAAACCCTCTCAGTCTAGGCAAACGCATAAATCGACGCCTTTTACTTAATTTAGGCTTATTAGCTTCGTATACAGGTGGTATAAAACAGAACGCAATAGCTATGTGCGTTAGAAATATAAATAATTTTATAGATAATAAGCTCTTGGGGAAAATTAGTGGAAACAAAGAGTAATGGCCGACAGTTGTTAGATATAAAAACAATTTCGCATCGACGTCCCCAAGAACCGAGAGGAAACTGAAACAGAAAATATCCATTTTGTTATTGTTATTATTTTATGTAGTTAAATTCTGAAACCATATTATTTATAGTATTACATATAAAAAAAAAGGTTTTTTTGTATTATTTTTTTGTCTTAACTCTGTATCCCGTACACGGCAAGAGGCAACTTGGGAAGCTATTGTTAAAACACTCTGTTACCACTTTTTCCCTAAGGCGAAGCATAGTGGCGTATTGAGTGGCGGGACACAACTCCGCGTGTTACATATTGAGTAGCGGAACACAACGCCGCGTTTTACCTTGTTACCAGATCGAGATAATGAAAATATTAAATACATATTTTATTTCCTCAAGAAAAGTAAGCTAAAAGTAAAATTAATAGCACAAACAATTTATTTACTAGCTTATATATAAACACAATGAAATTCTTACCTAAGTGGAATTAAAATCATTAGGATAGCCTTTTCATGGACATGCCATCCAAACATAAATGCGCATGTTGCACATAAAGTTAAACACCTGCAATATTATTTATAAAGCAAATTAGATAAGTATTACTCAGCTTCACGCTGTATCCCACACATGGCAGGACAGGCAGAGGGAACTTGGGCACCAAGTGTTAAGGCACTCCGTTACGTTACCTCACTTTGCGCCGAAATTGAGGCTTTGCGTGTTGCATTGCGGAACACAACGCCACACGTTTCCTTTTTACCAGAGCGAAGAAATGAAAATATTAAATATTTTAAATATCCTCGAGTGGCGATCAAACCCACGAGACCGTAGCATTTGGCGCTCCGTTCTCTCTACCTACTCCGCTAGGGATATAGCGTGAAGATATAGCGTAAGTAAGTAAGTAAGTAAGTAAGTAAGCAAGCAAAACATTATTAAATAAAAGTTTAATAAATATTTCAATAGTAGTGCAACGTTAAGGTGTCCGATTGTCAACGCTAAGGTTGTGGGTTCGAATTTCCATGCGGGGAAATAAATTACTTTCATATCCCTTTGGAAATGAATTACGTTCATTTTCCAATGGGTGATGTCAAAACAGAGGTATGCGTTTTGCTTTCGTAATACGAAACGCATAACTCTTTATTGACATCACCCACTTTACTTATATTTTTTTATTCCATTTTTTATTTCAAGCTGTATCCCACGCATGTCAGAGAGTGGGCAGAGGGAACTTGGGAACCTAGTGTTAAGACACTTCGTCCCACTTCCGTTCCCCATTTTCCGCCTGATTTTAGGGCATTGTGTGTCGAGTGGCGGAACTCGACGCTTAATAATCTACACATATAATAAAATATATATATGCACATGGAAAATATAAGAGGAGATTTATTGTTGGTGGCATTAAACATTCAAAAAAATGATTTGTAAAATTTTTGTGTATGTCAGTTTATCTGCTTGTCTGTGCATTTACCAATTTAAATGCTTAATATTATATTTGCTTTATTCAAAACAGTTCATAAATAAAGAAGTCATATCAACATGTATAATAGTATTTCGTTTGACAAAATAATTGTGTCATTTTATAATAATAGTTTAGTTTTCATTGTACGGACATTGTTTTTAAAATACGAAGTAATTATGTTAATAAACAAATGACCATGTTAATTAAATCCTTATATTGATCCATAGTTGCCATATAAATAATAATTTCCACACCCAAAGTTTGTCTGTCTTTCTAAATGCTGACTAACGAAAAGACCTCTTTTCTATTACTTCCTTTATTTAAATAGTGAATAATAAAGTGTAAATAAATAATCTGCTTTAATAATGCATACCTGACAAAACTCAAGCCTCTGTATTGTCTATCGGCACAAAGGTGCCATAGTTTAACTAGCGCAGGGACCATAGACAATGCTGTTAAAAAAAAAGTTACAGTTGGTGTTATAGAGGGCAATATTGCATGATTATATTCTTGGACCAAACCCCCCGTCATAGATGCTTCATTTTTTGTAACACTTATTATGTGGAATTTAACACCTAAAATGAAAGTCACATAAATAATATAAAAAATATATGTTATATAATTAAGGATTAAGGACAAAATTACTTACACAGGTGCTGCAAAATTTTATCAACAAAATTGTATATAGCCCAAAAATTAGGCGCCCAATATGCGTGACATAGCCCTCTCTTAAATGGGAAAAGCCGTGATAGCACCTACAAACCATCTTAGAATAAAGAACTTGAAAAGTAACACATGTCATTAAATATATTCTTATTTAATAATAAAATTAAGCATTTATTTCTTTTTATTTCATTTGGTTCTTTTTATTTTAGCTTTACGCTGTATCGGAATGATGTAGACTTGTTGTGGCGCAGCGGCAAAAGCGTGACTGTAAACCTGACAGATTGTAAGTTCGATGGCCACTCGAGGAAATAATATATTTCATATTTTTAAATTAAATGTATGATGTTTTCTTTTCTTCGCTCTGGTAATAAGGCGAAGCGCGGCGTTGAGTCCCGCCAATCAACACGCAAAGCCTCAAATTTGGCAGAAAGCAGGGAACGGAACAGTGTCTGAACATTAGTTTCCCAAGTTCCCTGTACCTACGCCATGTGATAAAATTAAAAAATTACTCATTTCCCCAAATTCTAATTAAACACGACTGCGCTCGGACGCCCTCAAAAAACTAATTTCTACAAACAAAAATAGTCACTTATACAAATCTAAGGTTAGCAAAAGCATAGTTGTATCAGGTGTACAAGAGGCGGCGTATAACGCGACGGTTGTGAAGTTGAAGCCCACTAGAGAGAATAAAATAATTAATAATTTTACTTCCTCGTCGTGACATCGTGGCAAAACACAAACAATATCCCAAAAATTCGGCAGCAATTGGGAACTGATAATCTTAATGGAGAACAGTGTGTAGGAGATAGCTCTAGGTTCCCAGGTTTCTTCTGCCTACCTTACTATGTGCGGAATACAGATAAAAAAATGCATTGCATCCACAATACTATTTAAATATTCTATTCTATCTAGTATTCTTTTTGACAATTTATTAATAAGAAATATATATAACCTGTGGTAAATGATCCATAAAGGGTCCGAAAGAGACGAGAAATACACCTGTTACTGTTAATGCTAGTTTAATTAGATTCGTAATTGAAAAAGAATACCATGGTGTATGGACCCCATCATTAGATGATACTGTAAAGCAGTATGCTCTGAACAAATACACAACATATACAGGTGCTATATACAGAAATATATGTTTAAAGTTTAACAACACCGCAAACCAAAATGCTGCCAAAACAAAATTACTCTGAAACAAAAAAATATATATATAAACAAATATGTTATGTTATCTATATAAAGGTAAATGAAAAATAGTAACAGAATATGCTACTATTACTATTTACTTGTTTTTTACTTATTTTGATACTGCATCATCATAATAGACACTTTGCATAATCTTTGACAGTTTTTCCAGTTTGCACTTATCTATGCATAAATTCAGATATACTAAAATTGATAGAAATTTTCTCTCTTGACATATATTTTTATTATATTGCAGTTTTTAATAACAAATAAAAACCACAAACGACTGCCTTAACGCATAGAAATGTCCTAATAGGAAGAGTGTCTTTATAAGAGGTTCCCGTGTTCCCTCTTACCCTATGATGTACAGGACACCACATAAAGAAAAAGTCACTAAATATTAAAATTAAAATTCACATACAAGGTCTAGTGTCCAATAGTAAGTTTTGGGGGAGTTATATTTAAGAGGAATAACTAAGTTTTAAATATTTTAATGTCTCTGACAAAACATTAAGTTCATTTTTGATCTCTATAAGCAAACAAAACCGGTGATATGTGAAAATAGTGTAGGTTAAGCCATATATCTATGCAAATAAAGTTAAAACAACATTTTAATTTGTGGACAATAATTATTAAATACTTTTTATTTCAAGAATTACTTACTAGTATCATATTTGATATAGACAGCAATAAGATTCCAAACAAAAAACCATTATACTGAAAATGTATGTGATCTATCATTAATAATCCAGGATTAGAAACAAGTAGTATGTATACTAAAAGATTTCCAACAGCTATTAGATTTGCACATCTGTAATTTAAAAAGAATATTGATCTACAACTTTTCTAAGAATAATAATATTAATATAAAATAAACTATGCAAAATATTAAAAATCTGATATTTTTGTATCCATCTGCCTTTATCATACATGCATTAAGGAGTTGAACAAAATTAGATAAAACATAGGAACAGAAAAAAAAATTACATATTATTAAATATTTTATACAATCATTTCTTCACTCAGGTAACAAGAAAATGTGGTGTTGAGTGGCAGAACTCAAAGTCCCCAATTATTTAATGAATATCCCAAGTTACCTCTGTATACCCTACCTTATACAAGATAAATGTAAAGCTACAAAAAAAATGTTAACATACAAACCTATTTGCTGCATAAATATACAAAAAATCTAGAAAGATGACTGATAATCTTTGAAATAGAACAGTCATATCAGAATCATAATTTAAGTTTTCTAATTGCACAATCTCTGGATCAAAAACCCTTGCTACATAAGAAAGGCCATATTCCAGCCACGCAAAAAATGGAGGATAATCTAATGTCCACTCAGAAGTTGTATCATAATACCATTTATCTATTGTAAGATTGTGTGTTACAGCAAGCCAATTTCTATGAACTTCAAAGTCTGTAGAACGGCTGAAATAAAGAAAGTTTCTTAGTTAGAGCTTTATAAATATATTTTCCAATTACACATGAAAAAGTTTTCTTATTATATTATATTTATTGTACATTAACTTAAAAAAGATTTAATTAATTAAATAAGTTTTTACTTACTAGAGAGGCATAAAGAAGAATTTTGCAGCGGTCATTATTACTGCTATTTCAAATCTCATTTTTATGAATGTTTTTCTTCTTTTATTAGAATTAAAGTGTATAAATCAAATACATGAAATTTATGTAAAGAAAACCTGCTGCAAGTTGATATTTTTATATTTTTTTATATTGGTTATATTAATTTCACATGACACTTATGATAAAGTATAAATTACACCTGTTTTTTACACTTATTGACTTAATTTAACCTCGACTAGCCAAAAACATTTTACTCTTTAGAGCTTCATCCATGATCCAGGCTCTGAATGTCAACAAGTCCGGTGCCCGGCCCAGAGTCCCGGCAGTACTTGTTGTCACTTGTCAAGTACTTGTCAAGTTCAAGGAATAGAACATTTACTAACGAATATTATTATAGGACATTGTGAAACACGCTTGTGAAGCACTTTTGAACTTCCACAAACAACAACATGTAAGACCGCTACTTAAAAAATTTAGAGTGAAAGTAAAAAATATATGCTTTACCCAACAGCATATTATTCAATTCAAGAATATTATCATGATAAGAATGCGTGGGATTAAATGCTGTTGGTACGCATTCAGGAAGCTAACTATATTATATATCTACTGTTATTGATATTTTGAAAAGAGCAACTGTTAAGTTTCTTGCCGGTTCATCTCAGCAAAACTGCCTTCCGAGTAGTTCCGAGCCGGTGGTAGCTTCCTGTAGGACTGACACTACAGACCTTTCTATGTAACTTGACGATTCAATTTTGATTTTAAGTCTCTTTATAAAGACTCGAGGTAAGGTATAAACCTATAATTGGGTTATCATTAGCTATAAATTTGTATAGTTTAGTTTCTATTCACCCCGTGTTTCCTGTTGTGGAACCAGATAAATGGGACTTGAAACACTACAAAAGTAGATCTGAATGGAACTATTAAGCATCCGATTCACTCGTCTAAAATAATGTAAAATAAGTTTGTTATCTGAGTATTTGGCGCTTCCCGCTAGAGATACAGCGTGAAACTAAACAATACACTTTTTTGACATATGAGCTTGACATGATGACAGTCAAATAAAATGATCTATTTCGAATACAACCTTTACCCACAATTATGAGTTTTGTTTTCGGAAAGTAGACGGAATTATAAATCATCTAAAGGAATTATAATAAAAAAAAATAAGCAGATTTGTTATTAAAACTATCAACTAATCTGATATACCTATTTGATTACCAAATATCTATTGTAGTACAATGCCAGAAAGCCTGTAAAAATGGCTATTTTACACCGAGCTTTATTTACTTGGTTTATTCTCCTAGTGTTTTTAATACTTTTATGTTTAAGACTAGAATCAAGAACCCATTGGAATTGGTTTATAGTATTTATTCCTTTATGGGTTTATGACACCATATTGTTAGTATATGTTGTTTTTCATATGATATCTCATTGTCGTAATGGAATTGAAAGATTTAGAAGTTCAATAAACAAAAATGTTTGGTATATAGCAGCCATTGGGTTAAAAATGGCAGCCCAAATTATTATATGTATCAAGCTAGAATACACAAAAAAGAATTTGCCCATATATGTAGTGATGACTCCAATATGGATGCTACTACCAGTTCTTTGCGTTGAAGTATTTATGCATCTGATTAGAGTTTCGACCAGAAGTAGTAGATACTAATAAACTATATTAATTTATAATTATGTATATCCAATGTCAAATAATAATGTGGGCAAATATTTTGTGGAAACATGTGACTATGTGATAATTTTAAACTTGGCATAAGTCCATGGACATTGTCACTCACCTTCGCACTGTCATGGCAAATAGAATTGGCTCTACTTGAAACTTCAGTGATATAACATTTATTAGGAATAAAATTTTCAAAATGACATCTTTAGTTCAAAATTTAGCTGATATTAAAAGTTCTGTGGTTACAGAAGTACCTGCAGGAGCAACTGCAGTTTTAAACTGTGATAGTAATGACTATGCTCATAATTTTATGTTTTGGCTCTTGGATGCACATCCTTTAAAAATTATTGGACCTGATAGTACCTATGATAATAGAAAATATAAATATGAGGTGTTATCTGGAAAGCTACACATAAATGTAAGTCTGAATTACTTTTAGATTCTAATATTTATTATAATTTTAAGGACAATTTATATTAATTATCATATTAAAGACTATCTTAACATTAAAAAAATATTTGAAATAATTTTGCCCAAAATAAAATAATCTTAATTGAAAGCTAATTGAAATAAAACAAACACCAAATATTTAATATTTGGTTAAACTTAAATTAATACTGTATTTAAATAGTATAAAGTAAAGTCATTAGATATATTGTCAGATAAGTCATTTGTAGTTTTTTCATTACTTTTTGAGATGGGTGTGCGCACAAAAGGGTTAATTTTTTAAGTCATTGATTTGAGTTACCTTACCCTAATAAATGGACCTAGTAATAAGTTTTTTCTAATAAGATTTATCTTAAAAAATAAAAAAGGCCTTAAACAAACAAAGATTTATTAAAAGACTTTAATTTGACCCTTTTAAGGCCCATATCAACAGCACTTATACAAAAAGGACCCCTATGCAAAATTTTAAGACTACTAGCACTGTAATTAAATTTCAATGCATATATATATATATATATATATATATATATATATATATATATATATATATATATATATATATATATATATATATATATGTATATAATAAATATTTATATCTATAGACACACAAAGCATACTAAATAATAATGTTCTTATATCTTATTTTAATATATAATGAAGCACTGTGGTGCAACAGCACACCACCATTATTTTCATTTCCTTTCTCTTGTTAAAATACTTGCTGTCTACCCTAATATAAGCAGTATACACAGTGAAGCTAAAAACTAAATTATTATGTTGTATATTTTACAGTCTTGATTATTCTGTATTTTTCAGAGTGTATCTCCCAGTGAATCAGGCTATTACAAATGTTTTTCTAAAAACCTGGATGGTAAGGGTGTTACGGTGGGGGAAGTTGAAATGATAGTGCAAGGCTCAGCATTCTCCGCAGGAGATGTTATAAAATTGTCTGCTATTATTATATCAATTATTATATTAATTGCTTGTGCTGTAATATACCTTCGATTAAGAAGAGAATGGAAAAAATATGATGGGCATACTGTAGTACCAGGTAAGAATCAAGAATAGTAAGTGTAAAAGATTACCATAATATGTTTAATAATTAAATAATAATATGCCTAATAATTATTATTCAACGATTTTATGGCAGAGTTGGACAGTGTCTGACTTTAAATAGTTTAATTCTCATTCTGAATTGCCACTTGCTGAATGGAGTGTCTGAATGGCAATTTTTGCCTACCAATGTTTATATATATATATATATATATATATATATATATATATATATATATATATATATATATATATATATATATATATATATATATACACATATATACATATATATAAGTATATATATGGGTGAAGCTGTCAAAATAAAAATATCTTTATTATTTCTCATAAATAGTTGAAGAAGAAGAAGCTGATGAAATATATAACCGCACTACCACTACTATTCCAACACCAGTACCAGGTCCAAGCAGAAACCAGTCTTCAGAACATCTTCTGTATGGAATAGATAACCAAGGGCTGGATACTGATTTTAATTCCGTTTTTGAAAACATACAAATTAAATCACCAAATACTAGTTTACTTTAAATTTCATTAATGATTACTTGTCTGTACTATTTGCCATAATTAAAGAAGTTTAAAAAAAAAAAATGTAATAGATGTATTATTATTATATGTTGACAATATGTCATATTATGTAACACAAATCTTTTTACAAAATTTAAATAATTACACATATTGTGTAATTGCATTAACATAAATAAAGAAAACTTCAAATTAATATGTTATTATTTTTCAATTAAAATGTTACATCCTCCACATTATGTTTATCGGGAGTACTTTGGTTTTCACTGGCTATTGTTCCTTGTGAGAGAGGTGTAGTGTCAAGAGTTTCATCTTCTTCATCTTCACCATTAATTTCCATTTCAAAAACTCTAACTTTTCTTTGTGTATTAGACAATACAACAGCTACTTTTCTAGTACCGGACACTGCAATTCTAAAACCATCCATTTTATCTAAAATCTTATAAACACTAGTATCTAATAAAGGTGATAGGTTCTTTTTTTGAATTTTTTCACTAAAAATTAATGATTTTGTTTTCATATTAAATTCACTAGAATTTTCTAAGATAACTTTTGTGGGGACTTGCATAAATATTGTAGAGTCATTGTTGGGATGTTTGACAAGTATTGATAAATATTCATACGAGTAAAACTGCAGGTCTAAAATTGGTAAATTTTGTTCAGGTATATCATTAGTATCTCGTAATAAACAAGATGTAAATGAAAATTTACAAGCTGTGGCATTACAAAATCTTTCTTTCACATTAACTGCAATAAAATGTATTCCTTCAGTGGTGTGCTCGTCGTCTGTGAAAGCCATCATAAATCTCTCCTCATTAGCATCAAATATCTGAGAAAATCTTAAACTTTTACCGGGCAAGCTATTATAATTTTCATAACACTTTAAAGAGTATAACACAGAAAAATATTTCGCAACATCCTTGTCTCTCACATCAAATATTTTTCCAACTGACTGTTTCAAAAAATTTTGTTGCTGCACCAATGAGAATTTTTTAAAATCTATCATTGAAAAAATTGTGTCATTTTCTCTTAAAAGACACGAATTTTCTTTTAAAAATTTATGCCACGGATTATCGTCATCCTCTGGCAGTATGGTGAGCTCTTGATCCTGCAAATACTGTCCTAATCTTTCTAAATTAAACTTTACTGGTTTTTCAGAAGTACTATCTGAGCTCTCTGTTTGCACATGGTCGAAATTATATAAGAACTCTGCAATATGTGTAAGATCCTGTTGTGTTATTTTTACTATTTCACTTGATGTTTGTTCATCTAACAAACGGACTATGACAACGAAAAGCCATCGGAAAAATGCTTTATAATTACGCATGGATACATCTATCACTTGTTGTAATTCAAGGCATTTGTTCAAAAATGCACAAGCAGCTTTTATGGAATCTGTGACTACTTTTTCTTCTAAACCTAGTACCTGGAATAAGAGACGTGTGTAAATAATAATTAATTAGCACTAAAGTAATCATTGCTTTTTTTGTTGGAGTTATATTTTTCTACCTTGTATCTATCTGGTATCCTGGTTAAGCCTCTTAATTCTGCAAGGTAATAAGTGAGACTTTGTCCAACAATATTTAACTGCCTTAAGACTAATTTTTGTATTGTAGAATAACTCAGTTCCACTGAATTACCAAACTTTTTTAAGCCTTTTGCAGTTAATTCTTGAAGCAGAAAAACTTCCAATTCGTCTGATGGAACTCCTGGAAATGGAAGCAGGAAATAGGACTGTCATGTATAATCACTAATAGAGATCATTAAAATTATTATTTTATAATTAATATAGATTATAAATTATACCTAGCATAAGAAGTTCTAATAAATCAGCTGATACTGCACCATCTGGAACTGATGAGGCATAATACGCCATTTTTGTATCCATCTCCAACAAAATATGTTCCCATGCTTCTGTTATAGAAGTCATAGTTTTATCCAAATGTGTCAACAAATTAATTATTTGCCCGTGTTTACTTGCAACCGTGAACAGCTCCTCTGAATATGCCGACAATATACTAGTATTTACAAGTGACAAATGAATATTATTTGTTGTTTTATCAACGTATAGTACTTGCATTACTGTAAAATCATCAGACAAAGCTATATCCAGTATTTTATATTCTCCACATTCATCTTTTGTTATCTGTGAAAGATGTATAGTTCCGTAAGGATATCTTCCAAAAACACTCATGTATATATTGCCAGTACCATACGCAATCATTAGCATATTCAACTGATTTTGATCTGCACTGCCTTGAAAATTTTTGGTGTTATCCTCTACGCTTTGGCCCTTATAGGTATTACTAGGAGAAGGTGGTTCTGGTAAGAAAATAGAAGGATCATTCTGAAATAAACAGAAAATTTTACAAAGGAATATCAAAAATATTGCAACGATTTAAATTCAAAGTATATAAACATACATAAATGTTATAATCAATCGCACTTTCTAGAGTTCCAGATTTTACTGCCCACATGATACATGGAATTCCATAGTTACTAGCTAAATAGAATTCTTCAGTGACATCATATGCAAAATCATATTTATCTATAATTTCTTTATTTTCAATATCGACAATGCAAACTGTTCCATTGCTGTATCCTATAGCCAGAGCCTGTAATACACAAATACAATTATTCTTTATTCAATTACTATTATAAGGACTTTTAAATGAACATTATACTACCACCAGCTTAGGCAGACCCAGAGATTTATTAACCGATGATGCTGACCCCATCATTAAAGCGAACGGAGTTAAATATCTAGGTAGGGCTACACACTTTCGCACATACACACGCTATGTACACCGTCCCCGACGGTAGAGACTAGGTCCAAGTTTTTCTGTGGGCCAATCGCGCCTAGGCCCGAGAGGAGCCCGAGATTAAAACTTCTAAAAGGGCATCAAGAGTCCTACCGAGTAGGCCTAGCTCTGATTAAGCGAAGTAAAGTCCCGCACTACAAACGGTGAACGCAAGTCGCGGTCCGAGTCTCACAGGAGACGCCCTTGCGACACCGTCCTGTCTATTGTTAGTCTCCTTCCACGGTAACCAAACTAAGGTCAGAGCTCTCTTAGCTCGACCTCCCCAAGTTCGGTGACGCTGTAGAAGCCAACTGGGCCAACAGCATACTACACATTCGAAAATAGATAGATCGGCTTAGGCAGTAGCTCTTTTCAAAGTCAATATAATTTAATTATTACAACTGGCAGCTATCCTGTATGACATTCAACAGATATTAATTTCAAACATTTTATCCTCTAAATGTTCTTGAACAATAGCTTTAATTGTTAGTATACTTTTTACCATGTTTTTATATTTTAGTAGCGCCAAACTTAGAATCGATTGCGGAATTTTATTATAGACACGTAAATTCAGAACTACAAAAGATTTCTTAACTGTTTGTGGGCGAAAAATTCAGTGTTACTAAGCTAATCTAATAGATCTCACGGCTTCTTGTGAGCTCCATAGCTCGCACCATAAGACAGAATGCTAAAATAATTGCTATAATATATCAGTCGGGCAGTATCAACGTCTGCCATTTGTCGTTTTTTTGATATTCTATACTTTTTAAAGACGTATTATATACGAACAGAATAATATATCACATAGATTCATTGTATAAAAAGGCAAATCATTATTCTATAGCAGAAATAAAAGCGAGTACGAGTATAAGCAAGATGCCATGGATAGTCTTGTTACTCAACAGACAAGCTTAACAATTTAGAGTTTTCAGAATTCGAAATCCAGTGCTTATTAATACACTAAGATTTTTTTCAAAATTAATTTAACTTCCAGTTCTTTTCATTGCTGCCTCGATGTCTTGCAGGAGAATAGACCTTTCGTAGTATGGAAGGGGAGACTGAGATGCGTATAGCGTCTCTTCCTACCCCCTGGTCTACGGCAACAATGTAACAGAAGTACTGTATCAAACTGAAAGTCAAGGATCGGTGCTGGGTTCACCTACATTATTTTTTTCTTTCACATCACAGCTAATCTTCCGAGCCTAAATGCCACTACAATTGCAACATTTGCTGATAGCTATATCGCCATCCTACCTAGTCAAAACAATCCAAAATTGTCACCACTTAATAATTTCAAAAATGGCGAATTGAGACTAATCTAACTATTACCCCACAAAAAGATAACTGACATCCAGTGCACAAGGACACAGCTCTTTTTCACTTGTAATGTTTGTTACCTGGGTCTCTATCTAGTATCTAGATTTGCAAATGAAATGAAATGAACACACACACAAAAATGCTAAACATAATCTTTCCAAAAATCAGTAGTTTTATATGACATATCACAAATGCAGAAATCCATCAAAATAGCTAAGTAAAATGTCTTAAAAGAATAGACATTCTATAGAAAAGAAATATGAGTAGATATTCTACTGGACACACACTCTTCATTTGCAGATATTTCTTACCACCGAGTTTATGCTAGAACTTATTTCATTATTTTATACAGTTCACTTGATTCATTATACCATATATAATGTAATAATATATGTTATAAGTTACCAACATAGCAATATTTATATTTAAATGTTAGAGCAAAGTATTAATATGAAAGGCATGTCAGTGGACCCTGCAATAATAAAAAAACTGTGTTTTTTTGGAGATATAAATCTCTGAAAATAAACACTCAACCATCAAATTCAACCAAGTCATTTGCAGCTAAATGGTTTATTTAATTTAAGTTTTTAGGATTACTGATCTGAGAGAGCTATGGAAGTTATCCATTTAATATTTCAGCTACAATATGTCATGGTCATACATGCTCTTGATTAATTTTGATTAATTATTTTCTAATATGTTTATTTCTTTAGTTGGATATCTAAAATTTTATATTTTGTTACACATTTTTATCAATTTATTTATTTTATTATATTTTTTAACTTTATGAAACACTTGATGTGTGACTATGACATGATGAAAACTTAATATTTTGTTTAAACATTTGAATCACTCTATTTCCGTCTATGTAAACTGACATTAAGCCCAAATTCAATTACAGGTTACATCACTCCAGCTATAACAATGTTGTATTTTCAAATTCTCTTTTGACTTGATGACTTTTAAAATTAGGAATTAAGTCACTGGTGTCCTCAAATTGTATTTCCAGCTTCTACTATTGTAATTACACTTAACAATCACAAAACAAATTATAATTAAAACAAAAAGTAATTTATAACTACAATTTGTTTATAATTTTTAATACCTTGCCATCTGGTCGCCAAGCCATTGAATCAACAGTAACATTTTCTTTTGGTGGTAACAAATTCCTAACTTTTTGCCAATGAAGCCGGTGTACTTGAACTTCACCTAGCAGCATATGAGAAATATTTTATTGTTTATTATGAAAATATTAACAACCAATAAAATGGATGTTTATTATTGTCAACAATAAAATGTTCCTTGTTTGTTTATGTATTTGTTTTGGTAAAAATATGTATTATAATTACCTTTAAAATTACTAAGGGCCAAAAGATCTAGTCGATTGTTCCATACCATTAGATCTACTTGATTTGCTACATGTTTTTCTTCCATTTGCCGCATACCACAGTGAAACATACTTGTTACAAAATAATTAGGAACTTTCACTTCAAAAACAAATTAACGAAACAATTTAAAGCTTAAATTTTTATTTTAAAATTCAAAAAAAATATTTGTATTTTGATAAAGAACCTAAGGAGATTGATATTATAATTGTATTAGTAAATACTGCCTAATTAACAAGGAATTTTTATTATAGAATGTATTTTAGAAGTGATCACGCCGGTTATATTTTGTAAACTTAAATGAACGATATATATGCTGTTTACAAATAAGTTTCATATAGCGTTCCTTATATATAATAAAAATTATGAATGATATGAATTTGAATAGCAATAGATACGTCAGAAATACCTTAACGACATAATAAATGTCAGTTACTCTGGTACGAATGTACCGTAAAATGAGGTGAATAAGATGACTCGGAATAAAATCAGAAAAAAGTTTTATTTTGAGGAATTTTATGATCTAATATATTTGGAAGATTGCTTTTAATATATTACTACTAAATCTTGCTTATATTATTGTTATATAGTAGAATAATGATTTTATATAATGGTGACAGTATAAATTTATTCGCAATATATTTTAATTTTACTTTAAAAAGTAGTTTTTTCAAAACGCTCCATTTTTGCTCTAAAACCTTCATTCAGTATTGGTTTTTAAAAATAAAACTGATTAAGAGATTATCCTGACGTTAAGCAGCGAATGAAGAAGGCGCTTAACTATAAAAAGTAGGTAAACTAACCTCATAACAGCTATTTTAGTTAGTTTTTTTACAAAACAGTTAATTTTCGTTCCTTTTCTGGGGAAGAAGAACAAGATGATTTTAAATAGAAACGGAAGTAGAGTAAAAGGATACTTCTATAGATTAAATAAAGATATCATTAGAATAATAAGCCTATATATGATGTTGTAACAGGCCCCAACGACCCGGTGAGGCTATAAAGCACATCCCAGGTCAAAAGCAGTTTAGTCACTCAGAAAAAATAATTAAATGCGTGTACGCGCGTTAGATCACTAGATGTTATACTTCTTTGGTATAAAAGTATAACATCTCATGCGACAATTTTAAAAACAGACTAGGAACATTTGGATAAATACTATGAAAACAGTGAACAGAGGAGACTGCTGAAACTTCTTACGACTGCAACTTCTTTCACGAGCGTCTATAAAATCTCGTAATTATTTTACAGTACACTCCATTTGACGTGGCTTGTGGTGGCCTTCGAGGGATTGTCGCGGATTCGGACCGGTGTCGAATTTTCAACACGTTTCAAAGGAGTTTGTCGCAAACGTTTGTGACGTGTTTACACGTTGTATTCAGTTTCGCTTACAAGTTCATATCGAATGCAAGTGTGTCACTGCACTATATGTCCCCGTAAATTTCTATATATTTGTATAACCGCGTCTTAGGAATGAGCATTAGGTCAAATAATGAAACTACGGCATTCATCGCAGCATAACATCAACGCCTTCCGTGTGTACGGAATCTGAAGAATATTAATCATAAAGATGAAAACACACTTAAAAATATTGACACTCTCAAGACATTCTTTTAGGTCCTGAAGATACATTCTTTTAGGTCCTGAAGATACATTCTTTTAGGTCCTGAAGATACATACAAACTATATTGGTGCACATAAGTTTGTTCTCATAGCTCAAATTATACTTTGAAATTAGAAGCGATGAATCAAAAACATAAATATGTTACCCATTATTTTATAAATATTGAATTAAATATTCAATATTATTTAATGAAATAAAAAAGAAACAGGGCTGTCTATTGATAGATATTTATTGGTTTCATAGAAATGTTGAGGTGGAAAGTGGAGAAAGAAACGGAGTACTTTAATACTACATTCCAACATCCCTCTGACTACAATGGCATGTGCAAGATACAGTGTAAAGCAGAAAAAATGGCAAAAGGAAAATCATGCTTCTGTGACGTAGAGATGGAGAAACCGCACAGTAGTGGAACGATTTTAACGGATCTAAGTTATATGCGATCAAATGGTTCAAGCTGGTACTGGGGTGTACCAGCCCAGAGGTGGGAACAGTACTCCATATAAGTTTGATCGCGGGCCATATACAGGGCCAAAAAGTGTTCTGGCGTGAAGCACTGTGTCGCTCTGCTAATGACACCCAATTTTTCGAGGCCAACTTGTATCGGAACCATCGTCTTTTTCGGAATTGGGTGGATAAGTGCGCTCTTCCACGAATTTGGGACTACGCCGACTGAGTAGGAGTGCCGAAATAGTCACGTTAGCACAGGTGTCAGTTCAGGAGCAAAGACATCAGACTGGATTCTCAATGATAGTTTCTTCACACTACTTTCTCAAGTTCCGTCTACGTACCTTGCTATTTAAACAATATATTTTTTATTTAAATAGCAGGCTGTTTTTTCAAAGTATACAAAGTCACGTTGTTTGTTGGAACGTTATTTTCCACCACTGTCATTTGTACCATGGTCACGAAGGTCCCATGCGTTACTAAGCTTTACTCAGGCCCCACTTCCTTAATGCGACCTCTTTATATTACATCTGATTTTTCATTTTAAACGGAGTCCAAAAGTCCCAACATGTCTAAATGCAGTACTTTCTAAACATGAAATTAGTAAATTTCTTCGTACCGTATAACCAAATGTTGTTTTTATCAATATAGGATTCAAATCAACATTTTATATTTATAAAAGGCGAGGTGGCGATTGTACACATTGTTTCCCCCTTGGAAAGATTTTTTTTTGTTTCCTAGCTTTGGTAACAAGACAAAGGGTGGTGAAATCTGCTACTCAAAACGTAATGCATGTTGAGTAGCAGTCTACTCTTTGCCTACTGTGCTTTAAGCAGGACAGTGTGAAACTTACTGAAAAAAGTAAATAAAAATAAATTCAAAATTAACGTTACGGTACGTCAATTTTGAATTTATTTTTATTTACTTTTTTGCTATACGCCATAACACGCAGAGCATTCTAAGCAGAGGGGATAACGTGGTTTGCCCGTTTCAAAATTAAACTATTTAAACTAATCTTAAACGACTCTTTCTATAGGTATTGTTTAGCACACTGTAGCTCATGCAGGCATTTACACTTAATAAATAAAAAGGCAACAGTCATACTTTCGCATTTTAAGTTACTAGTACTCCTAGATAGGTAATGTTCGTAGGTATAAGAATTATATCAGTTGCAACGGATGGAGCTCTGGCTATAACAGGGTGCCATAAAGGCTTCGTAGCGTACTTAAAACATAAAATTTCAGATGTCCTTGCTGTACACTGTGTTATTTATAGACAAGATTTGGTTGCTAGAAACTAAGTGAACAATTGAATGCTTAGGAAATTGTGCCATTCACCGTTATATTATTTTATTTAAAACAAATTTATATCAAACAAATGTCGTATCTTTTTAGGTAGAACATTAGTTTTATATATTCTGTTAAATTTGTTTTCACTATATTTAGTGAAAACAATTTGAGAGAACATTTATAAAACTAATGTTCTACCTAATAAGATAGGTCCTATCTTATTAGGTAGAACAAATGTCCTATCTGATAGGACATTTATTTTATATTTTACAATGAGAAATCAATAATAATAGTCATATCAAGTACCAAATACAAATAAAAATAAACAAATATTTCATATTTAGCTTCACACTGTGTTCCCGTATATGGAAGGATAGGCAGAGGGAACTTTGGACCTAGTGTTACATTTCAAGTGTATAGAAATAAAAAAAAAATAGGAAATATTTAAACTTTTATTTCCTTGAGTGGGGATCGACTCACAACCTGTTATGGTTAAATATGTGCTTGTGTAACAAAAATGTATTTAATACTAATAAAAATTTAAAAAATATATTATTAAACATAATTCTTACTAACTAGGTGAAGTATGTATATACATATGTCGTAATATCTAAAAATAATAAGTTTGCTTTAATAAAAAATCACATCTAGTAACAAGTAAATAAATTTAATAATGTGATATCAACTGTTATTATGTAGTCCAAAAAAGTCACTAAATGCTTGATATAAACCTAAATCATCTAAATATTTTGACAAATCACTCATATTAGCATGCTTGCCTTGTTTTGATGAATTAGGAAAATGAACTTCTTCAAAGTTTTTAAATTTTTTCTCACTTTCCATTTCAGATATTGAAAATATTTCAGTTTTTCTTATAACAATTTTTTTCCAATTCATAGATTTTATAATTTTCCACCATTCCATGCAGTAACTTTCAGGTCCTTCAATACACACAATGCCTGGTTTTCCAGGTAAACAAAAACCAGTTAAATTATGTTCTTTTGCAATTTTGACAATCTCTTCCCTTTTCTTTTTGTTATAAATGTGATGAGAATAAATCCATATTCTGGTAAAATTTTCAGATATAGTTTTATCTTTACTATCAACAGGTTCAGCATTCTCACATCTTTTGTAATAATTGTCAATATTATCTTGTAGCCATGTTATTACTGTAAACAAGCATTGTTCTTTAAAACAATTGCTCCTAATAAAATTGCCTAAATCTAAGTTTAAAGCAGTTTCTTGCTGGCGATTTAATTGATTACATCGTACATATATATCTGGTTCTTCTTCTGGATAAAAACTTGGTAAATTTACCAATATTTCTAGTTTTAAGTCTTCAATTGTCAAATTAATAGTAAAATCCAAGTGATTTGGAGTATACTGAGATTTATTGCATGTAAATGTTTTGATATCATTCAATACTTCTTTATTTGTAAATATAATATCTTCAGCATTAGGATACATAGAAATCAGCACTTCAGTTTCACTTATTTGTTGTGATAAGCAGTCAACTAATTTAGATTTAAAATTCTCTTCTAACTCCATACTTCCATACTTATTGTTGTAATTTTAATCCTAATATAAGTAAGGTAAGTTATAAAACTTACCTTAAACTAAAACGTCTCCTACTTAAAATGTTGTCCTTAGAAATATTTATGTAAAATATGCTCATATTATGCACATATTATTTATTTATTAAATAGCATTAATAAATGCTACTTTTACCCATTTATAACTGGACGCAATCCGAGCGTTTAATGTTGTGTTAGTTAGTTTTTGCATTCTTGTGTTAGCAGAGACCTCAAAATATAACTGAAGTTAAGTATCAATTGTTTTATTCTAATATCCATTCCATGTTCGCACTAGCACTATAATTTGATGTTGATTTGATGAGCCGACGTTTCTAGTAAGAAGAATAAATACACGGATAAAATATATTCTATATAAAAAAAACAATAAAAATCAGATATAAGCTTAAAACATTATAAAATATTAGTACCTATATTTAAAGCAAATTCTGAATTCAATTAACAAAATTCAGATCATAGAATTATAACCTTTCCACATTCACCCAAGCCAAGAGACATTTAAAATGTCAGTTGACATGAGTGATATAACGTAGACTCGGAATTGATATTTATATTATAGATAAATTATTTATCCAAGTTTCGGTGTAACCATTTTAGATTGAATAAAAAACCCAATGAATATGCATAAACTTTAAAATAGTTTCAATTTAGTCTCAATCTTTTTTACTTTAACATAAAACGATATTTTATTAACTTATTTTTTAATTTAGATTAATAAAATTCAAATTATCAAAACGCCACCATTAAAATTCAAATAAACTAACGCGCTGTATTCGGATTGTTCTATTTGGTTGAGTCGCCTGACTTCCGGACCTGGACAATCACAGAGCCTCCTTATTGGACCTTCTGCTGACTTCACATCTGAAACAATACCAGGTTGTCGTCGATACCCTATTGGGGTCTTCAGAATACTGTCCGGTACGGATGACTGTGCCTATTAAACGTGGCAGACAGAAAATCAACAACTCGTTGCGTCTTGCACTACAAGTCCGGAGATAGCTTTGAAGACCGGTGTGCTTCTCTTCTGATGATTCTAGTGTTTTTGCCACTACTATCGCTGTCGTAATTATGTAGTGTATACTTTACATCCCTAGTTCTGTAGAAGAATAGGTTCACCATGGTACTAATGGAGTCGTAAGGGGCGACTTAAGTACGTGTGGGAAAGTCACGTTGTCATCAATGGCAAGACTCAACCGGATTAATACCACCGCTGGCCTTAAGTAGTGGCTTCGGCCACTGCGTTTCGCATTGAGTAATGCCGGGCCCGCGTGCCCATCTAACATATAGACCGGCAACGCACCTGTAGCTCCTTTGGTGCTACACGGAGCCGTGGGTGATCACTGACCATCAGGTGACCCGTACGCTCGTTTACCGTGTCTTATCCATAAAAAAATTGCTGCTTTTATCAAACGCTTATCTCACTGGTAATATTTTAAAAGGCAAATTGCCAGAGCGAGGTTTGAGGGCCCTCCCAAAGACTGCACTTCCGCGGCTGCATACAGGACATCTTGAGAAAGCTCTTCTGGGTGCTCTCTGCCTCTAGCACTTTACTACTGTGCAGTTTCGTTGAAATTTCCTTCCACTCGTCACACATCTGTAAAATGGCCTACCTGCGACAGTGTTTCTAGGTTGATACGACATAGGTACCTTCAAAATGCATGTCTTCCTTAACGGCCAACCAACCTCAACGCCAGGTGCGTTGCCCGGCCGTTAAGGAAGAGCTAGCTCCTCTGGTGTAACACAGGGCCGTAGACGGCCGTGATCACTCATCATCAGGTGTCCCGTAGGCTCGTTCGCCTTGTCTTTTCCATAAAATAAAAATTATAAAAAGGAATAAAATATCATCAGAATAAAATTTTTATACAATACTAATAAAAAAATATTAAACTAATAAAAAATATTTTTATAAGCTTAGTAAAAGCGAGAAGCCGAAACCGCCGATCATCGCTTTCATGTCGAATGTCAACACAATTCTTAATACAACATGTATTATTATTAACTAAAACGTTAGCGCAGCTTCAGTCATAGCTGAGTGAAGCTATTGAAAATACAAAATATGTTTTGACATTTTCTCAGATATTTTAAATACTATAAACCGGTCAAGTTTCAGTCAGACTCGCCAACCGAGGCTTCACGAGAAGAACAATAGATAAAAAATAGCACATTTAACTTTGCGTGCATATCTAATCCATTCATTTTGCAAGTTCTACAAATATTAATTTTAATAAAGGTAAAGATTATTAAAAAAAATCAAAACCACGAATGGTTCGTTAGATACATCGATTATCATCGATACATCACTTCAGGCCATATATTTATTGACCGCTGGCTGACTGCTGACTGCTGACTAAAGGATCCTTATACTTATCTTATTCTGTAGGTTAGGGATGGGCAAATGAGGAAAAAATATCGATATATATCGTATCGATGTTTTTCAAATATATCGATAAGTATTGACTAAATATATCGATATGTTGATATATCGATATTGTCTGTGCAATAAGCGATTATCTATAAAAATTGCCAAAATATTCGAAATTTTAAAGCAAATACACATCTGGTGGTTTTGACATCAGTTTTATTATTTGAAAATACAGAAAAGCCAAGAAAAATCAACATTATCAACACAACAAAAATACATTATTCATTCATACCAATATTTGTCTGATATTGACATCAGGAGCACTCTTTGTTTGATGTGTTCCCCTGTTAATCTGCTCCTTTCATTCGGTACAGCCAAATTCACCACTGAAGCAACCCTTTCAGATGACACTGAAGAAGCTTGGCAAATCATATATTTTAGAGCGATATCCGAGAGAACCGGCGTAAAATGACGACAATTTATCCAGAACTTTATTGGATCAGATTTTCTTTCTAAAAGTGGTTGGTCCAAATACTGCTTCAGTTCATTGGGGACACAGCCACTGCTTGGAACCTCTGACGTAGCTATGTTCAGATTTAATAATTTCTCATGTCTTAACCAGATAGAGGACCCATTAGCTTGTTCTGATGCTGCTTGATCAGGATTTTTATCCGGAGAACGTTGTCCTCTACGGCGATGTTCTGCACGAATCTCAGCACTAATTTTGGATATAGCATTTGACACGACAACTGGCGAGGCAAAGTGGATACGCTTGAACCGAGGATCCAAAATGGTAGCTACTGAAAGAAAAGGATTTTGTTCTAAAGGAGCCAGTTTGTCTTCAACTTTTTTGAGTAAAGCCTTTTTTACAATCAGCCCTAAAGAGGTCGATGGAGTTGCTTGATCTGTTACTTGGGTAACTAGAGTTGTAAGAGGAATGGCTAAGCTGGACGTTACATAATTCGCACCACTTATTTCCTCAGTAGCTTCTTTGAAAGGGCCAAGAAGAGCAATAAAATCCCGTATTACATTAAGTTGCGACGATGGAACCATATCTGGTGTATTCTTGCTAGTTTGGCTTTTTGTGGCTAAAATTTTAGCTACTAGTACAGACAGTTTGACGAATCTCTCTAGCATGTCAAAGCAAGAGTTCCATCTAGTGCTGACAGCTTGTATCAATGTCAACACCTCACCTTCTTTTTTACCAGATGATTCTTGTTCGGCTCGTAATTGGTCCATAGCGTTGACTGACTGCTTAAAGAACGTCACAATGGTTTTGACCTGGTCGGTGAGTGCTGAAAATTCTTTAATTTCTTTCAATACTCCATCGACTACAAGGTTTAAGACGTGAGCCATACAGGAAATCCGATGATTATTACCTAAAAACAATCGTACCGCTGACACTATATTTGCGCCGCCATCAGTAGTAATAGATACTATTTTAGTTGTGTCAATTTCGAACTCTTCACATATTTCTCTCCAACATTCTTGGATGTACTGTCCTGAATGACCCTACAATAAGTTTATTATATTTGTACACTGTATAAAATGTAATAATTGCAAATCAAAATAATTTAGAAGTGGGGTTAAAATTTATAAAGTACATCAAATATACCTGAGAAAGTTTCTGGGCACATAGGTTTAAGCTCTGGAGGACAGGTGATCCGTTTACAATGTCAACAAAGTGAACCGTCAATACTAAGAAACTTCTTGTAGAATTAGTAATTGTAAGTATGTCACTTGTGAAACATAAAAAAGTTATCTCTTTTAATCTTTTTATTATGACCTCCTTTGTAGTATTGTATCTGTTTTCTACTAGGCGAGTTACCTGAAAGTAAAAAGTATCAGTTATTTCACTGCAATTTAATATTAAAAATATAAATTAGAACAAAAGTAATTTAAAGACAACCTTTTTTCTTGAAGGCAGTTTATAGAGAGGGCAAACAGTGCGAATAAATTTTTGTATTCCCTTTTTTTCAACGCACGATAGTGGCAAGTTGTCCTTACATATCATGTAAATTAATGCTTGTGTAATTTCACAATGCTTTTGTCCACCTTCTGAAATATATAAATTATTCTAAGTAATATAATTGATAATTACTTATTTAAAAAAAAATGTTTGAAACACAAATATAGATAAAGTCAAGCCTAAACTATATATATTTGCAAATCGATTGAGGAATATGGAACATCACTAAAATGTCGTGAATCACTCTAATTTGTTTATCGGAATGTATGAATTATTATCAAAACTAAGATAAAAATATTTTTTTTTTAAACCATGGCCCTAACTTACCCTCAAAGCTTGAACTTCTCTCTAAACAGCTTGCTAATGTAGGTTGCATAAGTTGCATTTCTTGCATTGGCTTTCTTTTTTTTACGGCTTGATTGGAGAATTGGTTTTTTGGAGAATGTGCAGAATTTTCTCTAATCTCTTGTATTTGGAAATCGTCATTAGATGTATTCGTATCTGTACTTGGTCTTGGAAGAGTAACCTAACAATAATCAACAGAACAAAAATAATTTCATAACCTATATTCAAAGTTGACTAACTATTGCAATTTTAATTTGGATCTTTTGAGACTTACATCAACACTGGTGTCATCAAAGTTTACCGACGCAACATCTATAGTATCATTCCTAAACTTTTCAGTTTTCGATGAATTTTGTATGTTTACCATTTGCAAATAAGCATAATGGTGCTTCACTTTTAAATGTGTTGCCAAATTTGTTGTGTTTCCACAAGTTTTATACGTTTTGCCGCACAAGTTGCAAGAAACAGGTTCGTTGTTCCCTTTTTTTTTAAAGAACTTCCATACAGCAGACATGACTTTTTATCATTAACAGATTAACACAATTCCCACAAAAAATAACAATGAGCTACGCTAAGCTTACTCGCAGCACAATAAACAACCGAACAACATAGACGTACGTACCAACACACACACGCAGTAAGTGCAGGCGCAATGATACCAACCAAACCAACAAGCAGTGTCATTGTCATAGACAAGCAGGTCATAGACTGTATAACTGTAATTTTTATTTGTGTTTTACTGCACTGCCTATTCGCTCCGTGGCCATCGATGCTAGCGCCAGAGGTGGTAGATTATCCGAACTGTGTGACGAATAATTTACATGCAATTTTCTATAAGACGCGACCTCTTCCTAAAAAGACGGAACTGTATGACGAAACACGGATACTCATGAACACTAAACACACTTATAGAAAAGGTAAGTGTATAAGTTGCCCACGGAGCGAATTTACTCTTTTTCTAAATTTAAGACATCAGATTTGTAAAAAATCAAATACATGATGTGACGCAAAAGCAGACAGCAGAACTTTAAAAAATATATCGATTTTGATATCTAAAAATAAATATCGAAAGTCGATATATCGCGGGAAAAAATATCGCTGATTTATATCGATTATTTTCTGATAAAATATCGATATTTTGATATATCGATATTTTTTACCCAAGCCTACCATATATAGTTGAATGACATCTGACATCTGTCGAGCTATCGGGCACCAAACCAACGACTTAAACGAACGTGGAAAATAGTTAAAATAAAATTACAGGTTTAGATAGTGAATATTTTTTTCATTATTATAAGGTTCTACTTATTAAAATAAATGATGGCCTCGCCTTTAGAGCAATTTGTTAATAATGTAAGAACAACTTCTTCATCAGGTAAATATATATACATATAATTATTATTTATTATATATGTTTTTTGTAAATACTAATGCTTTCAACTTTTTTAGGCAATTTTCGTGAGCTTTGCGATATTATTGGAAAATCAGATGAAGTTTTGCAACGAAACAGTGCCCATCTAAATACGGTTTTAGAGACATTGGATATACAACAACATTCTCTAGGTGTATTAGCAGTTTTGGTTGCTAAATTTTCACTTCCACAAGTAAATTTTTAATTTATTTTATTAATTACATCTTTCATGAAATAAATCAATACACCATCTTTATTTTCTTTTAGGGAAATGTGGATTCTGATCGATCTACTATGTTTCAAGAAGTACATGAGTTCATAACCAATTGTAATGGAGAACAAGTCCGATTCTGCCCCGAGTTGTGTAAGTTATGAATCATAAATAACTAATTATTTTATCAAAGGTTACAAATAATATGATGAATATGATATGTAATTACAGATGCTGACTTATGCCATTTGTTAACTGAACATCTTGTTGAACACAAACAGGCAATAAGAGGAATTGAAATCTTAAAAAAAGCTATTCGAAAAATTCAATTGTTTGATTCTCAATTAACATCAATTCATGCAGATTTATGTCAATTGTGTCTTTTGTCAAAGTGTATGAAGCCAGCACTAGAATTTTTGGAAACGGATGTTACAAGTATTGGATCAGAGGTTGGTACATAACATTTTTTTAGCTTTACACTGTTTACCACCTATAGCAGGATAAGCAGAGGAACCTCACTAGGTTTTCTGATCTAAAACAATTCTTGTTAAGTGGTAGAACACAAAGCTTGTAAAAAATATTAATTGCTAAATATTATTTATATCAAAAGCATTCTTATCAGAATGAGGAAATATAAATGATTAATTACTCTGGGTTTGAATCAACCCTACTATGGTGCTATTACTGTCAGAAGCAGTTCTGTTCTATAACTATGTTAACATAAATGATAGTACTGCTGGCAGAAAGATTATATGTTTTAAAAAAATAAGGTATTTTAATTGCTTTTTTTATGTTAACGTCATAAAGCGCAGCATTAAGTTCTGCCATAAAATGTTCCATCAATAAGGTGGTGCACGGCTATGAAGCCTTAACATTAGGTTCTCTTTGCCTAAGCCTGTTAATGAAGTTATGGAGTACAAAGTGAACATAAAAAATATACATTTTAAAAACTGCTCTAATGAAACAATTCTTTTATTTCAGCTTGGTGGTGTAAATGACTCAAAGCATTTCCTCTTGTATTATTATTATGGAGGGATGATTTACACGGCCATGAAGAATTATGACAGAGCATTGTATTTTTTCGAAGTTGTTGTCACAGTTCCTGCATTGGTTGTTTCTCATATTATGTTGGAAGCATATAAAAAATATATTTTAGTGTCATTAATTTTACATGGAAAGGTAATACTATGAAGTAATTTAATACCAAGTATATTATTAATTTCATGTTTTATTTCATTTTATCAGCTTCATGCTGTATCCCGCACAGGGCAGGGTAGACGGAATAAACTTGGGAACCTAGAGTTAACACTGTTCTATTCTCCGCATACTACTGAATTTGAGGAATTTGAGTGTTAAGTGGTGCAACTCTATTTGCTTGCTTTGCCTTGTAATCGAAGATATTAAAACATTCATTCAAACATATCAACGAAATTAAAACATTAAATAGTTAATTTTAAAATAATAAATAGTTTATTTCCTCGAGAAGGGATTGAACCCACAAACTGTCCAGTTTACATTCACACTCTTGTGTTCCTGTACCACAGGCATGCTTTATATGTTATAGAACATACTGTATAATTCAAAAAATATTTTTATTTTATATTGCTCCATAATTGTAACAAACTATTGGATATTCGAAACAAAAAACTGTCAACAGCTTTCAAAACTGTTGTCCAACATCCAATGCATCAAAATATTCTTTTTGCATCAAAATATTACATCTGAGTCTTAGTAGATGAGAAAAAAACATTTAATATTTATGAATGATTTAATAAATATAAAAGGCTTTTAATTATATTTTGAGGCCTGTCGTGGCGCAGCGGCACAAACGTGTGACTGTATCCGACAAGTTCTGGGATTGATCCCCCCCCCAGTCGAGGAAATGAAATATTTAATATTTTCAATTTAAATATTTAATATTTAATTTCTTCGCTCTGGTAATAAGGCAAAGCGCGGCGTTGAGTTCCGCCACTCAACACGCAATGCCTCAAATTCAGCGGAAAGTGGGGAACGGAGTGTCTTAACATTAGGTTCCCAAGTTCCCTCTGCCTACCTTGCCTGGTGCTGGATATATACGGGTTGTTGTTGTGAAAGGGTTGTTTTTTGCTACAGTGTAGGAAACCGTGTGGCGAGCGCATGTTTCTCTGTCTCTCTCTCACAGAAAGCAAACCAATTGCTTTCTATGAGAGAGACAGACAGAGAAACATACTTTTGCTTTGTCGGACAATTTTTTGTAAGAGTATACAATTTTTTGTACATAATAATAAAATAATAATGATCAATAACAATTATAATTTTTAACACTGATTAAGCCTAATGATTAAGTTTATATTACTTTATATTTGTTATTAGTAAAAAAATATATTTTATAACTTTAAATAAATAAAAAACAATATTATAACAATTCCTTCACTAATTAATCGAAAGGAACATTGTTCCATCCGGGTGTCCCTTGACACTTCTCATTTTTTTTTATATTTTAGATATTACCTATGCCAAAATACACATCACAAGTGGTTTGTCGCTTCCTTAGACCATTGTCTAGTGCCTACCATGATCTAGCATTACCTCAACATGCTGCCATAAAGCATAGGGAAACTTTTGTGAGAGACAAAAATATGGGACTGATAAATCAGGTAATGCTAAAATATTAATATCTTTAAGATAATATGTAAGACAGTTATAATAATAATTTATTTAAAGAATAATATAATTATCTTAATTATTTATATAAAGATATCTGATTGTATTGGCATATTTTTAATAATACTGCTTATTTCATATCAATAAGCGATCTGCAATAATTAACATAACATTTTCAGCATCTCTTGTAATGTTCACATGACTTTTACAAGAGACACCAACACCATTATGATTTTTTATGCTACAATTAAATTTCAAATGATATCAGCTTGTGTACAAATTAAAGTATTGGTATATAATATACTTGTTTTTTATAGGTGCAAAGTTCCATGTACAAGAAGAATATTCAAAGACTGACCAAGACATTCTTAACTCTTTCATTAAGTGATGTAGCATTTAGAGTTCAATTGTCTGGTCCTGCACAAGCTGAAACTTATATCCTTAATATGGTATGATTCAATTTTTTTTAGCTTTATGCTGTATGCTGTAGTTCGCTGGTACTATATAGGCAGGCAGAGAGCCTTATCGAGAGAAGTGACTTGGTTCCCCACTTTGCGTTTTTAGAGGCGTAACTTAACGACGTATTGTTACCAGAAGAAATAAAAATAATTCACTAAATGGGAATTGAAGTCCCAACTGCCAGGTTTACAGTCACCCACAGATAGTGTAGTTTACACAGCACAACAACCTTATTTTTATTAATAAAGTTTGTTCATAAGTCTAAAAAAAACAATCATTTTTAATGCTGATGTGAGCCGATCATTTTTTCATGTTTTGAGTTATTACTACTCGCAAATTATAAATAATACTATTATTTCAAATAAATAAATAAGTGTATATGATAAGTGGTAATGCTCAAAACATCTTGTATGTAGTAATAATAAAAAAATTATATATTAATAAATTTAAATATTTATAGATAGAAGAAGGTGAAATTTATGCTATGATAAATCAAAAAGACGGCATGGTAGTTTTTCTTGATAGTCCAGAAAAGTATGCTTCTCCGGAGACTTTGTGTGTGCTCGAACAACAAATGGCAGCTTGCACTAAGCTTCACCAATACATCCAGGAAATGGATGAGCAAATACAAGTTAATCCTCAAGTGTGTTCCATTTATATGTTTAAATTTTTTTTCAGCGTTACACTGCATGCACATATGGTAGGGGAAATATATGGGACTTGGGAACCTAATTGTGAGATTAGCATTAAGACACTTCCCGCCAAGTTTGAGGCATTATATGTTGAGTTAAGAACTCAACACCTACCTTGTTTTATTATCAGAGTAAAGAAATGAAAATAATTAATATTTATTTTATCTTGTTGTATTTTGTGTCGCTCGCTTGTAATCCTACGAAACAACTCACCTAATAAAATGTGTTCTTTGAATGTAATTGGGTCACATTTTTATTTATAGCATTGGCAAGGCAGTATTGAGACACTCCATTCGCCAGGCACCAATCGATTTCAGAACTCAATGCTGTACTTTGTCCTCATGCCAAAACAAGGAAATAAAAAAAAACCACACTCTTGAATATTTAACCAAACCCAGCATGTTTCTAGCCAGATGCTGCACCATAACAACCTTTATGTTAATATTGATAATTGAATTTAACACCAACTTTTATTTATTTTTTTGTTATTTCAGTATGTGAAGAAATCGGTAGATGAGGATATGCCTGCTACAAGTCAAAATTTAAAAACTAACAACATATTAAGTAGTAACATATTTTAATTTACCTCCTTAAGAATAAGTTATTAGATGCCCATTAAAACAATGATACCATAACACACCACCCTTTTTTTATTTTCCTACTATAAAATAAATACAAACTAATAACAATAAACATTAACCCATTCTTAAAAATATATAAAAATTTGGATTTAATCATTGAACATTACTTAAATATTGTTATAAAAAGGACATATTAATTCTTACTTAACAATTTAATGCAAAATAATACTAAATGTATTAATTAAACAGCTTCATGTACAGCTTCTGTGAATGCTGTCATGCTCAACAATGGCGTTTGTGGTGTTATTCCATGTCCCAAATTTGCAATGTATCGAAGTTTACCAAACTTTTGCACCATTTCTATTGTCAAAGCTCTGATTTCATCCTGCAAATAAAGTTTAAGATTTAAATGTAATGTTCATTATTCATAGTCTTCAGTTAAATGCGTAAACTCTGCATGCTGCAGGGTAACTAGGAGGGATTTCGGGAACCTAGTGTTAAGACACGATGTCTTACCTTTTGCACCAAATTTGAGGCATTGCATGTTGAGTAGTGGAACTCATTGGCCACTACTTAGCTCACCATGTTAAATCATTAGAAAGTTTAAAAGGTAAAAAACCAAATAGTCCTGCTCTAATAAGACAGACTTAGAGTCATGCTACTCAATATGCATTATTACAAATTTGAGCAGAAAACTGAGTATTTCAATACTCAGATTTCTACTAGGTATATAGACAAAAAAGTAAACTTACAGGTGTTTTATACAAATCTTGAGGATCTAGGTTTCCCTGTAAAGTAATGTTATTTCCAACAATTTTTCTAGCTTCAATGGGGTCTACAGTCCAATCTAAACCTATGATTTCATAACCCATTTGTGCTTGTATATCTAAGGAATGTCCTCCTCCTTTTGCAAAGATTGTCTAAAATAAAAAATGAAACAACATTTTATTTAAAGTTTTTTTTATATAGAAATATCACTTTAAAACATATTTTATATGGAAAAATATTTAAAAAATCTGTAAATTTTTATATTGATTGATTACTCAATTATTTACTCCTTTTTTACTATGTTTATTCATATTTTTTATAAATTTATGTCATAAATGAATATGAAACACATACCATAGGTACTTCTTCCAAATTATTTGCTTGTAATGCTTCTCTCAGCTTTGATCTAATATCTTTTAAGTAAGGTACAGAAAACTCTATAAATTGATCCCTTGTAAGATGATCTGCACTTGATTCAAATACTTGTAATAATTGAGCGCCACTCTCAACCTAGAGATAATATTTTTTCTCATTGTAAAATAAAAAAATATCATATATTTATTGATATTGAACTCAATTGTAGATCATAAAAACTTTTATTAAAATATTTATTTTACATGGTTTTTTAAATCAACTACATTTTTATAATATCTGTAAGTTTCAGATTATTTTGTGAAATAATAATGTAAAAAAATGCCTGTTGTTGCGCAGCGGCACAAGCGTGTGACTGTAACTGACAGTTGTGGGTTCAACCGCCACTCGAGGAAATGAAATATTTTCAATTTATATACTTGATGTTTTCATTTTTTTGCTCTGGTACAAGGCAAAACGCGGCATTGAGTTCCGCCACTCAACACGCAATGCCTCAATTTCGGCAGAAACTGGGGAATGGAAGTGGAACAGAGTGTCTTAACACTGGGTTCCCAAGTTCCCTCTGCCTACCCTGCTACGTGCGGGATACAGTGTGAAGCTGAGTAAATAATGTAAAAGTTTTATAATATATTTGCTCAGCCCATTGAAATGAAGTAGGATTTCTGAGTTCACTGATCATATATTTTCTCTGGTAAAATTTATGCCAAGGCCAATTTTGACATTAGATTCCCTATGCCTGCCATATGAAATATAAGCCATGAAACTTAGAAGATTAAATTAAAAATAATAATAATCTTAAAATACCTGCATGACCAAATAGTTTATAATAACCCTAGTCAACAATTTCAATAGTTTGTGAACATCTTTAGGAAATTTTGATAACCACTCTTTGGTTTTAGCCATAGTTTTGCTGCCACCTCCTTCAACCATATAACCCAATAGTGTAAACTAAAAATAAATAACTTATTCAAAACAATATTAATAAAATCCTACCCTTTTCAATATTATAGTGCATGAATATGGGATATGTATAAATAGTAAACTTACTGGTGCTCCTGTAAATCCAATTAATGGGACTTTACCATCAATTTTGTGCCTAGTCAGAGTAATAGCATCACCAACATATTTAAGCCTAGATATAGCTCCTTCTTCTTTGAGGTCATCAATTTCTGAAACATTCTGAAGTGGTTTAGGAAATACAGGACCCTGAAATTTAGAAACACAAATTTAGAATAACTTGATAATTATAAATATATAATATTGACATTTGTTAATAATATGCTAAAAATTATTTATTTATATATACTTAAAAATAAGAATAAAACTTACTACTCCAGGATGCATTTCAACAATCATACCAAGAGCCTGTGGAATAACTAATATATCACTGAATATAATAGAAGCATCTAAATGCTCATAGCGTCTCAAAGGTTGTAGTGTTACTTCACAGGCAAGCTCTGGTGTCCTACACACTGTAAAGAAGTCATGTTTTGCTCTCACGGCTTGAAATTCAGGTAAATATCGTCCTGCTTGGCGCATCACCCAAACTGGTACTTTATCAACTTCTTTTCCACAAGCTGCTTTCAATAGTCTATCATTTTTCAATGGCGGAAAATTCTGAAAAGTGGTTAAAACAAATTTTAGTTTTAGAAGTACTTATTCAAAATATAAAGCGAAATATATTAAAATATTGGACATTTTATATAAATTATTGTATACCTTATTAGTGTAATCCATATTTAAGTTTTTAAGTAACTATTAATTGTATACTTTTTTACACTGTGTTTTAAGGAAGTTATTACGTAATGAATATTGAAATAAAAACAAAATATTAAGCCAGCGTTACCGGTAAAATATTGATGAAATTAATTATAAATGTCAAATTTGTAAATTTGTCAAATCATAAAATGTCATTTGACGTTTCAGTTCACTTCAGAATAAAGCGTACCGTAACAAATATTAAAATACCGTAGCATGAAAAATACTTGATTGTGAGATATTTTCATTTTATTTACTTAGACTATCTAACGAAGACTAATATTTTCTACGATGTTAAAATGTAAAAGTGTAATTTTGTAGAAAATAGAATGATCACATCAATGGTAAGTTCAAAATACATACTTCAAAAGCATGGTCTAATATTCTGTCAGAAAGATTTCTGACAGAATAATAGCTTCACCTTCAATCTTTATGCTTAGCGGAATAATTAAATAGAACTTAGTAAAATGCTATGACTCAATCAACATACGTCTTTGACTCATACAACATTTGCCCTGCCTATTATTGTCAATCACATACTCTTTTGATGGTCCTCATGATTTTTAATGACCTTTTTTCCTTAACAATGCGATCTAGAAGTAAAATTGAGGTTTTCTGTACCTTTCTGAAATTTCACTCTTGCACCATGTTTATCTTTTGCCATTCTGTAAAACCCTTCATAGTTGATTCGAGTAGCACGCCGTGTGATACTTAGTATGGCGGGCGGCGATGATGGCGATTACCTCCCATGTTGAAGGACGCACAAAAACCAGTCTCTGATTATTTTTCCTGTCTACGACTACGATTGTTATACGTAGGATATGGTAACGTCCACAGCAAAAGGTTAAGCTATCAGTAAGTTACACAGAGATATCATTAGGTTATCTGGAGCAATCCTCAATTCTGGTAATTTACTATACCACCAGCAGTTGTCCCTGAGCAATTTTGGGTACATCGTCTATAAGCCCCATGTTAGTCACATAGTTATCCTTGGTAGTGTGTTGAATAGAGTAGTGTAACTTACATTCTGAATATTGAAGCGATAGTAGTTGAATGTTATTCAAGTCTGCGCTCCGATCGACACTCAGCCAATGCCAGAGGCTAAATGTTTGTTGTGTTGTATGTATTAACAATTTCAAGGAGAAAGAGATTTATATGATTGTCTATATGATGAACTCTTTCATCAGGAAATATCAACAGCGGAAGTGGACATATGTATATGAATCCGTATTATAAAATAAAAACAATGATATAAGTATCTTATATCTACGAAGAAGATACAATTGAATATTTATTCAATGCTGTCTCTGTGATAAATGTAAACAAGTAGTGATCATCGATATGTACGAGGCACTTCGAATATTGTGGCAAGTTTGAACGGTCTCAACTAATACATCTCCGATCAGTACCTACACAAATCGAAAACCTCGAGAGATTTTTTTTGTATTACGAAACCGCTTTGAAGCTTTAAAGAATAACTGAGATATGGATGTACGTAGGTTTTAATTATTTTAAGATCTACAGTACCAAAATGAATAAACTCGGCGACGAGCACTTCAACATGGAAGAGAGATGAGGTGATGTTTAAGGACTCAGAAGATGTCTCTAAAGCCGGCTAAATACCTAGATCTCTAAGTCATTGACATATGACTTTTATTGATTTATTATGAATTGTGTTAAAAATATAGACCATTAATATCTATCAACCCAAGACGTCGACGTGTTAGCAAGAGATCTGTCTATTATACAAACTCAACTGACGAAAAGGCTGAAAACTAACGAGGGTAACATAATTTTGCTTAGGTCTGAAATTGCTAGGAAGGTAAAGTATCTATGGACAATTATCCTCCGCGCAAACTGGTCCTAGATTTAAGCTCACCGACCCGGTATACTGGCAAAAATCCCGAATGTCAGCCTGTTATTAACATGGCTCTTAAAAAACTGAAAAATATTGAAGCCACTATAGAATTTTTGAGAGGAGGCTGCATCTCTACAAAAACGGTAATAAAACACTTTAAAATTACAGACCAATCTCACTTTTGAGTCATGTATACATTTTGTTTTTTGTTTGTACTTGAGGCTTGACTACTTCCAATCTTCCGATACGACTGCACCACCAAAAGTCACATTCATACGCTGCGCAAACTATACAGAAATCCGAAGGTATAATTTGTCATTTTGAATGGTGTTTGTGGGTTCAGAGGAGAGCCTTTGTTTCGATCGAAACCTGGGTAGTGAGGCCGTGTATCCAACAGTGTTAAGTAGACTTTAGGTACCAGGTATATCGAAGTTTTAAGGTATCTGTACGAAAACACTCTAATCAAGTGTGAGTTATCTGGAAGGTCTAAGTGCAGGGAACACTATTCAAACTTTTTTCAAACCTTACACATTATCTTTTTGTATGAAGTTGTACAACTAATTGTGAACATGAAAGACCTAAACAGAAAATATGAAAATCTCAGTAGAGTTTCTCAAAGAGTAGGTCTTAAGATAAACATATACAAAATTGACTTCTTATGTTGTACCAATTGGTATTGGGAATAGTACTCTTAAAGCTCAAAGTGACATACTAACTTCCCGAACTCACGTCAAAAAATTAATTGTACAAGTAGGATCCGCAGTCCTTCTGCACCTACTCATAAGTTATCCACGGAGATTTGTGCAATGAGGACGCGTTTCGCACTTGTAAGTAAATAACTCCGCGGCGAAATTCATAATTACGTCAAAGATTTAAAGGTTAGAATTTTGTGTTGTATAACTTTATAATTAGTAGTCAATTCCGTTATATTTTTCATTACTTCGATATACTGGGTCATTAAGTCTGCATCTAGGTGTAGATAGATTCTATTTTGTTTAAAATTTACTAAAAAAATACTTAGGCATCCACCCCTATCACAAAGGATAGTTGCCCTGATTATTCGAAGTATTAGTGCCCTTAGGGGCATCTATCCTTTCATACATATTTATTGCAGTTAGGTTTAATTTATTGCATTTTGAAGAGTTTTTTGTATATTTATTCGATGAACTTTTTTTTTTATATTTTATATTTAGTATAATTATCTTAGAACTTTTTACTGACGTTAGCTCTATTATGCCACGAAAGAGCTCGAGAATGTTCTCCGGTTATGATCAATGGATAATGAAATGGATAAAAAAACCATCGAGATAAACGAAATATTCTAACACTTTGAAATTCTGTACGTGTTCTGCTGGTAAAAGTTCAACAATCTCTGAGATTTTAGAGAAAATTTTAGCTCTACTGGAAACACCTTCGAAAATTCTGATAGACGCGTCACCTATTCCAAAAATTCGTTTGACCTTTGCTAAGAGAACGTAAAAATTCGCAGATATTTGAATTGAAGATGAACACCACTAAAAAGACTAACTACTTACAGTTCAAGCAATAAAAATGAAAAGTAAAGATTTGCCTGTAAAAAATTAAAAGAGGCAGGATAACGCCAAAGATACAAATAAAGATAACTGTATTGAATGTTTTGAAAATTTTAAAAATATCAAGTCGTAATCCGACTGGATTCAATCTGTAATGTGTCAGAATTGGCAACATAAAACCTGTATATTTTTCAGAAATTATTGCGCAAGGTGTGGAAAAATAAATAATAGTTGGAATAATGAATAATTGTTATTTGAGATAATTAGGAAATCAGAATATATGATTAGAATAAATAGTTAAACAGAATAAATAATAACGGAATAAATAAGACATTGAAAATTGTAAGTATAGATATGTAGAATTGTGCAATGTGGATGTTGGCATTTTTAATATTAATGATTACAACAACAATTTATTAAGAACTGTAATTTTGTTGTAAAAATTTGTTTAAAAATATGATTATGAATGTTTAAACTTAACAGTTAATATTTTTATTAAACAAACGTTTTAAAATTTTAATTATGATTACCTATTTGTGCGATATTTTAAAAACACTATAAACTTATCATTATTACGATGATGTTACTATTTTAAAACAATTTTATTTTACAATTGCTATTTTAAAACTACTACTTAACAATTAGTTTGATGTTTTCGTTTTCTCAATGTCCTGCTCTTAAGGCAACTATCCTACTCCATATTTTTATAGAGGGGCAACTATCCGTATAGGTAGGAATCTATCCTCAAAATTAATGCTTCACAAAAAGCTATTTTTTTGCAGATCTGGATTTGATTTGTTAAAAAAATAAAGTAATTCATAACAAAGGATTAAGCTAGCTGAATAAATAAAAAATATCCCTATAAAATTTATATTTTATCGAATTAGGTGACTATTTCAACAAGTGGGGCATCTATCCCAGTTTTACCCTAGTCCTTACAAGAACCAACAAACTAATATTTTACAATACATCGATATAACTTTTAATATTTATTACATTATTACGTTACTGCAAGAAAATGATTCAAATTATTAAAACCTTATTTCAAATATTTATTGTTTCATTTTTAAATATCTTTAATCGTTTGTCTGATTTAATGTTATATATCGCTTTAATCAGTTTGACGTAACCATTTAATCACAAGTAAAGACACTTCCAATAATTTGCAAATAAGTTAAAAGGATGCAAAAAAAACAATACTTATGTAGCATAATTTTGCTCAATGTCGTCCAAATATTTTTGTCACAATGATTGTTTTTCTAAAAACTGAAACCTTAAACGGCCCTGGTGTAAAGTTAATAAAATGGTACTTAGACTAAATAGCGTTTTACCGTCGATACAGGATATCATGTTTATCTAAGTCTATCAAGGATCCAGACGGTTAATCATATATATCAATATATGAATTAGATCCACAGATACCATTATTACTTTTATTAATTTTAAAGTAGTAGGTAATCTATCATTTAGGAAAGAAAATATTTATTAAGAAACATACGCTATGTAGCTTACGCTTTGAGGCCTGTCGTGGCGCAGCGCCACAAGAATGTGACTGTAACCGACAGGTTCTGAGTTCGATCCCCAGTCGAGGAAATGAAATATTTAATATTTTTAATTTAAATATTTAATGTTTAGTTTCTTCGCTCTGGTAATAAGGCAAAGCGCGGCGTTGAGTTCCGCCACTCAATACGCAATGCCTCAAATTCAGCCGAAAGTGGGGAACAGAAGTGGGACGGAGTGTCTTTACACTAGGTTCCCGGGTTCCCTCTGCCTACACTGCCTCGTGCGGGATACAGCGTGAAGCTGAGTTGAGTTGAATATACGCTATGTATTGGTTGTAATCCACATTTAGGACAAAAAAAAACGGTACGTGTTAATAAAATTTAGCTACGTTCAAATTTTTATTCCTTTTCTAAATAAATATTTTTATTTCCTAAGTGTAGATTTAAGTATTGAATAAATATAATAAATATCATAAGGCATTCTTTGGGTAGAAGACATTTGTAAAAATTTGCTTACGGAGATGCTAAAACATGAATAGGTTGCAACAAGTGTATAAGAGATTCCAGTGGAACTATCATGTGTAAACACTTGCTTATATATCTGGCTCGTTCGAAATTAAAAATATGGCAAATGAGTGACATTGATACTGTTCGACTAGTTTATTTTAGCTATTTTAATTCCATTCTATCCAATTGAATGCTATAGGGCAACGCAGCAGATATAAATTGAATATTCATTTTCTAAAAAATAATCGTGACATGTATTATAACTTAATCCTATATCCTTTTTGAAAATCCAGACATATATTAGAATCTCAATATGTAATCGCGAAATAAAGAATAAGTTTATAATATCATGTTTTCAGCTCCAAAAAGTATATAAATCTTTTGTAGGCCTAGTAAAATTTCGCAATTTATTATATTAAACTATTCGTATTAATCGCTTATTAAACTGTTCAAGAAAATTTAGTGGATAAAAATGTTTGGAATTAATATCTATTGAGTGTCGTGCTCTTCTGGTGCCAGTTAATGTAATAATTAAATTGTAAATTGTCATTGAAAAGAGGACTGTTGAATTACTATGGCAGAACTGACTTCCGAGCTTGTGGTAGCATTATTTTCATTTGATGTTTCAAAATTGTTTGCAAGAGCTTGCAATTTAAGATCATGTCTTAGTGGGCCAAGTCTAAAAAAATATAATTTGTGTATAATTTGCAGAAACACATATGCAATAAAATTATAAAAATTTAACATAAATCATAATAATTATTTTTTTCTGTGATCTATATATAAAAACCTGAAGCATACATTTTGTACCCCTTTTTACGAATATTGTGCGGACGGAGGAGTATGAAATTTAACAGCTATTGTTTATGATGTAAAATTCTTATGTTTGTTTTAAAATAATTCATAAATATACATTAAAATAATAAAATAAAGAACGCATTCTATAATATTTTGACAATATACACCTTTGTATGTAATAATAGACATGTTGCTATGGCGACGTCAAGTTCGCGTCAATTGGTTCTAGAAATAACAATTTTTCGATAAAATTAAACCATTTTAACCGGATAATCACGTTCATTTAGTATTTTATTTCGTCACCAGTAGACTAAGGTGTCATCCGCCTATCGGTAGACAAATGAAAAAAAAAAACAATTCCTTGGCATATATATCCGGATTAGTCAGGTACATAATAAAAATTAGTTTGTCTACAAAGTCATTTAGATACCACACAAACAAAATTTTAATAATAAATAATATTAAACCCTCGAGTGAAAAACTGCCAAATCCATTGTAGCAAAGTGCTCGTACCACTTAAACTACTCATCCGATTTTTTATAAAACATAACTGTGTTGAACAAGGCTTTCGATTAAATAACTATACTCAAACTCGTTCATTAAACGGTGACGCACACAGGTCGCACACAACTTGACGCACACAACTTACAACATCTCTAATTACTTATTTAAAAAAGGTATAAAAATTTTAGCGTTGTGGGATTTAAACCCTGCCTTTAGGAAATCTCATAATGTTACGTTCAAATATCTGTAGGGAGATTCTTAAGAATTTGGTAAGACATAATGCTATTTATTAAATATTTTTACTATTTTAAATGAGCGCGCCACCCCGCCCCCCCTCCTTTTTGCCTCGGGGATTAAAAAGAAACTAATAATTAAAATTTTTAGTTGCATTTTTATTTATTCTTGTTGTCATGACAAGAGTGATCCCGGCTTAGCCATGCGATTTCGGCTTAGACTAGGATCACCCTGGTACTGATGGTGTCGTAAGAGGCGACTAAAGTTCATGTGGAAGAGTCACGTTGTCAGCAATGGCAACGTGTATAGACAGACTTGATAATGATCCGTATCACCCCCGGCACTTAAAACCGGCGCTAAGTAGTGGCATTGGGTAATGCCGGGCCTCGGTGCCCATTCACCTTTAAGACCGGCAACACTTCTGTAGCTCCTCTGGTGCTACCCGGGACCGTGGGTGGTGATCACTTACCGTCAGGTGACCCGTACGCTCGTTTGCCGTGTCTTATCCATAAAAAAAAGTTTCTTACTATAAAAATAGTGTATTTCAGTCGGCTTCGATCATGTAAAGATGAGGTTCCGGACTTGTAAAGATTTAAGATTGTTTAGATTTAACCTAACGAAACGGTTAGGTTAGTCAAAACTCAGAATGCAAATTGCAATTTTGTTTGTGTAGTTGATAAATACTTATAAGTATAGACAATGTTAAAAAATGTTTGCTACACTATTAAGAACGATTCTTGCTTTTTGTGCAAAATGATTTTCTTCTTCTGTACAGTAGAGACAAAGATAGAGAAAGAAAGCAGCGAAAATGTAAGCTTGCTCTAAAATAGAATTCGATGACTCAAAAGGGCTAAAGTTTTTTTGGATTAATAATACTTTGAATTTTAATGTGAATTTATTGGCCTTTGATTTATTTATATAGTATATACCTAACGTTCCTACTTTAACTAATATTATACAATATGTAAAAGCTTGACTAGAAGATAGTAATTGTTACAATTTCACATGAGATTAACACAAATTCTAATTTGTATAATTTGTGTAATTTTGATATAATATAATTATATATAATATAGCTTGTGCAGGCAAAGCTGCGTTTGTCGGTCACTAGTCAAAATAAATACATATATATTTTTTCAGTTCTTATCTCCAGAACCTCTGGACGGACTTACATAATTGAGGTATCGTTAGGTTCGCCTTAGCAGCCCTAGTGTTCTTAGATAGGTAACATTATATAAATAACATGACGGCTGTCCGTCACTGTTGTATTTAGTATTTTTTTATTCTCTTCATCACTATAAGGCTCAATATAAGAATTTCAAAAGATATAGGTATCATATGAATTCAGTGGGATCCCAACATGAAACGCCCGAGGAAAGTGAAAAGGGAACCGAATATTTACAAGCTCATCAGCCAAACTACAATAAGGCAAATGTACGTAGATATATTGTGTTGCCCCTCGCGGGGTCGAATATAATCCTAAATCATGCATGAAACGAATTTTAGTGCGATTTTCAACGTTATTACCAATAAATGACGTTAATAAATCCTAAGAAAAAAAAATATAAGAAAAAATACCCAATATAAAACTAAATAATATAAAAAAAAAACACGTTCAACGCGAAAAAGAAAAAAATAAGTAGTGAAATTGGTAATTAGAATTAATATTCGGGAGCTATTCTTCAACAAATTATCCGATGTGAGTGCATTTTAGTACGTACGTATAAATAAATAGCAAATCATGTTTGTCTTAGTATAATAAAACTAAAATAAGGCTGTCGTGCTGTTTAATGGCGCACTCCCCCTTGGACGAACGAATATTTCATATTTTCCTTTCATCGCTATGGCAACGAGGCAAAGCGCGAAGTTGAATTCTGCCACTCAACGCGTCATGTCTCTAGAATTCGCCACAATGTGGTAAACGGCAGTATTCGAACGAGACCGGATTGTCTTAACACTAGGTTTTCAGGTTCCCTCTGTTTACCCTACTATAACCGCGATAAAGCGTGAAACGCACGTGAAATGATCCAAGAAGATAGAGTAGAAAATGAAAAAAATATAGATTGGGACGCTAACTAAGTATACAAAGTTTGCGAGGACGCGTCTACCTGCCGCTGCATTTCTATCAAAATATAAAAAATACAAATGAGAGGGGTCCACTATAGTTTTTTTGGGTGAGCGACACACTGCGACCTAGCTATATGAAGGTTTTTTGTTAAACCCTTATCCCAGTTGCCTAATAAAGTTTATTCGCTCGAAATGAACAGTGTTATAACTTATTTTTAGTGTAAATTATACGTTATTCAAATGTTACACTCAAATAATAACACTATTCAAATATTGCACTCAGTTTTGGTATACTGTCCTATTCCTTGAAGGATTGTAGAAGATGTTGTACTAATATTTTTATCTAGATATAGATTTTATATACCTATTTGTAGGTATATCTACCTACATATGAATACTTAGAATGTTCATACTATATGTTCGTCACTATTGAAATAAAACCTGCTCTTCCTATATTTTACTTTTAATTTTAAAATATGTATATTTTACCTTCAATTTTAAAACATCTATATTTATCTTTAAAAACAAGAGTTGCAATGTTGTTACTTTCAATTAAATGTTGCTATACAAGTGAATAGAAACACATCGAGACACAGGTGCCGCTGTGACTTGTGCATTCTTTGTCGCTATATGATCCCCTCGTACACTTGTATCGACTTTAGCTATTTTTTGCATATACCTATAGAAAACATTTTAATATTCAGATCATAGTGGTGCAGTGGAACAGCGTTTGACTGAAAACGTGATGATTTTTCTTGCTGTTAGTCCTATGGGTCTTTACAATCAATACTATACTGAAGTAGTCTACTTTCATAATTGTTTACTTTCATATTTTTTTCATATATGTATTAAGGAATAAGGTACTTAATTTAAATAAAGCCAATGCTGAAATCACTGTCGTTGCTTATATAAATAATTAAATCTATAAAAAAGAGAGATTGTTTGGTATTGGTACATTTATATATAGGTTATAGATGATTAATACTAATATGTAATATTTAGAATTATTAATATGTAATATTACCTATATGTAAATATTCAACAGTTGGTAAGTCTTCAGTAAGTAACAATATACTTACATACTTCTTAAACATATAAGAAGAGAAATCATGCTAGGTATTTATTTCATTTTCAAATATATATTTAATTATATCTACATATATATAGATTATTGTGTAATCAAAACTTATAGTAAAAATAACAGTAGTGTGGGAACATTTCTTTTGTCCAAATTGGAAGTGAAACAATATATTACACGCTATAATTTAGAGAGGCCCGTTATATCTGCAAAAAAACTGTGTATGTTTTTTTAACAAAGAATTCCCAGTAATGGTTCGCATATCTGCGATTCCCTTTTTTGTATTTTAGTTTTTGTGTGCCGTTATCAAAGTTCGGTGGGCGCAGTAGGGGTTTAGACGCTAAATGAGATTAAGCAAAATTGAACTTCGAAAGATTGAAGAAATTTAGCAAGTCATTTAAGTTTATTCAGATTGATACAAACCTTCCCTTTATTTTATCCACGACCTACCTCTTAGAATTGAAACGATGGCGTGTATGTTCCTGTTCATATACATAATGTATACGTAATGTTAAATGTTTCTATTATGTACCATGATGTTTTTTCTATAGCAACCATACTTAGTTAGACTTATGAAACCGTTTAGTGAATACTATATTAGTACCTATATTAGATAGAAAAAAGTAAATAATATTTTGATTATAAATACTGAGAGAAAGAGAGAGAGAGAGAGTACAATCATTAGATTGTACTCTCTGTCAGCTTTACGCTATATCCCGCTATGCGCACTAATAGGTTATTTATTTCTAGTATTCAACATTTTAATTTCAATTATTATTTTATCGCGTAAACTATGGTAAAATTCTATTTTATGAGGGTTTTAGGTCAACACCCTAAGAAATGGTGTGCAAAAACTTTGTCGACACTCATTGACCCTTGATTTAGTTCGTGAGATAATGTAGTCTGCAAACTACGCTTAAAAGCCTTATCAAAAAGAAACACGAACATATTTATATAAGGCTAAGTACTTTTGTAGTTTTTTTTTTTAATCATAAATAAATATCTTATAACAAATACTAATAGTCATTTAATTTGTCATTCCTATCGAATAAGGGTATGATTTGAGATCTTAAATGTCAATGTACCTAGGTATATGACAATTTAAAATATAGTTTTTTCTAATTTATAAAAAAGTAGACAAATGTATCTTATTTCATACAATAATATTATAACGACAATAGTAAATTGCGTAAAATACAAGTCAACTATTATTGTTGAAAAATATAATCAGTAATTTCAAACTGTACAAACATTAAAAAAACAAATAAGTTAACTATTCTGTTCATCTTTATGCTGCATCCCGCATGTGGCAGGATAGGCAAAAGGAATTTGGAAACCTAGTGTTAACATTCCGTTCCACTTCCGTTTCTCACTTTCTGCCGAATTTGGGGTATTGCGTGTTGAGTGGCGGAGTTCAACGCCGAGCTTTGTCTTGTTTCCAGAAACGAAGAAATGAAAACATTAAATATTTAATTTGGAAAATATTAAATAATTCATTTTCTCGAGTGGAGATGGAATCCCACTACCTATCGTTTACAGTCACGCGCTTATGCCGCTGCGTCACGACAGGTCTCAAATTATCATATTATATTATTATTAACGAAGACGTAAGGAATTTCCTTATGGGAGACAAGAATGAATGAATCCATGACATTTGTGTTAAAGTCTGATACGTCCCGTTTGAGCTATGATGGTGTAAAATATAACATGTAGTAAATATTCATAAAAAACTTATCTTTAATGATAGCTTGGCTTCGAAGGTGCATGCAAGCAATAGCGAACAATTGTCACTAATGCAGCGCTCAATTTATTTACGAGACAGCGGCTAGGGGCTTGCAAGGACATAGTTATTTGTCAATAGTGGAATAGTCTTTTTAAATAAAAAAATATTGCATCGAGTGCTTTAAAACAAAAGAACTGTAAATTTGTAGAGTTAATTTAACATTTTATGTGTGAATATAATTCTTTTTAAAAAAAAAATATTTACTACATTTTAGAACAGCAAACTCTCTACGGAAACTTAGGAAACGCTTAAATAGTAACATAATTATTTTTTTTTTACACTAAGCAAATAATTAAAAAGCACATGATATGTAAAGCACATTAATTACGCGTAAAATTCAAGGTAAAGTAATTAATTATAGATGATTATATTCATCTTGCAATAGCTACATTAACGTGTACGTGTCTTATTACGAGTATATATCGTGTCAGATCATTACCCTGGAGGACTGTGGAGGTCATTATAGACGGAAGACGCGTTAAGGTGCTACTCCAAGGTTTTTCCTGTCCGCACGCAAGAGGAGGACATTGACTCAAGCATTGTAAACAGTTCCTTATCTTGTGCTTCGTTGCCGTTTGATGACTCGCTTGCAGCTTTTATCTAATAGAAAAATGTTACTGGTTACGTATATATAAAATACGAACCATTCCTCATAAAATCAAGACGCTGTGATATAAAAAAAATATCATTTAACAATACTATTGTGAATACATATTAATGTGTAACGCGCTTAATTGTCAAATTATATTACAAACAAAGAATAATTTTCAGAAAGATTATGCAGAATGAGTTAAGTCATAATGAAGATTAGCGTTTATTTAATACGGAAGCATGGCCATGGCTACGATTATGATCTCTAGAAAGGTGTGCGTACCAGATAAACTAACGTTGTTGATATGAGCGGTAATTTAGAAAGCAGTTTTTTTGCTTCTACGGACAGCTGCCCACCAATCAAAACGCATTTGCAGTTGGGGTTGCTTCAATTAATATGACGAGTCATGTTTACGAGGTCAGTTATTTTCGATAAATCTTGTTTGAATATGAATTGATGTGAGAATATTATTAATTTAAGGTATTAGATTTTATCTATGACAAAGTAGATTTAGCAAAACAGTTACTATGACAAAGTCGATTTAGCAAAACACACTATTGTTCTGCTGTTTCAGCCAGTATTCATAACATTTCCAAAATATTGATATTAATTCTTATTGCATTTGTGGGGGAACGATGAGGCGGCGTGGCGTGGCTTCCTTCGCGTAGGCGCGGCACAACAAAATGCGCGGGCGCATTGCGTCTTTTTTTAACTTTTTTGCCGCTTTACTCTTGCTTGTGTGTATGGCGATCGCCTTACCTTATTTTCTCTCTAGAACGTTGCTTGCAGGTAAATAAGGATCCTCCTTTTTCTTATTTGTTTCGTTACGGGTGGAATTTTGTATGCGCCTTTCTGTCTTGGCAATTATATGCTACATTATATTGTCTATTATAAGAATTACTTACACCTCTACGTATGGTATATAAAATAGCTATGTAGGTAGATTTAAACAGATGATTATTATTTTTTTACTTTTATATTAGTTACTTTGTTATATAATTATTGATAATAGCTAAACTTTTTATCTATACATGCATAATACAAAATTTTCTACATTTTATTTGATAAGCAAAAAGTATCGTGAGATTATATATTCATTATTTATTAAATCAAATTTAAATTTGTGAGTTCAGCGGTGAATTACAAGTTGAAAAGATATATTAACGACCTTCTTCTATACATAAATGGCTACTTAAGACGTTTATTCCCGACAATGTCTCCCTTTATCAATGCCTTTTATAAATTGCTCCAGCTTCTAAAATAGAGTTAGTCATAACTGTACAGTAGATGTATGACGAATATTTGAAATATGTACTTCTGTTTACACCATTAATAGGTCAGCAAAGTATAATATTATGTTCTATAATATATTTTAGACTCTTGCCTGCACAAGGATGGGTCGGTGAATGTAGTAAAGTAACACTCAAGTCGTTCTTCAAAGTATGTCAATTTTTAGAGAGATAACGAGTTCAGCGACATTAATGCAGCAAATTGATTTATAAGATTAGGTAAAGCGTAATGGTTTTAAATTTAATGAGTGGGAAAAGAGCCTGCAACATCCATGTATAGACAGTCAAAAAGTCATAACCCCATGGTCACAATGTAAAAAATTAAAGATTTAAATATTTATAAAATAGAAACATTTAAAATTAATTAGCAGTAACAATTCGTGACCTTTATCAAAAAGATTGTAACTTGAAGTTATTATAGCTGTATTTTAAAGATGGTAATATGCAGAATAATGCACACACAATTTCCTTTTCTATTCCTGTGCATAAAGCGGACAGAACTCTCGACTTCACAAAAAACTTAACATAATCAAATATCCTTTGGCTGTCGTTGTCCGCGTATGCTCACATGCCGCACCACACCACTCGATTTAACAAATATGGCTGGTATTCCTATAAGATTCTAGGTTGCCCGACAAGGAAACCTGCAGTGTGCAACGGGCTCGGAATTCGGGTTCGGGGTGAATACCCTCCTGTCGGTAAAAACTATTTTCAAGGTTAGCACGAAGCAAGGAGGGGAGCGTCGCGGGTTGTGAGGTGCAGGGCGAATTCGGCGCGCGGGGCAAGGGGGGTGGCGCACGGACGCGCCGAAATGTTGATAGCCTCCGCTCCCGGCCCTCAGGCCCTCCGCCGGCTTCACTGCAGTCTACGATGCGGTTTGCGATGACTTCTAACTTTTGAACCGACTCACGATTACGCATTGTCATTGATTGATAACTTTTGGTATATCTATCGTTTTAGACTCTTCTATGTGGCTTTGGTAATTACGTTATCAATATTTTTATTATAAGGTATAGTAATTGATGAAGTAAAAATCACATAAGAAGTGATATCTAATAAGAAATTAACTAGGTTTTGCGTTACAGGCAACATTTTCGGTAAATCAAGAAGATTTAATTTTAAGAAATATAGCTGTCAGCCGGTGTGTGTAAGTGTGGTTCACCCTTCGTGTAATTCACTATTAGTCGACGTCTGCATTGGGCCTTAATGAGGTTGGCTAGTTTAGTTTTTGGGTGCCACGCGCACGCAACAACTACGCATTTTTGTGCAACAATTATAAAAAAAGCTTTCGAGCTTCAAAAGTAAGAATTATGCGTCATAATGTTTGGTTGCAATAGTTTATTAGTTAAGCCATTAACTTACTTCTATACTTATATATTTTTTAAGTTCATGATTTTCATGATTTTTTCCTTTTCTTGTTATTTTCATGATTTTTTCCTTTTCTAGTTATAGTATAACATTAAATTAACGTTGTATTAATCAAATGATTGATATTTTTTATAGTATCGTCTATTCTTTGTAAAGATCTTATGTTGCCTCATTAAATTTCATAAAGGAAAAAAAAATAACATCTCGCCTCGTTTAGCAGGACAGACAGAAAGAAGTGTACTTATCTAGTAATGTTAAGATTTCCTTCTATGTTTACCGAACAAATTTGTGCTATAAACATAGAAGTTAACTACCAATGAGAATCGAACTCACAAACGACGTTTGCAAACAGTCTCAGAAAATAATTTTAACCAATAAATTAACATAAAATTACCAGAAATATTAAACTGCACCTTTAAATATCTAATATATAATATTAAAAAAATAGATAAATAGAATAATACTTTCAATTTCAACGTGTTTTAACGTGGATCAGGCACCGCTTCATACATAACAATTAAGTGGGCACTAGGATAGTGCGTGTAGTAGGTGCGTGCGATAGCGATCTCCGCGGCCCAACGAGCCCCCCTCGCCTCAAAACAACATTCTAAGTATTTGTGAGCTGAGGGTTTTTTGCGCGAAGCCCAAGGGTGGTAGAGCGCAATCGCTCGCCAACGCACAAAAAATACTATTAAATAACTCAACAGAACCGCGGGGCGGATTGTGCGTGATCGTGATCCGACCGAATTAACGCGGCGACAATGCCTCAGCTAGTTTAACTCGAGTATTTCTATACAGTTTTTGTTAGCGTGCGCCTGGAAGATTTAATCCAAAAATAAGATTATTTATATAACGTCACCTGAAAATATGAAAGCTCTATTATTGTAGGAAGTAAGAAATTTGATAATCTATTTTATTGGTACGTTTGTAAGTTGATGTGGATATATAGTAAATATTCCTAAGTATTTCTAATAAAAACCTCCTCTAAAAATTGCTTCTAAATTTGATGCAGTTCGTCTCTGTTCTAATCTACTCAGCCATAGAAAAAGTATGACAAAAACTCGCTACTCGTTAGAACAGCGAGATTTCCCGCCAACTTCACTGCGATTTATTTTTCTAATTTGAAATAATATCAAGTACAAATTAGGCAAATTAAGTCTAAAGTACTCAATTATTTGAATGTATAGATATAGTACATATATAATTTTTCTCTAGAAGTACTAAATAGGAATATAATCATCATGTTTTATCTAAATAAGGGTTATAAGCTTAAAGCTACTGCTACTAATTACTCAAAATTTTATTAGTAGCACATGGTTAGAAACATCTTTACATTGGCAGTAATGCTTTACTGCGCTTATACAGCGGTGGGTTAGTGTAACGGTTCAATGAGGTTATGATACTAAATATAGATAAAACATAGACCCTAATCTGTATGTTAAGTAGGTACTATTGCACTCTTATTGGTTTCGTATTTGGGTAGGTCTGGCATGTCTGTCGTTGCTGGCATTTAAATTGTTGTTAACTATTAGTAAAATAATAGTTATCGATATACTTTATGTAGTAGGTACATAATTATGTTTATGGTACATTTTAAAAAGTTTGTCTTCATTAATTTAATTAAAGCTTTAAATATTCTTAATATTTAACGTAAAACAGAATTCTTGCAAAATTAAACTTTCTTTAAAAACTTATAGATGACTAGTGTTTGTTTTAAATTTTAAATTTTATGCCACGGTACTTGAAATAATACAATTGAATCATTTAAATTTATTTCAAACAAATATGTCTTTCAAAAACAGAATCGATGCATTTTAAATCAATGATTAATGATCCACAGGGAGGCAAAATTTGCTAAGTAGGATATTTTAAAATCAGTCCATAATTGAGTGATTTATGAACTCGAAACCATTACTTAGACACGACTAGTTACAAAGTGATGAAAGAATGAGATTTTAAACATGTGTTTGGGTCATTGCTATTTCATTTAGCAATCAAAATTACGAGAAAATGTAACTCCTGACGTGCTTCGTATTCGAAACACATTAGGAGGGATATTTTATCGTAACATCGATTAAGTGGACATATCCTTTATTGAAGTCAATAATTATATACTTAAAATGACGACCACTATTTGTGTAATAATCCGTATCCTAGAGTTGTTATGTATTATTTTATGTGTGTAAATATTTTCAAGGGTTGAGAGAATGTAAAATTTCTGCCAATGTGCACATTCAACACAGTGAAATAAATATTAATGTATTTGCGGAATGACCTTTCGTGTGTCCGGTGAGGAAATTGCGCGAAAATATTGATTGTTCTTATCTGATTGGTATCGCTGGCGTGTCGCGCGGTCGCTCACATAAAATGTGAATCAAACTCACGCACGAAACCAGCAATCTGTGAACTAGGAGCACAGCGCATGCGTTCTCTGTCTAGTGGTATTGGACATATTCAACTCCGCCTCCGATGAATAATTTGAAGTTAGCAAACGATTTCCCTATGCTAATTCCGCTTATGACTTGATATTGTATATGAAAACATATAAGATATATTTTAATTTATATAAATATTCCGTCGCTGATAGCATTCGCGTATCTTTAATCTAATCTGTGCCGAAGAAAGTAGCTCTGAAACCAATTAATGAATTCGTATCGCACCAAAATTCTCAAACAGAATTCATTATGATGCTTATGTAGTCGTTAGCATGTGAAAGCATTTATTTAAACTAGTTTGCGGCGCATTCCACCTGCTATATAATCCGCGTTGTTTCGCAACTGTACATACTGGTATCCATGTCATAGCGTTAGACTGCGATGGCGGCATCGATGGGTCGAGCGATAGACAGAGATGGCAGACGCGCGCGGTCCGGACTTCGCAAGAGGATGGAGGGGCAATACTTCGTACCTACTTCGTTATCTGTTCGCGAATATTCTTGCGCAACTTACGACATGGAAAATAAAGTTTTCATTAAGCCTGAAAACATGTTATGTATTGCTACACTGCGATCTACTTTCATACCAATATCCTTAACAAAATACGCTTATCAATTGTATCTCAGTCGATATCGATTCATACAAATTGCTATAATCATTTTAAATAATAAAAAACACGAGCGCTATGAAGTATAATATCTAGTAATACCTACGTGTTTGAAGCGGCGGCATATTTTTTTAAATATTTAAAAAAATAAGGAAATTTTATGATTTTTTATAATTAATTAATTTTTATTGTCATTCAAGACATAGCTTTAAGCATTTTTGGCTGTGTAAATATTTATTTTCTGTTAAATCTACCATCTAGTCAATTTCGATAGGAGAACGGAATATACAACTACGTTCTTTTAACAGGTCTATTTATAAAGTATACAGCACACATACAAAAACGACTTAACTTTAATTATTAAGTAATTAAAAAAGTCGTTAAAGTTGTGATAATTTTGATATTGATGTTTTATACATGAGGTATATCAGAGTCATTCGCACCTCGTTATCGACGTACGGCAAGCGGGTCTCATAACATGGCGACGACTCGGCGCTTGATGTTACGAAAGCGCGCAGAACAGAGGCGGCTAGATTCGCGCTCCATTACTGCGCCCGCGCCGTCAACATGGCGGCCGCGCACGTCCACCGAGTCAACGGCCTCCAATATGCGCTTGCGCAACACCACGCAAATCTCAACAGCAAAACAAAGTCTTCGCGGCGTGTATGTGTGTGTGACACACGTGTACGTGTAACGATACGTTTATACGTGCGATGTTTGTTTCAATTCTGCGTCACTGCACACTACCATATTATACGTCTGTACTGGTGAAGGGCTTCGAGTAGAAGTTGACCTGCAATACTGATTAAATTAATACTAAAGTCACTACACAAGTAATGTTGAAGGTTTTCCTACACTTGCATAAATACAAGATAACGATAATTTTATACGTTTTATATGTTAAATTTGAGTGTGTTGAGAATTTTATTAGGAATATTTTTGAATGATATTGAATTTATTTATTTTAAATTATTTTTATTGATTTACCAACACAAAGTGCTTGAAATTGGAAATAATATTAAGATTATAGAATAAGATTAAATATTATCTTTTCCTACGATTGCCAATTTGCAATTGGCTGGAGATTGCAGATAAGGAGAATGGCAATAATGCTAATGGCTAATGCGAGTATGCAGGTCCCTACTATAGCTGCAAATAAACACGTACAGTTGGAAATAAATAAAATATCCCTCCTGAATGATTTTTTATTTAAAATATTTTCCATTTTTTGGATAGGTATACAACTACAAGCTACAATATATACTACAACTAAAACCTAATTTTGAGTTTCTATTTTAATTTATCGGTTCAGTGAGAAATTTAGCAAAGATTTAGTAATTGGTATGAAAATATACGAAGCTTAATAATTTAATTGACCATAAAATTAATTTAAATATTTTTTCTTGTCTAATCTTTAGAACGTGCCATATTTATTTTTGTGACCATGGGCTCACGGTTCACTACTGTACAGTGTACAGCCTTGAGTCAACTTGTTTATTCAATTTTTCATTTCGCTATGTAAACAATGCTGTTTTCTTATTAAAAATACACAGATATATACTGTGCCTATTTTAAATTAAGTATACATTAAGGTCTTTCAATAGAATAAAATGTTTAGTGTGCGACTAGGTGTATGTTCGATTTTTTTTAATATAAAATATAAACATTCCCTTTGCTTGTTTAAACAGTAGACAGTAAGTCTAGAGCTGGATTACTAGTTTCTAATAATTTTTCACAATTTTTACTTCAACATTGTTTGTAAACATAATTTCAAACTTTATTTCAAATTTTATATATTTTCTTTTTTTACATAGCAGTTAAAAATAGGTAAATGTTCCATTTTGTGATAATATAAATGAGATATAAAATAACAAAAAAAAAATGCATAGACTATTACAACAAATTAAATGAAATGTTAAATATATTATCGATAAAAGTTTACCTTGTATAGTAAAAAATATGGCAATATCTTATCTACATTTGTTAGTATCGTTGTTTTTAGACAATTGGGCGGTTACGACGTTACGCTACGTAGCGCTACGGTGGACTACGAACGGCTGGCGATTACTATTTAGGTCAACGAGAGTTTGCATGTGTACACAATACACTAGCACAAATGCTACAAATTGAAGCTGTTGTTGATTAAAGTGTATGTATATACATCAAGAAATATTTTTCTATATAAAGCATAACTTATTGTAACTGACTGATCATCACCTTCAAATGTGAAAAACACTGTTAATTTTAGAGGTTTATTTCCACGGTTGCCTTTCAAATATTTTTAAGTTGTTGTGCATGCGAATCGGAAGTGTTCGGAAGAGGTCGCCGAGCGACACGTGTAATGCTTGCGCAACTTTGTAACCTTGCGCTCGCGAATACTGTGAAGCTACACTGTGCTACATGAAAACGTATAGCTCTTATTCTAGTGAATATAGAGGCTGTAATACGTTACTGTTAATTTGTTTTCTATTTCAGTAACGACGTTTAGTTGAGCATAATGTAATTTTCTTTACGCATATTATGTACAAAAACTTGGTTTATATTTGAATTCTCTATAAATAAAAAAATAATCTATATACTTTATAAATACTATAAAAATAAATATAAAATAATATGAAAATAAATTTATAATTTATTACAGTCTTTAGATAAAAGATATATAAAAAAATTCAATCAACGTTTCACTATTATATTTTAGAAATTTTCCCTCAACGTCAAGTGATTGTTTAATTTCAACCAGTTAAATAAAAAAAATATGTCATTTAAAATATTTATTCAGACAAAACTGCTACATTTTTTTATAGTAAAACGTTGTAGCGTGTAAGGAAAAAAAAAACAGTTTATAATGAATAAATATTATTATGAGATTAGTAAATAAAATAGAGTACTTCAAGCTGGCGAAGCCGCGAGTGGGTCGCTAGTAAATAATAAATTTAAAATTATAGATTTTTTTATTGAATAATAATTCGTTTAGGGTTTCGTACAGAATTAACTGATTATATTCTATGATATATTACTGATATATGTATAAATATTGTTTTAAGAAATTAAAAAACAATATCAATTACGACTCCGACTTGCCCACCGACAATTCCATACTAATTTTAGGTTTACAAGTCAACGGAATGTAATACATATAAAACTCGACAAATCTTGAATGGGATGGGAAATAAAACCTCTAAAAGTTGTGAAATTTGCGAGCGTACGCACTCATATTATATGAAATGAACTACATTATTAAGTTATAATATTTTTCTTCTATAAAATTTCCGTTCCCGTTAAAATTCCCGTCATTTGTAGTGTTAGATTTCACTTTCTGCGAATTTCATTATTGTAGATCCTCAAGAAATAACCTTATGGATTTTGATCATACGGAGAAATTCATACAAGATGCTGTAAAAACGATGCATAAATGCTTGTATGTTTTGATTGCGTTGATTTAGATTTTATTTTGTTATGTGCTCCAAGATACTGTAGATCTAAATATTTGATTAAAGCTCAATACTCTCACGAGATCTCGTGATAGTAGACAGATGGACAACAAAGTGATCCTATAAGGAGGTATGGAACGGTACTAAAATCTGAATGAATATAAATAAGGGTTGCCGTGAAGCAGAGGTACATTAACTACTTTGAAGTATTAGTCCACACTTAAGAAAGAAAAATACCTATTTAGAAAAATGTAGCATATAAAAGCTTGAACGTAGCGGGACTTAAACCCGCGCCTCTTGGAATCCGTGCAAGGGGCGTTGGACGAAGTAAATGTTTTATTAAACACTAGGTTTCCTTTCTAAATTCTTTCTGGTATGAGCGGGATACACCGTGAAGCTAAAACAACAATATTAAGCCTATACGCGGCGCATGGGCACCACAGTGTGATTGTAAATGCGACAGACAGATTGTGAGTTCGATTCTAACTGGAGGGAATAAAATTAATTCTATTAAATTTAAATTTAAAAAGCGTATAAAAATTTTGAACGTAGCCGGATTTGAATCCGCGTCTCTTGGAAACTGTCCAAGCGCTCTGACCAACTAAGCCATACGTTCTTGAACGTATGGCTCACTTGGTCGGCTACGTTCAAAATTTTTATACGCTTTTTAAATTTAAATTTGGTATTTTCTCTCGTGGAATAATACTTAAAAATAATAACGAAATGATTCAATTGTTGGTTGCAAGCACCTGGGTAGCAAATTGAAGGACCTCGATGCCGGAGCAGAAGGCTGTGAGACCCACTATTCACTTGATAAATAGAATTGTCAATAAATCGTTGTTATTAGTTTTCATATTATATTACTGTAAGTACATTGCACAGCGCCTCAAAAATCATATCTTTACGCAATTTATCAAAAGAAATAATTAATTTAATTTTTTTATATGTTTACTACATTTAAATATTCATCTCTAATGTTGTTTTTGTACTGAGAGGTTCATTTATTTGCTGCTCATTGTATACTCCGGGTAGACGTCTTTTTCTTACAACCTTCGATAAGTACTTTGGCTTATGTACTTCTCCTGAACGTTATATATTAATATACATTTTCCTACAGTCAACCCTGAGCTAAGGTGTCTATTGTGAAAGCTGTATAGATAATTCAATCATAGAAAAGCTTATTAATAATTGAAATTATTTAAGTTTTCTAATAAGAAAAATTAAAAATATATACGTCATTTGTAGTATACCTACTGTAAAATGGATTTTATAATGAAAATTAATCTCTAGTTAGTAAATAATTTAACATTGATGATAATTTGTATACCTACAAGGTAAAGTCGGCACTAGGTATAATAATGAATATCTAATCTTATTCTTATCATTCTGTTTAGAGAAAAATATAAACAATCCTAATAACAGCTACAATATTGTAAGGTTACTTATAATTAATTGTAAAAAATCTAAAATACTTAATATAAAATGTAATATTGTTATTTAACACGTCCATTGTAGTCATCACGTCCAAGCGTAGGATTTAGGATACTTTTTAGGGTATATATATTTTTCTAATATATTAATTTATTTTTCTTATTCTTAAAACAATGTTTTATTCATTATGTAAATGAACATTAACATATAAGTAGCTATTAACATGATATAATAAGTCATCCATATTGTATTTAATATGTTTATTTTTTGTAGCATACGAGTTATATCAACATAGAACGTTCTAGAAAAAAAAACCTTTGAATTTAGCAGAGAAACGAGAGCGAATTAAGTCAGTATAGCTACCGGCATCAGTTCAAGGAGAGCCCTGCGCAAAGGGCCGCGTCAGCGTCACGCATTGCCATTGACCCACTTACACACACCTAACCGGCGTGTGCGCACCGCGGTATGCTCGCCGTTGAAAGCCCTTCGCGATCCACTGTGTCACGTATGCATATCAATGCGACTTACAAAGGTTTTTTTAGATTTATTACGAAATTAAAAATATTCACGCAAAAGTTAAGTATTTTATATTTATATATAGAGTATGCCTTATTGTAAATAAGAGCCCAGTCGATCGCTAGAGGTATGTATTTAAAATGTTTACTTTCCCTTAGCTTGGTTACATATAGGTATATAGCACAGAGTTATATTTCGCTACCCAAAGTTATAGGTAAGTTATTAAAAATAACAATTCACTAAAGATGAGAAAAGTGTGTTAAACAATATTTTGTCTCTCTCAATGTTTTTTTTAAGAATTTGTGCAAACGAAACGCAAAAAGAGAAACAAAAATAAATTAACTAATAAGTATTTAAAGTTATTCTTATTTAAGTTCACATTTTACTTCATATCAAAGTTTTAGTTTTAATACAATTAGGACTTTTATTTGGTCTACTATTAAAATGTTTAATTATAGCGAATCAACAATAGAATAATGGTTCCATGTCCCTATATTATATTAGTCACTTGTGTGCGCGATTATGTTATTTTTCAGCAGACCTCGAGGTTGTTTGTGGCGCGCATCTCAAGGCGACGCGCCCTCCGCCGCAAATAATTCTGCTATTGTGAAACAGTCGTCTTATCAATGTTCAAAACCTTGCTCGGATCACTCGAATTACGGTCAAGTTGATGATTTCAAGATTATTTTCATATTGATAATAAAGTTTCCGTAACAATATACGTGTTAAATATACTACGGGTAATTGTATGTTCTTATAATTTCGTTTTTTCACACAAAGCTTGTTGTAAATATGAATTATTAAATTAATGTACTTGTATAAGCAAGCCAAACATATTCTGTACATTTCTAAACAGAAAATGTACCTACTTATACTATCTGCAATATTATTTATTCACACAAATAAATCATGTAACTGTCTACGATAGAGACTTTAGGGTATTTGAACTAAAAAGTTATTCCACATTGTCTAACATATACACAGATGTGTTATTCATGACCGAAAATGCATGTTGTGTATTATCTCAAGAGCATACTAGCGATAAATGCATCGGATGCGACGTCAATGCACTCTCTAGCATGCTAGGTCAGTTCCCTGTGAGTCAGTCACTAATGCACAGTTACAATACGTTTTATTATCGCTTAGCTATTTAATGAGAAACCTCTTTAAGATATGTCTGCTGATGACTTTGATCACGGTTATATGAGATTGTTAATTCAATTCAGTTCAGTTCTTACATTAACATTAAAAACGGTGTTAAATATATAAAACTATAAGTTTTTCTTGGCATTTATAATCTGTTCAATGTTAGGGTAATTCACGATTCTTCACCGCTGTTAAGAAATTTATATAACATTCTATAAATACTACTCCGTCATATTAATTTTCGTTTTCTTTTTTAAAACCAATTCTTATAATGCTTAAAACGTTTTTCTGTTCATAACATTTTTAGCGTTATGTTATATTTTCTTGCTTTATATAAATAGTAAACTCTATATATTTGTTTGCTTAAACAATTTATACAATATTTCATCCCATGTAGGAGCACTCATTTGAATACGATAATTGTTGATTATGTAATCGTAGCCGCTGCCATCTGCTTGTTTACTTCATTTTCTCAGTTGGTTTGGGGATTGTTACCCTTCAGCGGACATCGGCTACCCTTCGGACATACATTTTTTATCAAGCACTAAGTATACTTTATAATGAGAAATATCGGTTTCGGAAATACATACTTCAATGAACATATCGAATGTTCAAATATTTGTGCTTATATTTACTATACGTTTGCCTTATACGCATGTATTTAATTTACATAATTTATTTTAAATATTTAATTATTTAATAAGCTAGTTAACAAAAACGTTATCAAAAATAACAAAAGATGTCAGGAAGACGAAATATTATTTACTAAAAAAATCTTAAAATAATACTTATATACTAAACAATAATATTATTACTTTCAATAATGAGTGTCAGGAGTTATAATAAGTTGTTAATTTAAGTATCCACTTACCTACACAAAGTAATAAGATTCAATATAATAAATACTAATATATAATAAGTAGAGTTAATTGAAAGGATTATACTCTGTTAATGAATCGCATGTAGAGTGATTATACTGCTCCCTAATGTCCGATTATGGGGTCAGAAGTAGATAATACAAGACTAGAGTAGTAGGGGCAGATGGTAAAAACTGCCTAGTTGATGTGAAATGAGCGTGGTATCAGACATGATCTGCAACTGAATGCACCGGTGCAGCTTGAGAGTACTGACCAATAGCGGCTGTGCTTCCTACGCGTCAAATTAATTCACCACAAGGCAAATTTAAGGAAGCCCCATTAAAAATAATGCATGTGCCTTGTACCCGATAAAAATATCTTTAAGAAATATTTATTAGTATTTTTTGTATAAGATACTGAAATGATGGTTGGTCTTGTTTTAAACTATCAATATAATCTTGCCCCATTTTGTATTAAATAAGTATAAAATTGAACAAATTGTGTAAAAACGTACGATATATCTTATGAGCATATATTTGAGAAAAGCGTACTAAAAATATAAATGCTATTATTTTTTTTATACAAATATAATTTAATGTACTAATAATATTTTATCATATTAATGTCTAGAAAGAAAAAAACTTGCGATGTTGTAATTAAAGTGCTCTTTCTTTTTATGCAAATGAAAATTTATATTTATATTATAAATCTTTTTTATTACGGTTGACCTACATCAACTATGGAGCGGAAACGTTTTGTAGGGTTGCGATTTATTGCGGACAGCCACAGTCCGCCAGCCGGTGACTGTCTTTAATTGGCTACAAAATATGCCAGTATTTTGTAGCCAATTAAAGACAGTCACCGGCTGGCGGATTTAAAAATTTTACGTAGTAGTATACGGAGACCATAATTTTTTTTCGAATGTTAGTGTTCGTTAGATCTCCAAACACCTTGTTACCATAACGAAGAAATAAAAATATTAAACATTTCATTTCCTCGAGTGGGGATCGAACCCACAATCATTCGCGTTTACAATCTCACGCTTGTGCCCGTGTACCAATACAGGCCTCAATTATTATTATATTATTTTTTTATATTTGATTAATGAATTGCACAAACACCCATAAATGAAATTAAATGTATTTTTTTAATGCTTATGAAAATGTATTGCGTTTACATAATTTTTATAAAATTTAAGCCTATATAATATATTCACTCACTCAGCCCGCTGTATCCCGCACATGGCATGGTAGGCAGAGGGAACTTGGGAACCACTTCACAAAAATTGAGGCAATGCATGTTGAGAGGCGGAACTCAACGCTGCGATTTGCCCTATTACCAGAGCGCTACGAAAAAAAACGTTAAATATTTAATTTTAAAATATTAAATATTTCATTTCCTCGACTGGGGATCGAACCCACAACATGTCATTTACAGTCACACGCTTGTGCCGCTGCGCCATGACAGGCCTATAAAATATAAAGAATAAATTATATATATTTTTTTTTCAAATTATGTGTTTTTCTTGTTATTGTTAATATTAATTTATAAACATTTTGCATAAAATATCAGTAGATTGTATTATATTCACAATAAATCTAATGACACGATGTGTCTATAAATATTATCGGCACAGGTAGAATTTTGAACTAATGACTATAGCAAAAGTATAAGGTTTTATAAATTTATATTTTTGATTCAGAAACACAAGCTTTATTGTCGGTTGTTTTGGTTTATTTTCGTTTAGTAAAGATTTGTGCTCATCTTTTAGTTTTTATTAAGGTTCATAGGTATGAGGGGGCGGTGTGGAGCAAGAGGTCGCTAGCTGAAAGGGTTGTGTGGGAACGAAGGGCACCTGCGTCTGCACATGGTGCTCGCCAGTTTGTTTTTTATACATTAGTGCAGACAAATCTATCTAATGCAGTTTTTTAATCCATCTGTTGTTAAGCTAAACTAAAAGAAATAAATTCACAGATCACACTTTTCGTATCAAGAAAAAATACTTACATAAAAACTACTTTCATAAAATGCATTATATGTGTAGTAATATAATCTACGTGTAGGTAAGCAATGATAGATAAATATACTTAAAGTGATCAGTAGCCATATGTGAAAGTAATAGTATTATTACCGGCTCAAGCAAATTACATTTTATAAAATAGGTTCAATCAAGAAAGGGGTTGTTGCGAACTGTCGATTGCGACTGTTTGCCGTGGCATTATCGTGTCGACGAACAAACTCATTACTAATGCCGTGTTTCGCGTTATAGTAGTCGCGACTAGTTTTATTAGAGCTGCTTTCCCATTGCTTTAACACAGAACCATGGTATTGGAATAGAAAATAGCAGTATCAGTTGCATTATTAAAAATCTTTGGTCGTTACCTAGCCGCACTGCCCCTATTTCTCGCCACAATTTATTCATTTTGCAACAAATTACCTGACAGCCTTTTCACCCTCACTTACGCGTTGTCGTCAATGAAATTTTAATGACACTGGTTAGTTAAAGGCCGCAAAATCTATCATACACTATAGCAGCGTGTGTGCTACAAAACACGGACACGCACGGCATGTCGAACGCTCTACCCATTGAATCTTTTCAAGGGAATTGTGTTTATCGAGTAGTAAATAATAAATTAACAAGTTTCGTTCTAAATGTTGTCAGGTAATCTATATCATGTTAAGTTTGTTATTATTTTTATGAATTTTTCACAACTATTGTAAAATGTTGACTGAAGTTGAATAAAGTCATTATAAATCATTTTTTAATAGAAAATTATTACAATTTTTTGTTATGCTTTATATTGTTATTAAATTTATTGGATTATAAATATATAATATAGAACGCTGTGCGGTTCACTCATCAACAAACATTAAATGGCGGATCTGATGCGGCATTTGTCTAACCAGATCGAACGATAAAATTAGTTTTTCACCTGATGGACGGTCAAGGTTTATAATGATTAGGAAAAAGGTTTATAAATCTATACGCTTTACACGTTTTATTGCATATTTTTTTTACAAATACCTAATTATTTCTTTACCCGTGACCACAGACTACGGTAAAATATTAAATCTTTTTACTCATATACATAATTTTATGCTAAATTATACTGGAATGGTAATCAACACACGCTAGGGATAAAAATTAAGCTTTTAATACAGTCGTTTACATTTTAAAAGCACTTTGTACTGGTGTTAATCGGATAGCATTGTATTTTTTTGCATAAGCTGATAACCCGTTTGCTACCTGTGCCTGCGCTGCGTCAAAATGAACTTGTGTATCGTAAAAAATTCAGGTTACGCAAGTAGGATAACAATATCGTTGCAATCTCATGGAAAAATTAGATAATATTTTTATATCATTTTTACCTGTTCGTACCTCAAGACGAAAAACGTGAAACGCTTCTCTCTTCGTTTGTCAAGGCCACTTTGAAACTTATATAAAGTACGATCCCTTACATTAACATATTTCTAAAACAACACAATGAACAAATATAAAATAATATTTGCATTATATTTGTTGCATTTTGTGTGAAATTCCGCGGAAACAAAATCTGTAGGATACTCTGTGGATCTACAGAAAAATCTCCTCATGAAATTTGACACGAAGTGAGAACTTAAAACGTAAATAAAGAAAAACCAAAAAGGAAAAATTCAAGAAATTCAAAGAAAGAATATACAAACTTTTAGCTGCAGTTTGTTTTAAACAAAATGAGTACATACTCGCAAATTGAATTATAGTCTATTCTTGTTGAAATTTGCAAATAAAATTGTATAATTCAAGCAGGTGAAGCCGCAGGAAAGTTGTTAGCTTTTACTTTCTAATAACATTATTACTTTAAAATCATTGTCTATACATTGAAAAATAGAATTTTAACTAATTGAGTAAATATTTTAAGCATTTTTTTAATATTTTAAATTGATGTAACTCTTTAATTTTGTTAACCGACTTAAATGAAACAAACACTAAGATGTTAAGGAAAGGTTGCAAAAGAGAAGGCTTTTAAATATGGATAGCCAATTTGGGTCCTATTACATTATAAAAATTCCATATCCACGTCTATTTAATATCCTCCATTTACAGACAGTGATCATTTACTGATTTATTATAAGTATTAATACTAGTTGTTGTTGTGTTGTTGTTGTGATCATTTACTGATTTATTATAAGTATTAATACTAGTTGGCTTGAATATTCGTAGCATTATAATGCTACAAATTATAATAATATAAATATTCATGGTTATCGTTTACCGTTTATATTTCCAGGTTATATTCTTACAGCTAAGAAATCCATAATTTAATTATATATTTTTTAATTTAATAACTTTTTAGGCTTTACAATATTTTCCCATCGTACACTTCACATACTAAAGGTGTGTTTATACAACTTAGTATATTAAGAAGGTAATGGCAATCACAATTTCACATAAAATAATTTTGTTTTAGGAAGTGTTGTCACACTAATATATTTGGATTAATACAAGTACATTAGAAAGAAGTGCAAAAAATCTTGATAAAAACATTTTTTTATTATTTTAATGCAATATAGGTCAGGTGCATATTCAACCCTTTCAGAGCGTGGGAGTGATATTTTTTTATTAAAAACTGCTCGGAATGCTGTTTAACGCAATATACTTTTTTGTGCATTTTACGCGAACAAAGTGTTTGCTATAATTTGTTCCCACATTTCTTTAGATCAAGGAAGTGATGACAGTTGTATGCATTTGGCATTGTTCAAAACTTACCGTTATTTTTGGCAAAATATCTATATATCTTTTAAAGAAATCTATATATAAATAAAATTGAAATGTCTGTTTTCCAAGTGCATATTGTTATTTATATGATACCAATATATAAAGAAGTAATTTTTTTTGTCTGTCCGTCTTGCAGTTTGTCCGGGTTAATCTCTAAAACAGCTGAACCGATTTCTATGGGACTAACACTGAGAGATAGAGGCCCCTCTACGAAGCAATCTCGTACATGGCAGGGTAGGCAGAGGGAACTTGGAAACCTAGTGTTACTCCACTTCGTTCCGTACCCCACATACAAATTAATAAAACTAAAGTTTGACACATCTGCTAATTTCCTACACGGTACCAGAATAAAAACAATCAATTTTTATATGTTTGTCTTTGCGTTCACGGCCAGTCTCCAAAACAGCCTAACCGATTTTCTGCACTTTTACTACAAAGACAGAAGTATTAAATAAATATTCGTATTCAGTTCAAGTGCGCAAAGCCACGCGGGAGCTGCTATTCATGTATTTAAATTTATATTTAAATACATGACCAGCGATCTAACCAAACGATTGAAAAAAACTTTTGCATGACTATTTATTTTATGAGAAATATTAAAAAAATATTCAACTGTTTTAAACTACAAAGTGAGCGATATAAGAGTAACTCGTCCTCTTATTTATTAACTATTAAGCAGTTAGACGGTTAAATAAATGTGAGTATCTAATAAAGGGCATAATAGTTCTAGTCAAAACGTATTTGCTGAAAGAATAATGATAGTTCGCGGCGGGGCGACCGGAAATCGTACATTCGCAGCAACTTCCCTTCCGTTCCGTCATGTGTGTGACATGATAGCATCTATAAAAAGCACTTTAGACTTTCTTAATTATATCATAAATAAGTTAAAGCATTAAAAATACTTAGAAAATAGTTAATATAACAGAAATGCTTAAGGTATGATTTACAATCTTCACAAATTTATTTTTTAGGTGTAAAGACAATTATTATGAAAAATTATTATATGATCTCAATTTTTTGTTATTATTTATTTACTTTACTTTCCTTATGAAAAAGACCTACGTGGGCTATTAATAACTCTACGCAGCAAATTTTAAAATTGAGATGCCATTTACCTAAACTCAATACTTTACGACTACATGCATGAAACATTACTATACAAGTATATATCAAGCTCTCCGTAAATTTCATCTTATAATATGCACAATAATCATTACTAACGATGATGTATTTATTTAGAGTTCAGCTTGTTTTTATAAGTGTAACAACTCGAAATGTCGGCGTGAGAAAGAATTGAGTCGGCTGATAAGCTGAAACTCGCAGGGGAGTTTTTGTAAAAGTTCAATAAACTAAGCATTTGCGTAATGTGTATGTATCTTACCTCGCTTTCCATTTACGGCACACAATGTGCGTTTTAACATTTATAAGGGGAATTCATATAATTATCATTACAAATCATATAAAAGAAAATTCAAAAGGCACAAAAAATATAAGCCAAAGCACGTAAAGTGAAATAATTTATACATCTGATGTTCACCAGTCTTATAATCTGCAAGGTCTATTTCAAAATAAACTAACTTATCATGTTGCATTCAAAATCTGAGCGCGTTTCTAGTTTTTGTAGCTGTTTTTGCACAAAATTCTTTCCGTAAAAAAACGTATATACTAAATGTTTGTTTAGTGACAAAGCAAACCTTACAAACGTCTTAATCTTCTGAAGAGATTTTTTGTTGAAAATTTTAATTTAATAAAAATAATAATTACCAACATTGATAAAGAAAAACACATATTTTCTAAAATATCTAAACATTATTTACGAACTTAATATATTGTTTTAAAATTGTTTTAATAGTCTTTTACTATAGTTTTTATTACTTAAATAATCCAGAAATTATTTAATACCTATTGACAAATCTTAAATAAGCTTATATTCATTTATTTATTCACTATACTAAACTGCATTGGATGCACAAAGTTCACAAAGTTCGTATAAAGAACAGTTATTCCACGATTTTGCAAGCACAAAAAACTGGAATTTTATATTTTCTTTACCTGATCGTGTGGCTTGCAGATTTGATATCTTTTGTGAGCATTTTTTGCTTTAATTTGTGACAATTATACCGGTATATGACTTTTTACCTGTGAACGCTTTTTCACATTTGATATCCTAAAAGTTCTTTACGTTATTGTTTATACAAAACTTTATATTATTCGTTCTTTAAGAAAGAAGGAATATGTAATGAAACAATTATTAAACATAATTTTTTTATTTATTTTTTTTTCTTTTTTTTTTCAGCTTCACGCTGTATCCCGCACTAGGCAGGGTAGGCAGAGGGGAACGAAAGTGAAACCTAGTGTTATGACACTCCGTTCCACTTCCGTTCCCCACTTTCCGCCGAATTTGAGGCATTGCGTGTTGAGTGGCGGAACTCAACGCCGCGCTTTTGCCTTATTACCAGAGCGAAGAAATGAAACATTAAATATTTAAATTGAAAATATTAAATATTTCATTTCCTCGACTGGGGATCGAACCCAGAACCTGTCGGTTACAGTCACACTCTTGTGCCGCTGCGCCACGACAGGCCTCTATTTTTTATAAAACAAAATATCACTGACCTTGGGGTTTAATATATGTATGAATTCATGTGTAAAAAATATAGATAAAATACATTTTGTAGTACTGTTTTCTATACCATTTAGTATTTAAATATTCTCGAAAACAAAAATCTCTCAAATCTCTGTTTTTTCATAAAAAAATCTATTTAGCCTTCATAGATCATAATAAAGAACTCCTTTAAATGAAAATTGTCTAAGATTTGGAAAAGAATCAGGTAGATCGAGGATATTGTGTTTCATGAATTGGGTCGAGAGTTAAAAAAACTCGCTCTCTCTCTGCATGTGCCATTTAAAAAGAAACTTAAAAAACGATCGCTATACAAAGAATGGTTGATAGGATGAAGGGAAGGGTTAAGGGTAAAACGTATGCAAGCTATCAAAAAAATTGGTGAAATGTTATAAGATTAGTACAGACTCAAGAGTATTGGTTGTTGAGAAATCTCTTTTAATGTAAGGTGTGTTTGTCTTTATACAAGCCTATTCTCTACATATGCAGTATACTACTTTAGGGGTAAGTACAAATTGCAGGCAATCATATTTTTTTTTACTTAAGAAAACAAAACGGTAGAATAGGGTATTTTTTGCGCCGCTTCCACAACATATGCAATGTTCGATTATTTGACCCAGTTATACCTAGCTACTTCCTTTGCTATAAACAGTTAATTGAATATCCGCGATCAATAAAATAAAAACTGTACGTGTTATTTACTTATGAACGGGGTTATTATGCCATAGCTTTTGGTGAACAATGTTATAAATGACACATGCGAAGTTCTATTAAATTAAGAATTATGAAGTGTAATATTTTATCGTTATATGGATAACGATAAAATATTACACTTGATAAATTATAAAAAAATTACAAATTTTTTATATGTGCTACTGTGCACATGTAAAACTGTAGATAAATCTTATTATACATTTTTAAAAAAAATATCCAGAGTCTGGGACTTTAAGAATTCTCCTTAAATGATCTCAAAAGAGTTGACACAGTGACGGCTAATTAGAATACACCCATCTGCGGGTTTTTGCTAAGAGGGCTAATCCCCTTAATTCTTATTTCATATTGCTACTTTCAAAGGGTTGTCACACGTTTTTTATCGTCAAATTAAAAATGTCAATAATTTCTTTGTAGGTATATTTCTGCCATTTTCTACATAAATTATATAAAAAAATATAATTATTCTTATTAGATTATTTTTCGATGTGATTTTTTTTTATGAAAATAAATAATTTTTTAATACAAAATACCAGAGGTACCAGTATCTCTTCATTAGCGTTACGATTTTGTAAATTTTTTGTATTGTACTGTGCTAAAATAAATTTTCGGTCAAATATTTGTACTTGAAAATACTATATTACCTTACTATTTATTTGTTATAAATATTCCTTTAAAAAAATGATGAATAACCATGTATGAACGATACATATTATTTACGTCTTCTGGGATTATTGTTAAAACACATGTTTTAAATCCCTTTAAAAGTGCTCTACTTTTATAGAGAAGGGTTGGTTGCACTACTCATTTGCTATACATATTCTCAGCCCTCACCGCATCATACTAATTTCGAAGCCCATTGTAAGTAATCCTTCTTTAACAGCGATTCTTGAAGCACCTTTGTTTTTATATTTCCGGTGAATGCAAACTTTGACGTTTTGACAAGCGAGTTTGTTTTTACCTTTATGAATCAACGCTGGTGTACACCAGCATATATATCGTATTCATTTCACCGATTCATTCATTTAATTCTGTTAGCTTCTCTATGTATTAAGATCACATGAATCGCAGGAGGTATGACAATATATCTCGTATTAGTAACTATATACCTATTTGATAAAAACATATACATACTATTTTTAGCCAATGAATGACAAAAGTACATGGCTATTAAACATATGTAAAACATATTATTATCACATAATATAATATTATATGAGATAAGGAGGACCACTGAGCGAGTGTGCTAATTTATTCGCGATACCGTACGACGTTCCGATACGGAGCGTGCTCACAGTCTAGACCATTTCCTATTGGCTGGCAGCGCGGGAGGGCGATCCTCCTTCCTCTCGCATGATGCGATTCGCGAACTACTACATACAAGGCTATGGCGAATCGCGTCCTTTGAAAAGATCTGCGCGAAACGCACACTAACAAGTTACTATATTTATATATCTCCATTAAAGCTTTTTATATAAACCTATACAAACGCAAAAGCAATACCAGGCGCACATGAGTAATGAATATTACTATTAAATGGATTAAGTATTGTATAAAATATGAATTGTTAGTCATTAGAGGTAATTAATAACTTAACTAGATGAGAATCTCTTCAACATTAATAGGTAATTGGTACTATGATGTATGGCTTATGTTCTTTGTACTTTGTTCGTTACTATATTGTTGTTATATTACTTGGCTCTCCAATTTCCTCCTACATGTTATTGCATGTTAAGTGTCGCAACTCAATCGCCCATTGACATAACATTAGAAAAGTTCACGTTTGCACATTAAATGACACAAGTATATAGATTCTCCTGGGTGCCATTTTCAACTGAATCACGTCGCTATACTTTTAATAAGAACATTATGCTTATTTCTAGCATATTGAATAAATACATTTTGATCGATAGACTCTAATAAGCATTATTATAGAACCAGTCTGCGCAATTGCGTAACGGCTACCTTCAGAAGCGCATCGAAGACCAAAGGTCATCGCTGCACAAGGGTGCATTATTTATTTTACCGTTAGTCTGACTTCAGTTCGAGGATATTTTATTAACATAGTTTAGCGATCGAAGAACCATTGCAAGAAATAAGTAATTGGGATCAATGATTTTTTTTTATTAAATATGTTTATATTAAAATGTATTTACTATTGACTGAAGTAAACAGGTTTAATGGAATTATTATATCTGTGAGAAAATATTTGTGAGCGGTCAGTGCAAAACTGCCCACTGGGCTAATGATCGCCTTAACAAAACTATGAATAAAAACCGGCATGTTAATTTAACAAAGCAACGCCACATAAAGAACAATGGTGGCGTTTTAGTACAATGCCCAAACATATTAATTACCCTTCTCAAGAACGTTTTCAAAGGGAAGGGTTTAATAAGCTTACAGTAAATAAAAGAGCCTAATAATACCATGAACTGACCGTTGTCCGTAGACCATTGCAATTTTTTTCTTTAGGTTAAATAAATTTGTTGTTTATCAAAATTTTTGATTATAATAATATTTAAATGTTTGTGAAGATTTTTTACAGCTTCACGCTGTATCCTGCACTTAGTAGAGTAGGCAGAGGGAACTTATGAATCTAGACTAGATAATCCTTTCGGCTCCCTACTTTCCGCCGAAATTGAGACATTGCCTGATGAGTTGCGGAACTCAACGCTGCGCTTTGCCTTGTTACCAGACCGAAGAAATGAGAACATTAAATATGAAAATATTATATTTCGATTTATCGAACCCTCAACCTATCGCGGTTACACTCATACGCATACGATAGACTTCAAATCAGATCTTTATAAAAGATATGAATTTATAAAAACTATTACCCATTAATCAATAATATATCAAGGCTAAGGCAGTTTCGCAGACCTTGTAAGGGACAGCACTTGTCAAACGTCGTCCTTGTCAAACATCGGTCAGAGGTGAACAACGGACCAAAATATACCCGTTTCTATCGAAACTGATTTATATACACCCCGAAATGAATTTAACGAACTGTATATGTTTTTTTTAATTTTGCCTCGCCCTATCACGAAACGATTTGATAACGTAAAATAATATATTTTTTTAAATATATTTTGAAATAGATCATCTGCTTAAATTCATTTATTTAATTTATATAGTTATACTATCACAAAGAAAGTTCTTTAAGTAATTTTATTTTAAAATATTGACAGTACCTACTGTAAGTTTCAAAAACAGAACACACATTTATAAAGATCTATCTAAAAAAATCATGCGAATTGTTTAAGCTTTTGTGCATCATAACAAAGGTACATACCTAATGCAAGTGGGGTAAGGATTGACCAAAGGATTATTCGCTAGCCGTTGGTCACCTCTGACCGATGACCGGCGACCTCATGGGACTGAGAACTTGAACTTAGTCATGACATTGAAATATGTTGCTCGTCCAAATAGCATACCTAGATTATATTTTTTTAGCTAAATATTAAATACCTTAAAAAAACTTTGCAATCAAATTAGTTGCAATGGAAATGCAAAAGTTGTTTCAAGATCATTTTCCATCTTAAATTCTAAGAAAATAATTTCTGTATATGTATGCACTATAAAATATAATAGTGTTTGTCTCTTGTAAGAAAATAAAGTCTAAATATAATGCTCTCGTAAAAATTAATAACACATAGGTACTATAATGTTTTGCAATATTTGAATTAATTTTACATGTAGGTTATATTTTTCCTTTTTTGAATAAATAATGAAAAAGAAAATAAATAGAGATGGTCAAGAAATTCATCCTTATGAAATGATTCGCAACCCCTCCTTTATCGTCCAGCCGTTGACCACCTTTGGCCGCTGACCGCTGACCTCATGGGATACGTAACTTGTTCCATCTACATGCTAAATTCTGACATTGAACTTTGCAATGTAATTTTTAATAATATTTATTATTTAAAAAATATATTAATTCAGTGGAATACAAGTTACTAACAAATTATTTTTTTTTATGATTGACCATGATACTCCTATAATACAAACTTCCCTTGTACAAATATATATAAAAAAAAACAATTATATAAAAAAAACAATAATTGTACACGTAAATGCAATCGTTTAACATCTTATTGAGTCAGTTGTGCAAGATATACTGACTGTTGGTCACCTGTGACCTAAAGTATTGCAGTCATATTAGCATAAGCAAGTACTTTATATCCTTCGAAGCAGTAAGTAAATCTACGTGAAAAAGTGCACCTATTATTTATCTGTGGATAATAGAATATTTAAAAAAATAACATACAATTTCTTTCATAATATTTTCGTTCTTTTAATGTAAATGTAAAATTATTAAATAAATTTTCAAATTGAGGCCTGTCGTGGCGCAGCGGCACAAGCGTGTGACTGTAACTGACAGGTTCTGGGTTCGATCCCCAGTCGAGGATATGAAATAATTAATATTTTCAATTGAAATAATTAATGTGTCATGTCTTCGCTCTGATAATAAGGCAAAGCGCGGCGTTGAGTTCCGCCACTCAACACTCAAGGCCTCGAATTCGGCGGAAAGTGGGGAACGGAAGTGGAACGGAGTGTCTTAACACTAGGTTCCCGGGTTCCCTCTGCCTACCCTGCCTCGTGCCGGATACAGCGTGAAGCTATAAAAAATAAAAAAAATATTATGGAAACATATTATAAAAAATATATTATACAGGTGTTTTTAACTTAAATATAATATTGCATTTAGTTAATTGACAAGTAGCAGGTCCAAAAATTTATAACTCTTTGAGGTCTCTCTGTTAAGTACGTGTCTTTTGAAATGAAACAACAAAGTGCAAATGATATTAATATTAACGTAAATAAAATGACCCCTGTGTTCCTTTGGCATTAATGTCGCGATTTCTATTAATCAAACACTACATATTAACACAAAATCGCTTGTTTCGCAATACAATACAATGAAGTTCAATGATCGCAGTAACACGCTTTTAAATGACATTTCCTTTAATTAATTTAATTTTAGCTTGTCCATTTAAAGATTCATGTTTTGCGTAGTAAGTTGAATTATTGTAAAGGGAATTAATTATAGTAACAGTTTTATTAAGCTGTTTTTTTTTGTTTAAAATAAAACAAAAATTTAAATAATTTATTTTTTATCACGAGATGATGAACGTTATGTCTATTTCATGTAATCCAATATGTGATCAATTAATCTAAAAGCCCGTGATGTCATCTAAAATAACTAAGCTTGTCCCAGGTTTGGAGCAGCCGGAACTTCGATATGTTCTTCGGTAGGTACATTACTTTATTAGGCAAACGAAGATAGAGTCATGTGACACGTAGACACGTAAAAAAATCAAGAAGTTATAGAGTTACTGAACAGGAATATAATATCATAATAATAAGTTACAGTGCCTAATTATATTTCGTCTGTCAATTGTATAAAATTATGTTATTTTTTCTATATGAAACACAAAGAAAGATAGAAAACTATCATAATGCTAGTAGATTTGACTCTGAGCTGTTTTATTTATGTAGATACGTATGTGTTGTATAGAATTTTATCATATATTTTTATCTTGTCTGATATATTCGTAATTCTGTAAATGAAATGTATTTTCATAACATCTATCACTGAGTAATAAGCTGTATTGAGCACATGTCGCGCATGCGTTTTGTCCGCCCTTACGTGGGAAGTAGGAAGCTTGAATCTTTTTATTGGAGCTGTAATTATGGAAACCTCCGCTGTAATTACAGGGGAGATTGCTATATTTAATTGAACTCTTTTAATCCTTTACATAGGATATTTTGGGACTCTACCTATCAATTGAATTCAAATTTCACTTCTATAATTAAAATTTATATTTAACAGCCATTAACGGGTCTTGTGTATTAGTTATAGATTATTAAAACGCTCTGTAATATAAAATTTAAAATAATGGTTGTAATGAATAGAATGGAATTTCTATGTGTAATAAAAATCTATTAGATAAACAAATTTGTAACCAATAGCAGACATTAGAAATTATATAAAAAAAATAATGCTTTAAAAACGTCAGTAATAATTTCCATCTATAATGCTGGTTACCTTTTATGCTGAAATTTAAGTCATGTTATTCTAAAATCATTCAATCAGTCGGTCTCTTTACTCTAATTTTACTTGTTATTAACTCGAACTTTTTTGTAGCATATATAAATTTTACATTAACTATAGATAGCTATTTACCTAAAGATAGCTAAGGACCTAAATTGTTAACCTAACCTTGCCATTGTTGAACTCGCTTTACAATTTATTTCTTTTTTTGTTTTATTATATGCAATAATGAATAATATATAAGTATTACCTCGTTGAGGCCTGTCGTGGAGCAGGGGCAGAAACGAAATATTTAATATTTTCAATTTAAATGTGTCATGTTTTTATTTTTTCGCTCTGGTAACAAGGCAACAATCTATCACTAAACGCCATGCCTCAAATTCGGCGAAAAGTGGGGACCAGAACGGAGTATCTTACAACTTTGTTCCGAAGTTTCCTCTGTCTACCCTGACTAGTTTTTATTTATTTATCAATTTAAATAAAACAATCACTAAATGTTGAGGTAATGTTGCCAAAATTTAATAGTAAAAACTGCATTTAAATCAGGTCAGCCAAACAGACAGACAAAAAAATAAAAACACTATTTTAGAACCTATTACATTAATAAACATCCACGTATGTAAGTAAAGTGGATAGTTACAGATTTATTATAAGTATAGATTTGTACCAAGATCGACGGGCACTAGTTTCATAAGTGAAATAACAGTATAAAATCTAATTTTGATTATATTCCAACATCATTACCTATACGTAACACGATAACGAGAGTTATCAATGTTTATTCTAGCCATTAATAAATATTTAATTTAATTAGCCATTTAGTTATTTGAAGGGCAATTTGCATAGTCCGATAGTTTTATTATCGTTTAACAAACAGTAGTTGGACATTGTTGTCGTAGGTTTGGATTTAAATAGGTAATAAATACTAATAGAATTGTCTTTGTTCATTTGTACCTATCAATATTAATGTTTAGTATGTATTTCTTGCTAAACAACTTCTATTTAGAGGCCTGCCAAGACTACTTGCGTCTAGACTTGCCATGCCTCAAATTCGGAAAGTAAGGAGCGGAACGGAGTGTCTTAATACTCGGTTCTCAAGTTCTCTCTGCCTACCCTGTGATGTGTTCAGCGTCAAGCAAACACAATGTCTATTTAATTTATTAAGTTCATTAGGTTCGTTGACGGCATATTGAAAGTTTAGTACCTTAAATTTTATACTTTTGTATAGAGTTATTCTGTAGTGTTTTTTAAGGCAAACGATAATTTTTAAATATTTATGCTTGATTGGATTCCATTTTAAAAGTGATTTGAAAATTAATATTGATTTTAAAATTTATATGAATTCTATAGGTATTTAATATAGGCTGTATTTCAGTTTTGAAAAGGGAATAGCATGCTAATATCCTAATGTAGACAGAATTAGTGTATATATACTTATAATACTAGGTTTTAAGCAGGACTTCGTTTGTATTGAATTAATATTGTATAAATAAATTAATATTAATTAAACAACAAACATCTGATTGATAAGCAACAAGCGGTTTTCACATTTATTAAATCTTTTTAGTAGCTATTTCAATTTTTAATTAGAGTACCTAAGTAAGATTGTTTTATCATTGAGAATAATAATAATAATAAAAGTGTGTTAATTTATTTATTATAAAACAATAATAGTGTAATTGTAATATATACAAATAAACAATTGAGAAACGAACGGCGCTTTTTAAATCTATTTGAGAGATCTATTTAGAGGTACATAAGTCAACTTAATTTAGTCATATCATACTATTATAATATTAGACTCACTGTATAGATAAAAGTTAAACGGTAGTTTTGTGTATTTCTTTGTGTTTGCTATTTATATTATTTAGTAAATGTCGAAGTCAGGAAGCGACGTCACGATTCGGAGCGCTATAGGAGCCGAACGCGCTGCATGTTGAGGCAGGACTGGACAAACTATACACTTTTTAGTACCGTTCACAAATAAATTAGAATCTATCTTATAATTAACAGATATTTTATTTAAAATATTTAGTTATTTAGCTTAGCATTTAATAAGTTTAAGTTACCACCTAACTGTCAGTTATGAATTGTGCACTTACATTACTGATAACTGTCAGTTGCGGCGATATTTTACTTTTGCGTCAAATTATATTTACTACCGGTTGCTATTTTAATAACATATTCTGAATTGATGACAATCTGAAACCAATGAAACTAATCTATTAAATTGTGATTAAAATATATGTGACTGCACAAAGATAAAAATAGTTCAAAATATTAACTACATAAATAATCAATATTTTGATTAGTAGATACGTCAAGCGAATATGAAAAAAGTAATAGTTCCATTTGGGCAATTCATCTGTATATGTATGACGTGTGTTTAAATGCTGACTATACCAACCATAAAACGAAGATTCTATACAGAGTAAGTATATGGGTACCTAGCATATATAATGAATAACGGGAATGTTTAGGTTTACGTTCTGTTGGAACGTAGAAGGCAACACTTTCATTTAATGATTGACTATGGTCGGTAAAATAGATTTTGTATGTAGCTAATACTTATAAAACAAGCAACAATTATCGAAACTGAGGCCTGTCGTGGCGCAGCGGCACAAGCGTGTGACTGTAAACGACATGTTGTGAGTTCGATCCCTACTCGAGGAAATGAAATATTTAATATTTTCAATTTAAATATTTAATGTTTTCATCTCTTCGCTCTGGTTTGTACCAGAGCGAAGAAATGAAAACTGAACTCAACACACAATGTCTCAAATTCGGCGGAAAGTGGGGAACGGAAGTGGAAAGAAATGTCTTAACACTAGGTTCCCAAGTTCCCTCTGCTTACCCTGCCATGTGCAGGATACAGCGCGAAGCAGAATGAGTGAAATTAACAATTAATTCTTAAGTTGCATATAAAGTTTACCTTAAAAATGTACAATAATTTTCTTTGTATTACTTGAGATGTAAAAAAGTATACACGTGCTATATGAATGTGAACGTATCATATGATAAAACTATTTGTTATTGAAAAAATCCTTCATAGTAGAGGATACGTGCTAATCTGCTAAAATATACATCATAGGCATAGTTATGCGCAAACGTGCTAACCTACTAGAATTATTTATATTTTATCAAATTCAAATGCAATTTCTATCGAATAAACAATGTATCCTACGGGCGACTTTTACTAAATAGTTGAATCCGGTTGGGAACATTGGCTAGCAAGTTTCGGCTGGCGAACAGGGGGAATGAGGACGAAACGGCCGCGGGGGGACAGAAGTGCAATGTCCTCGCTAACATCGCCAGAGATGCCTTTCTTGACTCCTAGTCGCTTATCTAAACGTCGAAAATTATAAGGAAACATTCGAGGGCTTCGTGTACGTGACTGGCGTTTAGTTTTATATACAGTTTACAGTATGTATTCAATTGTTAGTGTTTACGTGTTTAAATAATTTATTAATTGTATCCTGCTTTAGCGGCCAAAATAGTTTTATGAATTTATAATATTTTCTTAATTTTTGTTTACAAGTACAAATAGAAACACAAGCAAGCAAAGATCATGCAAATAACTAATAATAGATAAATCGGTTTTGTGTTAATAACCTAATTAGTTACTTAAGTAATATTTGAATATACTAATGTCTCCCTAATATTTCGGTGTCGATGACCAACATTAAGGGAAGCTGAAGCCATAAAAAATATTATGAAGTTGGTAAGAGGGTTAGTAAATTATTTATTTATTATATATCTTTTTGTGTTAACCGTATACAATACATACTACCAGAGTATTTAGAAAGGTATAAAACATTTAATTTGAAGCATCGAAAAGAAACTACTTATTTATAAGTATAATTAATTGGTTTGAAATTAAATAATTGCAGACTTGCTCCGCGTACGATATTAATAGGATCTTTATTAAATAAATGGTTAAGATAATGTTATCAACTAAATGTTAATGATGAAATCGATTTATAATAACTATAATTTTACAATTTGTCGGGATTTTAGTTATCTTTGCAGTTGAATTAATTCTCCTAAAACTTAAAAATAATTTATTATAAAATAATTGAATTCTATTGCATCATGTATAAGATTTACATTTTACTTTAAAAACAAACTATTTGTTTATAAAAAGGCAACATTAATTAACGAACTACTATTCTTATCGCAAATTTTTCAAACTAATGGCTGATGCGTATTTCCTTGTGTTATCTGTAAATGTGTAATGAAGTATTCGCAATTAAGAATCGATTAAATTTTGAAAGGGTCACGTTTGCCAACATTAGTCGCGATAATCAAATTCATACTAATTCTCTTTTAAAATAACACGTGAAATCCCATTAGACAGATACACTAAATTAATTAAGAGTTGGCTTAGGTGAAGCAACAATGTGTTGGTACTTCCATTTTTTAAAAGCCCTATTAACCGACTTTATTTTGTAGGAAAAGGCGAGACCGGTGAGGTAATGTGACACAGCGAGTGATAGGAGAGGGGGAATGAAATCTTGACCTTGGGGAAGGATCGAGACGAAACTCGCGGTCCCTGACCTGACTATTTCGAGTGGCAAGTGCAGTGGTGCCGCGCTGCATGCAATGTGCATACCGAAATAACCGCTTGGCCGCTCGCCCCACCGCGCCGCCCACGCCGTGCCAGGATGCACAGACCCTGCATCGCACATATATACGTGGCACGCCCATTGAACGTATACTTTACAATGTGTAAGAAAAATTAAATACGATCTTACTGGCTTTCTCAAATCTAAAATTATTAAGTACACTAATTACCCAAGGTAGTTGTCCACTTAATCTTATATATACAGATAAAAAATGAAGATCGCCCACTTACTTGATCGACGAGGGAAAGGGTATTCTCAAGGCTGTCGATGCACTTTCTAGAAAAGTAGCTAACCGTAATCAAATGCTTTCTTTATATTTCAGTTCTTCGATATATATAAAGCGTATTCTGTAAGCATAGCCAAATTTAAAAATACTTATATAAATTATAGAAAGTAATTAGACGTACTGCTGAAGTTACTATTATTATTAATATGGTGAAAGAATATTAAGTAAAATTGCAACATAAAATGTTACGTCTAAGTAAACTTATTCTCGCAGAAAAGATTGTTTTAAATACAAATATCTTGTTTTAAATGCTACAAAGCAATCAGCTCTTCCTTAACCCACACATTTAAGAGAAGTATCTACATACATACATCATATATATCATTAGGTATGTCGTGTGCGTTTAGTGTCTAATCTATTGCGCCCGCGCTGCATTCAAGGTCACTGGCCAGCAGTGACGTCGCCTAGCAACTAATTTAAAATGTCTTAGTAAAATTACTTGTATACATTATTTTTTATCTACTTACTATGTTTTTAACATTAGTTGTTGTCAACAACGATATAAACTATAAATTTATCTCTATAACTTACAAAAGGCTTATAGGAATAAGAAATGCTTTAATACAAAGAACTTCACAACCTAATGGAAACACCATAATCAAAGAACACAAACCCTATTAAGATTTGCAAAGAATGTTTGTACTTCTGCATATATTTAAATATACTTAAATAATTGACCCAAAATATATATTTTTAAATGAACAACAAGTTTATACCTTTCATACATTCGAAGTGATTTTTAAATCAAAACTCAATATAAAGAAGTAAGGGCGGCGAGGGTGGACCGCAACTTGTTCTGCCGAATGACTTCGTAGCGTCCGGGAGCGCGGCCAACGACCTGCCCAATCTCCGCTGCATTAGCATAGCAAGCAATATTCGTTGTCTAAGCGTTGGTGTGCGTTCCACTTCTGTGTGGGTGCAGCGCCCGCGCCCTTGTCGCAAAGCCGCTCCGTGTGTCGTGTATGGCGTTGTAGATTAGTCGCACACATTCATACGTCAATAGGAAATTGGACAGAACTCGTATTTGACATTAAAATTTTGTTATAAGATCGAATGTTTCAAATACTCATACTGAATGTTTTTTTGAATTTAAACGCTCATGTCTCTAGATCCAACTGTGCGAAATAAAGAATAGTAATGTGTTTGGATATCTTTATTTTTTTTAATTTACTTAGTTTAATAGTTTATACGTTTTTTTACTGCTGTAACTGAGCGTATTAATTATTTGGGGTTAATAAAGGCTTGTCCAAATAAACGTCTAGTACGTTATATAAGTACTTCTTATTTTCAAGGCAGGATAATTTAGAGTAAAAACAGTGACAGTGTGCGTAAAAAACGCATGTCATACAACTTGTACTTCAGTCGTTTTATACTAACTAGTGCGTATGTATTTTTTAAATTATGAATTATTGTTTCCAACCTCAACCTATAAGAAAAATACTTTTATACATAAAAATATATTTAATTGATATTACGAGAAAAACATTTTAATGTTGTAATGTATCTCCGCCTTTTAAGTGTAGAGAGAAAGAGTTTACTGATATTTAATATATTTATATATATATATATATATATATATATATATATATATATATATATATATATATATATATATATATATATATATATATATTTATTGCCTTATAAATTAAACTCTATAAACTGCCTCAAAAATTAGTTTTATATTTTTTGTTTATGTACCAAACACAATATCCATATTACTTTATTAATATATATTTTGTTTCTCACAAAGTATCTGGACTGTTGTAATCATCGCAAAATATATTTTTTCATGGTTTGCTTATACATAATGTAATATATAAAATTCTAGATTCAATAAAAAATACGTCATACAAATTTCTTATTACAAGAAATCAATAAAAAACTAAGCTCAAAAAAATCGAATTTTACACCTTTGGTTTCCCAAAATTTAAATCTTAAATAACGACTACAAATGGAATAATGAATTGTTGAGAAATAAATACTTATATAAAGCAGAATAATACGCTTTAGTTTTTATTGTACAAGTAATTAGGTTATTGTATTTATAATTGACTTCAGTAGCAGAATTAACACTTAAACAAAGGCAAATTGTTACTGTTATAAAGAGGCTATGTAAAAAAATGCACTTATTTGCATACAGCTTATTGGTGAATAATGTCTTAAGCGCTAAAATCTTTTTGTATAGGTGTTTATCCCTCGCTTTAACAAATGAGCTCAACTTGTACCTGCGAAGTTTTTTCACCATTGACGCCCTCATAAAACTAGTCATTGCGTAATTTTTCTGCATTGTATAAACCCTTTCCGCTTGTTTTTATTGCACTCTATTATTTAACTCTGTATTCTTTCGTCGGCATCTTTGCGGAGATCTGCAATGTGAGAGGTGCATCATAAAGCAATAAAAATTGCGCTATTATCTGCAGAAACATGCAACGCAATGCAGTAAAGGGTTTAATGTTGTGGGTTAGAGTTTCTCTTTTATTTAGCGAGCTAACACTTTTAAGGACCGTAACGGTACTTTCTTTCTAAAAGATACTCTGTAATAAGATTCTAATGGAAGGCTTACAATATAATATATTATTAGATAAGCGGAATGTCTACACATCGTCGGGTAATATTTATTACTAACGCAGACTTAAAGAATGTTTCACATTTAAATACACTTTCTAGGGAATTATTATAATTCGAAATCACAAAACTATAGTTCTTGATTTTTGAACGTTATAAAACACATTATATGATAATATGTTTTGTAGATGAAATTATTTAATTAATTTTACTTCGAGGTTCCTCACAAACGAAAATCAATATTTACTGACGGTAGCTACCTACCTACTTAAATGAGTAAGTATTGCTAACGCAAATTATTCAGTTTTACTTTGGGTACTTTTTAAGTAAAAATACGTTCGCATACAACTATTTATAGCTAAATTTATTTTTATATTCATTGATTAATTCTAATTTAGTTAACAATTTTACGATTTGTGAACATACATTTTCCATTAGAGTTTGAATATTACTCTATATGACATGTATACAATATTTATTTTTTCTTTCTTGAAACCTAAAGACATTGCTCGTTACTACTATATAATAATTTACAGAGAAAGATTTGACCATATAAACTCATGATTTACTGTATCTAATAAACTCTTCAGACTACAAACAGTTGTTGTGGTATTAAGTTAATATAAAACTGTAAAATCAATATTGAATACAGTAATATCTACTCTATAATTAGTAATACTACTAATCATATAGTTATGTTGGTTATATATATAAAACAAAATGCCAAAGAGTTTTTATAAACAAACATTTCTTTTCTTGGTTATAGAGTTCACTCATTTCTTCAAAAGGAACCGACATTTTATATCATCCCCTAGCAAAGAGACCGCCTTTATGAGTAACACAACCTTTCTCCAACAACCCGTTAGTTTTGCGCAATTTTGTTCAGCTCTTATCATTTGTTTCTTCTAGTAACGGTAACTTACTATCTCTTTCTGGGGTTGAAAAGTTTACATAAAACATATTTGCACAATAGTGTTTCAAAATATATTTGTTTATTTTTTACAGAATACTTACTCATTAGTTAATGTATAATACGTGTAATCAGTATTCACTAAATTCTTTACATTTGCTTTTATTTTTTTTTGTGTTTAACGTTAGAAACGAAATAAGCTGTGCAAAAAAAAGAATATCAGGTATACAAATATGTATTACTATCAAAGTTTGGGGTAATTATTACAAGTACTATGTCCATACACGCAGAAAAAATATAAAAAGTAACTTTTATATTAGGTACTTATATTTTCTACGGGTATAATCTAAGCGTGTTCTAAAGTAGCATTAAAACACTGTAAGTAAATATGAGACATAAAGATAATCAATTATTATAACAGTTACCTAAAAAGGGACGAAGAGAAAACAACATACAACTTTCATCCATCACCCGTCCAATCAGATATACGGAGGAATAAAAGGTACATATTTAAATCGCCTTAGTCCATTACCCGAACCACCTTAATTGAGGAGACGGTATAGAAAAAACATTTTACTGTTTGACATGGCCGAGGTAAATGACAAAAGTCAATCTACACATCAATCGCCAAACATAGAAAATTTTGGAGGCAACACGCGACTACTCAATAATGTACGAAATATCGATGTGGGGCATCGCCTCCACATGCGTGTCCGCGGATACATCCCTGGTCGAATGTTGTTTTAAGCCGAAAAATTGGAAACTTATGGTTTACAACCCATATTTACTTACAGCTAAAATGTATCATATACTACAACATTCTCTTTAAGTTTAATAAAATATATACAATATTAACAGATATCATTTGTATGGTCAATTTTGTATTAAAAAAAAGCTTAAATTGTAGGTAGGTATAAAAATTATATATTAATGATTAAATTATGTATTATAATTCATACATAACTGATTATACTAAAAATAGATTACAATTAATTTAGAGTAAAAGCTTTGTTTTTAAGTTTATAACTTTTTTATTAGAGTGTTATTTAGGTTCTCAAAAAGTTGATGTGTTGACTTTAGTGACACGAGGCCACTAGCCAAAAGGCTGGGGTGGCTGGGAGGGGGTTGGTTGGTTGCCAAATGACACGTTCCTATCAATTATTCACAGAAATTTCCCCACTACATTTGCGTGTGGAAGACAAATAGACACTTTAACGCTTCGAAAATCTATAGTCCATTTTTACCATTAGGTTGGTACTTCGATAATATATAATAAGCTTATAGCAAGATATATATATATATATATATATATATATATATATATATATATATATATATATATATATATATATATATATATATATATATATATATATATATATATATATCATATTTGTTTTAATGTACTTTTAGAAAACAGACAGACAAACTTATAGTTCTATATCTTCTGTATGATGACGTTATGTTTATATATTTTAGAATGATGAGAATTTTTAATAAATAATAATACTGAGTCTATAAATTAAAGCACGTATGTTGGTTACGAGAACAGTTGACTTTACCAGTCCAACATTAGTTAGCTGTAGTAATTATTTACTTTACAAAGGCTTTATTATAGGTATTCTATATATGGGATAATTATCTTATTACAGTAAAACACGTAAATACGTAGTACATTAACAAATGTAATTCAATATAATGTGGTCATTAAATGTCATGTAAACAAACATAGATATTGAAAAATTTTAAGAGACCGGTTTTAAAATTTTCTACGTTATATATTTTTAAGTTAAAATAAAAATATCTACATATTAGCGTTCGAACCTTGGCCTCAAATCCGACATAACCTCGACAACCCGTAACTCGTGTTGTTCAACAATCTGTTGGTCACAAATATCGCAACTGTTTAGATAAATATTTAATTTTGACGACCGATATTTCCTTCCGAAAACCAATAACGGAGACCTGTTTCATATTAATGAAATATAATATAAAACTAAACTTTTTAAGTAGGTATATTGATTTTTTATTCATATATATGATAGCATTTTTATGCTAATAGCTTTAAACTAGTAGTAGGTATTTATAGTACTAGGAGCTCAGAGCATATACTATAGCGAGTATATATAAAATAAATAAAAAATATATGTTTATATGTTGTACGTGTGTGTGGTAAATGATTATCGCGAAACGGCTACGCCCCTCGCCAATCGTTGCCAAAACTATCTATGTGTGTATATGTTTTATATGCTTCATAGTCTTATTCGATAAGAATATTATCATCAACAGTGGTTCTGTACATTTTTAGCAACAAATACGTGATATAAATATTTATATAAGTAAGTTAAATAAAACTTGTCACATAAGTATATTAATCTTTATTTCTGGATTACTCTTACTTAATTTACATTTCAAATATACCATACACTAACATTTTAATATTTATGGATATATATAAATATGACAAGAAAATTGTAAAAAAAATTGTTCAGATAAATCATACTATAATCGCTACGCAACAAAATTAAGTAAATATCTTTATAATATAAATATTGTAAGTATGGGTTTTAAATATTTTTAATGATCTCTATTTATTCATGCGTTTTATATACTTAATATGTGATACCTCTGATTATTTTATTTTATCCTGGTATAACTTTGGGCAATATAAGTTATCTGTGATTAGATTTTTTTAAATAAAAAACGTATTATAGATGTTTTAAAATGATTCACCATGTACCATCCCATTAATCATGAACAGAAAATAATAAATAAACAATATAGTAGTATAGTAGAGTTTGCTATATTTTCGCAATTAACTATCCTACGTAAACATAAACGTCTTCACAACACCCATGGTGTCCTGGTATAAATGTGCGAAATTGACGTAACTTCGCACACCGTAACTGATTTTGCAGGCACGCGCTACTTTTGCGGCGTCGGTCATTGTCATGTAATCATTACGTTCGCTACAATGGTTGGACGGCAGAGAATACTCGAAATATTTTTTGTAGGTCGGGGAAACCCTCATTCATACATATACTTACTACTATGCGAATTCTCGGCTGAGATTTTTTTCCTTGAATGTTTGCAAATGTGTACATTGAGTGTGTGCGTGATTGAATGTGTGTGGTTTAGTATTTATACAAATTTAAATTTGTGTGCGTTGGCTACGTGATATTTTTTATCGATCTTCTAGATACGTTTTAAGAAATTATATTGCATTGTGCTTACTTAATATTTAATAAAACATAATTTTATAAAACTAAATATCTGTAATTAAACACGGATATTGTGTTATCACTAAAACGTTGCTGTTATCGGACGAACACACTTTATCTGCGCGCACGCATCGTGCGTGCGTATTGCATTTCGCGCGATACGCATTTCGTCTTCTTGCACGTTTTCAATATTGTTGCATAGTCTATTATTACTTTCGCAAACGAATTACTAATAATTATAATGCCTTAAACGTGATATTTATTAAGAAATTTAAAGTGCGTTACGCATTGACGAATTAGGAAACCAAATAGGTCTTGAGCAAATAAAAGGATAACAGCTTGAGTTACTAAAAAATGCTATCATCATATTATAAACAAAAAAATGGCATCATTAACACTTATAGTCATTTATATATATAGTTCTATTTAATATGTAATTACTTTACTTATATAAATATTGTCAACACACACAATGTTAATTTCGTTGTATTTTTATATGAAAATAAAATAAATGTTTTCATTATAATTGTATGCTAAAATAATATAGATAAAATATCAAATATTTATGTAACTAAGTAGGCGTTATACTACTTAAAACACAATCAATCTAAGTAATTCATGCAACCTTAAATTGTCGCACTTAACTTGAAATTTTCTATTATATAAGGTTTAGTAATATATTATTTCAAGTCGATAAAACTGCTACAAGTACTGGCAACAGATAGTATTATCGTTACTGAGAACTAATGCACGCGATAACGTACGATAACGGAATGACAAATTGCAATAACTACGAAAATAACCAAAATAGCATGCAACTGCAGATTGATGATTCCTGTCAGAATGTGTAGGTACTTATAGTTTTATAAATTGGTCGTGACTTTCTATATATGTTTTCTCAATTACTTTTATGCTTGTAGCTAAATAGTAATGTAATTGATATTATTTTAAGGTCGATATTTTTTTTTAAATTGATCTAATAAACATTATGAGGCTAGTCGTGGTACAGGGGCACTAGTGAGCGACTGTAACATATTTCTCGCTGTGGTACAGCATCAATGTCTCAATTCGGCGGACTTAGTGGGGACAAAATGTCTTAACTCTAGGTTCCCAGGTTAACCATACTCGCCCTGCTTAACCTGCTATGTGCAGGATATATCGTGAAGTTTAAAAGTTATTAATAAAAAGCCTTAAAAACGTAAAATATCGTAAAAATTATAGATTTTTATAAAATAAAATCTTTTCAAGTATACACGAGACACTTTGTTCGCATTAAGGGATCAATTTATATTTGCCAACAATAATATAGTTATGGGCAATCTTTTTTGATACAAAAACGAGAAAAGGGGTTTTACACTAAGCCTTTTGAAGCGGGTCGAATTGGGTATGGACAGGAAGAAATATTCGCTTACTTTTTGCTATTATTGTGATAGTAAAACTGTCATCATATTTCATGCTTAAGTAATTCATAGTAAAATTTGTTTCCATTTAGTTGAACGTATAAATGTAAATATTTGATGTAAGATTTTTGATTGGATAATGTACAAAAAAATATAAAAATATACTATTTCTTAGTTTTTTAGTGCTTTTATTTGTCCTGTTAAACAATTACAACAATTATGAAAAAAAACTAAGACACAACAAATACCTACTGCAAGGTATTGTACTTAGTACAAAATTATGTCTACAAAATTATGTCAAAATTGGCATTGAAATTGAAAATAGCATTATTATTCATAGCTCTCTATCTGATACAATCATAACTTGCCTATTTGTAGTGAAATAGAACCCTACAATATTTACCCTGTCGGACATGGTATGAATAGAAGGGCCGTTATAATAAAAATATATAGCTATTAGATCTTATTTTTTACATGTGTTAAAAATGTAGGAAAATTTCAATAAGTTATTATATTTACTATCTTATTTAAATGGCATATGGATGCAACTAACGAGTATTAATTTATGATTTTGCTTATGTGTTGTTACTTGTATTTTGACGTATAATTAAAAAATCGTTTTACCTAAATATAGTATATAAATAATGTAAAATTATTTTGTAAGGAATTATTTTAATAAATAGAAATATTTGGTTACCGACATAGGTAGGTATTAAATATGGATGTCACTTCATTATTATTACAAAAAACAAACTCTATTATAATTGTCAACGGTAATTGTATTATTTATATTGGTGAACGCAAAGGCATTCGTATCGGTGAATACAGGACAATTTTATTAGAAATGATACCTGTAATTACAGACTATATAGTATGCTATCAGGGCTCATCTATTCGCACTGCGGTGTTGTGCACGTGCGACGGAAATAACATATGACCACAATATTGATTTAATGTAAAAGCGCACTGGCCTTCGTTGTTTTTATTTACAAGTTTGATATTTGTAGAACGTTGTTTCATCGACGCAAAATATGTTGAATGAAAAACAAAAAATCTATAGTATTTATAAGCATATACTCAAAAATATTAACATTTTATATTTGAGTATCTATTTATAAGCATATATCATATCTATTAAATATTTTATTCGTAGTTTAAAATGTTTAAATATTATAATTTTAATAATCATCATTATATCGTTATATTTCATTTCCATGTTTTGTTCATTCATGGGGCGATTCGTACTAATTTCAAGATTGTAGGTTAACGGATTGTAGATGCATAAATGTTTGCAGGCCTGTACACACACATTTTGTGTGATATTAACTCTAAATACAAGTCTGTATTGTTTCATTTTCTTTTAAATTTCTGTAAATTTTAAATGTTTCCCTTTATTATTTTATATATTTTAAATTTTACAGTTCTATAAGCTCTTATTTCATTCCGATTATGGGCTACGGAACGTACTTACCCCCCCATTGCTTTTGATTACACGGCGAATTTTAACTTACCCCATTGCTTTTGATTACGCGGCGAATTTTTTAATTGTGTTAATTCAGAATCTTGATACATAGACGCGATCTCGAGATAAATCGCCTGGACAGACGGACAACGAAGTGACCCCTCATAAGGAAAGCGGTATGGAACTCTAAAAAATATTAAGTAAAGTATTTATACGCACTATAGAGAGCATTTAGGACAGATGATTTCATGCTCTTTCCCAAGGTGGGTATTTACGGTAATTTGAAAGGTTTTTGAAATTTTTAAGTAGCTTGTATTAACTTAAAATTTATGTGAGTATTTCAAAGGAGTGGTGATTTTTAAACCTTTGCAAAACAACTTATAAATCAGTAGATTGTTCGACATGTAGCACATTAACGATAGGTGTATAATACATAACGAATTGCTCTTACTTATCTAATCCTAATTTGGATGTCATATACGGTTATTGCTTACGAATAATACCATATATTTAACATACATGAAAGACGGAATAACACGAAAATATGAAAAAGCTACTAATACTAATAAAACTAGCTTTCAGTTGCGGAAAGTTTTATTTAAAATCTAGTTAATTAAGGTTAGATAGAATTGCTTGATAGAGGTGTAGAAGTGCTTAGGTATATTTATGTTGAGGTATATTTATGTGTACTTTTAGCATAAAAGTAATAAAAGTAGTAAAAAAATTTGTCTATCGCTCTTTGTTAGTTATTGCTTCACCACGCTGTATTCTGCATGTAGGCATAGAGAACTTAGTGTTAAGATCATTCCGTTTCAAATATTCCGCCGAAATTTCGAAATTTTGTATATTGAGTGGTATAACTCACCGCGGAGCTTTGTCTTGTTGGTAGAGCGAGGGAAATGAAAATACTAAATAATTCATTTCTTTAAGTGGCAATCGAACCCAAAAGTGCCGCCTCAAACACTACACCTTGTTGCACCCCGCCATTAAAGCCTTTTTCTACTTTTATCATTATAATTTGGTTTTATATAGCCAAGGTGTATCTTTAGCTACTACGTCTACACTCTACTTATCTATTCGATAAAGTTAAACAAATCTTAAATAATTCAAGAAAATATTTAAAAACGTGGTATATTAATTATTCAATGGCTACATTTTCAACTTTCCAATGCATTTTAAATGCATCGTATCAGTGCAACGACCATACGCCGATGGGACGATCTCTCGCGGCTAGCAGATCGAGTCCGTCCAAGGACGTCCACTTCGATATTACCAACAAACATCATAACTACTCTATGACGTATAGTTATAAGGCTCAATTTATTTTATCAGGCGACATCTTTAATCCACCGACTGAGCCAGCAAGAAAAATGATCCTGTATAAAAAAAGTAAAAAAGTTGATAGCTCGCGGTTGTTTTATTTTGTAGAGCTTCGGAGTCAACATGGCCGCGAGTGGGGAAGCGAATTATTTGGATATATGGCTTTTAATGCGCCTATATATAGTCAGTTTGTGTGGTTCTCCAATTACGATACCATATATATGCGTACAACTTACTGTTAGTCTGTGCAATTAATAAGTTATCATAAAACAAATTATGTACACATAAAATATTTTTTATCCTTAGGTATACCAGACAAGATGATAAACTTTCTATAAAGTGCTACAAATATTCTTTGTTTTTTTTGGAATCCATTACCAAAAATCGTTTAGCGCCTTCTTGTCTGCATGGCAGGTGCACGATTATGTTTTGACAATAATAGTTAGCAGAACCACCCATTTTTAATTGGATATAGTTTTTTATTCTCTTGACCTATTTTCTGAGCATAATATATTAAACATTATATATATTAATACATTTACAACAATTTTCACAAATATTTACAAAAAAGAAGCTGAGTCTTAATTTATTTAAGTTTATATATTATAAACAGACTTACAAAATATGTAAATATTTATTTGTGAAATAAAACATATTTAATACACAAATTCAATGATAATAATTATTATTTATTTTGCGATTTCGTTTCACAAGTTATTATAAATTTATTTAAATTAATGAAGGCTAGACAATGACAGGAAAGAGTATATTGTTGCACCTCAGTCTATCTCGGGGAGTTTCGCTACAATGAACCGCATCCGGACTCGCCTGCTTTCGCCGCATTAGACGTTGATTACGAATGTTGATTAAAATTATGACAATATATTGTCCACTTTGTATGTACAAGAAATTAAAATTAATTCATAATTTTAAGAAACATATTTAAATGTTGTATATAGAAACTTGTATAGAAACTTGTATGTACAAGAAAACAAAATGAATTCAAATATTCTAGTGTATATATGCAATAGACTAACCATATAATTAGCTAAAAATAAAATTCTTACAATATCTTAAGGGAATGGCATAGGTGTAGCTTTATTAAAAATTATGTTTATTATTTGTTTTGTTTTTCTTTGTTACCAACAGTGTATTATTTAATTGTCTTTTATAATATATGGGATGAGAGGGTAAAGCACCCTTGATGATACAGATAATATAAAATAATAAATTCGGTAAGGGCGCGTGGCGGGAAGCTGGTGACAAATAACCGAGTTTCGTTTGCGTGAAATTACAAATACCTCTTTATGTTGGCCACTACCCCTTTTATAAATTATGTAATATTATCAATTGCCAAATTAAAAGCAATTTAACATTCAAAGGTTATTTAGTGACTGACATTTCTTTTAAACAAGTTAATAATTTTATTAATTATTTATATTAATTTATTAACAAAAATGTGTATGGAATAAATTGAATAGATTGTCTTCTACTTCTTTTATTCCAATGATGTGGAATAAAAATTTGATCAACATGTTTATTTATATTGGGATTATTATTAGTAATGTCGTCTATTGTTACGATCACTTGATCCCTTACGTTCGGTTCATCAGTCGCGTCAATTTCGTAACTCAACAAGCCACCATGCGGGATCGCATTATTGCTTTTTTATTACTTATTTTTACTAACCCCCGCTTCGCGTAAGTTTTTGCTGCGCGTGCGTTGCCGTGGGATAGGTCGCGGAGCTTCACTATGCTGGTATTAGCATAATGTTCTTTTGTGTATTGCTTTATTTATCATTCGTCACTAACGCTAAGCTACTCAAATTAAATTGTAATTAATTAAAATATATTTATTGTTTGAAGTTTGTTGAACTACTTTCGTTAGCGCAAAATACTTATAAACTACATTTATTTGTGGCAAAGGTCAAATCTATTAGACGTATTAACAAAGGCGCATTTGCATCTCTGCATTTGTATTTCCGGGGCAACAACCAAATTATCATCAAATTTAACGGTCATGCGGTTGACCGCTCTTTCTACAAGTATGAACAATAATTTATTTTATTAAATTAAACACTTAAACTTAAAACTGTTCTATTCGTTCTATTTCACTGCCAAATCATTAAATGAATAAATCGTCATCGATATGCAAATCGAGAGTACTTGACGAATTACTGTCGAGTGGTGCACTGCTGACATTCGCTGCCATTGTTTATGTTTAAGAATTCATACAATAAGTGGATAGATTCATGGGAAAGTTTAAATCTCGTGTAATGGTGCTGTTTAAAAGGATGTATGAGAATACCGGAATTTTTACCCAGTCATATGTAGGTTTATTATTGCACAGAAGTAACATTTTTTTTAAACCACGGTAGTGTGTTTTATAAACGTACGAATTTATCGATGAAACTATAAAGTTACAGATATTTGTGATAAATACTTATTTATTAAAATGATTTATCCCCATTGTCAATATATCGTCTATTCTCTCAATCCGCGTGTCCCGTATAATAACTAGATGAAGAGTGACACATCGCGCTATTAGTACATTGTAGTGAGAGACAATTTAATGTCCATTTCGTAATCATATTTATAGAATAACCCCTTCATTATACTTCTTAATTATAAACTTGACCAAGTATATTTTCATCACATTCAATTTAAACTAAAAAAAATAATGATTAATATAATTAAACCTATCTTGAATCAGGTATATACTTAGATATATACTTTATCAATTATAATACATTATAGAATGTGGAAATAGAAAACAATTTTTTTTTTTTTACTTTTACATTGATTGTTTTCAAAGACTCTCTGAATTAATGTATCAGATTTGGAGCTAGGCGTGTACCATATAGAGCGGATGCTTTGACAAGAAGTTTAAGACAAAAAATATTGCACACAGCTTGATCTATTTTTGAGTGCATTTCGCGCTATTTTGGCGTTCCCTACGCAGGCAATGTGTCAATGACCCCGTTTCGCGGCGTTTGTTCACGTACTTTTTGAAACTTTTGGGGCAATTTACGTAAATGAATAACGCGATATTTTTGATTGTAAAGCGTAATGTATATGATTAAGGCATGTTTCTTTCTATATAATGTATATAACTAAAATTCATGTTATCAAATAGTCTTAGGAGAATACATTTTTCAAATTGTTTTTATAAACGTAATTATTTATATTACCTTTGTTGGTTGTTTCTTTTTAAATATAAAAAAAAAATATATAATGCTTTCTCATGACTAAGAATGCGTGTCGTCGAAAACGAACCCAATGAAAAATGTATGCCGGTGTAACATAATAAATTTGATGATATATAAAGTTAACAATATGAGCGTATAGCACCTAATCTATGTTGTCAGCCGCCGATTAAGCGATTGACTATTGCACCTAATTTTTTAAATAAGTGAAGTTTCACATTTGCATTATTAATAGAATATAATAACAGTTCAAAATAATACTTAATTGTATTTTTTTGCATTTCATAATGAATTGAATATCTGTAAAACATGTTAAGTGTTTTCGACCAAAAAACATCAACTATCAAATTATTGATTTATTTATGTTTATAAATGATCATAGTAAATAACTTTAACATAATATTTAGCATTGCAATTGCTTAAATGTACAGTCCGTAAAAAATTACGGTATCTCCTTTTAAACTGTAGTTTTCTGAATAATTAACAACAAAAATGTAGTATTATTTCATACATACTTTCAGAAGGAATTAAAGTAACTTTTATCTAATGTAAATGGTAGAAAGCATATTAATTCGATTTTTATGATAATTAGCGAGGCAAACTTAAAGAATACCCGATTTCGATGACACGACGCGAAGTTCAACGTTAGCATACAAAGGGCCGGGTGAGGCTCTAGCTTTTTATGAGCTGAATTCGGCTTTAATCTATAGTGGATAGCTCACATGTATACGATGCCCATGCGCACTCACGCACACAGAGGCGGACGCCCTCCTCAGCGGGCTGCAATTCGTCGGCGCTCCACCGCTCGCCCCGCGCCGCCCGCACGCAATTGCACTGCACTCCGACGCGGTGCGTGCGTAAAAAGCGCACGCAGGAGGAGGCGCGGGGGACGCGAGGAGAGGACTGCGAGCGCCCGCCTGCAACTAACAGTGAACAGTCACCGCCAGACGCTCGGAAGAGCATACCGCCCCCACAGGGCGCAACGTAAGCTCTATCGCGCAAAACAACCCTCGATCCTACCTTACGAACGAACTTCGTTCAGTGGCTATGCGAACTTATGTTTCAGCTGGCTGAAAAATATTTTCAACGATTATCCTGAAACTGGATCCTTTGTAAACAATAAATAAGGTTAGTTTCTGTTTATTTATTTTTTTAACTTGCTTTTATTTTATTTTTTTCAAAATAATATTTTGTCAGTGGTATTTTGAAATCATCCGGTATCAGTGAACAGGTTTGTACAGCAGTGTAGTACATTTAATTTGCACTTTAGTAGCAACAAGTTAAGAATTAAATCCGAATGCAGCTGAAAATAATTTTGTACAGTGAATTTAAATAAATGTAATAGACACGAGGCATAGAGTGGCGGTTTTCGTCGTCCCCTGTATTCGATTTACCTGTCGAATAAAAGGTAAAAGTCAATTTGGCAGTAAGGAAGGGCTATAAAGCGATATATGTAAATGGGGAAGGGCGGTGCAGTCGGGCAGTCGCGCTCCTCCATGACATACGTTCGGACTTCGCAAACAACTTTGGTCAGACCGAGATATACTCGCGAAGTGCACACAGTGTTCTTACCCTTATGATTGAGTTATTTAATTTTCTATTTTATTTTTAAACTACAATATGTTTCCTGGTTCCACATATGAAGGCGTTTTGCCGGGTACGTATACAAATTTTATTTAATTTTGTTTGTTTTGTTTCAGCGGTATGCTTTCATCGTATAGACTACATTGCATGTATATTAACTTTAAAATAACGTGCTTTTTTACAGAATTTTATATTTATTTTGTACTTGTTAATGTATATAATTTTGTGTTTACATCAAAGTTACACCCTGATAAAGCTAAAAGTATATTTAATTTTCTCTAGATTCTGTTTTGTATTTACCGCTTATTTTATTTATATTGCATTTCTATTATTTATATTGCATTTGGGATTTCGACAACGAATTTTTCCACAATCATCACTTACATTCTGTCTGCATAACTTCCAAGTATAACATTCGAATTTATTGAACGAGAATTGAATTGACAATCACTGCGTCGTGACACTGATACTTCAAAACTCTACCGCGATATTGCTAATTGGAATTTAATAGGCAATTTTTAATTGTTACATTTTTAATCCTATAAGACAGACTTATAATATATATAGGTATAATTAATTTTCAAAATTTTAATTTGTTTATTTTGTTTACAGAATCTCAATTAAGAAAAATGGGGAGTAGCGAAGGGCAGCAAACCTTTTGCTTAAAATGGAATCACCATAAAACTAACTTAGTGGAAATTTTAGAGGCTTTAATAAAAGTCGAGACATATGTTGATTGTACGCTAGTCGTCGATGATCAAGTAACATTTAAAGCCCACAGGGTAGTGCTTGCTGCTAATTCACCATACTTTCAGTCAATATTAGCAGATGTTCCCATGGATCATTGCAGTATACTTTTCCCAGGAGTTAAGGATTTCGAGATGCGTGCCCTGCTCGAATACATGTATACAGGAGAAGTTAATGTCACCCAAGCTCATATTCCGCGCATTATGAAAGTTGCAGAACAACTTGAAGTAAAGGGTCTGTTTGATATGACAGAACTTCGTCGTCGACCAGGAAGTAGTGAGCGTACTCCTGCAGCTTCTCCTCCGCGTGTGGTACCCGCTGCCCCGTCTAGCGTATCACCTCCAATGCCAAATAATAGATGGCCACTACCACCGACAGCGCCTGTGCTTTCAGCCGCTTATGATTCTGCAGACATGAACCCATTAAAACGCAAAAAACTTTCAAGTATGCTAGCTACTCGCGATACTCCCATATTAAGAAATGTTCTCGCCCAAGCCACACCAGTGGATTCCTCACAACCTATGTCCCTTGTATGCCACCCTATTAATCAGCACGAATCAACACGCTTACACTCTAATGGATCAGCCCATGAACCTGAGAGGCCTGCTAGCCCACAAAGGCCTTTCGATTACCGTCCTAGAAGATTATCATCTAGGGCTTCTTCGCCGCACTACAACCGCTCAGATCGTTCTGAAGATGCTCATTCACCATACACTGAGCGGTCATTCGAGGATGACAATCAACGATCTTTCCATCCATCTCCGCCTCCCACAAATTTCCAACAAGATGTAAGGGCTGGATTAGCCCCATACGTGCCTCCGCAACAAAAACCTGAGTGGAAGCGATATAAGCAGTATACGAGATCCGACATAATGTCTGCTATTGAATGTGTTCGAAATGGAATGAGCGCATTACAAGCCTCACGTAAATATGGTGTACCATCACGCACATTATATGATAAAGTAAAAAAATTAGGAATCACTACAAGTCGTCCTATGAGTCGTGGAGTTAAAAGAGAATCAAATGGAGCCGCTTTTCCCTATGGTCTAAGTGGAACGGGAGGTAACGAAGACGGGACACCAACTACTCCACTTATAGATCCATCTTTTCTACAGCAAGCGTTAGAAGGAGCTACTAGAGACGGAGGACGGGAAGCTCTACACGCAATGGCCTTAGCTGCCGCAGCTCATGCCGCTTTAGCCCCAAGAACGCCACCTCGTTCAGCACCCCAGTCGCCCCGATCTCCTGCAGATGATGATCATGTTGAAGACCTGTCCGTAGCAAGGCGCCGTGATCCAGATCCTCCTTCAGGTGTCATAGTTCCACCTCGTAATTTTGCTCTTGATTGTAGCAGCGAAAGAGATTGAAAAAGTGAAAAGATGAAGATCATTCGAAAAGACTGACTTAGGCGTACAAAGTTAGAATAAGACACTTATAGGTAGGCTACTGGTAGGACGCGCCGCGCGCGCATGCCACGCTGACCGGGCTCCGGCCGGGCGATTGCAATGGGCCCCGCGGCCACAAATCTTCTACCTCTCTTCTTCTCTATTTATTTCCACACACCGTTTTAGCCGATAACGAAATAAAATTTCCGTTAAACGACATGGCGGTGTCTTTTTGTGATTTTTGTTTGTTTATTTTCTTCTGTAGATTTTTTTATGTTTTATAACTTTTACGTCTTTGTTAATGTAATAATGTATAGGTTAGCTTTAATTAGCATATAATGTGTAAGTTGGACAGGAAGATAGGTTGCCACCTTTATGGCAAATCATATGCCACAGGTAGGTCCGTCTAGACGAGTAATTGTGCAATTTGTTGTCCGCGACTGTGATGTTTATAGACTGAAACGCCGCCATTACCTCACGCTCGTTACAGTTAAACTCTAGTCTCAAGCATCGCACGGTTCGCCTTTGTAAATTTGTTCCGTTTGCAAAATATGCTAAAATCTAAAAGCCATTTAACTAACTATTATTTTGTGAATATAATAAAGCACATGATTTAAAATTAATAATGTTACTAATTGTAATTTTAATTTAACTTATCATGGAAGGTAATCGTGCGAATTACGCTCATATTATACTATAGTATAGTGACTTATATTTTATATTGTACGTACCTTAGATTTCTAAACATTGTTTGCGATTTGCCATAAATGTTCATTGTTGATATCTAGTTATATACACCTTTTCTATGTATTAATTGATTTGCACGAGCACATTCGTTTTTTAGATGTAAGAGGCTCATAACACTTAGTAGGCGTTGGATGCTCAATAATATTTTATTTAATTTAAATCATTCTGTCGCGTTTCTTTTGGTTACGTAATTTAATCTTGTTAATTTAATATAAAATAATACTTATTTAACTTTTATGTTTAAATCATGGTTTATATTAAAAATCCCTGTTGTATCTAACAAAATAATGTTTATATTAGTATCATATTTACCAGTAGCGTTGTGTCCTAATAGAAACAAAAATAATCAATTTATTTATTTAAAGAAAAAATATGTTATGGGTACATTTACTGACATGTTAATACTGAGACAACTATAACTATATTGTTAAACCTAATTATATCATAATAATTATACTTATTATTTTCTAATTAATTGAAGACTGATTTGTTACTTTAGTCTAGTTTGAGAATGCCATAGATACTTTATTGTATTTGCATATTGTGTTTTTAATTAAGTTATTTACGAGTTTGTGTAGAAACTGCTCTACTGCAGTGTCACTATAATGTGCCTTGTTTGTTGAAATCTAGAGTTTTACAGACATTCCAGTAGTTACACGTTGTGTCCTTTAGTGATTTGTGAACACTACGTATAGTTATTTTATATTCAACACGGCGTTGAGTGGTTTAAGAAATGTTTTGTGTCAGGAACACTATTATTAATTGTAAATTATAATTAAGTATACCTTATAAAATACCTCACGATTTGTTTGGTTAGACAAGATGTTATGTGATTATATCATTAATATACCTACTTTTGTGCCTATATATAATTTTAAGTATGGTGTTATGCACTAGAGACGATCAAGTAGTTGTGTATGTGAGTCGTATGTTCTTTTTGTAGTAAGGATATGTATCTACCTATAGTAATAGATTAAATTTAATTGAGTTTGTTCTCGTACCTAAATATTATAGTAAGAACTATATTTACAGATAATATAATGTTATAAATGCAAAATAAACTTTTAATATCGATATCCTATGATTTATTACAAAAATACCTCTACGCATCTCTATTCAGCAAAACATATAGACTGAAAAATTATAAAATTTATATACACAATTATTGAATAGTACATTGCTAATATGTAATGTACTATTTTATAATTTATGAACATAAATTACGTTTAGCTATTATTTATGTATATAACAAAATACTATTAAAAATTTATTAAATCATGAACATTAAATACATTTGGGTTAAAGCGTAATATTTGTTTTATTTTATAATTTTTTTATCGAGTGTCTTGACACTAGATTCTCTTTGTCATCTATGGCATAAGGGAATAAAAACAAATTTCAATTGACGTTCTTTATAAAATTTTAATTACTGTAAGCAATTATTTCATTAATACCATACTCATAAGTATTATTTATCACGTATAATAAATTTATCCAACAAAACAATATCACAAATTAAAATATCAACTCTGAAGAATTTTACTCCACTGTTTAAAATTTAACGTTTTACTGCTTGTCTCTACAATATTGAAAAAAAATTTTTTACAGTTCCATACGGAAACTCTATGTATTATTTCTGAATCAAGATTTTATTTCAATTCAATAGAAATATTGCAATTATACCTTTGTCAGGCGTACCTATATTAATAGGCTGTTTTTTTTTTATTATTTGATATCTTTAAACGAGCATTATACTTACATATAAACTTTTACAAATCTGAACTCGTAAACGGCTATAACGGTTTTTATAAAATTGAGCATGCCGGGGGTGATGTATAGATCTTGCTTAGGTTTCATTTAAAAATGTCGTTATATTAAGTAATGAAAAAAAAGAACATCAGGGTACTAAACATAAATATGTTATATTCAAATCAAAGTCTTAACTATTTAAAGAGTTGAATATATAAAACCTGAAGCCTGTTGTGACGCAGAACCACAAGCGAGTGACTGTAAACGACAGGTGGGGGGGTTCAATCCCCACTCGGTGAAATGAAATATTTAACATTTTCAATTTAAATACTAACGTTTTCATTTCTTCGCTGTGGTATCAAGGCGGCGTTGAGTTGCGCCACTAAACACGCAATGCCTCAAATTCGGATTTTCTCTTTCCGATTTTTTAATCTTTATTTGTATTGTACCTTCTACTCTGTGCTAAGTTTTATAGGTGTTGATCCACCGAACCCAGGATAGTATACTTTCTAAGTTTTAATTACCTACCCGAGGAATTTTATACAAAATGTTACAAAAAGGTGTATAAATGCTCGTACTATTTTCATTGCGTTGGTTTTTCTGTGTCTAATGTCACCGTAGACATGAATACATTATATTAATTTCTGTTTATCACTCCAGGCGATGTCGAAATAAATAGTCTTGGCAGATGGACAACAAAATAATCCTATAAGAGTTCTATTATTTCCTTTTGAGAAAACATCCCTTATGGGAAGGCGTTCCTCTGCCTGTGTATTAATTTAATATACCGCCATCGCTACCAGACCCCGTCCCAATTCTCGACGATAGCATTAAAAATATTTACGTAAATTGATCACTATATATTATTGATCCAAAATTTCGTATATTATTATAATTTTGTGTGATATATGATTGAATGTCATATATATAAATTAAATTTTAAAACAATAATGTAAATAAAAATATAAATAATACTCACGAAACACACAAATCACAATTTTGTTCAAATTTCTTATTCCCTAGACGCCATCTTTTAGCAATTTTTACAAAATAATCCTATTATATGCCACTAGATGGCACTGTAAGATAAGACAAATATTCAATAATTAATATATTCTTACTTAAAACAAAATGTATGTGTATTTTACCTATTTTAAATGATGATTTCAGTTTGAAAATTAAAACGAGAAATATTATTTAAATCTATTTAATGATATAAAAGTTATGTTTCTAAACATTCTAAATTGTGACGTAAAATCGCACCACCGAAAACATGTGTTTTGATTGGACAATCAAAATCACATGTCAAAATATAGAATAGTGGTAATGAACGTAAACAAGTGGCTATGAATTAAATAATAATAGAACGTATTGAATGATATAACATATGAATATAAATAAACAAATAATATTATTTCTCTTCAATACTTGTCATTATGGATACTGAAGAACCATTTATAAATAATGATGTATTTAATATTCGCGATATTGCCGAAATTGAAGGTAAGTTTTGGCTTGTACATAGTAACTTAGAAATAATGACTCACATTAATTACTTGATACTTTTTATAGATTTTCTTAGCGGTTGTGATGGAGATTTTATGAAAAAACTAGAAGAAGAATTGGCATTTGTCGATCCAGATCCAGGTATCTTAGACATAGATACGAAATATAATTCTAATATTTCATCACCCCAACTGTCACCGTATCACAATGCTGCAGGAAACCCTTTAGTTTCTCAACGTCCTCACAATCGAAAATTACATGACATTCAACCAAAGAGCAGTCCAGTTTTAGGTGTATATGGCAGAGAGGAAGGTTATAATTTGGATAAAAAAAATGAAGGACTCTTGCAAGATGTGGCCCAACACAGTCCAAATCAATCAACACCCTCACCAATGGTGGTGCAACAAGTAATTCCAAGTCCCCTTTATGTGAACATAGCTCAAGGAAGCTTACAAAAATTACCTGATGGTAGAGCTTCGTTAGTTCAATTAGATGGAGTTTCACAAATTAGTCAATCATCGAAGCCTCCACCATCACAACCGTTGTTATTACCAAACAATACCAAAAATGTAACTCCTGTTATAATAAAAAGCACTGATTCAAATTTTTCTCCAGTAATATTACAGTCAAATATTATCAACCCAGAAACGCAAACTTTAATGTATACTAGTGCTCCAATACAAGGTAACAATTTTCACATATTTAATAGAATGTATATTATTATTTTATATCTTATTTTATATTCTATTATACATTTGATTTTTTTGGTATTGATTTTGTTTTGTAAAATCTTTTTAAATTTTAGGTACTGCTCAAGGTATTATTACAAATGCAAAATGTACAAATGAAGGTCAACCTATACATACATTCTTTGCCAGCAATAATGGTACTTTGCTCACAACTGGTATACCAGTTGTTCTCGAAGGAGACAAGATATCATTTAATCAAACAACAAGTAATGGAATGCCTAAAGTTAAAGAAGTTAAAAGAAGTGCACATAATGCTATTGAAAGGAGATATAGAACTAGCATTAATGATAAAATAGTAGAACTTAAAAATATGTTAGTTGGAGAAGAAGCTAAGGTAATATATCAACTTAGATATGATATAAACACTTATTTAGAAAACATATAAAAAATTAAATGCAGTGGGATATGTTTTATACATTTACTTAATAAGTATTGTTCTTTCTTAAGTGTGGATTTAGATTTTAAAATTAGTAAAATATACAATAAACACCTAAACTATAATGAAAAGTTTTAATTGTTTTGTATTGCATCATGTTTTAGGTAGTACATGCTTAAATATACACTATATAATTATATTAAAGCATAAGCCATACTTGAGAACTTTATCATATGTATTAAGTGTTGTTCTCATAAATAATACTATCAAGGAAATGTTGGCTTGTAAAAGTGATAATTAGTATACACTTTTTGAGTTAATATTATAATTTTACATCTTTAAATGAGCAATGTATATATACACAAATGTACATATATATTCAAATGTATATATACTCTAAGCTAGGTTTCATTTTTAGAAAATACTATTACATCCATGCTCTCAGGAAATGAAAAATTTTGTACCCAATGTCATTAGAATAAATAGGTAAATTTGGCCAATATTTACTAAATTACAGTAGGTCCAGTGCGCAATTTCAGACCCTGAAGAATTCAGATATTTTCAGTTAATAAAAAATCCGATTCTTTTAAATAAGTAGTTGTATTTAAATATAATTTTCAAAAAAAAAAAACCAAAGCAAAGCTCAGTCATGTGGGTAATAATAATGATGTAAAGACAAACAGTATATTTTTTTAATGAAATTTTAATTAATCAATTAAAATTCACACAAACAACTTAACAATAATTAGAATATGTTGGCACTATAAATCTTTTTAAAAATAAACTTTAAGATTGCAGGGTTTCTAACTGCAAGCTTAGTTGCAATATTTTTAATATTGTTACAGTTTATTTATGTTTGTATCTTTTTAAGTTGCATGGTACCAAGTACCTATTATGATTAAGTTGTAAAAATATGTCAATGTCGAAATCTACCTACAAAGACATTAACAACATATAAATGTAATTATGAACGTATATACTCTAGGTGGCATTTAACATTAATAATCCATATAGAATTCTAGATGAGTAGTTGGTTATTCAGCTTCATGTTGTATCCCCCATGTTGCAGGGCAGACAAAAGGAACTTAGGAACATAGTGTTAAAATACTTAGTACTGTTCCCCAGAGGCGGGTTGGATGATATGCCATATTAAAAAAATATTTGTGTAAAATATATGAACATGAGGCAGATAATGCATACTCTCAATATAATTTCTTATTTTATGCAGTTGAACAAATCAGCAATATTAAGGAAAACTATAGATTATATTAAGTACCTGCAAAATCAAAATACTAGACTGAAACAAGAAAATATGACCCTTAAATTAGCATGCCAAAAGTCTGGTGTGAAGGACTTGGTGTTTGATGGACCATACACACCTCCACACAGTGATTCTTCTTCACCATACCAATCACCTCGTGATATAGACAGTGATTCACCATCATCTCCTGAATACAAGGTATTTCATTAATAAAGATATGACTATAATGTAATTAAGATTAAATTAAATATTAGCTTTACACTTTTTATTGGGCCTGATACAAGACATTTTGTTTTACCTGAGTAGGGAAAACCAAATTAGTGCTCTTGTAGTGATTATTTAAATGGATTTATCTTATATATATACTATATATAAGAAGAATCCATTTAAATAATCACTACAAGAGAACATTTTAGATATCCTATATATGAAATGTTTTTAATATATACCACTTAACCCAAATGCCTCAAATTCGGCGTAAAGTGGAAAACGGAGTGTTTTAATACTAGGTTCTCAGGTTCCCACTGTCTACCCTGACATGTGCAGGATATAGCGTGAAGCTGAGTGAGAGAGTAATACATTTAACTTTTGTAGGTAGAAGAGAAATACTCTAAAGTTGTCATTGGAATGGGTGATCACTCTCGGCTGGCATTATGTGCCTTCATGGTTGGGCTTCTTGCTTTCAACCCATTTAGCTCTTTCTTAGGGAGCTTTATTTCTGATTCTGTGTCTAATGATTATTCAGCTCGATTGGATCATAGAAGAATTTTATCAGATGATAGCTATGGTAAGTTAAATGAAATACATATTTAATTATAAAAGGCGTCATTAATAAATTAGACAGACAGCAGGAACTGGACACTATGTTCCCGAATTTCTTCTGTCTACCCTATGCTATGTGCGGGACACAAAAAAAATTAAATAACAATAATAAAAACTATATAGCTTTTTTAACATTTTTTTTCTTAAGAAATAAAATGACTATATCTAAGCAATATTTCAATATTTTCAGGTTCTAGTACCTTATCTTGGGGTACTTGGCTGTTCAATATGTTTATTATATACATAGTGAATTTTGTTATACTCGGAGGTTGTCTTATAAAACTATTAGTGTATGGAGATTCAGTCCCCAAATCACAATCTAGAGAGGCTGGCTTGTTCTACAAACATAAACGAGAAGCTGATAATTATTTGAAAAAAGTTAGTATCACTTTATTTATAATTTATTAATAATTCATTAATTCATGTTCTGCAGCAGCTTCCCGTCACAAGTTTGAGCCCCTCCGCCACTACAAGTATTAAGGATCGGGCATTTATTAATAATGTTCATTTTAACTAGACAATTTGATAAAATTTGCTAAATATTTTATGCAACGCTTTTTCATTTTGAGTTCTGTGTATGTTCTGTGTCTATGAGGATGCCACAGTAATGCAGTGGCGTATTGATAGACTGGATAATTATAGAGTCTGATTTCCATTCGGGTTACATTGTTTCGTTTGTTCTTTGTATAATGGCAATAGTGAGTAAACGAAAATTATTAATTTCTTTGAGTCAAGTCAACAGCAAAACTCCGCTAAGTTCCGCCACTCGACATTCAAATTGGCATACGATGTGTTTTAATACTAGGTACAAGAAAAAACTAAAAATCCAATTCCAGAATGACACAGAAAACGCGCGCGCGGAACTCAACCGCGCGCTGGCGGCGTGCGGCGCGAGCGTGGGCGTGCGCGGCGGCGTGAAGCGCGCGGCGCTGGCGGCGGCGGCGCTGCGCCAGCTGCTGCAGAGGACGCCCGCCGGCGGGTTCCTGGCGCGGCGGGCCGGCGACCTGTGGGCCGACAGGTACTCGCAAGTCTAGGCTAGTCTACGACACATGAGAACCAATTGAGAACCAAATCTACAATCGTCGCGTTTACACGTTGTCTAACTACACAATGATGTATAATTGTACTTCAATTATTACATTTTTTTTAAACTTCTTGAAACGTTGGGGTTCTGAGAGAGAATAAATATAAAATAATTAGTTGATTTATTTGTAACATCAATGAAACACTTAAAAATATTTTACTTTCCCTTCTTACACCTTGTGTAATCTACACTCTCATAATGCTAGTATCATTCATACGAAAGTACACCAACTCACATGAACTTACGTTTAAGAACTTAATTGAAATGTAATACTAAAATATTAGTAAGATAAGATTTTTTGTGAGTTTTGAAAATAATAAAATCAGACTCAGACAGACATTTCCTTTTTATTTCTTCGCTCTGGCAACAAGGTAAAGTGCAGCGTTAAGTTCAGCCTCTCACCACGCATTGCCTTTAACTCGGCGTAATGTGTTTTGACACAAGGTTCTCAGGTTCCCTCTGCCCTGTCATGCGCGAGGTACAGCGTGATGCTGAATATTACTAATAAACGTTTTATTTCCGGATATTGTATGCAGTCCATTTCGTATATCCAATTTCCAAATTCCGGACATTATAATATCGAATTTCCGGATATTATAATATCCAATTTCCGGATATTGTATACAGTCCAGCACGTCGAGCCGCACAGCAATGGGCAGCAGAGGTCGCAGCGGCATCATTGCGATTAGCTCAATTGCAAGGCAGCGGTCGTGCTGAGCGAGTGCTTCTAGCTCTACAGGCAGTGAATCTAGCTGAAGTGGCCGGGAACAAGCAACGCTTAGCGGAAACCTATGTCACTGCAGCTTTGGTATTCAAGGATAATATGCCAAAGTTCGGGAACTGGTTATGTGGGTGTGTATTTATATTTTTTTTTTCAACTATATCGAACTGACAAAAAGTTGCCCATTTAGTCCCATTTATTGCTTTCTTATGTTCGAGAATCAACAGCGTGAAAACTTGATTTTATATAGACACATTATTAGATACAAATTAGCTGTCCGTGACATTGGGTCATCACTGACTGAGGCTGACAGTTCTTTAATCAACAGCGATTACTTTGTCAATCAAATAAATATTGTTTGCATGAACTTTTTGGTTTTCTTAAACTCATTTCTTCTTGATACTATTGAAATTTCGGGAAATCCTTTTTAGTGATGCTCTTCAACATTACATGTATTTATCCTACAACTAAGCACTACATCATGGAGTAAACTTGAAATACTATTTCATAAATTGGCCATTAACTTCCCAGATATTACCTCCGCCGTTGCGCGTTTACGTGGGACGGCGTAGGCGACGGCTCCGCGCGCGTCCGTTGGGCCATCAGCGACCGAGGCCAACAATTTCTTCGCACGCGACGTTGGGATTATGAACCCAATACTAATGTTCTGTTCTCGAGGATGCCTGTGTCGACTGATCCATTGGCTTATGCTATGCGGGTTAGTTGTTTTGAATATGATTTTGTATTTTGATTATTAGTGATGAAGGATTATTCTTGGTTATTTTACATTACTTGAGGCCTGTCGTGGCGCAGGAACACAAGTATGTGACTTTAAATGCAGCAGTTTGTGGGTTTGATCCCCACTTGAGGAAATGAAATATTTACTTTTTTAGTTTTAAATATTTAACGTTATCATTGCTTCGCTCTGGTAACGCATGCAAAGTATGACGCGGCGTTGAATTCCACCCTTCAATACGGAATGCCTTAAATTCGGCGGAAAATGGGAAACGGAAAAGAGTTTCTTAAAACTAGGTTCCCAAGTTTCGTCTATCTACCAATCTACCATGTCATGAGTCAGTGAGTGATATTACGTTACAATTTGCTTCTTCGCTTTTAAATGAAAATGGTAATCTATTTTTTTATTAATATCATTGAATTAATAAATAATTATAACTAGTTCAGGAGCTGTGTGAAGTAAGCACAGTTGCTGAACTGATATTTAATAAGTCGATTATTGATATTTCAGGCCTATCATTTAGAATTACTACAGAAAAGCCTCCAAATGCTTCTCTCTGCAGACGAACGAAGCAATACCCGTGATGTTCTGGAACTTATAAAACTGATCACTGACAATGTATCTACAGATGCGCCACATCACACTGGTATATAATTAAAAATCCTATATATATAATATCTTGAAAACAAAACAAAAAAAAGAGAAACTGCGCCTCTTGAAAGTTTTGAAGAGGCGCGGTTTCTAACTTTTTTGAATGGTCATTCAAATACTCTATCTTATCTCTAAGTCCATAGCATAGATAGACATAATTCAGTACCTCCCTTCAGTTTTTCTTAAAGGTGCAGATTCAAGTGTTTCAAATTCATTTATGGGTTCTAAAATATTTCTGTTATTCAAATATTAAAAATAACATATAGGATTATCTTTTCTGTGCGGTAAATAATAGTCCAGCCATTTCATATTATTAAATATATTTTCGAAGCCCCCGTGGTTCTGCAGTACGTCATCTAACTAAACGAGACTGTTGTAGGTACATTTCTAAATTACAATTGAATAAAAAATGGGCAATTCAGTGGCTTATTTCTATTTCCGGGGCTGTCAATTGCGTGAAGTTAAAAAAGATATATATTTTTACAGGCTGTTGGGACCCAGTCATGGAGTGGTGGGCAAACATCGTTGGGGTCGCTGCCACATGGTTACTTGCCGACTCTCAAAAAGCCGCTGAAATCGGAGATAAACTGAACTTGTTGCCTGAAGAACTAGCTAACTCTGAGGATCCATTGCCTGGGTGTGTATAATATGCTTGCTATTTTCCATCTTTATATAAAAGTAGCGACCAAAAAAAATAATTATATTATAGACAAATTATTCATAATCTTGACATCAATTGTTCTATATATTATTGCAACATATAAGATATATTATTTTAAAACATAAAGTTTATCTAAATCCGTTTATTATCTCCTACCTTTCACATTTATTATATTAGCAGTAGTAGAATGTATACATGGATTCATATAATATATTAGATATATAATAGATACAGGGATATTAGAGTAAAGCTGAAAATGTCAAAATTGATTAATGAGAAATATTAAATTAGGGGCCGTCCATTAATCACATGATTTTTTTGTAACCCAGGGGGTTCCCCCCTTGGTGATACGTGCTGAGATTTTAAGTTATTAATTACTTACTTATATGTATAAGTGATATCTTACTGCACCCCCCGTACCCCCTTGTGATATTTCGTGATTTTCGCCGAATCTATCCCTTTTTGAACCTCATGTGACGGCCCATTTTTAGTTTTGTACCTATTTTAGTTTTTTAAACCTCAAAATAAATTATGTATGTATGTATGTATATATGTGTTCTCTTTTTCCCAACAGTGCAGATGGGTTAATATATATTCATAAGCATTCTAAAACTTTTATTAAACACCTATTTTTGTCAGTACAGTTCATAAAGTGTGACAATCATAGTGTTACATTTTTAAATACTTGAACTTTTCACATAGTCTTATTTGTACCTGTGCTTTGTGGAATAACAAATCTTTTTTCAATAGGTTTTTCAATAATTAATCATTAATATAAAGAACAGTTCATTGTAGTCCTTTACAATTTTTTGAACAAAACTTACTCTTAACTTCACACTGTATCCCGCACAAGATTACCAACTTCCCTCTGCCGGGTAGTAGTAGTAGTCTAGTGTTACAGCCGTTCCCATTAAAACATTTTTCATTCCCTGCTTTACTGTGAATTTGAGGCATTACATGTTGAGTGGCGGAACTCAACGTCGCACGTTGCCTTGTTACTAGATCAAAGTAACACAACACTACAACGTGTCGCCAATAGTATGAGTATTATGTCTTTGATTTTCGCGATTGTTACACATTTTAAATGAAACACTTTTAACCGGATTAATCGCGTATATTGATAGACTCACTACCCGGGTGTCTACCCGTGACCACGGACTACTGTAAAGTGTTCGAAACGTCGGGTTTCCAAAAAACGTGTATAAAAATCAATATACGCGATTAATCCGGTTAAAAGTGTTTCATTTAAAAAGTATTAGTATTTTTTTATCGTGCTATCGGCTTTCACTACTAGTCATTCTAAATTAGTTTGCCAAACTGACTATTTAGTTTTAAATATATTTTATAACATACAAATACATAAGATCGCACAACAAGTTTTCATAAAATTAAATCATATTATCCCATGCCCTTGAAAAACAATCCAAACACTATAAACATAAAACAATCAATCACAAGCATTAGAAATTCTAATAGCGGTGTTTATAAAACACCACTAACCGTTCATAGTTTATACTTTATGTAGTGATTAATAACTATTGTCTCTAATGTAAACAATGTTCAGGGCATTGCATATGGCGTACAAAAGCCGCCGCGGACTCCTCAGTGTGGCGCAGTGTAGAGATGAACACTCTATTGAGAGGACTTCTGAGACTATACTTAAGGTATGTAATTATCTTATTACATATTTGTAAAAAAACAGCAATTACGGTTAAATTAGCAGATTATTATATTATTTGTGTGATTTGATAAATTTGTTAAAGTAAAAACAAGATGGTTATTGTTTTTGATTTTCAGTATATATTTGTTGGTGTCAAGTTAATATATTTTAAAATTGTAAAAGAAATTCTTCGATTTATTTTACAGGAAATGATAATTGCATGGTAAAGAACTTATCTATTATTGATGATATTTTTTTGAAACTCATTATCCAGAGATAAACTTAAAATATTATTATTCTATATTGTAAAAAACAACTTTGCGGTTTTTCTCATAGCCTGGTAAACCAAAGGGAGGATAGTGGTAAGATACTTTCCACTTTCCGCATTATTTTTCAAAAATTGTGTGTTGAGTGGCGGTAATCAACGTTGCGCTTCATATATTAAAGCAAGGAAATGAAAATACATATATATGTAATTAAAACAGGATAGTGATCCTTAGACTAGATATCAAAACTACAATTGATACATTTAAGATCAGCCTCTAAATCAATGGCCGATAATGGTATCTAATGTAATTTAGTTAAAATAGGAACAATTTGTTATTTAAAATATTTCTTTTTCTCGTAATTATTTATATAGTAACTTAAATATATTTTTTCTTACGATTTATAGTTTAATTATTTTCAGGTGTGCGATATTGCCGGAACCAGATTAGCTGACTCCTTAGCTTATTACTGTTGTCGCAAGCCTACACAACTAATGATGGTTAGTTCACAATATTTTTTTTAAAAAGTTATTAATTTATTTTTACGTTTTTTTTTTTCATTGATCATGTACTCTTTCTTTAGCCTCTTTTGTTTATTATTAGTATATAGAAAAATTGTTTGAAGACAAACTATTGCGAGAGTGCATTGTAGTTGCATTGCACTTGTTGTTCATAATGTGCAATATTTCTACAAAGCAAATCTCGCTCTAGTTGCTTTCGTCATACATTCATTTTGTTACTTTTATATTTGGAATTTGGTAAGAAAGTTATTTTTGTTTTCTTGTTTGCTTTTTTTTTTGTTCGCTTTGTTAATTATTGCTTCAACACTTGTAATATCCCATATATTTTTGTCTCTTTTTACTACTAAACTGACGATATGAACGTTGTAGTGTTCTTGTTTAGTGTTTGAACATGGTATCGATATAAAAGCGGCCGTATTTATAGTATTCACTAAATAAAATGTACAAATTTAACATGTTTAGTAATAAATTTTAATCAATTCCAGAGATTAACTTATAATTATAACTATATTAGTTTCATTGTTGTTATTCGTTTTTATATAAATGTATTCTGTGGCAGAGGCAGAGGCGACCAACTTTCACAAAATTTTCCAGATATCGGACGAGCTCACAACTACTTCAAAATAAATGTAATTACATTTTTTCTCAGCTTAACGCTGAACCCTGCACATGGCAGGGTTAAGCAGAGGCAACTTGGAAACGTAGTGCTAAGACACTCTGTTCCACTTCGTCTTGAGGCATTGCGTGTTGAGTGGCGGGACTCAACGCCGCATGTACTTAAATTGACATTTGTTAACTTGTGTTTCCAGTTAATGCAGGTGCTGTGCTGTGACTGGGTGCTGGAGGTGCGGGCGGGCGCGTGGGAGGCGAGCGCGCGCACGCCGGCGCCGCCGCGACGCCTGCGCGCCCTCCAGCGCGACCTGCACTCGCTGCGCCGCCTCTCGCAGACCTTGCCTGTACGTCTGTATTTACAAAACTTCTATTATTCACTTATTTTTAATTATGAATATCCATATCCAACTTCATGATTTCTATTTCAGTCTGCCGTGGCGCAGCGTGTGACTGTAAACGATAGGTTGTGGGTTCGATCCCCACTCGAGGAAATGAAATATTTAATATTTTCAATTTAAATATATAATGTTTCCATTTCTTCGCTTTGGTACGAGGAAAACGCGGTGTTGAGTTCCGTCACTCAATAAATGCCTAAAATTCGGCGGAAAGTGGGGAACTGAAGTGGAACGAACTGTGTTAGCACTAGGTTCCCAAGTCCCCTCTGCCTACCCTGCCATGTGCGGGATACAGCGTGAAGCTGAGAGATCATTTGCATTAAGAGTTCATTTTGTTCTGCTATTGAGATCGACACCACAACGTTTGTCGATTGTACCACTTCATAATGATTATGCGTCATATGTTTAAATATTTCATTATTAATTTAAGTGTTTATTTCGTACAGTAAATAGTTCGCAAACATTTAATATTTTAGAAATTTTACTCTTGTGACTACTACTGTTTGAGGAAACGATTTTTTTTATATTTTAATTTCTTTGCTCTGGTCACAAAGAGCGGCGTTATGTTCCGCGTCAAAAATGTCTTAATGGGAACACAGTTCCTTTTTTTTTGTGGAAAAGACAGAAAACGAGCGTACTGGTCACCTTACGATAAGTGACCACCGTCGCCCACGGCCCCGTGTAACTCCAGGGGAGCTACAGGAGTGTTGCCGGCCTTTACGGTGGATGGGCACCGGGGCCCGGCATTACCCGATGCAAAACGCAGTGACCCACTACTTAACGCCGGTTTTAAATGCCGGGGGTGGTAATAATTCGGTCGAGTCTGCCATTGCTGACATAGTGACTCTTCCACACGTACTTTAGTCAACTCTTACGACACTATGAGTACCAGGGTGATCCTATTCTAAGCCAGAATCACGCGGCAAAAAAGTTTTCCCTTCCCTCCTCCTGTCCACCCACTATATATGGAATACAGTATGAAACTAACAAAAAGTCTCTAATAAGGTGTTTTTTGAATATATACAAAAAACATAAGTATGTGAACACAATTTAATTAAATAGTGTGAAAACTGACAACAAAGTTAATTTGATAACTTTAGTGGGTGACGTCGCGCGTGTTCCTGTACTCGGCGGTGTGCCGCATGATGGCGGGCGCGGCCCCGCGTCGCACGCAGCAGCTCCTCGACGGCAGCTTGCGTCCACGATTGAATCGTTCTTCGATTATATGTGGAAAAGGTATACTTATTATATTATTTTATGTTCCTTTACCGAATCATACAATCGTATTTTATAATTTTGTTGAGTGTTTAATTTTTAATACAAATTAATGTGTATTTGTATTTTTAATTACTAAAGCTAAAATATATTCGTAAAATATGCTTGTAGTGTTTGGCCTGGTCAATGCTCAAATTGACTAAGTTTATGCAACAGAAAGTAAAGAAATATAATGATAATGTGCATTGTTTTTGCTTGTATCTAAAAGTATATAAATTAACTAGCAGGTTGCTCGCGACGTCACCTGCTTCAACATAATACGCTTATTTATTTAAGTGTATTTAAATTGCCTAAAGAAAATGGTTGGTTATTTTAGTATGGTATTTGAAAAGAAAATAAATTTGAGATATTTTTCTATTTAAATCCTTAGTTATTTATTAATTCATATTGAATTTATATGGCGGGGAAACAAGCGCGCGGTTAACATATTTTTTTCCACGAAACAAAGTACCGCATATGTTGCTCTACAATTTTGTCTACCCTCCATTGGTGTCCATAAAAATCGGTTTAACTGTTTCGAAGATTACCCTATTGACAGAAAGACAAACAGGCAAAACAGATGACAAACTTATCACAATGCAGACAAAATTATAATAATTTATGTGGGTTCTTTAATCGTATAAAAATCCGTATGCACTGTATTTACTTGAAATTGTATGTTTTTAACTGATATATTATAGCTATATTAAAGGTAAAGATATAACAAATCTGTATCCCATCATGTCTGTACATGGAAGATATATTATAAAAATAAATATTTGAAGAAATCACTTGTAACTTGTTCCAAATTTGTAAAAAAAATATATATTTTTACTTACAATGTCGAAACCCAACAAGTTGTGAAAAGGTTGCCTGGGAGAGAAGCTCGCTTAGCTTACCATATTCAAACTGTAGTACTTACTTATCTACTTTATTTTACAGAGAAGCAACTGGAAGGTGGTGGAGGGGAAGGTGAAAGAGCAGTAGCTCTCTATATGGCATGTAAACACTTGCCGGACGCAGTGCTCGCGACACCGGGCGAGCGCGCCGGCATGCTGCAGCAGGCCGCAGCCACTCTACAGAAAATAGGACATAGAAGTAGACTGTTAAATTGCTACCATCTCATGAAGTCGGTGGGAACCCTGCCTTCTGCGCCTTAAAGTGCCTGTGTTTTATTTTATTGGAATTTAAAATAAAATTCCAGACTTAAAGTAAATGACCTGTTTTTTATTTTTGTTTTTTTTTTCTTCGTTTTATAAATTTCTAATAATCTCTACTTTAACGGTTTATTTAAAATTAAGTAATTACCCTAATGAGAATGTTTATTTTCTACAAAAGTCATTTAGAAATTAAATGAACAAATAAATAGATGAATGAATTCGAATATGGAGCTTGCCTTCTGCGCCATTAAGTGCCTGTGCATTTGTTTTAATATATTGAAATTTAACATATATTTTTTTTTAATATTCTGGCGTTTTTTTTAAAGACTATAGAAAGTTATTGGTTTCATAAAAATCTAACGAGTCTTAATGTCATTGTATCAATTTTTATGAATATGTCATTAGTATTGCAAAAAATATGCCGTAGAAGTAAACTATTAAATTGCTATCCTAATAAGTCATTAGGAATCCTGCCTTTTGCGCCGGAATAAAGTGCCTAATAACAATGTATTATATAGTATTGTTCTATTTATTTTTTTATATAGATAAATTATATGTGCATTCAATACAGGTTGATAACATTTACTATTTCATAATAATATATTACAATTTGTCAAAATAATCGTATTTATTGTTTTATCTTTTAAAATACATCAATTAAATCCAACCCTTACATATTACATGTAATAAGAATTAATATTTACATTTTGTATAGCTAGTTTGATTATAAATCAAGGCATTATAATAATATTTTGTTACTCTAAAGAAATAGGCTATAGCAGTAGTATATTAAATTGTTATCACATGAAGTTTGTATGAATCCTGACTTTTCGCCGTAAAGTGCCTGTGTATTTGTTATACTGGTTTTCTATCAATAAATGAATTATATTTTGTAAAATTGTTTTTTTTTGCATAATATTATGTGCGTACTGTTATACTTCTATTCAGTCTATAAAAATGGTGACAACCACTATCACCGAGACCAAGCTCATTCAGCAATCATCGCGGTCTGTAGGCGAGATCTTGGCGTTTCTAAGAGAGGGTGTATCAACACTTTTCTCATAAGGTACGTGCCAGTTTGCGCGTTTCGCTACCCCCATCGAGAAACTCGCTCACTCGCACCCACACACCAATTCACCTGCGCGATCCTTGTAGCAATGCAATTTTAATGATTTTACAGATGCCTTGGAAGATACTCTGGCCATTATTCTCTATAATGCCCTCAGCGTCTCGCTCCTGTATCACTGGCCACCGTCATCACTGACAACACACACTGATAAAAGACTCGTTTTGAGACACTGAGGTATTTTGGACGCGAAGTTCTGTCCTAGCTTCCCGAACGCTGTCCATCTAATTTTTTTATTTCGAAATTAGATTAACCTAGTTTGACTGTATACCCCAGCTATATGCAATGGTCAACGAGGGTAGTGTTTTCAATACTAACAGGAGCAGGGCTCTCAACACAGATGTTTTTAAGGATACAGGTGTTCTTACGTTTGCTTCTCAATATATTTTTTACAATATTTTGTTTGTCCGGCAACATATTCAGTGCTATAGCAAACACAGTGACAGACACACGATTGGGACGAGAAACAAGGAAAAACTTGTGACGCCTAGTTATCGCCTCCAAAAAGTAAATGAGTCATTTATGGGTCTGAGTATACGTATCTACAATAGTATTCCGCAGTGTATTTTGAAGAGACTGACCATTGACAGACCACTAGAGAAGTTTAAAGTAAATGTTAAAGTAATGTTAATTAAGAAAGCGTACTACACTGTCGAAGAATATTTGAATGATAAAAATGTATTTTATTAAGGTCATTTGAATTTCATGCAGGATAATCACTATTGTATTAAACAATGAAATTGTGACTTTATTCAATATTGAAAAGAGCAACTGTTGAGTTTCTTGACGGCTCTTCTCAGCAGAACTGCATTCCGAGCCGGTGGTAATTTTAAAGCCTATTTGAATAAAGAATATTTTGAATTTGAACATAGTTTTGTTTATGTTGATAAACAATATGGTATTGAGAACTTCGAGCATTGTGGTAAATTTTTTCATGGTTTCACCTACTACTGCTACATCCTTGGTAAAACCAAAATGTATAAAGTACTCGCCATTAATGTTGATTTCGTATTTTTTCCAGTCCAGAACCTTACATATATTTTTTTATGCCGAAGTTTATAATTTCGAATAAATAATATGTCCCTGCTTTACGCAGGACATCTCTTTGCAGTTGGATAATTTAATTAGCAAGTTCTTGTTCGCAATCGGTTAATTAGCAATCGGTTCAACATAGTAAACACATAAACCAAAGTCTAGGCCGTTACGTACAGATAACTTCTATAGCGAATCTGTCGTATTTTTTTTAACTTGAGGGGGTTATTGCTGTTAGCCCTAGTGGCCTTTACAGCGATATATGGTGAGGAGATGAGAGGGTGCTCTGTCCCGTGAGAAATTGCAATTACAACATGGCTGCTTAACAGAGTGTTGACGATGAAAAAAATAGCCAATCTCCTGGGCAATCTCTTTGCCTCAACCTCGACTATGAATGACCGAGAAACAACGTCACCGACTATTCCACGGTGTCAGAGCTCAATGCCTGACGTTAAGTTCAGTCAAGATTTTGTCGCCGAACTCAGTCAGCGTAGTACCAGACTCATGAAGGAGCGTTAACTAGCGAAACTTCCATCTTACGGCTTGCTGAGAATTGATGCAAGTGAATTTCTCACTGAGCGTAACATCAAATTCGCTGTTTAGGATTTTTATAACTTCTGTTATTTTTCCATTTTCATAAGAATCTCTAGGGCGCTAGTAGTACTAAAACCGGTTCTAGTGCCTTCAACAAGGAGACATGGAGGTGGAATAACTAAGTACAAAAGGTACTTTGAGAAAAATGGCTGCCATTGAGCTCTTCGAGCTCATGATCGATTGTTCATTTCGATGATGTGATTGTATTGTAATGAGCGTGTCACCATATAGAATTTAGTCAGGATCCAGCACTTAGAATGGATTTTTTGCTCTCATAACTTTGAAAGATACATACAGGGCTGACAGGGAAAACAGACAAAAAGAAAGCTCTGCATGTTGCCTTTTTAGATATTTAGAAGCCTCGAGATTTCTGAGTTCTTATTTAATGTAATGCGAGACATCAACTCGGTTCACATCTAAATCTCTATAATGCCGATTAAAATAGCACTTAATGACGAGAACTGACTGCTAGAGAGTAAAGTAAACCTCTGGAAGTTTAGGCTTGAGGATAGCGGTCTTAAACTAAATACGTTGAAGACCGTGTATATGTCTTGCAATATGTTTTAAAACAACCTCCTCGAGGTGGCTGCAGGGACGATTCTAATATCACACTAAATGGCATTGTATTGGAAGAAATCTCAAACTTTAAATACTTGGGTAGTCGAATAACAAATGATAACACCTTAGCATCAGAGATATCTGCCCGAATAGCATTTGCTGCAGCAGCTTTTGGTAAGCTTAGGGTGCGTGTTTGGAACTCCCACGACCTTAAATTGCAAACTAAAATATTAGTCTACAAAGCGATTGTTCTGCCGACCTTATTGTACGCTGCAGACACGTGGTGCTGCTATAAAGCAGACATTAGGCGACTGGACATATTTCACCTTAAGTGTCTAAGATCAATTTTGGGGCTAAAATGGCAGGACCGTGTTCCAAGCACTGAAATTTTGCGTCGATGTGGCTTGTCGGGTACAGAGGCAATTATTATGAAAAAACAATTAAAATGGTTTGGTCACGTGTTTCGCATGGATAACAATAGATTGCCTAAGATGGTCCTTTTCTCTGAGCTTGCTCACGGAAAACGTAGACAAGGTGGGCAATATTTAGGTTATAAAGACGTTCTTAAGCGAAACCTCTTGGCTTGCAATATACCGACAGATTGTTGGGAACAGCGAGCACGTTTCAGACAAGAATGGCGACGCACTGTTTATAAAAACGTAGATGAATTTGAACAACAGCGGCTTGAAGATGAAGATGCCAAACGCAAATTACGAAAGACCCAACTCAAACTTTCCTACACTTACACATATAACGACGCTGGCCAACTATACTGTGTGCCCTGTCAGCGGATTTTCAAGAAGAAATTCGGTTTCGCGAGTCACATAAGAGCCCGCCATAACACAAGCACAAATGTATAATAAAGTGAAACATGCAAGGAGTCGCCGTCGCCGAAATCGGTGTGGATTGATATATATGTCTTGCTTGAACCCGGACTCTAGTTGTTTGTTTTAAAACTACGACACGTGGATACGTGTCGTAGTTCGACTCGAATAAAACGAGAATCGCGTAAAAAAACAACATCGAAATAAAAGAATAATGCACACAAGAATAGAATGATGAATTGGACATGATAGTCGCCTCATCGACACGTGTTGTCTCACAATCTCACCCAAGATCTGGAACCATCTCTACCCTCACTTGATCTAGCATCCTTACATGTTGATTATGTGAAACTCACTAAACATACATGGGGTTGAAATGAGGAGGTACTGAGGTCCCCTACATGTGGTTGAGACCACCGTTGATTTATCGATCAACGGTGGTCTCAACCTGCTTAAAGAAAAGAGTCCCATTACGGAGTTTATACTAAGTTCCCTGTACCGTTTGGTAGGGGTTTGTATATGGTTATATTTTTAACTAACTGTAAGATTTTTTGTTCTCTACATCGCCAATTATAAATGGTTTCTAGTATTCCTGCTCCATATTTTTTATTAGCAGTAATAGTTCATATATTATTTTAATCATGTTAACAATGCATTAACAATTAGAAAATTTAAGAGACAATCTCTGATTTTTTACATTTATATTGATCAAGAATCAAAAGGACATCCATTCGAAAGTAAAAGAATAGTCGCTTCGAATATTCAAAGAAAAGATTTGCTTGGACTCTTTCAATACATATTTTTATTTTTTTATGTTGTGACTATTTTAATACTTATTAAATCTATTAATAAGTATTAAAATAGTAATAGCAAAACTTTTTTGTATAATTATTTAACAATATAAGTGTTTTTTTTCTCTGGTGCGATGATCACCTTCAGGACTTTTCTACGTGTCTCTAGGTCCATCATTTACGATTTATCCCGTTAAAAATCTGTGCGATGAGGATACAACCTAGATATGTATATATTTTTTATAAATTAAGAATTTAATTAGTTAAGTTAGTGAGTTAGCTACGGTTATTTATATCTTAAAGCACACAGGAAATAACTTATCTACCCAAATATCTAAACTGACATTGACTGTTGTTATACGTCAAAATAAAAATCAATTTGAAATGAGTAAGCTATGATATTGACAAAATTTCAATTTTAAACCAGTAATTTTTACGTACTTAAAAGTTATACGTTCATTATTACTATATAAATATATTAATATTTTATTTCTACATCCTTAAAGTTCTCATATATAATAAATATAGTAGTTTTCTATCGATAACATTGATAAAAGTAACGCAAAAAATATTTGTTTGTACTAACAGTAATGGTATGATGTTTATTATAGATATCGATTAGCTGAAAAGTTACTAGAGAATAATATATTATTCCATTATATATTTTCAGACCACCATAAATAATTCCCAAAAAAAAAATGTGAATTCTAACAATGCTACATCAGGCGGTGTACGAAAGAAATCTGGACCTAAATTTGAGCTTTCTGAAGAGCAGAGACGTGATATTAAGGAAGCATTCGACTTGTTTGATACTGAAAACACTGGTAAAATTGATACAAAAGAACTAAAAGTTGCTATTAGAGCTCTTGGTTTTGAACCAAAAAAAGAAGAAATTAAAAAAATGATTGCTGAAATTGATAAAGGCGATGGGAAAGTATCTTTTGCAGATTTTTTAGAACTAATGACTGTTAAAATGGCAGAAAAAGATACCAAAGAAGAGATTATGAAAGCATTTAAACTGTTTGATGATGATGAAACAGGTAAATATTTGTTCCAATAATTACATAAAGTGAAACAATTATTAGATTTTTAAAAAATGTTACCTTACTTATGATCTTTATGGGTTCAACTCACAATCTGGAAAAGTTAAAATTAAAGTAAATAATATCTGTAGTTGTGGGTTGAATAATATTTGGCCTTGCCATCAAAAATATTTACTTAGCACATCGTTCTTGGACTGCTGTAGGAACAACACTGAGTGAAGCTTGGCTTGGTTTTCTAAAGGGCTTATAGTCTGAACTCCTTTCTTTACCTAAGCAATTAGAAATGATCCTACTAGAGCTTCCTAAAAAGTATGAATAATATTGATAATGTGTTGATTGTTGTATGTGTTGTTATTGTATTGACAAGATTAATTAAATATTAATGATGTGGAGATTTCTATAGAGTTTTATACATTATTGTACTATTTCAAACATTATTCACAACTTAATTAAAAAAAAAACAAACTAGTTATAAAAATTTAACTATTTTAGGCAAAATTTCCTTTAAAAATTTAAAACGAGTTGCCAAAGAACTGGGGGAAAATTTAACAGATGAAGAATTACATGAGATGATTGACGAAGCTGATAGAGATGGTGATGGGGAAATTAACCAAGAAGAATTCTTGCGCATAATGAAAAAAACAAGCCTTTACTGAAGAAATTTTTGTTCTCTGGTACATTATACATTTCATAATTATTTTTGTTATATTATGTAATGGTTACATTACAATCATTCACATATTACTTTTGATGTGCACTTAACACAATAGTGTTGATTATCAATTCTAATTGAGAGGGCATGTATTTTGGGATAGTGATTTATATATAAAACATAGGTATTTTCACACAAGGTACAACTTTCATGCTGCAAAATTATCTTGTTTTCTGGGGATTGATTAGCTCTTCTATGAAGTACTATACAGGCTGAAAAAAAAGGGCACAAACGTGTGCCAAAACGGGTCACAGAAATGTTTGGTTAGTCAACATTATATTGTGTTTTCTTTCACACTGTATTAATTCATTCCATTCAGTTCCCCACATTCTGCCAAATTTGAAGTAATGTGTGTTGAGTGGTGCAACTCACATGGCATTTTGCCTTGTTACCAGAACTAAGAAATGAAAATACTAAATATTTGTTTTCTCGAGGGGGATCAAACCCATAGTCAGTTGCTTTTACTGACACAAGCTAGTGCCCACTATAAAAACCTCTAAACTCCCTTCTTCTTGTATAATCATTCCAAAAACGTTTTTTGTATTCACCTAAATTCATTCAACATTCCTTACATAGGTTTTGCTTATAGTATTAATTTTTTAAATAAAGATGTTATCTAAATAAATCATTGTTTCAACAGTTATAATTTCCTAGACTTTTATTAATATCAACTTTTATTTAGATTGACATTTACAACATTACATATAAAATAAGAATTCATGTAGTATTCTCATTTTGTATGTGCTTATTTTAAATAAGTAATTTAAAAAATATATCAAAGCAATGCACAAAATATTTGTTTTGAGCAAGTTCTTTAAATGTAAATGAAACTTATTGATTTTATTCTATTTTATAATTGTACAAAAAATATTTGATTGTGCAATGTATTGATTGATTAAAATAATATCAATCATTAATTTAGAATTTTCTCCAAAGCCTCAAAAAGTTACTTTTAGTAGCATTATTATATTATTCTGAAAAAGTATAATAGTTTACAACAATATAGTTTAACTAAATTATTGTTGTCTATATTACTTCTTAAGCCAAATAAATTGTCTGTGTAAGGTGGATTTTTTTTTGTTTTAATTACATATTTTTAATATTACTCAGAGTAAAAATAAATAAAAATCTGGTTTGACATTCATTAAAAAATATATTAAAAATGAGATAGAAGAGTATAATTTAATACACAATGCACAAAGTATTATATATATTATAAGAGTATAAAGAAATGTTATGGTAATCAGATTCTTCAAATTGATTTCAATGTGCAAAAAAGGTTAAGATTAATTTAAAACTAAAAATATATAAAGTTCCTGTAAAAAATTAAATCTATTTTTATAAATGTTCTATTTAGGTTCTGTCTTATAATAATAGCAAAATGATCTGGTTTTATAATCAAATAATATAAGTAATTATAATAAAATGTTTACAGCACCATTTGTGTATTTTTTTGTCTTTTCATCCTTTTTTGTACCATAGCCTGCATAGAGGAATTAGCAACCCTAAATTTATATAATTTGACTCTGAGTTTATAAATGGTTTTAAAAATCATACTGATAAGTTTAAAGTAAAAAAAAATAAAAAAACCTTTTTAATAACTTAACATACACATTTTGATCAGGTTAGGTATTATTGTTTATTTTGTCACTTATTAAGAGGTGATATAGGTACTACTTTGCATGATTACTTTCAGATAATGGTGCCTACCATCTTAAATTGAGTATTTGCCATTTTCAATCCAAAATAGAATTAGTACATATACTATACTGTATTTAAACATACTAAAATAATTGCATCTGCTTTGCTCATATAATGAAAATATTTTTTGCTACTTATTTTGAATATTAGAAAAAAATGTAAATGATCTATAAAATGCTTAAATTTACCTTTACATCAATGCATATTACTTTGTATATTACCTTATAAGAACCCAAAACAATTATTTTTATTGTATTTTTTTATATTTCAGGCAATAATATTTAGTGTGTGCATTTTAAAATCTTAGGAATTATAGTATTACTGTTCTTTATGCAGATCTTTCAATAACAGTTCCTTCAGGTTGGCCAAAGTAAACTCTGTCACACATTTTCACAAATAATCCTACTTCTACAACTCCAGGAATCATTTTGATTGAATTATTAACTGTCTCCCAATCCATGTTCTGATTAACAAAGAACCAATCGAGAATGAAATTTCCATTATCTGTTACAACAGGCCCTGCCTTTGCTATAGCACTTCGCAATTTAATGTCCCCTCCAAATGTAGAAATAATTTTATTCTTAATTGGCATGTAGGCCATAGGTATAACTTCAATAGGTATTCCCTTTTTATATCTATCCCCTAATTTTTCAGAATCTTTAGTGTAATCGGCAATCACAATAAGTTTTTTTGAGCAAGAAGCAATAATTTTTTCTTGTAATAAACAGCCTCCACCTCCTTTTATTAAGGTCAAATTTGCATCAACTTCATCTGCACCATCAATAGTAACATCAATAATAGGATTTGTCTCAAGTTCTCCAAGTATTAGACCATGTTTTATTATAAGTTGTTTAGCTTGAAATGATGTTGGAATACAAATAAGTTGTAAATTTTCAGTTTCGACTCGTTCTGCTAGACGTTGTACAGCATATACAACTGTTGAACCACTACCAATGCCTATTATGCTATTGTCTTTTACAAATTCGTCGACTGCTCGGGAAGCTGCTACTTGTTTTGACTGCTCTAGCGACATTTTTTTGTTTATTTGTGAAATCTGACAAATTTTGAAACACGAAAATTGTTTCCTATATAACAAATTTGAAATTGATTTAACAAGCAACATGTAACACACACTAACTCAATTTTTTAAATTGATAGTCTTATTTTATAGCGGCGACAGTGCCAACTTATAAAAAGACAAGTTTTGTTGAGTATAGTATTCTATTTTTGCAACAAATTATACACAACTACAAAGTTAGGTTATAGACTTGTACATGTTTATAGTTATTAGACATCGGCATCGGCTGTAGTCGCATTCTCATCTTATCAAAGGTTAAAACAACTATTGCCAATGTCAATTGACATAATATGACAGCACTTGAGCGTTGAAAGTGACAATGACAATTAATACAACGTTTAAAATGTTATATATCATAAAGTTCACATTAAATTGTCTTTGTTCTTTTTCTTAATTTGTTGTTTTTTTTATTTATATATTCTAATCAGCCGATTATTTCAATTATAGAATTTTATAAGCATCATATAAAATTTGTTTCTGGCTACATAATAAAAAATTGACTAAAGACAAGTGTGATTTCAATTTTCTCACAGGTGACTTTAATACTCTGCTCTGACTGCTCTTTGTAAAGTCTTTATTCATTAGCGTTTTAAATTGTTGCTTGATATGACTTTCTTCGCTATAAATATTACCTGCTTTCATTTTATTAAGAAAAGAGTTATCTTGTCCTAACTGAAAAATCTGGCAACGTAAGAGCTTATTTTCTTCATAAAGAAATTTTAAGTGGTTATCCAAAATACTCAATTTATTTTTCAAATACTTATTTTTTTCTTGAGATAAAAAGTATTTTTTTACTATATCTTCCAAATTATTGTTGCATGTTGCACTTAATGTTTTTGAGGATATTACGGCTTTATTGGTAAAGTTTTCAGTAATTAATGTATTATTAGATTCACAATGTATATATTCATTTTCTAAATGTTGATTTTTAAGTACGTCTCTCTTTTTTGCTTTTAGGAGTACTTTAACTAATGCTAAAAGTGAAACGATATTCTTTTAAATCTAAATAGATTGTGCAAATATACAAGTGTCCAATAATTAATAAATAATCCTGAAAACATCAGAGTAGACTAATACAAATACAGTGTTGTATGTTTGTATTTAATACAATATTTTTTTTAGCTTCACGCTGTATCCCGCGCATTGCAGAGTAGAGAAGGAAATTGTGAGGGAACCTAGTGTTAAGACATTTCCTGCCACTATCCGCCGAACCTGAGGCATTGCGTGTTGAGTTGGCGGCATTCAGCCCCGCTATTTGCATTTTTAACAGAGCGAAGAAATGAAAACAAAAATTATTTAATTTCCTCTAATGGGGAATCCACAATATGTCGTTTACATTTACACGTTTGTGCCACTGCGTTACGACTGTTATTTTTATAAAGCTTTAAGCTTGACTAGCACTTGACTTTGATAGAATTTTAGTTTATTGTTTTTATTATGCTTACAAATGATTTTGATTACGACAATAGCAGTAGGTACATATCGCTAGAATAGATAAGATGTCTCATAGGTTTATTCTAAGGTGTTTTCACATTATATATTTATTACTGGACAAGTTTACCTGTTTGATAATATATTCGCAGTATACGAGAGTATTAAGTATATAAGTGACTTACCAATAAGAATTTGCACTTTTTGGCTTAAAAGTTTAATCTTATGCTTCTTTTTTCTTATGGAGACTTTATATTTTGTAATTATATAAGGTGTATTTTGTTTTTCATGTCTTACGTTCACATTTAAACTAGACAAAACATTTTTATTTTACACATACCTTGAGGACATATCTATGTATCTTACTAAAATTTTGTTTACCTAGTGGTAAGTAATATGTATCTAAATATTATATGGTACTAATGATAAATATATTGTTAAAAATAAACCAAAATTAATTTAATATTTTAATTTCTTCGCTCTCATAACAAAGCTGAGTAGAGCGGCGTTGAGTTCCGCCACTAAATATGCAATGACTCAAATACGGTGGAAAGTGGGGAACGGAACAAATTGACAGGTATAGCGTGAAGCTAATAAAAAAACATACCTTTCAATATCATTTGCAATTGATGCAAGAATTTGTTCATAATTTTCCTGTTGACTTATCATTTTAGAAATAAATAATATTTTAAAAAGATTTATGCGATAAATGAGCCGATCTATCTAGTAACGTCTGAGATTATGATATTAAAATTGACTGAAAATGATGACATAAATAAGTCAAATAGACTTTTCATTTTGTATTTGTCACAGTTAAATAGCATAGTTAACTGTTGAGGTTTATACATTATTATTATCATGTTACGGGGATAATTGGAGTTACATCTATATTTATATGTAGAGAGGTAAAGGTATATATATGAATTTAATATAATATATGTAAGATAAAAAATATATATATATACACACATATATATATATATATATATATATATATATATATATATATATATATATATATATATATATATATATATATATATATATATATATATATATATATATATATATATATATATATATATATATATATATATATATATATATATATATATATATATATATATATATATATAACAAATTCTTTGATTTTATAATGACTTTCAAAATTCATTGTAATAAGTTTGCAACTGGATACTTTATTCTCAAATTTTCAAAAAAAAAACTTTTTTTTTCTCATCATCCATAGATCATTTCTATTTCTTACAAAAATTTCAACTAGCCACTGGTTGTATTGCAATTTCCCAAAGTTATACCTTAAGCAGCGTTCGGTTGCAAGCCAATTTTCCGCCAAACGCCACGCTCCGTCTAGCGATTTGCTATTTCGTTTGTTCGCGAGACAACCGCTTGTGTGGTAACCATTTCACGCTCGATTTCACTGCTATCACTGAAATAGGATCGTAATTATTATTTATTTAGTGTATTAAATTTTGGAGTTAAACAAGATAATGGAGATGTGATATTTGTTTTAAAGAATTATATTTAGGATGCGTTTGTTTTCGTGTGGTAAAGGGATTCAGAGTCAGCTTCATAATCATTAAAATATCTAGTAGTGGAATATAAGTTAAGACTTTTGTGATATAAACTAAGCTGCTATTATAGATTATATTTTATAAAAATAATTAATATTATAACCAGGGTTGTACTCTGGCCTGATGAATGAAATGATTCACCGATATATTCTTAAAGGATCCCGATCTTACTTAGCCGTTATCCGCACGGTCGGTTTATTTCAATTTCCTTCATAAAAGACGCCATTCTCGGATTTGAAGTAGATTTATCATGCTCGGATAAAGCGGGCACTTTTTGTGCTTTTCTTGTGCCTGGTTCTGACCCGAGATCTGTCCACTTAATGTGAATAATGGTGTGCGATGGAAAACGAATGCGAACCCGAACAAAGACAACAATACGACGCGATTTTAAGATTTGATACAAGGATATTTTGTAAAGATAATATTGCGCTGTATGATGTCTCCTATTTTCTTATTTGCGGGTAATTGACGAATTAAGTAAATTAATGAAGCGTTTTTCATTATTGGTTGTTTCCAAATTATATAAGGCAACACATCTATAAATGCATATGTATTAACGTCGCAACTTATTCAGCTTTATCTGATAACGTCGTAGTGGAATCGAGATCACTTTGATATGTGTGGAATGTGCACCGTCTAGGTAATCGATTCTTGAAGCAAGCGCTGTATCGCAAAAGATGCGCTAGAGATGAACTTCTGAGTATATTGGACATATCACATAAATTTCGAAGTAAAAAATATGCTTGTATCCATATTATTATGCTTCTATATTATATACTTTTTTCTTCAGCTGTATACCGCATGAGAAGGTAAACAGAAGGAAATTTGGAACCTAGTGTTAAGACATTTTGTTCTGTTGCCCACTTCTCGCTGAACTTGAGGTATTGCGTGTTGAGCGGCGGAACTCAACGCCGCGCTTTGCAATGTTACCATAGCGAAGAAATAAAAATATAAATATTTAATTTGGAAATATTAAATCACTTCTTCGAGTAGGGATCGAACCCACAATCTGTCGTTTAAATTAAATTTACGGTCGTTTATCCCCATGCGTCACGACAGGTTGATTAACACAGAATAGTAAATAGATAAATTATATTATATACAAATTATAATAATTATTATGGTTATTTAATAGTATAGTGAACGTCTAATTTCTAAGATTTGCATTACAATACAGAGGAGATTCAACGTGACTGAAATAACGTCTGCTCACATTTTCATTTGCTATCATATAAAGACAGATAGACAAAGAACTATTACATTGTCATAATTATAAATATTGCATAGGTTATTTTTATATTGTTTTATTTGGCAATGAAATGTTTAATTTTGTACTATTTGTTACATCAGTGGAGCTACAGGTGCGTCTGGCTATTCTTTTTGCAATCCATACAACCCATGTTGTATTGGCCCGGAAAATATTCCTACGAAGTGGCACAGTTGTAGAGTTCCACGTATCCAGATAGCGGAGATGGTATCTGAGCTTGTAACATTTACTTTCTCATTCCTGTTATAAGAAAAGATAATGTATTATAATTATTTGAGTAGAAGTGTTATTTTCAATTACTAAGTGATTACTAAGTGATTCAGATTTATCCCACTTAGTAGCTTGCCAAGCGAAAATGTTTGCCCTTAATTAACATCATCGATAATCGAATCAACAGATTGACGTGTGAATGAATATTCTCTGCTGAACCTCTGTACAATTTTAATGGCATGTTTAAGTAAATTTTAACATTAGCAAAGGAAAAAAAAATCTTATTTAGAAAATGCATAAAATTAATGGTTCAATGATCTTGAGATGTGAGATATTATTTTTGAAATTGTTCAAAACTATGTTTTTAGTTTATAGAAGAAGTCAAATTCAACAATTATATAAGAACATAGTACCTCTATCTACACAAAAGTTTACAGATAGCAAAAGTTAATTTTAGCATATTAATTCGGGACAAGTAGATCCAGAATTACTTACGAATCACTTCTGTGAACAGATAAAAATGAACAGTAAAAAGCTTGGCTACATAGTACAACAATATTTAAGCGTATCATGTGAAATGTCTATATCTGTCTGAATCTTTTTTCAAAAAACTAGACTTAGATTTAGGTGGAATAAACATTAAAAATCTAGACTAACATTTGAGTGGACTAAGTGATGCATTATCGCCAGGAGCTCAGTAGATAAGAACAAAGTAATCGATGTCGAGACGCTACTCATGCTTGACGATGAGGACTACCTCGTAGAGATGCTTCAGAACGAATTGTATTATATACATCAATATAAACAGAGACAACATATTTTTTTAATTGACGTAGAGTTTTAATTTTTTAAACCGATTTAAAGAAAACAAACATTTAACGACGACAGTCATGTTTGCATTATTATATCTCTGTATTATTATATTTTGCTGTACCTATAACAGAAATATAAAAAATAAACTTGACTCTAAAAATAGGTGGTATCCCTATAAAAAAATGCTTAATCGGGATTAAAATAATATTTAAACAAACAGAATAACTTTATAAATTGACTGATGTATTGAAAACTGGCCAAGTCAAACGTAACTACTTTAAGATGTCATATTTTTAATCGATCATTATTAAAAACTGCCCTATTCATCATTAATTATTTCTGCACATTTGATATATACCATTTTTAAACATATAGTCACAGACCTTGATCTGTGATTGTCTTGATTGGTAGAATTCGTACTGGAGCATCCTTACCCAGTAGGTCGCATCATCAAGCCCTACTCTCTGGACATCGATTTTTACTGGACATTATTTTCTTCTTCTTCTAGTGATGGAGAAAATGTAAAAATCGAATCCTCTAGCCTGTTGTAAAAAGATTTCACAGACATATTTGGAACTTTTTATATCTCTTATTACTGTTCACTTTTGTCTATTCACAGAATTTATTTGTATAAGAATTCTGAGTCTGCTTGTCCTTCTTTAACATACTAAAATTACCTTGTGTTATTTGTAACCCTTTGTACAGAGTATTTTCTGAGGTTTTCTATTGATGTTATATGCTCAGATAATTTTGACTTCTTTTATAAACTAAGAACACAATTTTGAACAATCCCAAAAAATATTACGTCTCAAGATACTGAGACACTTACTAACGGAACGGAGTGACTTAACACTAGTTCCCAAGTTGATTCTGCCTACCATGTGCGGGATACAGCGTGGAGTTGAAAAGAAAAACATGTACTAAGTAATATTCAAATAAAAGGCACTATATAAATACATTTACCTGCGCAAAAACAGCACTAAAAATAGTATCAACCATCTTTGTACCAAAAGTGTACAGTGCTAGTATAAATAGTTAAATCTTCTACTCTAATACAATTTGTAGTAAACCATGATCCCGACTCTAAGGTCGCATTATCGGATTGGAAAAAAATGTTATAAAATAGTTATGTGAGTGGAAAAATAGAACTTGATATTAAGAAGTAAAGTTGGTATTGGTTCGTAACTTACCATGTGTGTGAGAGTTTTACAATGTTCATGCGACGGCGGGACCTTTTTGTTGGGTCCTTTGTACAGAAAATCCACGATGCCCCTGGGGCCCACGGCACGATTTCCATTACACGAGAGAACTTTTGAGAGAATTTAACTTTTAGAAAAATTTAAATGTTTTGCATTACATTGGACTACCGTGTTAGATTTTCTTTTATTAAATTTGAATAAATATCAAGAAACGTTTATAAGCAGTTTTATGTTATGTAAAAGCATAAAGCATAATATTGTATAAATAATTATAAAACCTCTAAGGTAAATTCAAAAGTAAAAAAAATCTCTATGAAGTGCGAGTTGGATTGGATTGCGTAGGTCCACAAGAAGTACTTACATTACAGATTTTGATTACGCGGCAAATTGAGGCAAAATCAATGCATAATTGTTCGCAAATTTGATTAAGTTTACTTGATTTTTTCTGTGCTCCAAGGAGATTATAGACTTAAAAAAATAAGACACTTAAAAAATAAAATGGATTTCTGTCTGATACCTCCATTGTCGAGATAAATGGTCTTGACGGATGAAAAGCATAGTGAACATATAACGGTTTCTTTTTTACCTTTTGAGATACGGAAACTTAAGAATGATGTGTTCTATATAATAATAAGAAAAATATAGTTTTTATTATTATTTTAAAAAAATGTATACACACAGAAAATCTAGCTGGTAGTAAATGGAAACATTTGACTATGAAAACGTGAGAAAAAGTAAACTGCTAAAAAAAAATTATACTGCATTATGAAAACCGGCCTATTATTTTTTCTAGTGATAGCAGTATCATGTACTTCATTTTGAATATTTTATTTTTTGTTGTCTATTTCTTAAATGAATAGTAAGGTGGACATTGTCTCTGTATTAAAATATAAAAATGGAATTATTGACCACGGAGCAAAGGAAGAATGAAATTTCGTATTCACAATGTTCTCGATGATATAACTGAACGATTCCTGCCAGCTTCACACTGGCATCTGCACATGGCAGGGTAGGCAGAGGGAATTTAGTATTAAGACACTCCGTTCCGTGCCCCACTGTCGGTTGAATTCGAGGCATGTTGAATAGCGGAACTCAACGCCATGTTTTACCTTGTAAACGGAGCGAAGAAATGTAGGGGAGACTGGGGCTCGTTCTAACAAATTTTGAATTAAGCGTAATATTTTATAAACTACTTTAGCAAGAAACATGGTTCTTTGGCATATGATGCAAAATTTTATGAGCTTTACGTAAAGTACAATAAAATTTATATAATAATTACCATATCTGAGAAAAAACGAGTTTTGGCAAACAAGTCACTTGTTAGATCTTACCCCCGGTTTGGGGTTGGTTTTAACACTGCAGGGGAAAGTTTTAACAGCGGGGGTAAGAAATAACATGTTGGTAATGGGATTTTGGTTAAGATAAACAACAAAATAATATTTAATGTATATTGGAAACACTAATAAAATTAAATGCGGTTCCTTACCGTTCATAAAATAAACAGAAAACAAAAATTATATTAGTTAAACTGGCTCACTCAATGAGCATTACTCAAATCAAAGAACAAAAAATAATTTTTGATCATCAAATAATCATTAACAATCCAAATAAAATTAAATTCGGCTCCTTGCCGTTTAAACATGTGTAATAAACTTAAAACTTACTAAATCTATCTTTATCAAATAAAATAACAAAACATTACTCCTCTAATAAATCAACATACAACTTTCATTATAAAAGTGAGGCTTTTTAGTCAGTCTTACTCAACCTACTCATTAGTCAGTCTTTAAACCAGTGATAAAAAATAGTTATCGTAGTCAGAATCTGAGTTGTAGTTTGTACAAACATAAGCAACTGCATCGCCTTTTATGCAGGTTATATGCGACCATCCTTTACAGGATATACATTCGACCCAGTCCACACCACATATATCATCAGAATATGATGAACCACAGCCTAAGCAAATGGCCTCTTCCTCATCATCGTCGTCTTCTGAACTCTCTTGTAATACTTTCTTTTTCAGTCTATCCTTAGGCTGTTTACTTGATTTCTTTTCTTTTTTTACCACTCTACGTTTCTTAACTCTTTGCTTTTCCTTATTGACTTGTACATTCGCAGTAGATTTCTCTTTGTTATTCTGCAAGGAACGTGGTTACCTCAAGCATTTGTCGCTGCTGCCACTGATACCAAAACGCCCCTTTCAGTAGACGCGACTGCTCCAACTTGTTTTGAACCACGCTGTGCGACGATCTTCTTCGGTTTCTGTACTGTTGTGACTCCCGTTTCGTCAATGTTCCAAATCCTACTTGCAGTTAGATTGTACCTCTGAAGAATTTCCTTGCATTTTGTGAAAAACTCTTCTACATTTGTTCGGTTATACGATGTAGCTCGACTTAAGCTGGTTGCTTCCGGGCTTCGCAGTGCCAAATTTGGGTTTCTCTTCAAAAATGCTGTAAGCCAGTCATTACATTACAGCGGACTTATTTCTTTCTTTCAACCGGTAAGCCTTCTTTCTTCTTTTTCATAAATGTATGAAGTGTTACATGGCATATTTCGAAATTTCTAGCTTCCAATATTTCCTTAGCTGCTAGTTCATAGACCTCTTCCAATGTACTTCCACGCCTGGTTTTCCATTTATAATTTCTCATCCTAAAAAACAATAGAAGTTTAATAGGTCAATCCATATCGCACACAATATTAAGTAAATAAATAAAGATACCACAAAACCCAAACCCGAGACAATGTAGAAAACTTAATTTTCTATCGCCATAACCTTAACATTTTTCAAAATGGGATCAGTTGTGATCAAAATTGCTACCTCGTCGTATAGAAACAGTAAGAACTATATTACATAAGTTTAAATTTTTTCAACTGTTAAAACCTGCCCCGTGTGCGGGGCAAATATTAACGCGTTAGAACCTACCCCATGCATTTTGTTAAAACCAACCCCACGGCCCCATTTTGCACAATGTTATTGTTTTTTTTTTGCCGATTACGTTATTGATTAAAACTTTAACATTAATGAAAAATACAATAAATACGGATTTATGCAATACCAAAACTAATTTTATACGATACATATTTAAAGAGTAATGCTAAAATTTAAACACATAAAAAAGTTCATTTACCTGTAAAATTAGAGGCGCCTGACACAACCTGCTCCCGTGACGCTCGTTCGGCAGCTGACAGGTCGAAACATGTTCGCGCGTATTCTTAGGCACAAAGTGCGTTGGAAGTAGCGTGGTAAGTCGAATAGGTTCTATGTAATTACGCTGTTAGTATTTACCCCTGTTAAAACCAGCCCCAGGGTCCCCTATATCTAAAATATTCAAATTGAAAACCTGTTGAACTTACAGCCTCATGTGCCCTTGCACCACAAGCTCAGCTTTAAGCTTGTCTAATAGGCATCACGAGCTTTATCGCCTCAAGAATTACAACCAAAGTATATTTTATGATTTAACCAGATTTTACCGGAAATTTAAATTTACGTGAATAAATTGAATAAAATGCATTTAGCCAGGATGAGGGTACAAATGATGTAATAACGTCAAGTCACGTTTGGACAGTATTTTGAGTTAAAAGTTACGCAGCAGCTGCTACTTGCAGGGAAGAGATCTACTTGTGAATATTTTAATAATTTTAAATCGTTATGTTTTATGAGAGAAAACAATTGATGTCTTAGGTGTTCAATTGTTTACTTACTATTTAATATAAATTCATAAAATCAGAAGATTTTTTAAGCGTCATAAGTTATTATATTTTTTATTGATTTACCAGGTTGTACTGTTCTAATAGATATAGCTTCATATATGACTTTTATAATATACATATATTTATATTACTTGTATTATTTCGATACATAAGGTGATACGTAAGGTACAATTCATAGATATGAATGTATTTGAAAAAATATATTTGACTTTGTTTCTGATGAAGTATTATAGCAGACGCTGAATATATATTTTGTCCGTTGAACTTAAATAAAGCCGCAAAAGACACACCCGAGTGGTGTGTCTTTTGCCAGTTAATGTCTATTCGTTAAATAGGAGATAGTAATGGGGGAAATTTTGTATTTAATATAATATAGAAATTGTATACAATATACGTCTTTTGATTATAAATACAATTAATATAACACAAAATTACCATTATCCATAAATACATGCAAAGTTACTATTATACCTATATGTGAATTACAATAAGATATGTTATATGGATTTCTGTTAATCGTTATTACAAAAGTTATTATACCAGTCATCCGAACAAATGGTCTCATTTGTTGAAAATATTTTCGCAATGGTAATGCCAGGTGATTCCGTAGCCGAGGTCTGGCAACAATACAGTAAAAACGTTCGACGTAATTATGATCATTTCGCCTGCCATTTCATTAACATGAATACGCGTCAGCGTTTTACAATGTATACAATTAAATCAATAGCTTAATTGTGGACAAAATTGCTTTTTCAGATTTCCGCTATTGATTAAAAGTAAATATCTAATTAAATTTTAGATGAGATAATTTAAAAGATATTTTTCGGTTTCTTAACCAGCTTAATATCAAAGTATAATTAAATAACTAATATGGTTTCTGCTCGAGAGGGTCGAAGTTTAGACACAACGTGTAGGACGAGGGTTAGAGTGAATTTTCTGCTCTGTCGCGCGACGAGATGAAGATACCTCTACAAAACTAACCACTAAAAGCTATACGTAAAGACCGAATATAATATTCATTTTTACAGTTCAGTCTTATAATGCTGTGTATAAGATTTTATTTGTTTAAGATTTATATATTTTTCCATTTTATAAGGTTCCTAGAAAAAAGACATTTTTGGTTTTCCGTTCCTCTATAATTAACATTTTTATATTATTTATATAGAAAACACAGATATTGCTTAGAATTTTTAAATGATTAGATATGTTGTATTTTTTTCCTTTTAATAATTATGTATGTTGTGTTTTTTACTCTTCATGTCATGTTTCCTCAGTGCCTTCAAATAAATTGTCTATGAATTGATGAAATTATATTTAAAAATAATTTTGACAAGCATATAAGAACAAAAAGATGAGCAAATAATATATAGATAATATCGTACACGATACGAGTATGTCATAATATTTAGCCGGCCGGTCATGCTAACAATAATAGCATTGCTATCTGCAAATCCGTGTTAAACAAGTATTTGTATACGATTCAAATTCTGCTCGCATTCGGACGCAAAACGTTTCACCTGCCATAGTTTATTACCTATTCAACGGACTCGTACAAATAAAATTGTATAATGCATAAGCGAATAGCGAGTGGCGAGTTTGATTTACGACAGAGCGGGCGCCGACTGAGTACCCCACTCGAGTCGCGCGTTGAATAACTTGCACAAGGCTATTCGATACCAGTCAAATTTAATAATAATCTATTGTAGTTTTGCACACTTCAATAAAAACATTACAGTACTATGATATATTAGTGTTATAATAAAATAGATAGAGATAAATGAACAGTCTGTGATTGTTCTAATATTCTTTAAGTTAAAAGTTATAGCATAATTGAAATGTATTCCAGAACATATACTAACGACTCACTGTAGCACCCGCTTGAATTACACTATTTCATTTACTATTTTTTTTTTTCTTTTTTTTTATGGAAAGACTTCTTTTTTTTTATGGAAAAACGAGCGTACGAGTTACCTGATGGTAAGTGACCACCGCCGCCCACGACCCCGTGTAGCTCTAGAGCAGCTACAGGTGCGTTGCCGGTCTATAAGGTGGATGGGCACCGGGGCCCGGCATTACCCAATGCGAAACGCAGTGGCCGAAGCTACTGCTTAACGCCGGTATTAAATGCCGGGGGTGGTAATGAACCGGTCGAGTCTGCCCATGCGTGTTGTCATTACTGACAACGTGACTCTCCCACGCGTACTTTAGTCGCCTCTTACGACACCATCAGTACCAGGGTGATCCTTTTCTAAGCCGGAATCACACGGCAAAAAATTACTAATCTTGTTGTCTTGTCACTATTTCATTTACTAATCTTATTGTCTTGTTTACTAACATGATCACTTTTAAGACAATATATTTTGAAAACTTCAGCGGAACAAATAAAAATTTTGTAAAAATTTTGAGATTTTTTCATAAAATTTTTATTCGTATTGTATTTTGAATTGTTTTGAATATAATGCAATCAAAGCAAAAACAAATAAAAAAGTTGTGTAACTTTTTTATTTGTTTTTGCTTTGATTGCATTAACATTAATAAACGCATAAGATTTTTAATAATGCCTTTTTTTATTAATTATGCTTTTTTTATTACTTTATTCTTTATCTATCACCAGAGCAGAGAAATGACATTCCTTAGTAATTTATTCTTCTAAGTTGGAGTCGAATTCCAGAAATTCGGAACCGTATCTAAACACTTGACATTTACATGTTTGTGCCACTGCGGCACCACAGATATAATTAGATTTCTTATTTTTTTAGATTCACGCTGTATTCTGCACATAGCAGGCAGACTCTGCTGATTATGCTAGTAATAATTTCCGATGAATGAAGACACAATTATGGTTAAGACTATATATATTTGTAAATCATTTTCATAAGATAGGATAAATTAAAATATATTTTGGTATATTTCATTATAAACACAGCTGTTTACATATATAATATTTCTTTCGGATTATATAATTTAAAAATACTACTAAGCTACTATTTTGGCAAAAAAAAAAAATGTTTTACATTAATACAAAGTGACCACTTTTTTATTTATTTATTATTATTTAATAATTTAAACAATTAGATAACAGGTTTATAGTTTAAAATTTTATAATTTACTCTTCTTGTTTTATAATATAACTATAATGAACTCTGCTTATCCCGCTATGCCTGTTGATGTATGAGCTATGATATATGAGCTATATCACTATAAAATTTTATCAAAATCTGTTCCTCAGTTTTTGCATAAAGGTGAAATAAACATAACTTTTTACAAACTATGTTACATTTATTATATTAGTAAAAAGTACAGTTTTAAATGTTAATCCGATACTTACTATCTATAGATTTGTATAGCTGAGAGGAGACATATAAGACTTAGAGCTACATTTAAGATCTCTAAATTTTTTTTTATTCTGTATGACAAACTAAAAAGAAATAGTAAGATAAGATAACGTCTAAACGTCAAACACAGTAATTAAATAAAATTTTGTAATTTTTTTTTTTCTAAAATCAATCAGCAATATGTAAGTAGATAATATAGAATTACATATTGAAATGCTCTCTATGGTCAGTCCTTTTCGTTGACCTCGGGTTGTGGTTACATAAAATCCCTTATCTTACATGAATCTGCTTTTAGATGAGCCTTATTCGATTATTTCAACTACTCTATACTCAGGATAAAAATAATACCTATTAATAAATTATACATATTTTTAAAAATTTTCATAAGTCTTTATGGTCGACCATTTTTTATACAATATCCCAAAAATAAGGTCAACAAATTGTATATTCAGAGTAAACATATATACATATATATATATATATATATATATATATATATATATATATATATATATATATATATATATATATATATATATATATAAATAATAAATTCCTCCGCATGGCATCCGGATGCCCCTGGTACGTACGCAACGTGGACCTACACAAAGATTTCGAATTAGAGTCACTCAAGGAATTCTGCAAAGGCTTAGCCAAACGCTACTATGAGCGTGCAGATGACCACTCCAACCCCCTCATTGTTTCAGCGTGTAAATACACTCCTCACCCACACCCGCTTCTTCGACGCCCTCGTAGCGTCCTCTTAGACCCCGATGACCCAATCACAGTCGCAAACGCCCAGTATATAGGCAGGTTGCATTCCCAAGACGTGAGAGAGGCGTCTCTGCACAAATTGTGCCGCCAAATTACTAAGAGGCCCCCGCCGGTGAGACCGTTGCTACATCCGGACGGTTCTCTCCGGTACGACCCTACAGAGCGTGCCGCAACATTTGCTGACCACCTAAGGACGCAGTTTACCCCTAACCAAAGTAGATGTCCGGACTTCCACAGGCTCCTGGAAGAGGAAGTAGCCACTCATTTTGGCTCCCAAGTGCAGCCGCTACCACTGCCAACCATATTCTTTCCTTCTGCGGTGAAGAAGGTGGCCTCCAAACTGCTTCCGAGAAAGGCTCCCGGAAGAGATGGCATTACCAACGGAGCCCTCCGCCACCTGCCGATCCAGACCATCGCAGCCATCACCAGACTCTTCAATGCCATCCTGCGCCTGGGTTATTTCCCTCAGGCGTGGAAGGAAGGTCTGGTGATTATGATCCCTAAACTGAGGAAGAATCTAAGATGCCCGGATGGTTACCGTCCGATCACCCTCCTTAGTGCGCTGTCCAAACTGTTCGAGAAGCTAATTCTCCAACTAATCCAGGCTCAATTCGAACCACGCACCGAACAGTTTGACCGGGTCTGGCACCCTGGTCTCCTCTCGAAAATTATCCAGGTCGACTTCCCTATCTTCCTACAGAAGATCATAGCAGCCTTCCTGCAGAACAGGACATTTCGTGTTAGGGTGGAGAGTGCGGTCTCCGACAGCCACCCTATCACAGCAGGAGTGCCACAGGGCAGTGCTCTGTCCCCGTCGTTATACGCTCTGTATACCGACAATATTCCCACGGCGGAGGGCTCCACACTGGCGCTTTACGCCGATGATATCGCCCTGGTAGCCACATCGCTGAATCCCGTCCACTCGACGCAAAAACTTCAGCGGCCGCTGGACTTGCTGCCAGGGTCTGGAGCCTGGAGCTGAATGTCTCCAAGTCACAGGCCATCGTCTTCACCTCTAAGAAGAAGCTGCCACCACCGCTCACTATATCAAACGAGCCTATCAAGTGGGTAAATGAGGCCACGTACCTGGGGATCGTGATTGACAAAAGCTCACGATGATACCCCAGGTACGAAGAGCCACCAACAAGGCCAAGGCTGCCTTGAGCTGCCTGCGCCCCCTCTTAAATTCCCGCCTCCCGCTGCGTACCAAGGTGCAGCTTTACAAGTCCTTTGTGAGGCCGCACCTGACATACGCGGCGCCGGCGTGGTATGCACTTGCCAGTGCGCCACAGAGACACAGAATGCAAATTGTACAGAACAAGGCTTTGAGAAGAGTAGCCCAGGCTCCCTTTTACGTGAAGAATGCAACACTGCATAGAGACCCCCGTATGGAGAGCCTGGAGGACCATATACGACGAATAGCTGCAAATGCATTCCGCCGTGCCGACATCTCCGACCATTTCCACCTACGCAGCATCGCGCCCTGGCACGCTCGCCCGCCAGACGAGAAATTATATCCTCGCGACCTCCTATCCCCGACCGACTCTTGAGCTGCTGTAGTGGCCGCTGGTCACCCAAGCTAGGCCTCCCCTGGGTAACCAAGGGTCTCAACCGGCTAGGTTGACCGCCCCGTCAGCACAGGCTCATCCTCCCTGATACCCCGACTCCCAACCTCACCATCGAGGTAATAACTACAAGGACCTCCAAAAGTCCAACCCCAAAGCCGCGCCTATATTGATAGGCGCCGAATGACACCTACGGTGAGAGGGCTCTAGCCTTGGCATCAAGGCTAGAGCCTCACTCCTCTCCCCCCTAGGGGGTCGAGAGAGAAGAACACTCGAGGAATAGTCCCAAGACATATTCGCCGTCGCCGTAAGAGGCGACAAGGCCAGTCCTTTCTCACGGCACGTCCGCGCCTCGGCGCGACGGGGCAAGACGGTCACAGACCATCCTGACTAGCGTACGCAGGGCATTCCCCTGCGATCGCTGTTTCTTTCACGAGCATCCATAAAATCTCGTATATATTTCTCCAGGGGTGAGCCACACTCGCCCCTCCACGCCCGGTGACGCTGTAAATACCATCCCAGGTCAATTAAGTCACTCAGAAAAAAAAAACATACCGGAGGTAGTAATGTCGAGTAGGTAATGGTCCGGTCGAGTTTGCCCATGCGTGTTGCCATTTCTGACAATGTGACTCTCCCGCACGTACTTTAGTCGCCTCTTACGACATCATCAGTACCAGGGTGATCCTATTCTAAGCCAGAATCACACGGCGAGAAATATAATTTTTGTTTGGTGCAAACCGCTTCTACACTTATACAGTAGGTTTCTTAATGTACTTCTATTATTCCTTGTTCTGCCATCCATCCTAATTTAAAAAGTAATAAATTCTTTATTTGTATCTTTATAAGGCTTTGCTACTTCTTTTTTGTCTTAACGAAACTTGGCCTAACTAAGCTTCTGACACCAAATTTTCAACTTTTTTTTTTGACTCTGACAAAATTTCAAATAATGTGTCTTATCATTACAGATACATCGAAAATTCTTAAAGAGAAGAGTGTGGTGTAGCTTGGTGGATTTCAAATCTCAAAATTATGTATTTACAGAAGAGGTTATCGCTCTGTTAGAAGAAGTTCCGTTCACACTTTTCAACTACTTTACTAGCATGTTATTGTACTGATTGATTAAGCTCCTTATGACTTTAAAGGGCAATCTATTTCATAGTAAATTAAGATCTTCAATAAAAAATTCCTGAATAACTATAATCATGTCATGTAAAGGAAACACGATGCTCTGGCGTGGACTCCCATGGCAATAAATCTGCAGAGTTTTACGTGTCTTTTATGTATATTTTGATTGCATCGACTTAAAAGCTTGATTTATTTCTGGGTGCCAAAAGACCGTTAACTTAAATATTTCATATTAATAATTCAGCATACGTTCACGCAATCTCAAGATAGATCTTGACAGACGGACAGGTGGACAACAAAGTGATCCTATAAGGGTTCTGTTGTTTTGAGCTACGAAACTTTAAATTGGATATTTAGAAGATATCATAGTTTAATAATAAAGAAGCAGTGTCGTCGCGTCGAGCGTGTAACGTGTACTAATTATTATTATTTTTTTAGCTTCACGCTGTATCTCGCACGAGGTTCAGGTTTCAGGGAACCCGGAAACCTAGTGTTAAGACACTCCGTTCCACTTCCGTTCCCTACTTTCCGCCGAATTTGAGGCATTGCGTGTTGAGAGGCGAAACGCCGCGCTTTGCCTTATACTAATTATTATAAATTATTATATAGTGCGTTAATTTCAGAAGTTCCAAAATTAAATTAATTAAAATCTTGCTTTGGATAATTTTTCGAGGAAGTCTAGATAAATTAAATTACTGTAAGTTTCTATGTACCCAAGGTAACTGCGATCAGAGTTAACTAGGTAAGAGTAGAATAACTAGGTAAGAGTTATATCTGATACAGGACGGTATCAGATATAACTCTTACCTAGTTATTATCAATCGACCATGTGCCTAGAGCCGGCACAGCCGGATGATGTGTGTTTATAATAGATGTAATCTAATAAATAAATAAATATCATAAAACAAAGTCTGGAAATTTAAATTACACGCAGTAAATCATTATTGTGTATAAATCAAGTGTTAAGATATAAAAGTACCTTTATTTATTGAAGCAGATGTATTCCAGCTAGATCGAGAAAAAAGAAAAACACTGCTAACGATCCTCCAAGGAAGATACAAATACTGTAAGAAATATTTATGGAGGTTTTTCGCAACAGAATCCCCGAGGAAAGCGGCTGCGACCGAGTGCCCTCTGAAAATGGGAGAAAACACGTTACAAATCCCTCGCCACGCATAATTCTTAATACTGGGATTATAGAATGGCTTCTTAAGGTCTGGGTGCCAAAAGAAAGATAACAAGCAATTAGTGTGGTGAAAATGTATCTAAGAAATTCGCGAACGGCAAGTAATTTTTATATGATTTTGATTGTGTTACTACGTTATTTGAGTGATATTTATATGTAAATGTATTCAATTGACGTATGTTCCATTGATAGCTAATAAATTAACGAATTAAAATCTTTAATCCACATTGACCATCACAATTTATTAATTTTCAAATTAACTGAAAATAGCATAACTGTTTCACTATAAAAAAATTACCTATCGGAATATAATGATTCATAAACTAATTATTTTGCTTTGCATAATAGTTGACATCGCCAATAGGATTAATTAACAGTACGAATTGATTTAATGACATTACAATCTAATTGGACACCATTTTCACTGCTAGGTATTTATTAATAGAATATTCATGTTATTATTATAAGTTTTGTTATTATTATAGTATATAAAATAATTAAGAATATAACATACAAACGTATGCCCCTTACTGTTTGACAATAAATGATGGGGTGAAAACTTACAGAAGACATCTTAAATTATGCCACGAAAATAATATTAATTTCAGCTTTTTTGCCAGAAGGTGGTTATAAAGTAGTTTAAAGTAAGAGGACAATACAATTAAGAAAAAAGAAACGAAAGAAAGAAAGAAAGTATAAAAGAAAAAATAAAAGAAAGAAAGAAAGCGGAAAAAAGGAAAAGTCTGAAAAGTGAAAACTTATTAATATTTCAATTATAAAATAAAATACAGTCTAATACTTACTTGAAATTAATTGCATACAAAATGAACGCCTACAAACTTAAGTTTGTCAAGTTTTATAAATCGGTATTTAAATTGTTACGGAATTCTCGTGGGATGTGTCCAACTGGCACTAGATCGATATGTTTTCATCTATTTTTATCTTAACAAGATCTTTGATTTCACGATTACACATTGCAAATTAATAAATTTCAACCAGATTAATCGCGTATATAGATTTTTATACATTTTTTGATTCCGTAAGTTTCGAACACTTTACAGTAGTTCGTACTACTGCAAGGGTTTCGAAAGGGTTCTCTCCGCCTTCCTAATTCTTAAATGTAATGATTTTGATGACTTGTAATTTTCTTTTCAAGTTTGATTTTATTATGCTTCATATATTCGATTTAATTAACATTTTCAAATTCAATTTCTGTCCAAGATCAGGATCCGTTGATCTGGTCAAACACATTTACTTACCCTTATAAACATATAGATCCTATACGTATTATTATTCAACATAGATTGAATATCGTGTAGGTAATTATCAGTATACAGATAATTATTGGTTTGTATGGTAACCAACAAAAAAATACCTACAGTTTTTCTTTTAAACTGACTTAGTTATAGGTACATATCGACTGTAACTTTAATTAAGTAATATAACAAACATAACGTGAACATGGTTAGCTAATTAAAGTACATTAACATATATAGAACAAAGAGAGACGTAATAAAATGTGGTATGCAAAATGTTAGTTCATTATTTCGTGAAACTAATATACTGAAAGTACTGTAAAAGCAAAATCTTTGAATTTTATACAATAAAGCTGTTATGTTCCGCAATTCAATGCAAATATATAAATGCGCAAATGTATAATAACTAACGTTATCACTTTGAAGACAAAATCGATGCATTGAAAAGTAAATTGTCAGCTAAATGAAGGATTTTTTGCAGAAATTTTGTCATACTAAATATTTCAAATTTGTAAATGACATGATTTGTAAATGTCAATATGTTATGCATCTAATAAATAGTAATTTTTATCTTATATTCTAGTATATTAGGGCATTCAATTAAAAGTGGGAAGAATGGGTGGAATGGTACCCTAGAGAGGGTAGGAGAAAGAGAGAAAGACTGTCAAGAACATAAGATAGGGGCCTAAAAGTTATGGAGGAGAAAAACTCACGATACGAACATTTGAAAGATTTTGAGGAAGGCCTCTTCTTAAGCAAAACAATCATTACCGATGTCAACAGTATAAAAACTCCGTATAAAGTTACTTTAGAGTCTCAAAATTGGCGTTATTATTTATAATCTAATATATTTAATTTGTATTCTAAAATCTATATATGTAACGTGTGGATTTTTAATACATTATATCTTATATTATTATTTATTTTATATAAAGGATTCTTAGCAAATATTTGTAGAACTGATAATAGTATTAACACTCCATGGGTTGCGTATAGCTTTGTTCGTGTTCACCTGGGTCTCGTAAATATCGCCCAGGACCATAAAATGCATTAGTAAAATCTGCTTTGAATAATGCCAACACAGTGAGCTTTCAGGTAAAAAAAAAATCTAAATGTGTAGTCGTTGGTCATTGAACGTTTTACTGCCGGCTTGCAATGCGATGTGGTGTGTGATTATTTATCCAAGGCTAAAATATAAATACTATTAAATTTTTTACTCAGTAATTTAGCTTTCCTTGAGCGAAAAAAATTGTATATTCAAAAATCTTAATTTTTGAAAATGATAATAAGTTACAAAAATATTGCTCTTGCATATTTTCGAAGAGGTGCGAGTTAGGATTCCGCCACGGTATACATTTTGTAAAGAAAATTGTTTTCTTCTTCAGTGTGTCTGACTCCTGACTTGGACACTTTGAACATGTTAAAAGTATATGATTTAGCCAAAATTATAATACCTTAGTACCTATTATTACATAAATGTAATTTATAAGTACTTAATTATTATATTTTTTATCACGCTTCACGCAGTACTCCGTTCATGGCAGAGTAGGCAGAGAGAACTTGTGAACCTAGTGTTAAGACACTCCGTTCCACCTCCTATCCTCACTTTCTAACGAATTTGAGGCATAACGTATAGAGTTATGGAACTCACAACCTGTCGGTTACGGTCACACGCTTGTGCTGCTGCGCCACGACAGGTCTCATTATATTTTTGTAGTAATAAAAATGAATTTCATTCAAAAATACGCTTTGTGCTTTGAGAGCTCATTTATTCAAAGATACACAGATACATCTTTAAGGACAGAGGTCAGTGTCAGGTCACTTAATAAACTATTTCTATGAAATCTATACATCGAGAGATTTTATCAATTTAGTGCATGAGTTATGTTAATTAAGTAATGGATCCTCAGGGTGTAATCGCGAAGGGCTCGGCTTAATTAATTAACGACCATTCATCTCACAGTAACTTTAATGTGATGAGTTTAAATTTTACTTTGAAAGTTATACACTCAGTTAATATGGATTCTAATATACAAATTAAAATAGGTGCTATATAAATAATTCGAATAGTCAAGCGGTGACATTTTATTTCAATTTTACATATTTTTATATGTTATTTGAAGATTTACAATACCATGATTATAAATAATGCATATCAGAAACGTATACGTTTTTATTGGAAACCAATTCGACAAGAAATATTGCTGAAGTTAGATTGAGGAAGCGACGACATTGTTATTATCGCTTCAACCCTGTTCTGTTCGAGTCTGTTCGAGCTCTATAACAATCTTTTCACTTCAATTGGATGTTGAATTGTGAAATCTCGTCTGCTATGATCTCCGACGACTATTCATATCTTTTGATTTTTTTCTTTCCTTTTTTATTTCACGTTTCATTCCGCAGTCGCAATAAAATCGTTTGGAAATAAAAAAAATATTTTCAAAGACGACTATCTACTAATTGACATCAAAATATTAATTTGTTGAATGGAGTGAAATTAACGTATTTTAATTTGAGCTGGGCAACTCATAAGTCTAGAGAACTTAAGCGAGATATAAAGCTTTATCCTGTGAATTTTTTGTCGTACTTACTTCTAAAACAAAGCGTAATGACCCGCACGGCACGCATTTGTTCGCGAACAATCCGAATAGGCCATTTTTCATCTCGAACAATTGAGGGCGGTGCTCCAACACAATTGGCAGAGTATTTTGTCAAGCATTTGTCGTATGAGCGAGACTCGAGTATACGACATTATAAGTGCACTCTCTGTTTCCGACCTGCCTCATAATTATAGTTTCAAGAAATCTACCATTCACATTATACGGTATTTACGTATAGGTACTATACATGAGAGTAAATTGAGTGCAATCCAAATTTCTAAGAGACTGATCTGTAATTTTATTTCCAACTATGTTCCCTTAAGTCTAGTTTAGGTAAAAAAAGATAAAGAAAAAAGAAAGGAAATATTGTTGCTATTATTAATCACCTTCGGAAGCGTATTGTCCGTAGCAATACTCATAAAATCTCGCCTCTTATGATTTTCATAGCGGCTGAAGGTATTACGTTGGAATTTTTCGTTTTATTTTATGGTGGCGCGTACTGTCGCGGAGAAATATTGGCTCGACGGAATAGCTCGTAAAGAAAACAGTTTCCTTTGCACGGGGCTACACACCACAACGTCCCAAGACCTTACCTATTGTATTGTATATTTAGTTTTTATTTAATACCAGCGACGAAAGATACTTTATTTTAAACACTGGATTGTGTATGATTATAATGATTTATAATGTATACGTTTTTAATATTTTAATGTTTAATTATTTATAACTTTTTTAATAAAATAAAATTTTGCTATTAATAATGTAACTTCAAGCCTTACTATCGTTCGATTTAGTAATTAATAGTAATTTTAGTGTTATTTATAATTACTGTCTAACTCTCTAACTCAGCTTCACGCTGTGTTCATAGCAGGTTAGGCAGAGGGAACTTGGGAACCTAGTGTTAAGACACTCCATTCCACTTCCGTTCCCCACTTTTAGGTATCGCGTGTTGAGTGGCGGAACTCAACGCCGCGTTTTGCCTTGTACCAGGGCGAAGAAATGAAAACATTAAATATTTAAATTAAAAATATTAAATATTTAATTTCCTCGACTGGGGATCGACCCCACAACCTGTCGGTTACACTCACAAGCTTGTGCCGCTGCGCCACGACAGGCCTGAATTATTGTCTAAACATGGAAATTTAAATGATTACGTCTATCTGTGATTTTAAAATTTGATTATATTTATCAAATTATGCAGCATGGGTCTTCGGCTGTATTGTAGTAATTGAAATTTGGTACCTATATTTCAGGTAACAATACAATGAGATATAGTATCCCACCAAAAATATTTCATTTAAAATGTTGCCAAGACGACCACATAAGGTTTACCCTGTGAAAAAGATATCAGATCTCATGTAGAGCCAAGCTTCTGAATCTACACGGCCTAAGTCTACCGACCCAACCTTCAGAAACTCTACATATCAGTAAAAATGTATGGTTCTGCCGTTTCGCTACCGTTGAATATTTAGTTTCGTATATTCTGTTTAAAAATCTTGTCATGAGTATTAAAAGAAAGGTCTTGGCACTGAAACCACACATTTTAGTGTCCGTTTATTGTAATAGCAAAATAATTTATTTAGGTTTATTAATTTAAAAAATTCCCTCTCGTCCTTTTGATAGAAATAAAAAATAAGATTATATACCAACACTACATTCGTGTATATATTGTACTCTGTTGAAATTGTGCATTGTACTCTTTTAATTTAATACTTCATTAATCTCAATTCCACTAAATCTAAATTGTTAGTACTCCATACATTGCAAAATGGACATAATTGTAGTGGCTATTTCAGAGAGCCTGACGATAGCAGCTCCTTCTCCACATTTTAAGTCTCTGATATAATAATGATTTTTTCTTTATAATTAAGCTATGTTTCAAGTACTTGTATCAAAATTAACAATGAGCATACAATATATTAGAAAAAAAGAAAAAAAAATGCATGAAATTATTGAAATCGTATAAAATACTTGATTAATAAAAGTAACTTTAGTTTACAATATACATTTGTATGACATACATAACTAAAAAATCAGCTAATAAATTTATGAAAAATAATATGATTATTTTTATAGTAGAAATTATTTACATTTATTGTACTTTTTAAATATTGTCTATCTGTCGAAATGTTTGTGTATATTTGCTACAAAATGTTTTATTTTGTTAATTTAATGTCTTACATATCTTTTCGGCATTTAATATTAAAAAAATCGTTTAGATCAAAATGAGAAAAAATAAGCTGCACTTTCTGAAATTTCTTTTTTTAAATGTGTGTCTATAGTTTAGGATCGATATGAATCCTAAACTGCTGCTTTTTTTTTAACAACTTGCAGTTAGTAAAAAAAAATATATAATGCATTAATACATTGTACCTATATAATATTCAATTGATATAATCATATAATTATAACGTTTCTTTTACAACGTTTGTTTATGTTCTTTGATTTTATCAATCAATTATACTTCTTTAAACTTACCACATCATAGATTTAGTTCCGATGTTATTTTTGAGGTTCTTCGATTGTGTCGGCATTTTGCCGGTTCACTTGTCGGATCCCTTTTCTTCCCACATCATTATTCAACTTAAGTGGACAGTTTTTGTTAGGTTAGTAAATGCGTAAAATATTTTTTATGTAAGTAGGTATCTTAGTTATTTTCAAGTTTAGATTGTAGCTCAAGGAGATAGTCATTTGATTAATTTATTTAAAAGATTGTTTTGATGATTTGTTAAACAGATTGTAGACTGATATTATATTATTGTCACACGCTCTTGACAAAACCTCTTATAACTTGGCATTTTTAAAACCAATAAAACTAACGGTAGTAATTAGTAAAGAGGCATTATAGTAATTTAGGGGTATTTAAACACACACAAAACACTTGGATATATAAGTATAATTTACGGGACTATTAGTTTGCAATGCATTGATTTTCATTTAAATATTCATATAATTTCATTTTAATGTAAAGCGCCCTTAAACACGTATGTAGGGCTTTGGAATTTAATCTAGCAAATCGAGAGAACCCTCTCACCTGTAGACAGGTTGCCTCTCTCACCTGTAGGCTGAGCGCAGCGTTGAGTTCTGCCATTCAACCTGCAAGGTGTAAAAGTCTTAATAGTAACGGAGTTTCTAAATAGGAGGTTCTCATGTTTCCTCTGCCTATTATAATAATAACACTGTTTCTGGAATATTAGCGACTCAACTGGCATCTAAAAATTTATGATTCATTTAAAAACAAAAGGATTCTGGAAAATATAGCTATACAGCCGTTGTCAGTCGTTATAATTTTCCTTAATCTTGATTCAAGTCTTCTATTCTTTATAATGTAATACTGCTTACAATATTCGTTTTAAAACAAATTAATTATCAACAAAAACATTCACCTGGCTTACAATTTAAACTACTAGAAGAGTTTAAGAAAGTATTGTTAAAGTTCATAATATTTGTGAATGTACTAAACAGTGACTTGAGCTGATATAAGTAGTAATATTTCTTTGTAAGTTTTTTATAATACATAACTACGAATTAATAGCAATAAAGTTGATTTGAGAATCTTTATTCGTTTACGTAAACTTTGAGATTGACTCTAACAAGGCTTGGAGAGGCGGGAGCGCCTGTGATTTCTACTCTTAAAATCCAATTTAAATGCATTCCTCTGTGCCACAGGAGCCCCGCCGATACGCTCCAGAGACCAATTAACTTATTCATCCTTAACATTTCATTGCTCAACTTCGGGATAAATCTTAGGTTATGTTTAGCATTTGACTCGTTAAGTCTAGTCATTTTCTAATAAAATAGAAAATAAAAGTAAATTAAATAAAAAAGGAATCGTCACAGTCTACACAATTTTATAAAACTATAATAATTGACATAATTAAAAAAATCCTAATTTTAAAATCTAAGACATTTAACGCAGAGTAGTTAGAACATGTCTTATGTGGTCTGTGGATGTAAATGCTGCTTTACATGGTCTGTCTTTACTCATCATGTCATAAAATAAAAAGTTTGATAGTAAGAAACATAAATCACCACGCAACTATAGTTACCGTACGTGCACATCTACTTACATGCACTACTCTAGACATACCTAAGATAGGTTATAGATAAAGAAAAGTACCGTTTTAGATTGTGACATTCAAAATAGATAAATAAAACATACATATTATCTGACATCTTCACGATGTATTACTGTATTACAATATATATATATATATATATATATATATATATATATATATATATATATATATATATATATATATATATATATATATATATATATATATATATATATATATATATATATATATATATATATATATATATATATATATATATATATATATATATATATATATATATAATATTTAAAATTACACTGTTTAGCTTCAATGTTGAAAAAAATATTGTCTAATTAAAGTAAATTCCTTTAGTAAAAAAAAAATAGGTGTTTTATGTACTTTTGTTATACCGCGGCGTTGAGTTCTGCCATTCATCACTCAATGTCTCTAATTTGGTGGAAAGTCGGGAACGGCAGTGGAACGGAGTGTCTTAACACTAGGTTCCCAAGTTCCCTCTGCCTATCCTGCCAGCGTGAAGCTGGTAAGTGAATTTACGTTTTCACATTCAGATCATTCAAAGAGACTTAAGCAATGCATCACTTTCTTCCGTTTTTAACATATATTCAAATTCATTTGTCTAATTGACTTCTTGGATACCTACTTGGTTTTCTATACCTATGGATATTTTTTTAATAAACTCATTTTCCCAATAAACTCTGGGTAACAGTACAACTTTAAATTTGTTGCAAACGTAAATTAAATAACTTAAGAACAACACATGGCTTTCATAAACACTTTTAACGCTGAAATGAAATCTGTATTACTTTTAAGTTAAATTACTAGCCGGTTTTAACTTTCAGATGAAGTGGAGTTCGAAAATGCTATTATAAATTCAGCAGTTTACAATCACAGCCCTACTTGGCGAAGGCAAAAAACCTTGGCTGGGAACTCGTTCTAACTTTTCCTATTTTTCTGCGTTAATTTTACCTGAACCCATTACAGTTTGCAACAATTCTTAGTGCGAACGTTTCTATTAGGAGGTTTAAATAGCATTTTAAATGACTTTTTCTTTGCAAATAATGTTATGTAGATATTGAGATGGGCTATCTCACGAGCTAAAAACCTTTTGAAAATTGATTTAAAACTCTAAAAAAAGTTTTCCAAATTAGCTTTAAAAGTTACAGTAGAACAAAGAACTGGCCGTGTGATTCCAGTTTAGAATAGGATCACGCTGGTACTGATGGTGTCGTAAGAGGCGACTAAAGTACGTGTGGGAGAGTCACGTTGTCAGCAATGACAACACGCATGGAGAGACTCGACCGGATCATTACCACCCCCAAGGCAGGCAATTCAAACCGGCATTAAGTAGTGGCTTCGGCCACTGCGTTTTGCATTGGGTAATGTCGAGCCCCGGTGCCCATCGACCTTATAGACCGGCAACGCTCCTGTAGCTTCTCTGGGGCTTCACAGGGTCGTGGGCGACGGTGATCACTTACCATCATGTGACCTTGGTGTCTTTCCATAAAAAAAATCTGAAAAGGTAGTAATAATCTGCAAGTACGTTATTTCGAATTTTGACAATAATGAATATAAATAAAATAAATTATTAAAAAAATATATAATAAAAAATCACAATAATAAGAGAAATATAAAATAATTTGATCGCATTAAATAAATAGATTCGACGAACCCTTTTACTAAATAATCATTATTCTGTATTCAATAAAAACGTTCCTTTGAAAACATCCTCGGACCCTATTTATTTGGAGAGATGCGATGACTTAAGCAGATTCGCGAGATATCTCGCCGCCGTCTGTGGATTACTTTGCAAGTCTTTTATAGCAGAGAATGCCAGTATCATCACTACTTAAGGATATTAAAATCCCTTCTATTCGTGTAAGGAGCTTGTTTTCTTTATGGCAAAGCATTTATCGAATAATCTCGATAAAGTGAGGCGAAATGAGTATTTTTTTGGTTGTAGGTACTTTGTACAAAAAATAGGTCGTGACTGAATATAATATTAATAAATATGTATGTGTATTGTGTAAATATTGCAAATAATTGAATAATGTTGTTTACTTAAATTGAGTTCATAATACATAATATGAGCTGTAATAAATTAATATATTATCTAGTTGACCTAATTGGGAACCCGCCTTAACACCAATAAGGATGGTTTATCAGACAATAATTTTCTGTCAGTGCAAATATTTACAGCATCAGAAGTAGATGCTTAATGGTTATTTAATAATAAATTATTAAGTATATCTATATAAAGTTAGCCTGAAAGTGTGCATCTGCATTCTTATAAAATGCATAAATTAATATTGGTACTTGTAATTTCACTGACAGTGACATCTTTCATATATGCGAAACCGTGTTCACAAAGGTAAGTCAGCCAAATAAAAATTAAAACAACACACACTTTGTCTCCTAGATTTCACCGAGAGAACCTAGTGTTAAGATACTCTGTTCTCCGGTTTCTGTCAAAATTTGAAAGGTTTGAGTGGCAGAACTAAACGTCGCGTTTAGTTTTTGTCGTCACGATTTATATATGTCGTATCTGAGCATTTGTATCAATATTTTATTTATTACTATTAAACCTTTCAATATATATATATATATATATATATATATATATATATATATATATATATATATATATATATATATATATATATATATATATATATATATATATATATATAAATAAAATTATATTATACTTATTTTTGTTGCTAAAAAGCTGTATGTATATTTTTGTATTTCATAATTAAAGATTTACATAATATGTTTTCAGAAAACGATGTAATTCTAATGACAGCGACGAGGTAAGTATAAACTAAGTGTTGCTACTTATAAGTTATGTAATACGAATAAAATTTGAAAATCGAGTGACAAATATAATTCAGGTTCCTTTTGTTCTTTCTAAATATAAAAGAATTTACACACATATTACAAGAAGGTCAAAAATACAAAATAGGTAAAATTATATATAAGCATAGACTATAAAGTACATCAGGTGTCGGTATCAATACTACGTTACTTTACAGTCAAATTTTATTACTTTTTTATATTTAATAAAAGTGCCTAATTACGTAATGAGAAGTACATAATGTATAATTATGTGGAAGTTTATAATTATAAAATATGAAGGTCATTAGCATTAACTATGGAATATATAATAATATTATTATTAAATTATTTCATCTAATCCTTCATTTTTTGTTTAATTTATAGTCCTTAAAAGGTTCATCATCATAAAGGTTGGTCATTTTAAAATCAGAACAGGATCAAAACAATCTGCAAAAAGTATAGAAAAACGAAGTTATAAACACATTTGTATTAAAATGTTGTTACTTATAAGTTATATTAATAATTTTTATATTAAATAAGTTTTATATTATGTTACTTAGTTAAAAAAATAATCTCCTATGAAACATTAAATGATATAATATAACAAAAATTTAAGCAAATATTATTTGTATTGAATGGCATTATTAGATAAGAATATTAATATTTTGAATTGATATTCAAATTATTTATTATCTATGACCTAGATTTCAAGTACTTTAAGAACAATATTTACATATTAGGAATATGACCCAGTTTATATGTTATTATTCTAAAATATTTAATGCAAATTAACTAAAATAAGGCAAAGATATATAATGAGGTTTTTCAACGTTAAGATTTTTTAGGGATCTTTATCTCAATAAGAAAAACCGAACTCTTATGAGATGACTTTGGTGTCTGTAAATACCATTTATATTTCGAGATTGCGTGAAGGTATTCATTTGAAATTAATATTAAATATACCTACGGTCTCTTGGAGCCCAGAAAACATCAAGCTTCTAAGACAACGCAATCAAAAAATTATTGCAGCGTAGTCGGAACCCTTAAGGTATTTTCGTGAGAACTTGCCGAAAGGAAAACAGATAAAATATATTACATATTTACAATTGTAGTTCATTACATACAAAATGAGAGCATATGCGTTAATTTGGATCTTGAAATTGGAAATATCTTCAAATTGATACAGACACGGGACCCTCGGTGGATAAGCCCGACTCGGACTTAAATAGTTTTTTTATCCTGTTAATATAATATACCTACCTATTATTATGTTGAACGCTTAATTAAGAAAATAATTAGTGATTTACCCAATTTAATTACACTATATTATCGAAAAAAAGATAAGTACACTGCTATTGCTAGTTAGTGCCGTTATTTATACACCGTTGTTAATATCATTATAGGACAACTGCAAGGATAAGAAAAGGTGCAATGAAGTAACATCATCGTCGTCGTCATCATCATCCTCATCGTCTTCATCATCTTCATCCGAGGAAGATGATAATAATTGCAAAGTAAGTAATAAAATAAAACGGTACCTATATAATTTTACTGGATGGATTTCAGTAACAATTATGTTATTTAACTGTTCCGAATGACACAATAAAACACTATTATTATTTAAATCTTGACCAAAATATCATATCATCAACTATGGTTAAAAAATGTTTCAAATGATTACATTATAAACTAAAAATATGAAAAGTTAACATAAGACAAAGACTTTGATAAAGGTAATTATGATATTATGTTAAAGCTTCACGCTTTAGCTGCATATAGCAAGGTAGGCAGCAAGTTCGAGGCAACTTACCAGACACCGATTTCATTTTCTTTCAAAATTTGAGACATTGTTTTGCGGTAAAACTCAATGCCGTACGTTGTCATATCAGAGCGGCAAAATTATTTATTATTGGAACCGTCACCACCACTTTTAACTTCAGAAACCGTCTCGCTGTATCACATTGTTTCGTAAAGGAAAAACAATATGTTTTAGAATAACGGCGCAGACAATGATAGCTCGTCTTCATCATCATCATCTTCTTCTTCATCGTCTTCAGAGGAGGGAGAAGACAACAAAAAATGTAATAAATCTATAAAAAAATCTAAACATCATGTAAGTCTTTTTAGAATATATTATACCTCTCGTAATTTAGATTTTAATAAAAGATAAAGAAACAGGTTCATAATTGAAATATATTATGTACATAAGTAAATAAATTTGCTAAAATTTTATAAGAGCTTACACAAAAAAGTGGATGTATTTTTTTTAAGATTTTAAAGATTTTTTAAAGATTTTTTTAAATCTAATCAAATTTTTGTTCCAGCACAAGAAGTCAACTCATTTTAAGAATAAAAAGGGTGACTGAAATGTTAATCCATTTATTAGCTACTAGACTACTTAGTCTTAGTATCTTTTGTAATCTAGACTTTGAGATAGACATCACAGACATATTATGAAAACAATATAAATAATATTAAAAATGTAATATCGTATTTGAAATAAATACTAATATTTTTACGTAACCTGTCTTTTGATGTTATTTAGAAATATTTCATGGTCCAATTTGACAACGATTATTTTAATCATCTCACTTTGAATTGCATTTGTGCTTAAATGTAATATTTTATTAGAAATGTGTACAACAAGTTAGTAAGGGATGGGCATTTTAATTACAAAATAACTGTCATGCTCGAACTGTTTATCGAATTTTTCATTCAAGGGAGACTTTATCGTCAAAGGATGCTTTAAATTTTACTATAATAGCAATAATTTTCATAAAGGTATCAAAAATCAATATTGTTATAGGTTGAAGATATTTTACAAAAGATGTTAGATGAAAAATAAATCAGTTTTAAAATTATAAATTGGTCAGTTATTTCGAGAAAATTAGCCGTCTTCTTACCGTACGAATGAAATCGCTGAACCGAGTCTGTATTGCGGAGTTTACTAACGAGAAATTTACAATGATGAACTGAGAGCACTCCGTATTCATAATAAAAAAAGGTGTGTTGGTTATTATGAGCCTTACATAGGTTTGGACTTCACTAATAATTTTAAATAAAGAATTTTATTTTTATTTTATAACTAGCCCGCTTGCGGCTTTGCCCGCTTTAATTATTCGATTATTTATTTAATATACTGCTTTTCGAATTGCGTTCCTCTTCGAATTAATAATATAAAGACGCCCTTATAATGTACTCGTAAATATATTGAATACTTTGATGTTGAATTATTTTTTCTCATTTTGAACATTAAATACATAATCTACGCTGATATTAATATATTCCCCCTATATAGTATATGTGATAAAAGTACCTATACTTTTTATATACAATCACGAAATACAATAGTTAAAAAGTAGTTAAACTATATTCGCCATCCATCTTCTTATTTAGAAAATGATATAGGCTGATTACGGAAAAATTGTATATAGTATATACATAGAATACCGTTTTTAAAAAAACAGTGATTCTCTGGAGGAAACTGAATGTTTAAATACTGAGAGATATGTAAGCGTGAAATTCTTATTAATTTAAACTAGAAAACACCATTAGGTCCTAGATCCTACCTAGGTGTATAGTTCAAGTAATGAATTAGATAACCTTGATCAATTTCCAACGTGTGTATATATAATATATATTCTACTAAATTAAATAACACATGGTATGGTTCCTTGATTATGACGTTCCGAACATGCCAGTTTACCAACATAGAGGGTGTATCATAAGAAGTAAACACAAATATTAACGAACATTAAACATTAAAGGGACGGGGTACTTTATGAGGAAGTTCATCATTTAAAGAACGATTTAACTTAGGGCAAGATTAGAATATGAGAAGGGAAACCGTCGTCCAGGTCACATTTACACAATAAGTATGTACACGAACTACTCGTGATAATCCCCCGCCTAACTAGGTGTATACGCATGTCTAAGGCGCAAGCGACAAATAATTGATATACAGGTCCGTTCTCGTTGCCTGAAAATTAAGGTTGTAATATTTACATAATTCCCAAAATTAGGTACTAAAATCATAACAAACACATCCACAACCGAACACATTAAAATTAGCTAATACAAGGCACTTCAGATCCTGGGCCGATATAAAAAAATGATCCACACTGGATAGTTAACTACCAAACCCTTTAAATAACATGAATACATTTCTTCACGACCTATCTTTAAATTTAATGAAGACCTGAATTTAAGCTGAATTTCAGCTTAATGAATCAGTACAAATTGTGGTTTGGATCGACCATGCAGTAAACTATGCAGTATATTATTCGAGCTGAAATTTGTAATATAATTTTGAATATTTGTTACCCACACGCTAACAACATACACAGCACTTAAACAGCTATCTTTCGAAAGCGTTGATGCATCTACTTTGATGCAACATCTTAATTTACTATGGAATGATATTTAATGTTTCTGTCATCAACTTCCTTGGTAAGGTGGAAAAAAATATTATAGGGATAGCGAGACAAAAGCTGGATAGAGAATAGGTAGGGTAGGGTAGGTAAATTTAAGAAAACCAATAAGCCAGTAGAGGGGCGGCTTGCTATGAGGCCTCAGCTCAGTTATCTGAGACAGCTTATACACCAAGGGAGTGAAAGAAAACTATAGCATTCTACCATACATCGAACGGACAAGAATTGACGACGGATTGGAAGCGGCGGATCTAATAAGCGGTTACAGTCAAATAATATTCTTCTCATTTTTGTTAAACAGTGTGCTGTTAATCAGATCGTCTTTGTATTTATTTAATGTAATTTTGAAATTTACTTAGTGAATCGAAAATTTATATAATTATTCTATGATATCTGTCATAAACTTTTATTACGACGTAAAATATGCGGACCAATACGTACCGTTCAGATAGATATGAAATAACCAAACAAATATTGTTCATACGTACGAAGCCGCAGGCAGGCCACTAGTAATGCATATAATTTTTCGATATACTAAGTCGTTAGTTTTTATACTGATAAAAAAGTAATTAACGAAGATTAAAAGAATATTTGATATGAGACGGACTTTAGACTAGAATGAACTGAACAGTAATTGTTATAATTTTGGTGTTATATTTAGGGGATATACCAATCTAATTTTATGAGCTATTTATTAAGTAAGAGTTACCTGCTGCCATATTTAAACATACTAGCCTGATATATTGATGGAAATTGAAAAAAAACTTAGATTTTTTGAAGAAATGCAAAATTTCTTCACAAATAACAAAAACCACCAAATAAATGAAATAGCTCGGGATGAGTATATTTCCGCTGCATTATTTATGACCAAATTAATTTGTTATGACTCTTAACTCTTTAACGGGAATTAATCGAATTACCAATAACTCTAATCGTATACATACATGTAGGTGATATGAAAAAGATGATGTCATGATTACAGTATTTCTGTACACGGTATTTATGATAGAATTATAGTTTATCAGTGGATTTCAGTTTCCCAGTATTACAAAGTATATTCTGCGATTTTAGGTAGAGGCCAGTAGTGGCACAGGGGCACAAGTGTACTACTGTAAACCCGATACGTGGTTTCGAATACCACTCGAGGGAATTAAGCATTTCATATTTTTATCTCTCGCTCTGGTAACGAGACAGAGCGTGGTATTGAATCATGAGTTCAGCCACTAAAACATAATGCCTCCAAAATACTAAAAACACGTCTACGTTGTATTGAGCGGCAAACAAAAAAAATACTATTTAAATTATGCGTTAACATTCAGCGAATATTACAAATTAACAAACAATATACTATCTAGAGAATTATAGTAGTTTTAGATCTTTTTTTTGTCCTGACAGCACGAACAAGGAAATATTTGTTTATGGATGGCCAGCATTATGGAGCGCTACCATGTATTTCTTTCAATTTCACAAGAAAATTAAATCATATTTATTACACATTTACCCAATTATCATAGCATTTAGCGCTTCGTTCACTCTGGCCACCACACTAAGGAAATGACTTACAGCTAAAAAAATAAATAAATCATGATAAGATGTAGATTATATCTTTGATGATAATTACATTTATAAGTGTAATTATTCACCAATATTACTCGTATGAGGATAACGAAGGTTTTAATATGACTTAATAGGAAATAAAAAATACGTAACACATCCTATATAAGTCCTACATATAATACGATTAGTTATAGAACGCGTACGTGTTTGCAGAGAATCGTACAAGATAAGCGTGTGTCTATATCTACTGAGCCTATTCATATAATGACGCGTCCATTGACACAAATAGTTGCGGTTCATATTATTCTTCAATTGTTGTTACATGTTGACACGGCGCCATATTCTGTTCAAGATTTTAAAAGTTTATTTGCAAATCCTGTGAGCGACTTTATCAAACTGTTTTCACGAGTAGGTCTCCAAAAATCATTTAATATAAGTGAAAGTGTTAACGCTAATGATACGAAACGACCAAGCATGATAGAAGTTCCTCTAAATACCGAAACTTATTGCAAGGATGGAGCTGTAAAAGACGTAGATGGAATATGCAGAACACCTTTTTGATTTAATTGCTCGGGCTAGTATTTTTATCAATGTGACTCAGTTAGCCTTCCACGATACGTTAAAATGGACGTAAAAATAGTTTTTGTTATAACAGTTTTTTTATTATGTGCTATACATTCAGGAAAAAGTGGAGTTGTTTTTAATTTTCATGATAAACTTCGCATGGCAACAACCACAACTGAAAGGGACTTACTTTCAAGCCAAATTATTAGAGTGCCAGACCTTGAGTGCCCAGATGGATTCAGACGTGACCAATTAGGCAACTGTCGACAGAAATTTTAGGTTTGTTTTTTTTTTTTATAAAAATTAATTAATTAATATAAGTGTGCGTAACAAGTACTACTTGTTTAACTCAAGTTGTAACAAAAGATAATTTATCATGTTGTATATTTAATATATTTTTTAAATATATATAAATACGTTTAAGTTGTTTATCAAAAATAATTCTAGATAATATTTTATCAGTTCTTTGAAATACATAAACATAAATTATATCACGACGTAATTAAGTTTAAGGCCAAAAGGTTACATATGCTATCACTTTGATGATATTTTCTTATTTAAGTTTAGTTTTACAATAGCAGTAGAGGCTAATACAGTTGAGGCCGTAAAAATGAAGAGAAATAATTTTATATATATTTGTACATTATTGCTGTTTTTTTTACAGGATATTAATGGTGGTTTAGTCAAAGGAATATTTGAATCAATTCATGATACAGCCCACAAAGTACGTGAGGATATTCGAAGCCATTTACATCCTGAACAAGAAAACAAAAAGCAAGCTTCAGTACCAAATAATTATAATCACCAGGATGACGGTAGATGGATTTTTGTATCATCTACCGACGCTTCAGCTAAACAAGATTATTCAAAAAACGATAATGACAGATTTCAATTCGAAAGCAATGATAAAATTGTAAATGAAGAAAAAATTGTGTTTTTTACATCGCCAACGAATGAGTCATCAACATCTACGACTACAGAAAAACAAGGCAGGGAGAATTTTTTTGGTGGATGTTCAACAGGATTTAAGCGAACTGCTGATGGAAGATGTAAACCTACATTTTGAGTGATATGTAACTAGTGTCTGAAATATTATGTAAATAAAATATGATTAGTGTCCGAAATACAGTTTTATGAATAAAATATGTACTAAATTATTACAGTTTTAAACGCATTTTCTTTAAATATTAAGCAGATTAAATAATATACAATGTTGAATTCTTCTTTTGTAGTTAGGGATTTCTAGTTAGAGAAAAATATTAAATTTAATAAATACTGGATAAACAATATATATATATATATATATATATATATATATATATATATATATATATATATATATATATATATATATATATGTATATGTATATATATATATATATATATATATATATATATATATATATATATATATATATATATATATATATATATATATATATATATATATATATATATATATATATATATATATATATATATTATACATACTTAAATTATTGTGATATTTAATTACAATAATTGAACTGTGTAAATATTTATGATTTATTTAATAAGGTAACGAGATATAACACAGAATTATAATTATTACAAAAAACAGGTAACAATATTATTATCAAAAACTATTAGCAATAAAAAAAAAAAAAAAAAAAATCTAAAACAATTTGTATCTTTATTTAGATAAACATCTACAACAATTTGACAAATGTCTTAGTTAAAAAGGTAATAAAATATTTCCCTAAGACCAGGATATTTATATTTCTGCCTTTTTTAACACTAAAAATTTTCATTTTCATCACTTCTAACATAACAAGGAAGTAATATTGCGGTATTATATTATAACTTTCTTTTTATTTTGTTTTTATTATAAATTCTTGAATTGGATTAACCTTTTATGTATTTTTTTTTCTGTTTTGGCAAATTCGGATATGGTTCTGTTTCTCAATTCTTTTGCACAGTTAATAGCTGTATAGAAATGAAGCACAAAAAAGGCAACAAATTTTTTTATGCTTACCCTTTTCTGACTAAGAGTCAAAGACTAGTCACTTTGGTGACGATTTAAATCATAAGATTGAATAAATGTGCCTATTACTACATCGTCATTAGTGGCTGTAGGTATCTATTGATGTCTAAAGTTGTCCATAGAATTATAACTCTATTCGATCTCTCATAGAGTTATAACTCTATCATCAGACCCTCAGCCTGGTAACAACAGGTATACCTGTTGTTAATAGACAGTGTCTGATGAATTCATAAAAAGAATATTTACATCTACGAGAGATGACCATTTAACACAACCACCAAATTATACAGGAATTCGCTGATGATTGTTTTGGTTAACACAGGTGTTTGTTGAGTTTCTTATTTAAGTGATAATTGTACATACATTTCGAGTGAAAAGTGCGATTTCTTAAAAAGGAGATCGGTTTTATTAAGGTGTTTGTTTGTTGTGAGTGTTTGTGGTGTTTTGTCCATCAGAGTAATTAATTATAAGGTAAGTTAGGTTACTTTATTTCAAAATAGATGCTGATCCGCATCCGCCTAATCTTGGCGGTGGCGAACGCACTCTCAGGTTACACATGTCGTAAAAAACAAGGTATTGACCCACCTTCAAATATTTCAGACTCTAAAAAAAACAATCATTGACCCAGCTACGGCTACTCCGTCAATTCAATTCACGCCTTGATTCGGACAAAGTCCCTTTTATAGTTTATGTATCGAGGGAAACTCCAGATACTGCTGCCGAGACCTCCATTAAAGCGATTAAGTTTGGCCAATTTCTCCACGTTAATAAAATAAGTGACATCACGAGTGATGAAGTGAAAAATGTTGGTCGCAATAAAATCAGCGTTGAATTCTCAATAGCTACTGCACTAATTTATTTTTGTTCAATCACATCTAAGTCTATTAATTGTTGTCGGTTTGGTCACACAAAGCCTCAGTCACATATTGGTGAAGCATGTGACACTAATAGGGAACATGCTTTTTGTTTTTATTGTGAGAGCAAACATTTCGCTACTGAAAAGGACTGTCCTGAGTTTGCTAGGCAACAGTCCATAAAAATTACCATGTCACAAGAGTGTTTCTTATATAGAGGCTTCTGCTCGTTTTCCTTATGTTCGCAAATCCTATGTAGATATGGCTAAGGAAATATTCTCCCCGCCCACTTATGCAGTTCCATCTCCTTCCAAAAGTAAGGGGGACAGAAATGACGGGTACGGAGGTTGTGCTACCAGTACCTCTCCTTATTTCCTTCTCCATCCCCTCTCACAGCCAACAGATTAATGCTGTTGCTGTGAGGGCTTTCAATATCTCCTTATCAGTTTATATCCCTCATCCGTCTTCCTCTGACTTCCTAGAGCTTAAGTCTATTATCTCTTCTTTCCCAGTCTGGTCTTGCTCCTGGGTGATCTTAACAGTCATGACTCTTTAGGGAAATGTAATTACTCTGATGAATTATCTCCTTTGTTGGTAGACATGATTGATGATATATCTCTTTGCATTCTCAACGATGGCTCTCCGACTCGAAGGGTTAATCCAAATCTTAAAATCCTAGGACTGCTGTTGGTCTTTCTCTATCTTCTCCTTCTGTTGCTTCCTAGCTATCATGGTCAGTTCTACCTTCCACTCATGGTAGTGACCATTTCCCTTTACTTTATTTCGATGTATAATAGACCTTTTCTTTTTATTCTCTTAACTCTTCATTAAAATTTTACCTAAAAGGAGCCAACTGGAATGAGTATGCCTACTCTGTGGATTGCATGTTGGGCAATCTTCCTGAGATCGTTTTGTACCATTTTGTCTGCTGCTGACCTGTATATCCCTAGAAAACACTCCATTCAAAATTGGATGCATTTAAATACTTCGTGGCATTAGGAATGCTCTGATTCTGTAAATCGGCGGACATCCGCCGAGGAGTCATATGCAGCCTATATGACTATGAAGAATTTTGTTAAGTACAAACGCAGTGATGTGAAGTTTCCAAAACTGACAAGGAAAAAGAAAACACTTGGATGGGCCAATTTTTATAAATCCCTTAGTCCTCGTTTCCCTTCTTCACTCGTATGGACAAATGTTAGGAGACTTCACCGTTCTCTTAACTGTGATTCCAGACCTCATTCCAATAATCCTTCTTTATGGCTGTGTGATTTTGCTAACAAATTGGCTCACCCTTTTGTACCGTCTCATGACTTATTTGTTTGGCCACTGATTGAATCTTCGGATAAAATGGGCACTTGTGTTTCATCCAAAGAAATCAAAAATATCTTAACGGATTTAAGAGATACTAGTCCGGGTGAGGCTAGTATCTCACACTCTTTTAATGCTATACTAAATGAGATGATAATTAACGTTCAGGCAATATTGCAATACCTTGGAAATCCCAAATTATAATTAAATTTTAAAATTTATTGTGATAACGATACCATACAATAAGCAAATAGTATTAAATTCTAAGGCATACTTGATAAAAGCTGCTCATGCTGAACATGTCAGCAAAAAATTTGAAAAGGGCATGAATTCTTGAAGAGCTGTGTCTGGTGTGTGGTGGGGTGCACACCCTTTTACTCAAAAACTACCGTACAATTCAATAATTCTTAGATAATATAACGACGGGTAATTTGCTTTAGACCCTTTTAATAAAGCTGCTACTAACAAACTTAATAGAAGCCTTGGAATAATTTTTAGTGCAATGAAGTCTTTCTTCCCCTACCAACGCATTACAGGTGGAGTATGTAGATCCGTCTTTCTACATACGTCGTCAATTTTTATCTGACCGATTTGTTGATACAATGCTGCAACTTTCTAAATAAGGGATAGGAATCCCTTGTGGTATAAGCAGTCGGAGTTAGCTCCTCATTCCTCGTGGCAAGTAGCTCCCATACTTGATTATTAGTTCCCAAAATTTACCTCCCTACCTCACCCTCTATCTCGCCATCCAGCTGCAGAATAAATCTGTACACTTTATAAGGCTTTAGTACGTCACCCTTCTGTTATTACAAATCTTGGCCTGACCAAAGAAGGTTCTGACATCGTCACAAAATTTCAAGCCATAGTAAATGAAAATTGGTTAAATCATATCCTTATCTATGCATCAAATCAAAACAGATGCATCAAATTTAAATGTTCTCTCGAATCGTCCATGTTTACTGGTGACGCTGTTGCTTTGTTAGAAGCAATCCGGTTCACACTCTCCCGTACCTTTAAACAGACTGTTATTTGTACCGATTCAATAAGCCGGATCCTAGCTGTTAAGGGAAATCCATTTCATAGTAAATTAAGATCTTCAATTATTTTAAAAAATCCTGAAGAACTGGATTCCAGGGCATTCTGGACTCAGTGGAAATGAATCTGCAGACTCTTGCGCAAAATTAGCCATCCAGTATGACAATTTGAATCACTTCTATTTCGGCCCAGGATTCGTTGTCCCTTGCATTAACTCATCTGGATGTGTCATGGATGGTCTGAATTTTGAAATATGTCAGAATCTCAGAAAGTTTTAAAGGTTCTATGCTGCGATTCAACCTAATATCCCAAGCGGCCATGGTATTATCTCAAAAATTTATAGAACGGAGGATAATATCGACCATATGTCGCTTGCGCGTTGGACAAGCGTGTACACCTGTACATCTAGCTAAGATCACGGTCAGGGACCACTCACTGTGTGAATGTGGTCTGGACGGTGGTTCCCCTTCTCACATCCTTACATTACATGCCCATGTAACCATGTAACCATCCATTTCTTATGTGATGACCTTCCCCATAAAGTTCCCCGTCCCCTTAATGTTCAATGTTGGTGATGTTTCTGTTTAGTGCATTATGTAAACTTTTATGTAAATTTATTAGATCAATGCGCCCTGTGCGAATAAAACATCTTCCCGCTCCATGGTTAACAGATGATGTTAAAAAATTGCAACATAAAAAAAAATATTGCCAAAATGAAATTCAAAGCGAATCCCAACAGTCCCAACATCCCAAAACCTGGAGTATTTCATTTAGTTTGCAGCTCAATTCAAATGAAACTCAACTCATCTTAATTGGCAGTAATAAGCTTATATCGAAAATCGATGTAATTTCTTTGCCACCAGTATTTTTAAGTGGTGATATTTTGCCTTATAGTAAAAGATATATAAAGATAGATAAAGTAAAAGACCTAGGAATCACTCTGGACAATAATATGACATGGAATTCACAGGTAAGTGAGGTGAGTAGAAAAGTCTTTGCATCTCTAGGATCTCTCAAGCGCCTAAGTTATTTTCTCCCTATTCCTACTAAAATTTCGTTAGCAAATTCTCTCCTTCTACCGATTCTTGATTACGCTGACATTTGCAATCTAGACTTAAGAGAGGAACAGTTAAATAAGCTTGAGCGCCTTCAAAACTTATCTATACGATTTATATTTGATTTACGCAAATTTGATCACATTTCCGACAATCGTAAAAAACTCAAGTGGCTCCTGATTCGCCTTCGCAGAAATACTCACATACTTCATCTTCTTTACTGTATCCTATTCAAACCTACTTCTCCTTTCTACCTCAAGGAACGTTTCGAGTTTTTGGGCGAGTCACATCCTCGATCTCTTTTCTCGGAACGTAATCTAATCTTAAATATTCCTTCCCATACGACTGCTTTTTACAGTGATTCGGCGGTAACGGCGTGTCGTTTGTGGAATTCCCTACCAATGCACATCAGAAAAGCTAAAACATTTTGCTCCTTTAAGCGCAGCTTAAAGAAACATTGCTTGTCACTTTAAGCTCTTATTTTGTTATACCACATTTCCTACTATTAAGTCTATGTATGTATTCATGTATGTATGCATGTATGTACTTTGTATGATGAATATTGTACATGTATTTAATATATATATATATATATATATATATATATATATATATATATATATATATATATATATATATATATATATATATATATATATATATATATATATATATATATATATATATTCATTATTTAAAATCTGTTATTTTAATATACCCTGCCTATTCATATTTGCTATTCCTTCTGCCCTTGCCTGGCAGAGATCGCTACTTAAGCGATAAGGCCGCCTTTTGTACATTTGCTTTTTCTGTGTTGTAGTTTATACAGATCTTTGGGTGTACAATAAAGAGTATTTATTATTATTATAACAATATTACATTGTAGACACCTTTATATTATATATTTCTTATTACTAATCTTGTGTATACCTACATAATGTATACAAAAATAAATATTTTTTGTTATAAGTGATGGCAATTTTTAACTAGATCATCTATTTTTTGTCTTTTCCATTCAACGGTGACATTGGAAAAGTGATATGTGCTCAATTGGTACCCTCGGAACACCATATGCAAATAACCATACCATACGAAAAATTATATTGTTAGGTGTTTCCAAACACCGCCATATACAAAAGGAGTTTCCAACTACCGCCATCTTCTATTTCCCGATAGCTTATAAAAGGAGTGCAATCAAACGGAACAGGGGTATTAGCTCGTTGTCTCTCAGAGTGTACGGACGTGTCTGCTCCATCTTTCTCGCCCTCAATAGCTAGGACGGCAATTGAAAGGCTCAAGGCGAGAAAAGCCCCAGGCATTGACGGCATCACCAATAAGGCTCTCAAACACCTGCCACACAAAACTATAGCTGTCATGGCCAGGCTCTTTAGTGCCATTCTGCGCCTGGGCTACTGCGCTTGGGTACCCCCCGATAACCCTGCTCAGTTCAATAGCCAAACTGTTCGAGAAGCTGCTGCTCCCACTTCTCACGCCGCACATTCAACCGCGACCAGAACAGTTTGGCTTTCGTAGCGGTCATTCAACAACTCTGCAGATAGCAAGAGTTCTGCACTTCGCAGCAGAAGCAGTCAACAGACACGAGAGACCAACCGCAGCTTTCTTGGATGTTGCCAGCGCATTTGACCGCGTCTGGCACCCAGGGCTGCTACTGAAGATCCTCAACGCCGGCACACCGCACCACATCGTCCTCATTGTCGCGGCCTTCCTCCACGGCAGGACATTTAAAGTCAGAGTGGAGAGTGCCCATTCGCGCAGCCACGAGATAGCCGCAGGTGTTCCGCAGGGCAGCACACTGTCTCCGGCCCTTTACTCATGGTACACTAATGATGTACCAACGCAGCAGGACACAATGTTGGCGCTATACGCTGATGATATTGCCCTGCTCACGAAAAGCCTGATTCCCTACCACGCCACCATCAAACTCCAGAGAGCTCTCGATCTGCTACCCAACTGGCTTGCGGAGTGGAGGCTCACACTCAACGTGGCGAAGACCCAGGTGATATCATTTGGGAGCCACAAGAGGCTGCCTCCTCCGCTAAGCCTGATGGGCGATTCTATTTATTTAAATTGTAAATAGATGACTGTGTTTTCATCAGTATTGTATTTTGCAATAAAACTCCACTTCTGAATATAATAATATATATTCGCTAAATCATTCAAAGAACAATAAATTAATTCATTGATTTTTTTAATCTTTATCAATATGATCGTTAGAACTATAATCGTCATCGTCTTCCAAAAGGAATATTAAAAAAAGTTTAATATCTTAACCGTTGAATCGTATTTACAAAACAATAATATTAAAAATAAAAATTGTTGTATGTACATATTATTAAAAATGATTTAGTGTTCATTTACCACATACATGTGGTCTCTTCGTCGTTGGTCGATCGTCTATAAAAATATGTTTTTTTTTATTACATACACTTACATTACATTTATTTTATTTTTATTACATACTTTGGAAAATATACACTTTATTATAATTCATATATTTTTTATTCTAATTTAAGAACAATGTATATTTTCTAATTTCTATTCAATTACTATTTTTTTGCAGAAATGGAAGCGTTTTTTTCCATTTAGGTTAAACAATTCTTAATCTTTCTATCGTTCTATTGATTATCAAGTGTTGCTGCTAATATTGTAACAGCCATAGGTACAATAAAAGTGGTCGTCACATACATATATTGCACAGGGTTACATATATTGCTCCTAGTACAGTTGTTCTCACAATCTCAAGTACAACAGAAATTCAAATTTCGCAATTTAATGTTCTGTACTCTTCATAGTAGTACGTTCCAGTTTATAAACTGATATATCGTATAGAAAATTACCAGCTTGACGATAAAACAGACATTTCCTCACTTTTCATAATACTATTCTTTACCATCATGTTACTCCATTGTACCTTAAGTACAGTCAACAGTAAAGTATTGTCAGGGCTAAATCTAATTCTGTCGGTCGTAATCAATAAATTAATTATAATTAATGATTTTGATCGACCGACGACCTAACACTGTGACAACCAAATGGACTTAGATGTCCCTAGTAAGAAAAAGTAAAAAAGAAATAGACAATATACTAACTAACAAATCAAGATTAGATACGAGTGTAGTTCAAAATCTTAACTTCAATACGAATCATCATATTGTACGTAGCTGCTTCACTGTCCAATGAATAAGAAAGCCAAGGTAAAAATCAATCAAAATAAACAACTTGCGAGAACTAAGTTTAAAAAGAGCTCCAAATTATGTTATAGAAAACCTGATAGTAGTTGATTCTGACATAAATATAAACGATTAATATGCTATATAACAAGAATGCAGTAAAATAAAAACAAGAAATTATACTTAAGAAACTTTAAAATTATTTTAAAGTAAAAGGAAACGTATAAGCAAACAAAAATAAGAAAGAGATACTTAAAGAAATTTCTATAAGGATCTTCGTATAAGGATTCGTCAATACGTCCCCTTACCTTCCTTGAAATTTTCCTTATATTAGTATACTTGGTAACATTTATTTTTCCATGTCAAAAAAAAAAAACTCCAAAACGTTCTTTTCATTGACCAAATAAAACTTGACCCTAAATTCCAAGATCTAATCATCATATCCCCTAGGACAAAAACAGTAATTGATTAACCGTTGGTCAAAATCCAATAGATCATCTTCCTATAGAAATATGTCTAGTTAAAGTAAAACCTGAACTCTCTTTTGCCCTCAATAGAACATACCAAAATGCTGTAGCCTTCGTTGTTCTTTGCTCTTCGTAGCAAAGTATAAATTTATTAATATTAGCTTAGTGTGAGATGTACCATAGGAACTATTATTGGATATGCTCGTTATAACCTGAAGGAATAAATGGCATAGTGATAGTATTTTGAAGCTCTTGCCAGACTATTGTTCGATTTAAGTCCACCTAACTCTACGTAATACAATCGATAGAAATTATACAACGGCAATAATACGAAGTCTTGATTTAGCCGAATGCAAGATTTATTTTGTACTGACAAAAGAAATTGACAATACAGTTGCGGGAGCCAATGAAATTACAGCCGAGATGATCAAATATGGTAGGCCACGTGTCTTGGATCTGCTCTTGTATGATTTATGCTGAAAATTGAAGGGGAGGCCCCAGACGATTTGCGAGGTGTAGTCATCGTGCCTTAATATAAAGGCAAAGGTTCACAGATATATTGCGTAAGCTATAGAGCTATTAGTTTAATTGGCTTGGGTAGTAAAGTTTAATAAAGTAAAGCTAAAATCTAGGGTTCAAGTGAGATCCGAAAAACTGTAGTGGGAGGATTAAGACTTGGAAGAGGGTGTATGATTTAGATCTTACCCTCCGCAGAATCACTGAATCTTTTTTTGTCGAAAACTAATAACCTATGCTTTGTGGACTTGTTAAAGTCGTAAGACAAGATTGTAAGAAACAGATTATAGAGATACTGCCCGGTTTAATGTGAGCGGACTGCAGGCTATAAGAGTAAGTAAGAGCTGGTAAGTCACCTTGGTTTGATATCCAATCAGGTGTTAAACAAGGCTGCGCCATGTCAGCTTGATTGTTCAATATTTGGATAGATATAAGCTAGATTCTCGCAGTGTGATTCCGGCTTAGAATAGGATCACCCTGGTACTGATGATGGTGTAAGAGGCGAATAATGTAGGTGTTGGAGACTCACGTTGTCAGAAAGGGCAACACGCATGGGCAGACTCGACCGGACCATTACCACCCCGGCATTTAAAACCGGCGTTAAGTAGTGGCTTTAGCCACTGCGTTTCGCATTGGGTAATGCCGGGCCCCGATGCCTATCCACCTTAAATACGGCAACGCTCCTGTAGCTCCTCTGGTGCTACACGGGGCCGTGGGCGGCGGTGTTCACTTACCATCAGGTGACCCGTACGCTCGTTTGCCCTGTCCTATCCATAAAAAATAAAAAAAAGATTACCAATAAGGCGAAAGTTCTTATATTTCAAAGAAATAAAGAAAACACAATGTAATATCAGCGTAAATAATAAGATATTAAGAGAACGAGGTGGTATACATATCTAGGAATTATGTTAAGGTGGTATACATATCTAGGAATAATGTTACTTGTTTGTATTAATATAGAGATTTATTTTGATTATTAATATATACTACATGACTATTAATGAATATTTATGTAGTTAAAAGCTACAAAACTCACTATTTAATATAGACAGAAGGTAATTCATAAAACTATAATATCAGGTACAGGAATTATTTTTGTTTTGGTAATGCGGTAGAACATACCTGATAATTTTTAAGTTCATTTAAATTCTGAGATTAATGTCCCAATAACACTATCAGACTACATCATTGTTGTGGTACCCTTTTTAGTTTTAATAGCATCCAACTATAACTACCTCATTTGACTATTTAAAATATTAACGTAGGAAAATTTAAATCATACAGGAATCTTTTATTTACATTTTTTTTAAAGTGTTATTCCACACTTAGGACAGAAAATACTAAACTTAAATTTAAAAAGCGTATAAAAATATTGAACGAAGCGGGATTTGAACCCGCGCCTCTTGAAAATTGTTCATGCGCTTTGACCAACTAAGCCAACCGTTCTCACCAAGCTGCGTGGAAATTCTTATACGCTTGTTACAACTTATTTTGTTGTTCTTCTACATACTACATCATTATCCAAGTCTTCTTTTAAGTTTTTTTATTTTTTTTTGTTTTCCCGATTTTAACTTCTCAGTTAAGTTTTAATATAATCAATATTGCATTATTTCTTTTAGTGTTAAATATGTTATGTTACATATAAGATTTATAGGTTTCCAATGTTTACTAAAAAAAATAAAAAACCTGATATTGAAATTTTAGATCCATCTCAATTTAGGAATAATAAAAATAAAAGAAATACCGTTTTGTAATAAGTTTTTCTAAAAGGGAATTGCTATATATGTCTAATGTACATATGTTATATTGCTGAATTGTAAACCGGCAATTCTGACTTAGCTTAATATTTACTTCAATTAAAGCGATACTCCTAAATCAACATTAGCAAGTGACTCTTGCATTTTGTACTATTTTTTAAAAAAATGTAAAATATTGATATTCATAGTTCCGTACATTTCATGATTTCTAATGTGAACATTTTGAATACTTCAATATTAAATTATTTTTATTGGTTTGATTAAAAAATGATGTTACGTACCTACATATGTAGCCATCGATTAGTTTAGTAATTTCTATGTTAAATTAATAATTATTTTCAAAACTTCACTTTTTGTGTTGAATTAAGTAAATCAAAATAAGTGTTTATTTAACGCAGTAGACACAGTATTACACGATAGTAAAATATAAGCAAATAACTTCACTTCCGTTACCCTTATTCCATTCTACACTATTCCGTTTTCCACTTTCCACCGATTTGTGCTATTGCATGTTGAGTGACGGAACTCAACGCACTATGCCTTGTTATAAATATTAAAAATACCACTTCCTTGAGTGGGGATCGAACTCATAAACGCGTTTAAAGTCACACGCTTTTGTCACTGTAATGATAGGAAATTCAAGAACAAAGTAATGTACCGAATCATAATTAAATAATTAGATTTTATTAATGCCTTGCATAATTATATACCTAATACCAAAAATAGCATTATTTATCTGGGGGTATAGCATGTCCGTATAGTCAAGTGTGAAGCGAACTCATACCAGCATTTTCTGGTCATTGGTCATCAAAATAGAACTAGTACTTGCCTTAGACGTAGATACCTGAAATTTAGTACAGCAGTAGGGCTTAATGCCAACATAAAGGAGACATTATTCAATATATAAACATCGAAGGTCTAGAGTTCTCCTGCTGACCCTGATAAGGAACTCTAAGATCTCAACGTTTACAAAATTTATTCAGCGTGACGGTAATCTTTTTTTAATAATATCCCAATATCCATTTCGATTAGTTCTAACTCATACTTACCTGATTAAAGCTTTGCTAAAATAAACAAAATCGGCTAAGTCTCGATGAAGCCATTTGTTTTTTCTGTAAATGGTAATGTAATCCATAGTCGGACTCAAAAAAGTTATCTAAGTACCTTATGCATGCGTACCTATGATTGGCTTACCTAGATATTACATTACTTTTTTAAATAAACGAGCAACTTCATCTAGTTTTTTAATAAAAGTAGATTTTAGCTTATTATTTGTTTATTGAAAATAAACTAAACGTGAATATAATTATATATTTTTCATATATATTTTTTATGATTTTCTGTTGGTAATACTTTTAAGTCATCGTCGTTTGGTAAACTATGATATCCGTTGTTGGAAATTATATCAGTTTTTCTAACATCTTGTCTATGTATGACTGTCGTTTCTGGACTTGAATATACTTTACCATTTATAATAACTGTATTACGATTTTCTGGTCCATGACCAATCTGACTGTAGTCGAAATCGGTTCTATCCGAATTTAAGTTTCGATTTTTTAAAGTATTTCCTGAATTAGGGGGGCCCCGGTTGTTTCTAAAATAATTTACATGATTGTACCTTTGATTATCATTTGTTGGATTGTTATTAGTATATAAGTGTGATGTTGAATGGTAATCATCTTGTATTATAACAGAGTTTTGGTTATTTCTTCCATTTCCAATATTGGTGGTGCTAACAACGTTTGATCCCAATTTAGGTTGATTGGAGTTACGATTACCAAATATTGGTTTTTCTGCGCTTTGTTGAAAATGTCGGCTATATCCGTCACTCAAAACGACCACATTATTTTTATTGTTACCATTTCCGACACTAAAAATATTATGTTCTTCATTATATGTTGGAATTGAATCTTGAAATTGAACGCCATTTTGTGACTGCAATGAAATGTAAAATCACATATAAATAAAAAATGCATGGACTAGTCTTATATTTTTTTGTGAATCATGGTAACATAAAACAAAGTACATGTAATAGATATTATATTTGTTATACATAATTAAAGAAAGGCAGCATACTTTAATAACGCCTGCTGTGGCGCAAGGGCACAATTAAATGACCGTAATTGAGACAGGTCGTGGGTTCGATCTAAAGTCGGGGAAATGGAATATTAATTATTTTTATTTTCCTAGATCTAGCAACGAGAAATAGTCCGACATTGAGTTCCACCGTTCCTTAACATGCAATGCCTCAAAATCGGCGCAAAGTGGGATTCGGGGTTACTTAACACTAGGTTCACAAGTGAAACAGAGGGACTGCACACCTATCGTGGCATATACGGGATACAGCATGAAGCTAAAAAAAATTCTTCTATGTGCGTCTTAATAATAATTGTACTCATTTTTGATGAAATTGACTTAAGACATGTTGTTTTATTACTAAAATAATATTTTTTTGTTAAAGATAAATTGTGACAAAAACCGACATAAGCTATTGATCGATACTTTATAAATATTAATTTTTTAATGATTATTTTTCCGTCTTTTAATAGATGGCGAATTGAACATTTTGAAACGTACTTAAGACGAATATAACTTAATGAAAATATCTGAATTCCTTCAGATAAAAGTTAGAGGTAACAACGAGGGCATCGCTTATTATTTATTACCGTGACATATATTTATTATTAGGTCTATTTTAATAATTGCCAACCAAATTTGCTTATTTTTGTGTAACTAACAGATGTCAATAATTGGTTCCTATGGACTGTTTCTCCTCATTTATCACCGGATATTGATTATCATATTTTTTAAGTATAATTTTAGGGAAAAAATATTTATTACTCGGAGAACTACCATGTAGAATAAAGGACAAGGGCCCAGAAAATGACAGAATTACTTTTAATACAGCACCGACCAATTTTAACTAATTAATCTATTATTTATCATATGTATGTTTAAATTAAATTATTATTTAAATTATTAAAGTAAATCGATTTTTTCCTATTCGATTATTAAAGTAGGAAGTTAATAAATAACTGGGGCTATGTTGTCTGGAACTGGAGAATTAGATTTATTGTGTATATATATATATATATATATATATATATATATATATATATATATATATATATATATATATATATATATATATATATATATATATATATATATATATATATATATATATATATATATATATATATATATATATATATATATTATATATATATATATATATATATATATATATATATATATATATATATATATATATATATATATATATATATATATATATATATATATATATATATATATATATATATATATATATATATATATATATATATATATATATATATATATATATATATATATATATATATATATATATATATATATATATATATATATATATATTATATATATATATATATATATATATATATATATATATATATATATATATATATATATATATATATATATATATATATATATATATATATATATATATATATATATATATATATATATATATATATATATATATATATATATATATATATATATATATATATATATATATATATATATATATATATATATATATATATATATATATATATATATATATATATATATATATATATATATATATATATATATATATATATATATATATATATATATATATATATATATATATATATATATATATATATATATATATATATATATATATATATATATATATATATATATATATATATATATATATATATATATATATATATATATATATATATATATATATATATATATATATATATATATATATATATATATATATATATATATATATATATATATATATATATATATATATATATATATATATATATATATCTATATATATATATATATATATATATATATATATATATATATATATATATATATATATATATATATATATATATAAGTAGGGGCATCACGGTTGTTTCTAAAAGAATTTACATAGTTGAATCTTTGATTATCATTTGTTGGATCGTTATTAGCCTATATACTATATACCTGTGATGTTGAATGGTAATCATCCTGTATTACAACAGAGTTTTGGTTATTTCGTCCATTTCCTATATTGGTTATGCTAACAACGCTTGATCCCAATTTTGGTTGATTGGCGTTAGGAATACCAAATATTGGTTTATCTGCCCTTTCTTGAAAATGTCTCCTATGTCCATCACTCAAGATGACCACATTATTTTTATTGTAACCATTCCCAATACTTACAATACTATGTTGTTCGTGATTATATGTTGGAATTGAATCTTGAAATTGAACGCCATTTTGTGGCTGAAACGAAATGTGAAATCATATATACAAAATGCGTGGACTAGTCTTATTATTTTTTGTGAATCATGATAATATAACATAAATATTATTATATTTGTTATATGTACATAATTGTAGAAAGGCACTACTTTAACAACGCCTAATTATGACAGATTGTGGGTTCGATTTCAACTCGGGGAAATGGAATATTAAATATTTTTATTTTCCTAGCTCTAGTAACGAGGAATAGTCCAACATTGAGTTCTACCGTTTCTCAACACGCAATGTCTCAAATTCGGCGCAAAGCGGGATTGGGGGTTACTTAAGACTAGGTTCACAAGTGAAACAGAGGGACTGCACAACTCTCAGGCCATGTGCGGGATACAGTATGAAGCCTAAGAAAAATTCCGTCTGTCTATCTTGCTATGTGCGTCTTAATAATAATTGTTCTCATTTTTGATGATATTTACTTAAGACATGTAGTTTTTTACTATTATAATTATTTATTGTTAAAGATAAATTGTGCCTAAAACCGATATAAGCTATTGATCGATACTTTATAAATATTAAATTCTTCATGATTTTCTTTTTCGTCTTTTTATAGATGGCGAATTTAACATTTTGAAACGTACTTAAGACGAATATAACTTAATAAAAAATATCTGAATTCCTTAAGATAATAGATAGAGGTAACAACGAGGGCATCGCTAATTATTTATTATTATTTATTATTATTTATTACTGTGACATCTATATGTTATTAGGTCTATATATAGTAAGTAACAGATGTCAATAATTGATCCCTATGGACTGTATATATATAGTAATATTTTAACTTACTGGTTGCTCATTGTTGAATTGATTGTTAGTCATCTGGTTTGTTCGATCTTTATATCCAGTTCTGTAAGCAATTAAATGTTTAAAGTGAAATAAAATAAAATATTTATTACAATGTTAAGTATAAATTATTTTTATTATTTAAGTAGGTTGAATTACTTAAATACTTTATTGAATTAAAATATACGATATTCACTTGACGTCCGTTTCTTGGTGCGTTTGTTCCAGAAAAGATAAAGATATTCTTCATAAAAATAATATGAAGAATATCTACATAAAAATGTCAGTATTGCTATAATTATTCGCAGCAATGTTACCAGTGCCATAATGCAGATGAGAAAAGATCTTCGAGTATTTCAATTAAAGTTAATAAGTATGATTGAAAGTAAAAATAAAGCAATAGGAGTATATTAAGAATATATCAAGAAAATATAAATGATAATAAATTGATAATAAACATAAAAGAAATAATTAAAATATATGATGTGCTACGGTAATCATAAAAGTTTTTGCTGTAGGTGTAGAATTTAATTCTTTTGTTTCCTTTTTCTATCTTGTAATGTTCGCGGTAAAAACAAATTTACAAATTAAACAGTTATAAAATAATATAAAATATGAAACAGAACGAAAGCCGATCTTAAAAAAGAAATTTCACAATTCATGCATTTTGGTTTATGTCATCTACGTCGTTTGCAATGCGGACGCAGTTTCCGGTGGTTATAAACATTTAGACAATCAACGAAAATTTGTATACATAAATAATATATAAATTTTACATACCTTATACCACCATAGTTCTGCGGAGCGTATGCCTGGATCAAGGATAACTTAATAAACAGGCCAATAATAAGCGTTAAAAATGAATACATTGTTACTTCAAGTCGCTTTTGCCACAATCTACTCTGATATTCTGCTCGAGCTATTTATATGAAATTATAATTAAAGGGGGCGAAAGGTCAAACAGATAAAAGAATCATGGATAAGCTCAAAAATAAATATTTATTAAAATTATATTTAAAACATATTTTTCTTAAATCAAGTGTAAGTAAGTATATTTGATGATTTGTAAGATGATTTATGGTTTTGTTTATCTTTACTTTTTCTACCACTTTATTTGCATTGCAAGTTTTCACCACAACATTATTGTCAGAATATTAAAAAAACGTGCCACTTGTAAGAAATTATTGTTTTACGCGTATAATCGAAGTTATTTGCTTACCGAACTGGATATAAAGATCGAAGGCACTGTAAATTTTAGTTATTTTCTATTATTATTCTTTATTTAAAATCAAATCACTTATTTATTTAGTATCTAATACAGTCGGTTATACATTTGGTAGGAAATGTGATTTAATTTCCAGAATTTTTAATTATCTTTTTTACATCATTAATTACTATCGAATCCAGGAATTTCGATTGCAACTTTCACACGATTTAATAAATGGGATTATAATATTAAAGTTTACATTTAATTTTAAAATGTATAATATGTTTAAATTATATACCTATATATTAATAAACCTATTCAACCAAATTAATTATTATTTAAAAAGAGAATTTGCATGATTTTTTTGTTTCTTAAATTAATAATTTATACATTAAAATTATATTATACATTAAAATTATATTATTGAATAAACCATTATATAATTGAATAAACCATAAAACATATAAATTATTTTTTAAATTGAAATTTAAGATATCCAAAAATGTTTCACCACCACGAGCACCACGAAAGTTGTGGGGCATCAAAAATCAAATATAATCAAATATACCCCGAGTATTCTTTGTTCGTTTTAGTATTTATCCACACATATACCTACAAGTAATCTATTAAATTAAAGCCGGGCACACTAAAAGAAATACACACGATAAAGGTTTTTTTATTCGAACAGTTTCAGTTCAGTTACATATGTATAACATGATGATAGTATAGAAAGAATTTATGCAATAAAATTATATTCTATTACCTATATATGTACCTATTATTATACTATTTAATTGATTGTTTAGAAAACGCACATGAGAAACATATATTACTATATCTTAGTACCTTTATTTTAAAAATACAAAATATTACCATAAATTTAGTATTGTTATTCGCTCAATTATTTGAGATAGTCTGTTAAGTAGCTGAACTCACCGCTGAAGCGTTCTTGGTATACAGACAAGAACGAGGATATGAAAATAATACATTTCTCCAATAGGGAATTGAATCCAGGACTGTCAGGGCGGCTTGTTAAAGTTCGTACAACATGTTTAAAACAAAGTTAAAGAACTGTAAATTAATAGACGATTCATTAATAATAATTAGTAAATACTCAAATATCTTCTTCACTATATAAAAAAAAAACTTCATGTTAATCGGAATTGGAACTTATAAAATATTTCAAATTTGATTTAATATTGATCTAAAATTTATGAAAAGTATAAAGATCGAATCATGTTTAACTGACTTAATTAGACTTGCTGGTACTATGAATGTGCATTCTTTAATAATAAATATATTATCGGCTAAAATATATAACATCAAAATACGGTTTTGCAAAATAAAATTATACATAAAGGTCTTATATCTAATTCAAAAGCGGAAATATCTGCGAAATTGGATATCATCATAAATGCATCTAATTTTGGTTGGTTAATATACCAACCACAACCAACAGTTGCTTTGAAAAAACAGTTACAGTGTTCTTTCTGAATTTACTATACCTACAGTTATATTGATTATAGAAACGATTCATTCCAAAAAAAATACGGCAATACATAATATAATTAATATAATTAAGCCATTACTCTAGCAAACTGGCATACATATCGAAGCCAATATACATACAAATTTGTGTTCTTGACGTTTGGTTTTGACCAACGGTGGCAACATTTTGTAAATTGGCTATTTATCGCTATTCAATTATTATTTTATAGGTCTTAATAACAAGTAACTTAATAAAATATCAATTAAATGTAATGTGATAATACTAAAAAAGAGAAGACTAAAAAAATACTTTGAAACAAGTTTTATCTTTATGCTATTCCTATTCTTCTGGTACAACGGGTTGTGCTTGGAACAAGTATCGATGGATTTTTATTGAACTGTTATTCGATGTCGTCATGGTACTTTTATAAGGTAAGCTTACTGTTTCTGTATTACTATTAACGTTGTTGCTAAAATTTGTGTTTATAGAGGGATATAAATTAGGTAGCAATGATACATTGGATGTATAATTTTGTGGTTCTGAATTTATATATGAATAATATATAGTTTGTCGTTGCGGTTGATCTCCATCTATCAGTATATTTCTATTTGAATCCTTATCCCGCCCTTGTGATAGTTCTTGTGCTGGATCTTGATCTATTGGTGGGTCTCGCCTTGATTGTCCTCGATGTAGGGGTTGACCTCGACCTGCTGACCTCGATTTGGCTTTGATCTGGAAGTGGTCCTCGGTGAGTGGCTGGCCTTTGCTCTGCTGGTGGTCCTCGGTCTAAAGTTGGCCTTATGTCAAATAAGTGATCTTGTTCTTGTGGTGAGCTGTAATCTGGAAATGGAATTCGATCTGGTGATAAGACTTGTTCGGGTGAAAAATCTAGCTTCAACGGCTCCACTGTATCTAGTGGGGAAATATGATCCGATGGCGGGACTATTTTATAATAAAAGGTTCGACTTGATTGTGGTACTCTAGGTTTTCTATTAGACGGTTGGCTTTTATAATGTAACAAATCTTTATCGGTTAGTAGTTTCGTATTAAATTTTGAGTTTTCATGAGAAGATGAAATTTTGTAAAACGGCACATATCCAAGACGTTGACGACTATCGTGTGGAAGTTTTTCATTAAAGTCTTCAATATGAATTGATAATAATCTGTCTTCGGTTTCTCCTTGAGGTTGATATCGTTCGTCAAAAAATAACTTACTAGTTTTTGTGGGCCAAACATTAGATTGATGAACAAAAAGTGACTGGTCTCGGTGATGGCGTTCTTCATATAATGTATCTAAAACTGTAGGTTTTATAATAATATAAGAAAAAGACTTCAACACAGGTTCCTTTTGGCCTTCAATTGTGTCTGAAAAAAAAAAAACTTTAGGTATATTATTTGTAAGTGTAATTCAGATTAGATGGTTTAAACACACAGATGATTGTGACTTTGTCAAAAAAAACCAAAGTGTAAATGACATATTATATCTAGATAATAATAAAATTATAATTGTTACAATATGACATTAATCAACTTGTTTACATGCCTCAAGTGAACTCGGAAATTCCACAGCATCAGACTGGTAGATTAAAATAACGTTAAAAGTAGAATATTTGTATTTAAGAAATGGTTTGATTTAATATGTCATTTATTAGAAAGTATATATATGAGAATTAATTAAGGAAACCATAATTATTACTTTTTATCATATCAGTTTAAATAAGTTTGTTTTTATTTTTTATACTTTTAAAAACAAATAATTAAATGCAATTTTATTCATATAAAGTGAGTTTATTTTCATACAAAAAATTTTGCCTTAGCCGTAAATCTAGACATTTATGGATTATTTAAAAAAAAACACAATTTTTCAATATTTTAAATGAAATTAAAATAATATAATAGTTATAAAATAGCACTTATGGTTCAAATAGTTATAGATTGTAGAACTCAGTGACGTTCAATTGAATTTTGCCATACTAAATTGCGTGGCGCATGCGAAAATTAAGATAAAGATATGTGATGGTGACTCTTGTATAACCTACATCACAGATAATTCTATTTTGCTTTCGACTCAAGAAGTCACAACATTATCATGGCAAAATGCTTGTAGTAGGTCTTAAACTGTTAGTTCGATGCGTACATACCTAACTACAAACTAGCGCAGTGGACAAAGTTTTCGAATTAAAAAAAACCGATCAAGTGCGAATCAGACTCGCCTACTGAGAGTTCCTTAGCATTTTCAGAATAATACGTCAAAAGGTAGTATAATCGATTAATATAATAAAACAGTAAAAAAGCCCTGTCTGTACATTGAATCTATTTATAAAAAAAATATGTAGGGAGGCTTAAAATAACTAATAGAAAACGAATCTAAAATTTTTAAAATTTTTGTCTGTCTGTTTGTCTGTTTGTCTGTTTGTCTGTTTGTACCAGCACATCTTCTAAGCCACTGGACCGATTTCAATTATTTTTGTTCTGGCATATATCTATTTGGTCTGGGCAGGATATATGCTATATTTGATTTCAAATACTTCCACACCTGATGAAGAACAGCAAGAGTCCAGCTAAACTTTGAGAAATATTTGAATACTTCCATAACAAAACTTGTAGAGAGTGATGAGCATTTTACAAAGTATATTAAAATTGAAGATCTGGAACATCTGACGAACAACCTTAACAGTCAAGCTGAACTATAAGAAATATTGAGATGTTGTCTTAACAAAAGTTATTGAGCGTGATGAGTATTTTACATTGACATATGAAAATCGAAGATCTGGAATATGTCATGAACAATCATAACGGTCCAGCTAAAGTATAAGAAATAATGAAATGCTGTCTTAATAAAAATTATTGAGCGTAGAGAGCATTTTGTATTGACATATTGAAACCAAACAACTAGACCATCTCATCTACAATCGTAAACATAATGGTTCAGCTAAAGTATAAGAAATGATGAAATTATGTTTAAACAAAAGTTATTGCGCGCATTTTAAGTTGACATATTAAAAATGAAGATATAGAACATCCCATGAATAAGCATAACGGTCCAGTTTAAGTATAAGAAATTATGAAATAATATTTTAACAAAAGATGTTGATAGTGTTGTAAGTGTCAACACAATCAATAATTTTTCAACATTGACATATTAAAAACGAAGATATATAACATCCCATGAACAATCAGAAATAAGAAAATATGGCATCAATTAAAGCACATCAGAAATCATTTTGTTGTCATTTTCGTGTGCTTTGTTGTCAATTTGGGTAATTGAAGATGATATCCACTGGGAAAAAGTCGTAAGAAATCTTGCGTCAGTGACAGTCCCAGTAGTTTAGGGCAGTTATCTGTTGTTACGTGAGCATTTTGTACAATCTCAATCCTTCAAGATTGTGAGAAGAGTACAAAACATTTGTATCAAAAGATCCTTTGTTCTTTACAAGATATTGTGTTTTCGACTGTCGGTAATTCTCTTATTGACTACGGTCAACCTGTTCCTTTAGAATCGTCTTATCGAGTTCACTACTACAGTTAATGAGATCGCATCCAAATTTATAATGGAACAAAGAAAAATATTCAGTATTGTGGTCCAATGGTGCCTTAAGTAACGAAACTGTTTTTCTTAGGTGCTCCAGAAGGCGCTGTTTTTCTTTAATGCTCCAGAAGGCACGGAAAAGCCTATCAGACAAGGATAATTCTAGCTGAATTGAAACGACATAAGAAGATCGCTCTTGAAGTGGTATCTTCAGGTATTGCTGCCAAATTACTTCCTAGTGGAAAGACGGCACACACAATGTTTAAAATCTCAATCCATTTAGACAGAACAAAAACACCAACATGTTCTATTACATGAGATAAGGCATCAATATTGAAACAATTTTGCTTTGTCAGACAAAGCCAAATTGTTTCTGTATGGATGGATGTCTTATCGTATGGTATGAGCCTACCATGTCTCATATAAAAGTCACAGAGGCCGTTGATAGAACGTTGCGGGAAAACATTCATCGAGATGATTTTCCAATGAGCAGTATTAAAATTTAATTCTCAACTGATTTCAGACAAACTATACCAGTTTTAAATCGAGTGACTTTGAAATATTCTTACTAGGGCCATACCCAGACGAAAAATCCTCGGGCCATACCCAGACGAAAAAAGGTATCCTTCTTGAAGAGAATGGTGAGATAAGAATTTTTAAAAAACTTGGCAAATTAGTCAGATCCGAGATGGAACTTATGTTAGTTCATCCTTTTATAAGATACCAATTCTGAAAAATCTAATTTATGTGAACGCGTTATTTTGACTCCTAAAACTAAAGATGCTGATGCAATGAAAGAATGTTAGCAGATTTTCTTGAAGATAAAGTGGTATAACGAAGTGTGATAGGAAATATATTTTCTTCGATAAGGTTGAAAAAAAAAATAACGCCATGAACGCTAATTTTAATGTATATACTACATTAAAAGGTAAAAAATGTTTTAGGTGAAAAAAAAATAATCAGATTAATCACGTATACCGAGTGCTTAACGATTTATCGGGATAATTCGAATTAATCAGGTTAAATTTGTTTAAATTATGAGAATTTAAATTGTGAGATTTCATGCTGGATAGTCATTATTGTATTAAACAATGAAATTGTAACTATTCAATATTAAAAAGAGCAACTGTTGAGTTTCTTGCCGGCTCTTCTCAGCAGAACCACATTCCGAGCCAGTGGTAATTATGTTTGTGACGATTCAAAAGTGCTTGCTAAAGCCTATTTGAATAAAGAATATTTTGAATTTGAATTTGAATTTGTTGACATAATTGTGGGCAGCAACTAAATCTTTAAATAACGTTACTTATATTTTTACTATGTTTTAAAGTGTTATTCCACACTTAGGACAGAAAATACTAAACTTAAATTTAAAAAGCGTATAAAAATTTTGAACGAAGCAGGGTTTGAACCTGCGCCAATTTCAACTAATCCAATTTAGACGGAGCTTGAGAACGAATGGCTTAGTCGGTCAGAGCGCTGGAACGGTTTTTTCAGAGGCGCGGGTTCAAATTCTGCTTCATTCAAAATTTTTATACGCTTTTTAAATTTAAGTTTAGTAATATTACTTATGTTCTAGGTGTTATTATATAAATAAAATCTAAACTTTAACAAAACTTTATGGCCAAATGAAATCTTATGGTATCTATTTAATAAACTGTGTCTCTATATTTTATATATTTTTCTTTTTTTTTTTATGGAACGACAAGGCCAATGAGCGTACGGGTCACCTGATGGTACGTGATCACCGCCGCCCACGACCCCGTGTAGCACCAAAGGAGCTACAGGTGGCACCAAAGGAGCTACAGGCCGGTCTATAAGGTGAATGGGCACCGGGGCCCGGCATTACCCAATGCGAAGCGCAGTGGCCGAAACCACTACTTAACGCCGGTATTAAATGCCGGGGGTGGTAATGAACCGGTTGAGTCTGCCCATGCGTGTTGTCATTGCTGGCAACGTGACTCTACCACACGCACTTTAGTCGCCTCTTACGACACCATCAGTACCTGGGTGATCCTATTCTAAGCCGGAATCACACGGCATAAATATATAAGACCATTCAAAAATAAGACGGACATTACAGGAAGATATGGCTTAATATACGAGTATACTTGATCAATAATCAGATTTTCGTTAAATTTCACAATGTAAGTATAGTACATCATCTTAGTAAAAGAATTTTACTACAAAAATTTCGATAACTGCATATAATATACCAATATTGTATAACATACCAATAATGTATAAAATACCAATAATATACAATAAATTTATTCTGTCGTGGCGCAGCGGCACAAACGTGTGACTGTAAACGATGGGTTGTGGGTTAGATCCCCAATCGAGGAAATTAAATATTTAATATTTTCAATTTAAATATTTAATGTTTTCATTTCTTCGCTCTGGTACAAGGCAAAATGCGGCGTTGAGTTCCGCCACTCAACACGCTATGTCTCAAAATTCGGCGGAAAGTGGGGAACGAAAGTGGAATGTAGTGTCTTAACACTAGGTTCCCAAGTTCCCTCTGCCTCCCCTGCCATATGCGGGATACAGCGTGAAGCTGAGTAACTTATTCTTAAATATTCAAATCTCTATTCTCTGCGAAGGAGAATTAAGTGCTTTAGGTAGTTATAAATCAGGTGGTTTTCACGGAATAAATCGAGTCCTACGCGGGCGAAGCCGCGGGTAACAGCTAATCGATAATAAATTGATAAATTTAAGTTTGTAGTCATTTTGTATGAATACATAACTTTGTTTATTACCTTTATTCATGCTTTGAGTACTCATTTTATACTTGCAGACCTATTATCACGCAATAAGTATTGGAATTACAATAGGTTTCGATTATTCGGTGAATAAAGTTGATGAAAATGAACTAGTTTCAAATAGTTTAATAAAATTATAGTAGTTTTAACGCTATTAAATTAGAAAAAGCTATACTTCACCCTTATCCTCTAAACGATTAGCTTTTAAAATAGTTTGCTTCAATTGTAATTAAAGCAAACACACTCTATGTACATTTTGAGTCGGCATCTTTTAACAAAATGCCGGGAAAAAATTGTAACTACTATAAGCAGGAAGTGAACATACTATTAGTTTAGTTTTGTCAATATATGTAATTAATATTTATATAAACTTAAAAAAGTGTCGACCATGCTTGTCGGTGGTCACTAGTATTGGTACTATATATTGCTATATGTACATGACATGTGTATATATATATATATATATATATATATATATATATATATATATATATATATATATATATATATATATATATATATATATATATATATATATATATATATATATATATATATATATATATATATATATATATATATATATATATATATATATATATATATATATATATATATATATATATTATATATATATATATATATATATATATATATATATATATATATATATATATATATATATATATATATATATATATATATATATATATATATATATATATATATATATATATATATATATATATATATAAATTATTATAAAAGGATTTCAATATGAACCGCTAAAATCTACGTTAAATTTGTTTATAAAGATTAATTACTCAGCTTCACGCTGTAGCCCGCACATGGCAGGGTGGGCAGAGGGAACATAGGAACCTAGTGTTAAGACACTTCCGTTCCCCACTTTAATTTTAAAGATTAATTAATGTATTTATTTACCTCCATAATAATTATTATATGCAGTAACATATTTCAGAAGGACACAGAGAGAAAAAAATAAAATGTAGTGTATAATTTTCATTGCAACATAGTTATAATTTAATTTTAAATACTATACAGCGACTTCAACACTTATATATCCTCACTTGACTGATTGAATCTTCTGATGTTAAAACCGGACTGGCTCATATGTTTTTATGTTAGCAAAAACAATTATTATTGACAAATTGTAAAGGTATTTGTGTATTCGTGGTCTGTGTCTGACGTCATTAAGGCAGTTAGAACCTATAATGAGTTCCGGTTTCCAAGGATAGGTAGGGTAAATTGTGTGTCACTAAGGCTTAGTTTTAGTTTATTTTTGTGTTTACACTAAACTTAAATTTAAAAAGTTTTGAACGTAGCAGGATTTCAACCCGCGCCTCTTGAAAACCGTTCAAGCGCTCTGACCAACTAAGCCATACGTTCCCAAGCTACGTTAAAATTAGTCGAGGATATGAAACATTTAATATTTTTATTCCTTCGCTCTAGCAAAAAGACAAAGCGCGGCGTTCAGGTCCACCAGTTAACACGTAATATATTTAATAATAAATTCCAATCAAAAAGATCAAGTTAACTTGAACTTTAAAAAACATTCCAATCAAAAAAATCAAGTTAACTTAATTAATATTTACATATGAGGATGAGATTAAAAGTTCTTTTATTATAATAATAATAAGCGCTTAAAATATAAAGCGCTTCCAGAAGTGTAATATTAGGTATTTTAGTATAATTAGTACAAAATTTACTTCGACAGAATATTAGTATTGTTAAGTAACATAAAGTAAGGTTGGCTCGCGTAAAGTGAAATGTAAAAGCCACTTACCTAATGCTGAAAGCAGCGACAATCTCATTCGGGGCGACAAATTGAGAACACCTTCCGGCGACGCCGCAGCCACACCGGCCGGTCTCTGGTAAATAGCTATTTATTGTGGCGTACGCTGAGACAGCTGTCTCCTACATGGGGAATTAGAGTAAAACTGTCACCCGCTCCAACAATGAACTACACAACGCATACACATTTATGTTAACTTAAGTAAATTTCTTAAAATGTTGTTTTTTTTATGATTTATTCACATAAAACATAATTTAAGAAACTTATTGTTGATATGATTAATATATTTAAAATATCTTAAAATTTGTTTTGTTGGCTAAGTATTCTCAAATTTTCTGTGATGTAAAGAAATTTTATATAACATTAATTTGCACTGTAATATATATATATATATATATATATATATATATATATATATATATATATATATATATATATATATATATATATATACATATATATATATACATATATATATATATATATATATATATATATATATATATATATATATATATATATATATATATATATATATATATATATATATATATATATATATATATATATATATATATATATATATATCACGGAGGTGTATACCTGAGTATTTAAATGAAACTTTAATATTATATTATTTATTCTTATAGTTTTTGGTTATGTAAAACTTAGCTAGATATTAAAAATAAAATTTATTATACGTTAAATCTTATTATATTTTTTAGTCTAGAGTTTAAATATACGTAGGTACATAGTGAAAGGTAAGTCACTTTAATATGGAAACACGATGATTTTCTCCGGAAACCCATGCGTTATCCCAGTCGTTTGTTAAGCTCTCGAATTATGTTGCGCCCAAGGGAGCTCTACAGGGAGTAACACAAAACAAATTTTACTTTTTTGCTCAGAAATTTACTTTCTACCTACCTGCCTGGGCACGGTTGGTAAATAATAGTCTTCCTTGATACAAACGGCAATTCGGTGGAATTGTTTTAGTTTGTATAAGTAGATTGCAAAACACTTGTTTTGTATAAAAATAAACATGACATGTTTAATGTTTAAGTTATGCTTTTAGTTTATTTTCTTATTTAGTGCACCAAAAGGGGAAAACGGAAATTATAGGATCTGCTAGACTGCCTGCCAGTCCGTCATTCAACACATTTTGCCTCGAGATAACGTGGAGGTGTCAAATTAAAATTTATTTCAAATATTTAAGAGACCATATCTTGGAGCATATAAGCATTTATACATTCTTTTGGTTTCTTGTATGAAATTTGGCGCGTAATCAATACGTATACGGTACTTCTTGCAGATGTATATTTATGAAATTTAGTATGAGATGAGAACTTACTATACAAATACTGATCTTAAAAACGTATAAAAATTTGTACGTAGCAGTATTTGAGCCCGCGCCTCTTGAATACCGTCAAAGCGCTCTGACCAACTCCATTCTTTCTGACCAAGCTACGTCGTAATTCTTATACGTTTGTTTCAACTTATAAACTTACTTGCTAACAACATAAATAATAACACTTTAAAAATAGTAAAAATATTTAATAAATAGCATTCTTTCTTGCCAAATGATAATTTTAAACAAATTGTCTTTGGGTAGCGGAAATTTGAAAAATTCTCCCAAACGAGATGCTAACAACATAAATAAGTTGCATTTTTTTTTTTCTAAATATGGAATAGCACTTTAAAAATAGTAAAAAATACCATACAAATATAGAAAAAAAGGAAAGTATTTAAAAAGGGGAAATTTATGGATATTTCAATGAACAAACACGTATCACATTTATTGTAACTTATGGCCTATAAGGTCATTTAATACAAAATAGGTGGAAACGTCAGCAAACTTAAGCTTTTAACTTTATTCATCGTGTATTTTTTATAATTTCCACTTTAAGCTTACTTATAATGGCATTGGTATAATTGGCCCAGAACCCTCGGTGTGCTAGCTCGACTCGCACTTGACCGGTTTTTTTATAAAGGGGTTAAATGTACTCCTTGTTTTATTTCTTGTTATCAATTTTGTATTCCTAAGCTTATAAGCCGTTGGCTATAAACATACTTAAAAGTTTATATTTGACTGTGTGTACGGAATATTTGTACATTTTCCATATTTTAAAAATAAAAGCTATTGATTTTTAATAATGTCATATCAAGCTCGTAAACAATGGGGATATAAAGTTACGTTGCGGTGTTGTCACGGCGGACTAACACAAATAGCTCAATTAAACAGAACCGCTGTATCCAGAACATCGCCCCAACAACAAATGGGCGAGTCATCTGTTCACGTACCACGTCGCATTCTAAATTGGTTGCGTGCCACGCTTTTTTTGCAAGTTTCGAATTAACCAATGCAATCAATCAAGTCCGTTTCGAACGAATATTTACTGCCGCTGCAACGGTGCCATTTATTTTTAGGTACACAGAAACGTATGATATGGGTGACTGAAAATCTATGATTAGGTATTGTTTATATTTGTCGTTTTTTTTTTAATTTACAAAAAGGATTTTAAACGTATCGTACTCCTGAGAGGCTTTCTTAGGGCAAGTAAATCAAAAGTAATGAGCTTTCATTTCTATTCGTGGTACAACTAGCACGAGCTACTCTCGTGAAAGTTGTTTCGAAGCAATACGGCTGCCTGCTTAATTGGCTAGAGTTTTCTCTTAATATTTACAACTTTTAAGCAAATGCAGTTGAAATGCATTCGAGAGTTTGGCGTATAACACTGCCTTAACTTAAGTTTTCTTGTTAAGTTAAAAATAAATTTCATTTGAAGTACAATCTGAAATATAATCAATATATGATCTATTATATTTTTTTATAACTTTACATTGTATCCCGCATGTGGCAGGATAAGCAAAGGAAACTTGGGAACCTAGTGTTCAGTCGATCTGTTCCGTTTCCCAATTTCCGCCCAATTTAAGGCATTACGTGATGAGTGGCGGAGTTCAACCATCAGTTGTTACCAGATTATATTAAATAATTTATTTGAAAAAATGTGAAATATTCCATTTTTTCAAGTGAGGATTGAACCCACAACCGCTCGCATTTGCAGTTACACGCTTGAGCCGCTGAACCACGACACGCACCATGAAAGATGGTGGAAAATATAAATTAATTATAGTTAAAAATAAGCGACTCTTTGAATTATATTAAACTTAACTTTTTAACGGTTTCAAATATTTAAGAAAAGCTAAGTGTTAGATAGATTAGATATGTTTATTCTAACTGAATATTTTGATTTCACAGAACTTGGTAGTCTCGTTTGTGACATCAAAGCTAATGGCAATATTCAAATATTGTGACGCCACGAGCAAGCATGTAACTTGTAAAGGTATTTTGTAATATCAAAGACTTTAGGGCGTTTTATGTTAAGTAATTTAATATAACGCCGTCTAGCACAATATGTCTTTGTTTCATTTAATAAATTATGTTCCACGTGATTATAATACGATTTAGGAAATAACCAAAGTGTGTTACAAATTTTGTACAGGTGTTTGTATATTCTCCTAGGAATGGTTATATATAAACAATATCGCAAGAATATTATTGCAGTGTGCATAACCGAATTATTATGTGTAAACGAAGCTTACAGTTTACAGTTACAGTTTTACAGAAAACTTTTATCGTTTTGACTATAATAAAAGTTGATAAATATAGTAAATAATCGAATTTGCTCAGAGAATTTTGAGCAGGGACGATAAAAATACAGTGTACTCATAAAGGGTCCTGAATGGTGAACAACATTTGAAAAACAATATCTTCTTCGATGTCTCAGTCTATCGGAGTCAATGGAGGGCTTTACAAAAGTGTCACGTATTATGTAAATCGTTTAGATCGCGATGTGTCCCGCCTGTCAAAGGCATCCGGCGACGTCTTATAGATTTGAAAACGATTTTTTCACGATGTTATCTTCAGTTTGAAATATAAAGGTGGATGTTTGTTAAAACGTAATTAAAGAATTAATGTTAAAATACGTTACAGTACATAGTATGCGTTTATTTATTACATGTATAGTGTTGATTCTGTTAGGTACTTAGGTACTATTAGTAAATTTTGTACCTACACAGGTACTAGCCGCTAATTTCCGGGTAGGCGTTTGAATTATGATGTGGATAAGTGTAGTACTTATATAATTAATAATTGATTAATCTGTAAAGTTAAGTATGACTAAGCTGTGTGTAATTACAGCAATTTTGTTTTTTTTTTTTCATAATATTTTTTATTTATAAATGGATTGAAATAAATTACACAAACATCGTTGAAATAAGTACAGTAGGTACTTAAACGTGTTTTAACGTGTTAAAAAAAAGCTTGCCAAAACACAATAATACAATAATAATATAAAAACTGCTCTTAAATGGATTATGCCGTTTCTGAGATATTGGCCATATTACGTTATTAAATGCCGCCTATAATCTTTTAAAGCAGAAAATAGTGCAGCATAAAAAACCACAAAAATACTTTACAAATATCAATATATGTTTTTGTTTTTTTTGAGTGGTAAATAAAACATTTAATTTAAAATGAATAATTTTGTCGTAGTATTGTTGTCAGCTTTACTTTATTTAAGGGTGTTTCTCGGGTCGGGTGGCTAGTCGACCGCCGCGCCGCGCGTCGCGCATATTTTTATCTGAAGTCACGCTTAATGGTGCAACAATTTTACGCGATTCTCGCGACGCGTCCCCTTTGTTTAAATATGCAACATGTCACCACCGGTGACGTACTCAAAATATTACAACGTTCGCCCGTTAGCATAATAAAACGAGCATCGCTACAGGCGGCGCATTAAACTGCACTAACGAGGTGTGCAGGGAAATCAAATGTCGTTCTTATTACATTATATTTTCTAGTATCGTATCATATGAATATTATTATTATTATAATATAAAGATATAATATTAAGGTATTATATTTATGAAGATTATGGCACATATAAAAAATATACATACAAGTAACTCGATAATGAACATAACAACAGCGTCACTGGTCAGTCCTTAATGTGTTTATCTTGTAATTTTCATTTTAATGACATAAGATAGTGAATTTTATTGTTTCTTGAAAGATAATGCGTAGATGTTACAAAAAGTGGAGTAATTAAGCCACATATTAATAAGTTAATATAGTATTAGTCATAAACTTGATTCGAGGAGAGCAGATGCAAGTAATATTAGCATCTGAGGTACTAAAGGGGATTGCTCGTATCGCTAACAGTTACAGTTGCACGTGACATGCATCCACAAACGAAGTACCATGACAAAATTCAGTATTAAATCTTTGTCAAATTATGATATTCACTTCATTAAAGATTATCCTATTTGTAAAGATAATACCATTTCCTAGAGTGGGAGTCGAATCCACAACCTGTCGGGTTTAGTCACATGCTTCTGCCACAGGTACAGAACAGGCCTCAATTTATTTTACTACATTATTTATCAATTTATCTACTAATAAAAGTATTGGCTAAGTAAATATATTTATAAATAATTTAATCAAATAATATATATAGTAATTATTTTATTATAATTTTTAGTATAAATAATCTAATGAAGTAACACGATAACCGCTCGAAAGGATTCTTAAGTCTGAGGTGAAAGAATTAAAGCAATTTCATTTGGCTTCAGGGCGGTTGCTCTCGTTCTGAACTCAATTCTGAGTGAACTTCGAATTGGAAAATAATTTCCGACTACCTGCTTCAGTTGTAAAACTTTTTATTTATTTATTCATCGATTAGTCTTTTGAAGGCCTTAATTGTAACCAGTAGGCGTTTATTGTTTTCGAGTTATGGTAACATTAAATGGTCATTTAACTATGTATTTTAACATTCGACAGGTAAAAAGGAAAAGCACGGCGTTAAGTTCCACCGCTCAACAAACAATGCGTCTGGATTTTGGTGGAAAACGGGAATGCTTGCTATATGCTGGACACAACCTGAAAAAATAATAATAAGAAACTATATTTTCTTTATTTCTAAGTTATTTTATTCATGCACCAACGCTAAATAATCGCCTCTTAGTACGCCAGCAGCGTCGCAGCAGTAGTATTTTCTCATAGACTCGCAACGAGATTGAACAGGAGTAAGGCGATCATAACTCACACTTAAACGGAGCCCGAGGTGTAATCTCGGCGTGGATACGCAATAATCCCAACCGTCCATTCTATCAACTAAGCCTTATACTTTTGTTCTATTATTCTATGTTCCCTCTCCATGACCAGATATGACAGAGATGAGGATTTAGTACGCGTACAATGCACATAAAATGCCAGCTTTAACAGTATAATAATATAATACTCATTTATCAGCAAATTTTTTATTATATATATATTTTAATAATATGTGATTTATGTCAGTTATTTGAAAATATAACTTTAATCAAAAATTACTAAAATTGAGGTAGCCTTGTTAAAAAGTTATGACCTATTTATAAGTTTTAGATGTTATTTACGTTGTCGCACTTAAAAAGACTGATGCAAAGGAAAAGTGAATTGCAAAAGCAAAATTAAGCCGTTTAAGCTCCTCAGTCAATTTGCCGTGTCAAGAACTTCCTTTAAAAGTTTGCGCTCAGACACCGAGTAAGGCCCATTTACATATTATTGAATTTTTATACTACTACCGTCTAATCGATTTTGTGTGGGCCACTTTATTTCAACGATATTATTAACAGCACGACAAAAAATATGAATTAACATAATTTTTAAATAAAATCTTGCATAATCAAAGAATCATAAATAAAATCTTATGCGGCAATCACCAAGATTTTGAGTATACATTGGTGTCTAACTAAAAGCTTTAAGAGTGATTTATCGTATATTTTGGAGTATTTACCGTAAAGTATTCAAGCAAAACAGAAACTACAAAAAAACAATGTATAAATATTATCTTGAAAGTAATAATGTAAATGATGCACGAGAAAGTAATAAAACGGGAGATTAGTAAATAAAATAGTGTAATACAAACGGGCGAAGCCGCGAGCAGGTCGTTACATAAATATAAATTATTCCGTTTTTTTTTATGTTTAAATGTTAAAATTTTATTTTAGGTGTCTAAATAGCAAACAAGTTAATAAAATATCGATTAATTGTAACGAGGAACTACTAAAGATTCAAAGAAATAATTAAAACAAATTGAACTCATGTACATATTCCCTATTGACGTCATAAAAAATCTTCTAGGTTTTTCTATAATATGTATAGATAAATTTTTGAGTTTTTTGTATAAAAAATATTTTTAATGACAATTCAATAAACAAAATTTTTTGAGATTTTCACTATTATAAAACATTGAGACGTAGGGGCACGAGAGTGCGATTTTAAATACGATGTGTTGTAGATTTGATTTACACTCTAGGAAATAAATTATTTAATATTTACATTCTGCCGCTCTGGTAACGACGCAAAAGCTTGGCGTTGATTTCCGCCACTCAGAATACGTCTATATGGTGACCTCTAACTGCCGTTGATTTCCGCCACTCAGAATACGTCTATATGGTGACCTCTAACTGCCTCAGTAGTCTCAAATGACCACTGACTACAGCATAGTATTTAGAACGTCAGGTTCCCAAAAATGTAAAAAACCTAAATAGATTCTTTTAGAATTTCATAAATATTTATTTTCTGATTATACAGAAAACTCAAAGTCGAAAACCGAAATGTACGTCGTACGTTCAGATATAATCCACGCAACTAACTGCACATTCAATTTAGATTCGTGCATAATGCATAGAGAGGGTAAGCATGGGCCGAGGGAACATTTGCCGTATCTAATTACGCATTATGCTTTGCCATGTAGACAGGCACGTCTACCAATGATGAATATTAGATCACAGTCCAGCCTACAGTGCTAGTTTCGATATTACAGCCGATTCTCGGCTAGTAATTGCTTTGTTCAACCGCGTCTGTTTTAACGCTATAGAACGTAGAAGATGCAGAAATAGATATTGGACTTTTAAAGATATATTTTGATACTTATATGTTATAATATAATAATATATCGAGGCCTATCGTGTTGCAGGGGCAAGCGGGTGTCGGTACAGCCGACAGGTGGTGGGTTCAATCTCTATTCAAAGAAATGAATTATTTGAGATTTTTAATTTAAATATTTAATATTCTCATTTCCTTGCACTAGTAACAAGGCAGAGCACGCCGTTGAGTTCCGCCATTCATCACGCAATACCTCAAATTTTATGGAAAGTGGGAAACGGAATTTAGTGTCCTAGCACTAGGTTCCCAAGTTCCCTATTCCTACCCTGTCATGTGTGGGATACAGCGTGATCATTGCATGTTAAATAAGGGGAACTCAAAGCCGCGCTTTGCCTCGTTACCAGAGCGAAGAAATAAAAACATTTAATATTTAATTTGCAAACATCAACCGAACCCACAACCACTCACTTAAATAATATATAAAGTCAGCGAAGAGTGTTAAACTGTTATTTATTGCTTGGTGAAGTGTTAAATCACTAGGCTCTTTTTAGGAGCACTGAACTTTAAAAATAGCAAGTTATTGTGTTTGCAATTGTTATTTACATAGATATGTAAGTGCTTAAGTTTGGACAATCATCGGCTCGACCCTTGCCATCGTTGAGCTGAAAATGTCGTATTTCCTCATAAGGAGGAAGAAAATACCGTCATAACTCACGGTTACACGGTTCCCTGGTGTGTTATAAAGATGCCCTTAACACTAGTCTTCATTTTTACTTGGGATAGTGCATTTGTCAGGAGTTCGGATTTACAAACTTTTGTCTTCACTTTTTTGGTTTGCTTTATTTATCTTTTTTAAAAGTATTAATAATGCCTTTATTGCGCATTTGATAGTGCCTCATTGTACACAATGAGTGGTCATGGAAGAAATTCTCCAAGTATTAGAGCATTTTGCTTTAGTTAGAAAAAAAATAATCTTCCATTACTCTGTACATCAGACGAGCGAAAAGGGCACATATAACTACATATATGAATACTGACTGTACATCTTTAGTGATGTCGATGTGAAAAAAATATATATTGAAACTATTAGTATTGTAAAGATAAAACTTAGAATTTCAATTTGTAATTGGCAGTAATTTGAATTTTGGGTGTTTAAAATTATTTGTAAAATAATAAGACATGAAAATACAATCTAACTGTTAAACATACAGTAGAAACTCGATTATCCGGCTCTCAGTCGCGAATCCGTATACGTGATTATCCAGACTACCGACTAAATATATTAAAATTACCTACAAGTCAAATTTATGCAAGCATGAACGTATCGAAATTAGTATTATCCTGCATATTATGATTTAGCAGCAAAAAAGAGAAAAGTGGTTTACGTCAAATGAAAATTACCAAATATTTTAATTAAAATTAATCTTTTTACTTTATTTCTTGATTATCAAATGCAAATTACCAAATACATACGTACCTAAATATTTTATTTTATGATTAAAACTGAAGTATTTTAGTATGTACGTACATACGTTATCTAAGAAAATGTATCTTCTAATAATTTCTTAATAAACGTTGATTTTCGTCGATATGTGTGTCTTTTATAAATAACATTGTATGTACAACATAATTATGTATGCAAAAAACCCGCTTTTCTTAGTGCATTCGATTAGCCGAATTTTCGATTATCCGAATGCCTAATGACCATAATTAGTCCGGTTAATCGAGTTTACTTTTTTAATTTAAAATTGTTATTTTATATTATATAATTTACTCATTGCTTATAGAAACTAAAATACTTTTGTTTCAACCATTCACAAATTCGACCATTTTCATCTTTTGAAACAATCAATTTTTAAATCATTAAGAACAAAAAAGAAAATGTCACCTTATGAAAGACGTATCTCTAGCAAATATTTGCTTATATATAATTAAAATGCAGTACGTTCAAAATGGCGTCGAGTGTATATTGGTTCACACGGGCGGCGCTGCTAATAGCCCTTCTCTCTATTCCTCACTATTTAACAGGTGCCACTTTTCCCACGTCTCCCTTGCTAAAGGTTATTGGGCCTTCTTTCACGCTTTTTATTGCCTGAACCCAGTTTGAACTCAATTATTTTTATGGTCGGCCAAATTGCTATTTTGTTGCTTCATCACGATTATTAAGACAAAATTAGTTCTAAGATTGATAGTATTTTTTATTGGCAATTTTCCACTGTAGTTCACCTTAAATTCTATTTATAGTATATAATAAAACTTTTACAACCTTTGCGACGATATGGTCAATACACTAATTACGAACATACTATAATTATTTAAAATAAAAATATAATAAATGGCAATATGTGACTGTACTTTGTTTACTGTGTAAATGATTATTCTTAGATATAAATTATTAAAATATTCCCGCACTGATAAGGTTGGCATTGAAATACGGCCACAATAAAATCTCTTTATTATAAAACCCGATGATGCTATTATAATGCAGTTATACGTGATTTAACACACAAAACATTGACTGAACGACGAAAACGATTCTTTTCTTACTTATAAACATGTAGTAAACTTGTACCATACATAGGAGTATTTAGATAAAATATAAAATTGTAGCAAACCAACTATTTTCACAATTTTTAATTTAAGTAATCATTCCAGTTAAATCACAAATCATTTTACGTGTTCTATCTTTTTCTGGTAATATCATAATGTTAACATCAAATCTGATTAAGAAGCGGCACAGAAAACGGTGCCTTATTTTATAGACGTGTTTAAACATTGATTTAAAATCACGTCGTGTTCCACGTTTTAGACGTTTGCTATATTTTAGTGGAGAGTATTTTTTTTAAGACGATGAAGATATAATCATGAAAAATTTACTCTTAACTTTCTAATTATCTTATTAGAATGATAGAATTATTCTATATAGGATAGACTACTGCTTATATTATTATAATTCTATCCTATATACTGTTTTTTTTTTCAGAAAGACACATTTTTTTCTCTTTATAGTTTTTTTGGACGTCTAATAAATTATATTATTAGCAATGACAATTAACACTACAAGCACAAACAAAATTATCAAAAAGAATATTTATTTCAAAATGTCGAAAACATTAATTCCAAACTGCTATTCAATTTAAAGAAGTAGAGAGCGTCTAAAATTATCATACTATACAAGGATCCTAATTAAATTCAAAGTAGCACTTAGCTTTTGAACTGCAGTTTTACAAAGAGACATTTCACATGGTTTTCCTAGAAAAGCCTTTAGGTGGACATATAAAAACGACACAGGTAGATTTTAAAAATGTTTGTTTCGAGTACGCTACTCTTTGACATCGAGCTCTTTGGTGTCACGTCGGAATCATATGCACGCTCAAAAACACTTTGTTCATGTTATTTTTTGTAATATTTACTTGATAGGCCACTTTGATATTTAGCAATGTTACTTTACTAAAAAGCTAAAGAGTGTCAATTGAAAATTAAATGGTTTTTAATCAGTAACCCTGATTTATTGTTTGTAAGAACTACTACTGACAGAAATTATTATTTGAAGTGTCATTTTTTATATTTAATCAGAGACAATTTTCCTTTGTCTCACCTTGTAACTTATATGTTGTGTGAGTTTCATCCATAGTCGTCGAAGTATTTATATATTTTGAAGATAAATGCGATAAGTGTTTAAAGCTTGAGCCGTTGTGGTGCAGCAGTATCGCAGCATTAGTCTGGAGAACAAGGCGGATAGTGAATCGCATTGCCTTAAGACTAGTCTTTTAAGATTTTTAAGAATTTATTTTTAAGGAATCTAAATTCCTTCTTCCTTTTCCTGCTCATCCGATATATATTACTTTAAAACATTAGGTGAAAGTAGAAAATTTTTATTCAATTTGATACTGAAATTTGTGTCTTGAGTCGGTTAATGCCAACTTGATTGTTTCTATTTATTATTTTTTTAGCTGCGTTCAGTCTAGTTATTTAGTAACTATGTCTTAATATTATTCTTATCTTAGCTAACACCGATTCCAAAACTAAGTTTTTATTATTAATAACGCAGGGATGTAGTTGTAAGATACATCGTTTCTATTATAACACTTTGAATCGAATTTTCGACGCAATGCGTGTTGAGCGGTGGAACTCTAACTAGTAAACATTTTATTACTACTATTTTACTACTAACTAAACATTTTATTTTCCCGACTGGGAATCGAACCTACATTTTGTTTCGTTTATCACGCTCACGAAAAGACTTATTACTCTACTACTCTACTCTGCTTCACGCTGTATCCCGTACATGGCAGAGTAGGCAGAGGGAACTTGGGAACCTAACGTTTCCCACTTTCCGTCGAATTTTGAACTTATTCTTATTTAAAAAGACTTATTCAGATTAATAGGGATATTCATGTTCACGTGTTCACGAAAGTACTTATTCAAATTAATATAAGTACAGAGACAACTTAACTATAAGAAATTTTACCTACAATCATAAGTTTAGCCAAATTGCTTAATAGCATATACTTAATATTTAAGAAAAAACCGCTTACTACACAATACTCCTCCTGATCGCTGAGATGAATCTTAATTATATGCTTAGCAATTATCAGACGATGATTTCAACAAGCATATATATGTTTACTATGAGACATTTTATAAAAGATATAGTTCGAAATACATAAAAACTCACAAATTATATAAGCACGCCTATGAAATTCGTGAGTATTCTTTTTTTTTCGTGAGACTCATTATTATATAAGGACTTGGTGACATAAGGACTAAAAGGACTTCTATTGCGATATTTTTTTATTTGTTTTAGTAATACTGTTTTGTAGCTATTTTACTAATTGATGACAATGTTAGAAAAAATTGGATTAAAAATATGTTTATGAAAATTTACGCTCCAAGCAAAAAAATGTAAAATCACTCCATTAATGATAAACTAATCGACGGACACACCTAATAAAGTATTTTCTATTTTTGAGAAGATCTCTTCTTCGGTTAAAAACTAAAATATAAAGTTATGAGGGTTATGAAGGGTAGGAGACCCTCTATACATGTGATGTAGATGTGACATGCTACAGTTGACGTAGCATATTTTGTTCTCTACTACGATTGATTGATTTCAATACTTTTCAATAAATATCAAATGTATCACATAAAACACATTCATACTTCATATTCTCGCAAATACAATGATTGTACGTAAAGTTATGTAGTTATTTATAATAAAAAAAGAAAGTCATTTTTAACATACAATATTCTATACAAATTTCCATTACGTGTCCGCCCGAAAACAACCTGTACTCGTACAATCAGGAAAGTAAACGTCACTAAACGTATTTCCAGAAGCGGCGAGAATTGAATTTTCAGGGAAAAAACGAAACAGTTTTATTTAAGCTACTGATTTGAGAGCAAACACCTAACGTAGACTGGAAGAAAGCAGCCCGCATCTCAATACAGATTCATGTTGAACCTCTGAGTGCACTAAAGGAACGTAAATTTTCATAGACATATTTTTCTTCTTCACTTTCTTATCACTACCATAAATTAATTCAAATAGTTCAAAAAATATAAATATTATTACTAAAGTATCAACCCGAAAAATATTATAGAAGTAAAAAAATATTAGTCTAGTTACAGATAATAAGTTAGGCAAGTATTTGTCAGGATTTTTAGTTTAATAATACTCACTGTTAGACAAATAAGATTCGCAAAAGACGAAGGCGTCGGTGCGGAAAATATTCGGGGGCACAAACTTAATTAGCGTGTTTTCTTTGATTACGGCCATCATGCACCGGCTGTGTAGAACTGCTCCGTTCAGGTGACTCCGCGTTATAAGTAAATTACATAGCTTTCTCTCAGAAAGGAACTGTTATAAGAGTAATAAAAAGGTAACGCAGGCAACAAGTGTTAATTTTTAATGGCTGGAGAAATTTTAAGTATCAATAAAAAATTAAAAACAAAATATATTTGATTTCATTTAAAAGATACTTTAAGCCTATTTTACATTTTAATTGGAGTATTTTAAAATAAAACACTGTTACTAAACTATATTAACAGTTGTCATAATGTGCTGAAATAGTACTAAAAAGATCTGAACTTCATTATTTTAAATTAAGTTATGTATAAATTGCTTGATTTCTTATTACAAAGATACTTTAATAAACTTCTGCTAAATAATGTTTTTCATCTCCTCTTGTCGGCAAAACAAATTGCTTCATTTTTGGCGTCAGGACATTAACAATGAAATTTATCACCTGTGTATGGGCTTGTTGCTGTCGTTTATAAATTATTTTACTTCCCGCTTTTTCGTTGGTTTTATTAAAATAATTAATTATTGTTGTGCATATATCATTTAAATTCGTATTTTGTAAGGAAAAAATCCTAGATATTTTTGTACTTTGGATTACCAAACATATATATTAGATGCAAAATTGAACATATTTTTTAAAATATTGAATATTTATATTACTTTAACATATAATTTATAAAATAAACTTCTGTTTAGAAAGCTTAGTTTTGTTTAAGACGTGACAGATGGTCGACGTAACAAGATAATTAACACGTTTCTTTTATACCCCAACAAACTTTATTAATACCGCGCGGCTTAAGCTTTGAGGAACAAACTTTTCTAATGAAGTCGCATCGTGGAATAACTATGGGCCACTTTTAATTTGTTTATTTTGTAAGGAAGGAATCAAAAGATTTGCGGTTATGTCAAAGGCAGGCAGTTGAAGAGTAAAATGATAGTTGTTAAAAGTTAATTAAGCAATTGTAGGACAAAAGGTTAAAATTAAAGTAAACGTTACTCACGTTTTAATACATATTTTTTTGAATGTCGGCATTGTAATTGGAATTGTGCTACAGTGTACATATGTTAATCTTATAAAATATTACACGTAATAATCATATAAAATTCGTATAGCTGCAGGCATGTTAGCGAGGATTTCATCGCAATATACGTGTCAGAGATTTCAAATGTCAAGCATAGTAAGGGTGTCAAAATCTGAGCAAATGTGTTTATGCAAATTAGCAACTCCATTAACATTGCCTTCCTGCGAGACTAGACGCGTGTTTGTTGTATAAATATCACATGACATGCCAGTGGAACATTTTTCATTAATTATGTAGATATGATATTGTATGTACACATTGTTAAATATTTGAGTTTACTATTCCAGCAAAATACTGGACTATGTGTGCATATGCAGCTTTCTTAATTGTATTTTGACATAGTTGAAAACAACTGAGCTTTTTATTTTATTTATTTTTAATAAAAATAAGACTTTTGCTAGTTATATGCAATAATATGAAATTTATAAAAACTTGTCTTGAACTATGGATATTAATTAATATTATAAAGCAATGTTAATGTTGCAACAATGTAAATAGAGCCTTAATGCTTGGAATGCTAGACATCATGGAAGCTAAGTCGGTTTGCTGAGAGAGCCGCAAATATGTGCGCAATGTAAATTTGATACCTGCATCGTCGCGGTCAGACACCGGCCTACCTTCATCTACGGTATGAATGCGGAGGTGGCTAAAATCTGAGGAATCATTTGGCAGACTTTTCTATTTACTATACGAGTTTGTAGATTTGTAATTTTGTGAAAGTGTGAGAATGGAATTTATTCATTATTACTCTAAAAATAGTGACCGTCCGAAACAGTTTTTTCAACCGAAACCGAAACCGAAACCAACTTTCGGCCTCGCTCTTAGTTTCGGCCGAAACCGAAACCGAAACCGAAACTTACTTAAAAATATTAAAATTTTCTTTTGCTTACTAAAATCCAGAGTATTTTAATGTTTTTACCCATAAATTTGCATATTTTATTTAGACAGAACATTTATTTAATTATCTGTTTTATGAAATAAAAATGATAATACAAGCATACATTCTGAAACTTATGAAAACTAAAATCAAAATCAAAGTATTTTTTATTCAACTAGGACACAACGAGCATTTTTTAAACGTCAAGTTACATAGATAGGTCTGTTGTTAGTCCTACACAAAGCTACCAACCAACCTTTTCAAAGTATAACTTAAATGTATAAAATAATTAGCTTCTTGAGAGAGTACGGAGGAAATTAAATTACAATTTGTCTAATAAGATATTTTTTAAAATTGTTGAAGGACAAGTATAAAATCACTAACTTTGAAATCATTTTATTATACATACGTGTACCATACCCCATAAAAAAATTGTTTAATATGAAAAATAGGAGTAATAAGCTTGTTTTAGCTTCTTATAATAGTATCATGTCATTGTTCGTTAATTAATTGTGATTTTTTTTTCTAACGAGTAATATATTATTATAAATGTACTGAGATGTAACCGTATGAATACCCGTGTCTTTAATAAACCCTCACAGGGATTCCCTTTTTGCTCTTTTTTAACTTACGAATATAGATTATATATCTGCAGCATTACCCCAAAGTAATATTCGATAGGATAATTTTCTCTGAAAATAGCTAAAGTAGACGTGCAGTATCAACGACCATAAGCTACCTCACTTATCTACGAGCGTTACCAGAGGTAGGTGGTGAGGGCCTTATCATGAACAATCATATGTCAATAAAATGGTACAGGATTTATGAAATTCCGGACATGTTTTATTTATATCATAACTTATTGCACATTTAAAACCGATTCCAAAGATGAAAAAGGTGAAGTAGTTGAGTGGCGGCACTTCGGTGTGGTGGGTGAGCACGACAATAGACAAACATTCGCCTTTCGGCGCGGCCGAAAGTTTCGGTTCTTTTCTGGCCGAAACCGAAACTATGGCCGAAACTAGAATTTTTGGCCGAAACCGAACTTTTGGTCGCTCACTATCTAAAACTTCTGAACGTATTTAGAAGAAACTTTCACAATATATAGGTTACAGTACATCAGAATAACAGATGAATTACAATTTAAGAAAACAGTTTATTATATTTGGGTATAGTATGAAAAAAAACTAGAAAACGACAATTAGGTTTTTTTAGTGGTTAACGGTTAAACTTGTGTCTTCTGAAGTTTGAATTGAATCAAGAGAAAGAAGAAGAATGAAGACAAAAAAGTATGAAGTCAAGGCTGTGATTCACCGTCAATTAACGCACTAAAGTTAGGAATGTAAAAATTTAATATTTTTATAATATATATTGAATGTCAAATGCAATCTTATATTAATAATAATAATAATAGATTAATAATAAAAAGAGAAAAAAGAGAGATAATAAGAGATAGGTAGGACAGCGGTGATGGGTTCAATAACGACAAGGAATCAAATACACTATGGTTGCGTCGCGGAATAAATGATTTTTAATAATTTTATAATTCTTGCTACAAGAAATTCCGTGGCATTGATTTTGCATCTGTTTTTTATATAATAAACAATATAAATTCAGTTAAAACATGTAAAATCAAAAGTCAAATTGTTTTAATTTAGACAACGCTTAAGAAATATGTACCAAGTATATAGAAAGAGTTCGTGTGGCACCAATGGTCGGAGTTGGACAGTTCCACCGACATTAGAAAGCTTTATGTCTTCGCCAAATGGAGTACGTGACTTCAATATCTCAATTAAGTACTCTATAGCAATAGTAATTACGTTGCTAGGATGTTTAGCAGTATGTAATTGTGTTTTAAAATAAAAAAAATATATCGTCAGTTTAAACATTTAAAATAACTTGCAGTCTTAAAATATCAACAATCACTGCAATAAATTGAGTTAAAAACGATGATAAAAAAATGTGTATATGCAAGCTACTACAATATGCGGCTATCTAAAGTCTATTCGTAACATTATGTTTTCTGAATCCAAAGTTCCATTTGAATCCGTAATCTCGTGAAAGGGAATGTAATACAAGGCGCAAGTTGCACCGGCAAAGTGCAATCCGCAAAGCCACAACGATTGTGAGGATTTATCAATATTCGTAGAGAGATTTGTTTTCGTTTCGCGTAGTATTCTTTTAAGCTTTAGTAGAGTTGTACTCTCTTTCGTTTTATGTACCTGCAATTATTTATATCTATATATAAATAAATATTTTTTTGCAACAAAAATATTCAATAATTTAATATAACAAAATAATAAGAGATTACGATTTCTTTTACTGATATCAGTATTTTTAGTTTTACTTACTTTTTAGCTACATTTTCTAAGCTATACTTTTACAATAACATAGAAAGTATAGCTACAAAGTAGGATATATTTTTTTCTTGTTACATATCTCTAAGTACTGAAGATAAGAACTCAACATGCAAAGGAGCATGCATAAGCATGATTTTGAAACAAATCCAAAACGATAATACTCAGATAGTAGCTTGAGCTTGGATTTTTACGATACGCTGAATTTACAATCGCCTACGAAAGCCCTTTGTTTGTTCTATTCAAATCCAATGCTAATATGTTCACAGAATCAAAGCGGACGGATGTTCTTCTTTGCATTGCTGAAAAAGGAAATTTAAGCAAAGCAATAAAATAACCCTCGCTTTGGAAAGAAACACAATAAAATTTTAGCTTATCTATCTTCCAGCGGTGTCTATCATATAAGAGAAAAATGAAGCTGCAAAAATGAATTTATGGAGCACATATTCTTCGTGACATTAGTGGCACTTGACAGGCCACTAGTAACACACCTAATGGCGATGGGTCCCTTCGAAAAGTGTGGTAACTTGTGGAATCTATCTGACACCGCATTGCTTCTTTACGAGCCCCCATTATCACCGCTTTTGCGTTTTCCGATAAAACGTTTACCTACTTTTAATAGTTGTTAGTAGGGGTTCAAACATCAGCAAAATGTAATTATGGATTTTTATGTCCATAATGGCTTAAATTGATTTGAACACATATAAATCACTGTAACTCAATATGATGGGAAGTTTAAGCGTTAAAGTGAGCGTTACTTACATCGGTACCCAGTCCATAAATAAAAATAAAACTTAGACCGCTAACTTTCCACTTAACTTCTCTGAACTGTTAGCTTCCTGTTTTTAAAAGTCTGTTGCTTTTTTGCTTTGGCTCAAGAAAGCGCTTTAGGGTTATAACTTTAAAGCAGCTTCTAACACCTTGCTGTAAACTTAAGTGCATCCTTCTAGTTCATTAACATAAATAATCGTTTACGATAAATGGTTCTTCATAAGAAACAAGGTTTAAATATTGGTAAATGGCTGTTCGAAAAGGATAAATTCTCTTGAAAAAACACAAACGTATGTTGATTTAAATATCTTCTCAACTTTACTTACTTAATTTCAATAAAATATAATAAAATATCAACAATGTCATGCAATCTGTGGATGGTAAATAATATAATAAATAAATAAAATATTTTATTTAATTAAAAAAACAATAAATAAAAAAAAACATTAAAAACAGTAAATTGCTTATAAATTTGTGAAAGGTGTTGCGGAGTAACGTTAAGTCGCTCCCTGAACGAAAGGTAGATTGACATCGCTTCATGAGATTATTGTTTTCAATCTTGTCTCGAGACAGATCACTTCAAAGGTAACAAAAAGGCAAAATGTTCCTGATCTAATATTCTTTAAATATGAACCGTATTTTTTTAGGATTATTTGGTTTGCGATTGTCAGATACTTACAGTAATGTTACTTTTCCTTCAATTATGCATGAGAAATTTGATAGAAACGAGCTTAAGAATAATGCTGTGACAACTAATATAAAGTTATATTAGACACTATGACAAAAATAATGTTTTTAATAATTTAGATGACCTGTTTTCATAGACAGATAGTAAAAAGAGTAGCTATAAAATTTAAAAGAACGTCGGCGGTTTCATTTCCTTTTCGATATCGGCCAATTGAACATTCAACTCTTTATATTTTATCCAATTTACTTCGATTTTTATTTAGAAAATAGGACAAATCTTTTCACTTTTATAATTCTGATGAAAAAACTGTAATGATTCGGTAATAGTCTTCTTATCTAAATATTTATTCCTAAACTTTTTTCAGCTTCACGCTGCCTGCACAATACAAGGTATGCAGAAAGAACTAAGAATAAAATCGAGTGTTAATAGTTTCTTAACACTCGGTTTTTTAGTTCTCCGTTCCCATTAAGCTTAGGAACGGAAATTGTTCCGTTTCTAACTTTTCACCGAACTTGAGCTATTGCCTGTTAAGTGGCGGAACTCAACGCCGAGCTGGGCTTTGTTACCAAAACGAAAAAAATAATATTTCATTTCCTTAAGTCGGAATAGAACCCCAAAATATGTCGTCTTACAATATTATAATTTCTTCTTTATGATTTCTTTAAAATAATATTAAAGTTATAAAAATATCATGTACAATGTTCTGCGTGATAGAAGCTCAAATGGATACTATTGTTATCGACTTAGAGCGCCTTGTTTATTTATATAAGTTTAAGTTAGCTATTTAATATTGTTAAAGATGTGAAAAATACTGTAATATAAATATATTTCAAAATATTTACTATTCTCTTCTATGAAACCAAAGTTAAAGTTAGTTTTTTCCGATATAAGAAATAAACATAATTCATTTCTTTAAGCATTTTTATTATAAAAAAAATATTGAGATAAATGATTAACGCTGGTCAGTCCAGTCGGATATCATTCATAAGTCACTTAAGGTCAAGAACACAGCAATATATTCGATGGCCCTCGATAGATCGTTATGGTAATAACCGTTTTTTGCGAGCGCCATTCGATTATGTGTATGAATTTTATCTGTTTGTCTTTTGTACGCTGTAAAACATATTTAAAATTAATATGCTCTCCATATTTAGTACTTATTTAAAAAAATCTATTGATATATAAAAACGAAAAAAATATTCATTCACTCATCACTAAATCTCGGAAGCTATAAGTGTTATGAGTATCAATTTTTTCACGGAGATGCTCTGTAGGACGTAGGTGCTCGCTAAAACGGAATTTTGCAAAACTCGACCCATAAAGAAGGGTACCTACTTCGTTTCTACAAGTGCTGGGATGCCTGAAAATTTTCATAGATATTCTTTTTCGAACGTACATAGACTAACTAAGAAGGGCTTTTGCAATATTCTAAGTGTGTGGTTTCAAGATTGATAGGTTTTATGAAAATTCGTTATGACAAGTGAGGACGTACGTGCTGCATTAAACAGATTTAAGTGAAATTAAATTCCTAAGTGTGTGTTTTGGGGTGGACAGTTTTTATGACATTTCATGACCGCAATAGAATAATTAATTTTGCATAAGTAGTTCTTTTTGGGACGTTCGTGCTACCTAAGATAGAATTAAGTGAAATTCAATAACTAAGAGTGTGTTTTTGGCGTCCGACTATATGCGATATGCGGGCGAAGCCACGGGAGGTTCTTGGTTCTTATTTCATTTCGTCTCTATTTCTTTAAGATTCTAAAATATTGTTTAAAGGGGCAATTTTAAACACAATTATTATATTTTAATTATTTTTTTGTTTTTCTCGTGTGCAAATATTGTGCTAATTACGTGCTTAATTTTAATGGTAAGATAAGAATTGAAAACTATAAAAAATATATTTGTTTTTTTAATACAAAATAAGTGCATACGCTTGCAAGCTTAAGCTTGTCAACATTAACAAACTCTAATTCTCGTTGACCTATAATTCTAAAATTGACAAGAAATCCTCGTTAGGCAGTGTTATTTCTATTGGTCTCGCAGGAAAACGCGCGAGTATTAGATAGTTTTATTTGTACTGATTTTAAAGTATATATGTATGTATATATATATATATATATATATGTATGTTCTTCAAATCCACACTTAATAAAGAAAAATAAATACCACACTTAAGAAATTGAACGTAGCAGGATTTGAACCCGCGCTTCTTGGAATCCGTCCAAGAGCTCTGACATCTCTGTAGGTATTTTTTACAAATTTTCGCCAAAGATAATTCCTTAGAATTATCGCCAAGAAGTAATGCTATTTATTAAATATTTTTTACCGATTTTACACTTAATTAAGAAAAAAAATAAAAGGTATTATAATTAGGACAATTATTTATACGTTTTCGAAATAAGTGAGATAGAATTACTTACTCAATAAGTTGTATATGAGTCATTTATTGCAAAATAAATTTCTTATATCTTATTAACTTACTAATATATTGTTATAAATAACCATGTAAGTTTAAAGGAGTTCTATCGAATTTAATACTTTAATAAATTATTAAAAAGTTAAATCATAACATAACATTGTGCTAATGAAATGGATGCGGAATAGATTACTGGAGTACGTCGTACAGTCTGCGTCAATTATGCACTTACACGGCAGACAATGAGCAAGCCCTATCACCAATCTGTTGGACGCACCTGACGGTAACCGTGACATGCGGATTCTCTTTGTACCTGGCCAACTAGCATTGTGTAGTACCATTAGCCTGCATTATACTAACCGCGTGCACTGTACTACTATGATATGTAATGGTTAATTACATTAGCGATTGCGTGTATTATGTATATTTTACTAGGTTACAATCATTTGTTATATTAATATGTATGCTTAGAATATTCAATTGCTCAATTGCATTAAATTATATAGATTTATAATGCCTAAAGTTTTTTTTGCCCGCCTGTGCGTTGCAAAGAACGATAATAAGCTTTCCAGTCTGTATATAGGAATAATATAGGTATGTATAAATATACATATATTATTATATATATATACCTACTGATTTTATATACGACACATTTTTAAATATTATTGTTTATATACCAAACGAGTCAACCAATTTCGAAATTAACTGCCACAATAAAATTATTTATTAATTATTAATTGTTTTATAACTCTATTGTTAAAATTAAGAATAAAAAAAAAAACATAAACAGACTGCATGAAAGTTTAAAACGAAGGACAAGCTCAATAGTTTGAAATATTGTCGAAAGTACCTAATACTGAAACAATGCACCAATGAAATATTTTTGTAATTTATACAGACATAAACATACGACGAGTATTTTTGCTTTTACAATTAGAATATCTGTAGGAGTTAACCTATCTCTGTAATCAACATAAATATTTATAACATAGCTTTAATATATCATTATCATAAGTTAAGCCAGGCAAAAGCTGTGATGAAACATTGTTGTTAGAAACGCGATTGCGTTAATTAAAAGATTACACACGAATAGCTAATTAACATCAGATTTGTTTTCTCATCTGTTACAGGTCCTGAGAAACGGCAATTTCTTGATACGTGTCTTAAGAGCGTTCGCGACATATTTTACTTTATAAAATGAATACCCGATAAGCCCATTTTAACTATATTCATAAATCATCCAAACAACGTTTTGTATAATAAGGTCTTTATTTACTTACTAATGAGGTATTTTATAAAACCTATAAGTATATGGACATACCATAGTTGTATATTGTTGGTATGAAGTGATATTACTTTTTTTTTAATCTGAAATAAATGTAACGGCCTGAGCGCTTATAGAAATTGGAATAGATCAAAGACTGGGAAATCAATAACGTAAAGAGCCGAAAACATTCAATGGTTGAAAGGGATTGAGGTTTTACTAAATTTTAATTTAAACTTTGAATGCTTATAATTAAGCTGAAATAACAGTTAAAAAAATAATTGGTAGTGTCGCTTTTGACGTTTATTTAATGTATTAGAATGAAGACTTTTGTGAGCCTTCTGTTAAGTTTCGCCTCAAGGGTCACGATTGAACGAATATAAATGAATCTTATATTTATGATACTTTTTTGTTGCCTCTGTTCTTGGTAGCATTTTATTGCTCGTGAAAGGGTACGAATTGTTTTGCTGACAGATTTACGAGGGAATATTCGGCATTTATTTTAACTGCAAATGTTTTTAAAGAAATATACGTAAAGAAAATTTCGTTCGTGTAACCCTTCCGCAGATGTTCACATGATTTTCATTTATTATAAACTTAACTTATTACTTATGTAGATTAAATATATAATACTATAAGATATATATAAAAAATGTTAATATGATTGTTAGTGTTATTAATTCATCCGAGATTCGCTATACTGAAGTGTTACAGTGTGAAGAGGCTCGAAGGCTGCTAACTCGATAACAAGACACAACAGCAGCTTTCCTAATTGCAATTTATTGCAGGTACTACACAAGTCTGTTTCACTCGACGCTCACGTATTTTAAATTAATTTGCAATTTCGACAAACAATTAGATCCTGTACCATGAATTGCTTTGGAATTGCAAAGAACAATGTGTGTTACGATTGAGTCAACATGTGAACAGATCTTTTCAAGCAGCTTTTTAGCTGTATTTTTTCCTTTGGAAGAAAAATCAGAGTATTTTATTTTATTGTTGTACTTAAGATTAAAAAAAAGATTTTCACTAGTGAAAACAAGTACTTGTTTAAAATAAGAGTAACTTATATTTATTTAAACAATTTATTCTACTTTAGGATTCCATAAAATTAAATCAAATATGAACATAATGTAGCTATGTTATTTCCCGTCTATATTTATTTAAAGTTATCTGTAGTAAAGTTTTGAAGAGAACTATATTTGCTACAGAGTTTCCAACTATTACTACTGTTTTGCTTGTATTTGTTGGATAAATACGATGTCGCGATCCGTTTTTCTGTACTAAAAGGTGGATTCAAAGACCTATACTTTATTTAGTAGAAAAGCAATTAATTAAAGTGTACAATACAAAAGTTCTACGTTTTGACGTATTGTACTTCGCATAGCCGTTTGCTGAACTTATTCATGATTTCCTTTATTAGCTCAATTTCAATACAAATAATACACCATTTGTGCTTGGAATTATTTATCAATTAGAAGATTTATTTAATAAACTTCAAGTTAAATGCTGATCAAGTGCGAGAAATACAACCCTACTGAGGTTTCTGTTATGTGTTATTCCACACTTAGGAAAGAAATTTAATAATTTTAAAAACTTCGCAGGTTCTAATCCTGCTACGTTCAATTATTAAACATTTTAAAAACATTTAATAAATAGCATTCTCTCTTGAAAAACGATAATTCTAACTATTTGTTTTTGGGTGGCAGAAATTTGTAAAAATTTCTCTACAGAGATGCTAAAAACATAATAAGTAGGTTGATGAGAACGCATGGTTTAGTTGATCAGAGCGCTTGGACGTTTTACAAGAGTCGCAGGTTCAAATCCTGCTACGTGCAAATTTGTATACGTTTTTAAAATGAATATCTTTCTGTATCAATTTTAAAATTTTATGTCAAAGGAAAGCACATTCGGCAAAAATTTATAAACTCAAGTCTGTAGCATATGCATTCATTGTTGTATGATTTTCTTTTTAGCTTCCCGCTGTATGCTGTACATGGCAGGTTAGGCAGAGGAAACTTGGGAACCTAATGTTACGATATTTTGTCCCGTTTCCGATTTTCTGCAGAATTTGAGGTATTGCGTCTTATTTGGAGGTACTCAACGCCACGCTTAATGAGACGAGGCAACTTTTTTTTTTATGGGAAAAGGCAAGGCAAATGAGCGTACGGTGAGTGATCACCGTCGCCCACGGCCTCGTATAACACCAGGGGAGCTACAGGTGTGTTGCCGGCCTTTGAGGTGGAGGTAAACGCGCTTCTTGAAGGTATCCATGTCATATCGACCAGGAAATACTGCCGTGGGTAGGTTGTTCCAGAGATGTGTGGCGCGTGGAAGGAAATTCCGACGAAACCGCACAGACATTCTTGAGGGATGCCTCAACGGAAGACACAAGATGATTTCGGCACTGGTCGACGTTTTCCCGAGAAAGACTTGCACGGCCGGAGTATACAGCGTCCGCAGTGCTATCATCTGCATAACAATGTATGTTAGAGTCCTCCAACATATCATTGATATACAGAAAAAAAATGCGTAGTTGATAGCACGCAGCCTTGGGGGAAGTTCACGGGCGTGTATTCGGAGCAGAAACCGTCGACAGCGACCTTGATACTGCGCCCAGTGAAAAAGCTAGCGATCCACTTGCATAAGTTCTCGGGAAGCTCGTAAGATGAAAGTTTCGCAAGTAGCGCCCCATGCCATACACGATCGAAGGCCTTCGTCATGTCCAGACTAACTGCCCGGTCATTAATCAGTCGGTGATCCTCTAGATTAACCAAGAGCTGGTTATTGATTATGCTCTCCATAACTTTTGAGAGCAGGGAGGTGATAGCAATAGGCCTGTAGTTAATTGGATCGGAACCATCGCCTTTTCGGAATCGGGTGGATAAGAGCGCTCTTCCACGAATCTGGGACTACGCCGACTGAGTAAGAGAAGAGTGCCAAAATAGACGCGTTAGCTCAGGAGCATATAAACGTAGCACAAGAGGAGAAATCCCATCTGGCCCACTCGACTTGTTTATGTCCAAAGAAGATAGAGCTCGCCTAACAGCTTTCGGAATAATTTTAACGCCTGGCATTGATCTCTGACACTGCGGGATGGTGAGCGACATTGTTCCTCGGTCATCCATAGTCGAGTTCGAGACAAAGAGAGCGCCCAGAAGATCGGCTTTTTCTTTCGCCATATGGACCAAAATGTCATTTTCCATTTGTTAAGAGGGCCCAAAACTGGCGAGTTCCCGACGGGTAACTCTCAAGCTTCTTCCCGATTTTAAAGATGTCCTTGGACCTTGCTCTGGCAATTTGTCACTTAAAGTACCTAGAGGCACGGTTGTACTTTCTTTTTAAGGTTTTCCTTACTTTTGGATCCTTAGTGTTAAGTGCCTCGGCCCAGGTTTCGTATGCCTCGCACTTGCCAGAAGCAGCAAGTTTGCAAGACGTATCAAACCAAGGCTGTGACTTCCCACCGATTGGCACTACAGAGCTACGAATGTAAAGTTTCCATACCCTGAGGAACCACGTTGGTGACAGCAGCGGCACAAGCACTAGGATCATCAGAAGAGAAGCAAATCGGCCCTCAGGGATAAGATGAGTAAAATTTACGCATCCCAATCTGCTGACTTGTAGTGACACGACGAGTCGCTGATGTTCTGCGACTGACGCGGTTAATGGGCACAGCACTCCGTACCAGACTATGGTCTGGAGACCGTGGGGAGGCATCGACAACAACTTGCTACTGTTCTGGATGTGAAGTCAGCAGAAGGTCCAATAAAGAGGCTTTGTGGTTATCCACAATGTATGACGAAATGAAAAAAATAAATAATTAATATGAAAATAGACACAACTCGCGTCGCGTTTTCAGTCACACACTTGTTCCTCTGCGCCACTACAGGAGTTAATGTTGTATGAAATAAAGTGCAATAAGATTTTTTTTATATTTATACCTTTATGTAATGTTTTTTTAATACAATGCATGTAAGTGGAAATCTTGATTTATATGGTAAGTTACCACTTAGTGGCAAGGTTCATTTTTGTAGATTCATGGGAAATAATGAAATTTTGATTAAGTGGTGAATTTCATACAAAAAGCAGAAAGTTAACGCACTAAAAAATTAAGAACCTTCATGTTTTTTTTGAGTATGTTGGCTTAGGAACTTTCTTTTTTCTGTGCTCTAAGGGACCACAATCATGGACTCTTTTTATAAATTTCAACTTGTTACGTCCACGCAACCTAAAGAAAAATGGTTGTGATAGACGGACAACAAAGTGATACTTTGAGGATTCCGTTATTACATTTTGAGGTACGGAACCCTAAAAAAACCGATTTCATTTCAGATATTGATGAGAAAGCTATACGTTGCGATTTTTTCACATTTTTAATTGTTTTATTGTTTTATTACAATAATACCTATCTATGTTAACTTTGTTTTATCTTTGAAAACAAACTTCAGGCTTATTAAGTTGGTAAGCAATAGTCAGTTTCATATAACAAGGAAAAGTTAAATTGCTTATGAAACTGCTGAATATAATGAATGCTCGTACAGTTAATATTCGACAAAGTTTATTACGGATAAAACAGTTTAAGTTGTTATGTGCAACTGGATTTGTTTATTTGTATTAAAGTGTCTCAATTTAAGATAACATCGTTTTAATCGTCGTATGTTGCATGATAACCTAATTGCAATATCTAAATTTTGCCAACTACTTATTGAATAATGTTGTGCAAGAAAGAACTATGAATAAGAAGACGAAAATTATGTGTGGATTGGTTTGTAACTTTGCGAAGAAATGATTTAGAGTAATATAAAAACAGTTATAAAACACAATTTTTTATAACACTAATCAAAATTAAACAAATATGAATTAATATAAGCCATAGAAATATAACAAGATATTAATCGACGAAATAATAAATATTATTAGGAAAACTGTTTTTATGATGGTGAAAAATGATAATAAAGCATGAACTTATGATATTTTATATGGCTCTCTGTTTTAAAACTAATTATCATATGTCTGTCTGTTTTAAAATTTATTTTGAATTCAGATCTGAGAGAGAATTTACAGTGATCTTAGAATGTTCAGGGTAAGTATAATAATTAAGTATAAGTATTATCAATTTAAGTATAATAATTAGCTTCTAAGTCCTCGTGTCTCTTATAACTTAGGGCTATGCTTTGCCCCATTACTACAATCAGATTTTTGATTCCGATCGATAGGATTCGAACCTACAACCGTTGCGTTCAGTTACCCACTTGTGCCCTTGTGCCTCGACACTGTCGGAGAATCCAATTCGGAGAAAAGTGGGGAACGGAACGGGGAATTGAACAGAGGGTCTTAACACTAGGTTCCCATATTCCCTCTGACTACCCTGCTATGTGCGGGATACAGTGCAAAGCTGAGAGTTAATTAGTACTCTATTATGAAATATATAGGTGTGCTTTAAAAATATTTTTTTCTAAATGGAATTTTATTTGCTTGAATTTGAATTGTTGGCAATTCAAAAATAATCTTGTAAATATAGATCCGAATTAATACTATTAAGCTAAGAAAATCCATAAGTTAAATTTCTAAGGAAATAATTAACCAGGAGGGAATATTTTAAGCTGATAGGTCTGTGAGAGCCAGACATATAACGTTTCATGAAGTGATTCGATATCGTTTGACTAAAACAACTACAATACAGGCGAAAGGGGATTAATTTGTTGTCAGTAAATTGGATCCTAATGAAGCAAAGGCTCTTTAGGTAAACACGACGGTCGTCTTGCTTCTGTTTACATGATTCAACGGTTCGTTAGCTTTGTTTCGAATTCAATCGTCCGATCACTATACAGCTCTAGTTTCACAAAATCTATATTTACAGATTCGCCAGTTCAATATTACATAAAATGTACCAAATTTATGTGTAATTTCTTCGCTAAGTGGAAGGGAATATCATCTTTATTCATGTGCAATTCATGAATTAAAATATAAAAAGTAATTTTGGATTTAGGGAGGTACAATGACACTTAATAATATGTATGTTTAAATTGTTAAATTATGCTTCAGTATTCGATTTTAAGAGTAAATTGTGTACTAACATACATTTACATAATGTGTAGTGTGAATATCTCGTAGAATAGTTCTGTCGTTGGCATGAACAGTTGCGGTAAACCGCAATGAGTCTTATTCGTGTCTAGAGCGTTTATGTCATTACAGTTGTTATAACTTGCAATTTATGTAACTCTAATCACATATACAAATATATACAAATCTATAATTGTTAAGATGTTAAATTTTAAGAGAAACCAGTTAATCAGTACGTTTGTCAGTATCGAAAGAGACATCGCCGGTATATTTGATGGATCCTTATACTGTTATTTCATACCTTACATATGGCAACAGTATTATGAGTATTCTCACTGGAAGATTTGAACATGCACCCACATCGTTTAATTTCACCTATTATTACTGGGCCTTGATGAATGTAGCTTTATTAAGCGATATAAAGTATTATAATTAAAAGAATCCTTAGGTACTGTAAGTCATTAAAATAATAAGATAGTAATTAATTACTCAAAAATAATATTAGGAGAAGCCTTAATTTTGAACGACATAATTAATATTTCTATCACAATTTGCTATATATCTATACGTGGTGGAATTCAAGGTATAAAAAAATTGAGGCCAGTCGAGGCGCAATGGCACCAGTGTGCGACATTAATGGGTGCCTCAGGTTGTAGGTTCGTTTCCTTATAGACGAAATAAAATATTTAATATTTTCAATTCCTCGCACTTGTAAAGAGGCTAAAATGTGGCGTTGAGTTCCGCCACTCAACACGTAATGCCTCAAAAAATCAGCGAAAAGTGGGGTATGTTTTATATAATATAAGATAGTATAGATGATATTTGGAGAAAATTACGTGAAAAACATTAGGCAGCAATCTAAGTAGTTGTACACAGTATGAAAAAACAAATTCCTTTTACCTGATTTTGGTTAAATTCTTGTACGTGAAATTCTCCAATTGGATTAAAAAATATTTCTTTATATTTTTATCTGACAGGTATATGCGTAGTTAAACTTTAGAATATATATAAAAAGTGAAATAAAGATTCAAATTGTAACCTAATAATTTTATACTATAAGTAGAACTTAAAAATTATTATATGGCAAGGCTTACAAATGTCGGTTTTAAAATCATGTCGCCGTAAAAACTTTCTTCATGAATAATTTACGAAATTTATTCTTAGATATGGTCTTGCCGCAGTAGATAAGACTTAAATTACGTAAAATTAAGTTTTTATTAAATATCTGAGTAAAAATATAAAAGAGCAATTTGAATAATTATCGAGGTCTCTTTTTCTTCTTTGTTTTGTTTTAGCTGAGGTTCCATATTTTAATTGGATTTGGTAATAGAGTAGCTTTTGAATTGAAATTCCAATCAGATTAAAAAGTCACACTCGTTTTAAAATCTTGAGATTTTCCTCAAACCTTTTCGCCTGTAACATGATGATACTTTTCACAAAGATTTAGAAAGAAACTAATTTGTTGAAAAATAGGGTACTAAGTATGGACTAAGGAAACATATACAAATTAGAGGCTGTTCAAATAGTCTGATTTTCTTCAACTGTTATGCAGATTATAATTTAGGTATTTTCGAGCCTTTGGAAGTGGCATCTGAAGAGGATAAGACCACCTTTCCGTAATTTTCTGAAGTACGCTCTCTAATTTGAACGAGAGTACTTGTATTTGGAATTTATAATATTACTGCTCTAAATCTTCCTGTCTCCTGTGTAACGTAGAGATACAATGAATTATTCCCAAGAGCCTATTTAATTGACCACTTATATTTTTTAATTAAAATTTTAGTATTCTCCTATCTGGAACTTACTCATAATTCATATTTCAATAAATATTTTTAATACAATCTTCAAAATATTCTTTGTTTTAAAGATTATATTTATTATAAAGTTTACTTTTTGTTTTACCTAAAATACTATATCAATAGGCAGTTATTTGGTGTACTATTTAGCAGTTGTATAGCTCGGAATAGAAAATACGAAATGAAAAGGTACTACCTACTACTTGCATCCAGTTAACAAGCCAACGAATGCTCGGTGCACTTACTGTTGCGGTTCTAATTACTATTGCTACAGATTTAGCATTTTTCATGTCTTTTTTTGTAAAAATGTTTTTTTTTCTGTTTGTATAGAGTGATCTTTGAGTGACTGGTCTTTTAATGACAGGTGTGTGGTTAAATAGATGCAAGTATTACACTTTTGAATCCTGAAAGAACAAAAACTAAGCAAAGAAACATGAGATTGACGCCTGAATATAACATAATTTGAAATTTAATATAGTTAGAGCCGCGTTGCTAATAAGCGGCAAAGACAAAGGTGTACTAATGAGAGCTGCGCGTGTAGACTGGAATACTAATAAGTTAAAAATTCCAGCAAGCAATATTATGTACATGCGAACCGCAGGCGCCGAATGGTACCACTTCGTTAGATGGTATTGTTTGAAGTAAGGCAGGTAAGAGACTGCTTGTTTCTATTCATAAAATGATTAACTTAGCTTAATTCTTTAAGTTAGCTATATAAACATTACCATTAGTATTATTACGTTTCGTTTTCAATTTTACATATGTTAGAGTCGTTAAGAACACAATTTGTTATGTCATACCTTTGCAGTGAAAAAAAGGTTTGTTTTAAAAAAATAATAAAAGAGGCAAATTTTAAAAATAATTACAGACATATTTTCAAGGGGAGCTAAAAAAGCAATTTAGCGGGGTTGGAATCTCATAAGTTAGTAGCGAGCTGATGAAGCTCTGCCAAAATTGCTAATGACCGCGAAAACGGCGTGCGGTCGCGCACGGTATCGAGCCAAAAACCAATTTGCAACATTAACAACAACATTGTGATACTGCCCGATTATTGACTTAAAGTTAATACATATAAAATGACTAAGAAATATTGAAAACATTTGACTTTGTCCTAGTTATAAAATGTTTGTTAATATTCACGACGATTGTAGGTTCGAATACCACTTAGAAAACTATAAAACTTTAATTATCTTCGCAGTATAGTGAGATTAGGGTACTGCTACCACTAAACGCGCAATGTACCATTTAAAAAATACAATGAACTGTCTTAATACGCATTTACGTGTAAAATTTTGTTTAGCAAGGTAAAACAATTAGAAGTCATATTTTAAATATCTTAGTAAATTATGGCAAAGTATACTGCCTCCCTTATTTAGTAGGGCAGGCAAAGGAAACCTTGTATTAAGACACTGCACTTTCCATTTTCTTTCCGAATTTCCGCGACATCGTGTGTTGAATACTGTGAAACTCAATGCTGTGGTCTGGAGAAAAAGAATGAAACTTGTTCATTCCCCCAAGTCGTCAAACCAGAACGTCGCAAAGGCGAATAATTAAGTAATTAAAAAAAAAACGTCATAAATTGTGCAAACCCGACAAACATAATAAATGATTTAAGATTAAATGAATAAATCACTTTTGATTCATGACTAAACCAATAAATCAATTATTAATAAATGAAAAAAAAAAAAAAAAAGATACCTAAGCACAGGGGCAGAAACGTGTGACTGTAAACGAGACAAGTTGTGGCTTTAATCCCCACTCGAGGATTCATTTCTTCCAGTAGATATTCAGTATTTAAATTTCTTCGTTCTGGTAACAAGGTAAAGCGCGGCGTTGAGTTCCGCCATTAAAAAAGCAATGTCTCAAAGTCGGCGGAAAGTTGGACACAGAACAAAGTATCCTAACACTAGGTTCTCAAATTCCCTCTACCTACGTGCGGGATACAGCGTGAAGTTGAAAAAGGTAGCAGGGCCTTTAATGAAAAAAACGCACGCAATACATTTTCACTTGTAAGACAAGTTCAAGCCTAAATAGTTCCTATTTAGTCTTATAATGTATTAGCATCATAATATTTAATTCAACGGTTTTAAATTGTTGTAAAAATACAAATCTTTGGTTTGAAATCAACACTTAATTCGATCGAGACCAACGAAAGTCAAGGTTCGATTAACACCCAAACCGGTGAAAATTTTCCAATCAGCCTCTGTAAATTGGAAAAGTTTTATATGCGTTCAAACGTCCAGGTAGCTTTCTATCGTTGTTTCTGAACTTTTTGTTCGACCCTTTTGAAAAAATCAATGAACCTTAATTAATCTATTATATACATAATTTTAAGTTTTTAACACAAATTAGGAATATAGATAACTTTAAATCTTAGTATAACATTTATAATTAAATAAATATGTTTGTCAACGTCATCTTGCAACCGATAACAATTGCATATGAATGCAGAGGCAGTGAGGCAGAAACCTATAATTTCTACTTTTATTGTATATTAGTATCGTACAAACACTTTAATGATAATATATGTTAAAATCAATATGGTCTTTATTAATAGATTTTATATAATATAAAATAAATTAATTCCTCGGTCTATTAAAAAAAATACTAAGGTTTGAGTCTCTCTAAGAATCTTTGTCTAAGTAGTAAAATAAAATAAGATTTATTTTGAAAGAGCAAACCATTCGCGGCTTTAACCGTGATATTTTTTCTTATAATATAGCTAAATGATAATCTGGTCATGAATTATCACTCAGCTTCACGCTGTTTCCCACAAGGCAGGGTAGGCAGAGAGAATTTGGGAACCTAGTCTTAAGACATTCTGTTCCGCTCCCCACAATGTTCGTTGAATTTGAGGCATTGCGTGTTGATTGGCGGAACTCAAAACCACGCTTTTCCTTGTAACTAGAGAGAAATGAAAAATCGAAAATATTAAATTGAAAATATTAAATATTTCACTTTCTCGAGTGGTGATCGAAGCCACAACTTGTTGTATTTACTGTCACACCTTGTGCCCCTGTGCCACGACAGGCTCATGAATTATTATTAAACAAAATTAATTATTGTAAAACAAAAAAATATTATTGTAAAATTCTATCTTAAAATGTTATGTAGTTTTTGCCTCAAATTGGAACAAATATCACAACAAATTTACAATATTTGTAAAATATTTTTAAATAACTTCCTACATACATATTTACTACTTTATGTTTGAAATTGTATTATATTTTGCCCAAATTCAGTATTGAATTAAGGTACGAGTCAGTAAAATAAAATTAACGAGGGGGCTCCCCGGCGGAAGGCGAAGCAGGAAACGGAACCGCCGTCAACTTATCTAAATCTACCACCAAATCTTAATAAACTCGCCTTATATTTATATGCAAATAATATTTATAATCTATAAATTATTCTTACATGGCAATTTGAAAATAATTATATAATAGAGAAGTTTATACTAATTTCTATTATAAATTAAAACCGGATGAAATTGTTAAAATATGACTAAAATATTTTTTTTTCCAAAAATAATAAGCCGCATATAATTTGCAATAATTAAATAAACCATATTACTAAAGTTCTTGTGATGAATAGATACTTACCCAAAATTTTATAAGTATCCAGTTTTTAGCATTCCATATCTTTTAAGAAAAAAAAACGGAATTGTTATAGATGTTGCCCGTCTATCCGTCTGTCGAGATTGTGTGTGTCCTTATGGGACATAAAATACGGGTCATAAAATCGATTTTGTTGCATATTATTTCAAATTCACGGCGTCATCAAAACTAGAAAATACTTCTCGTGTACTTACTATAATAGGAACTTGGTATGAAATTTGGCAAGAAGTGAAAACTAACAGTACCAATATAGACAAGAAACCCAAAAAACGAAAATTTATATTACAGATAAAAGCTATTTAAAACTTATAATTATAGTTAATTTGGAACAAAAAGTGCATACGTCCTCAAACCAAAGCTTCTTAACCTATTATAAGTTCTATAAACTATTATAAGTTATGTAAGTAAATAATCTTAAAACTCAATGAACGAGAACGAGAAGTACGAGTACTTGATCAGATTTTTTTGTTAATAGGCTTTTATAAAATTATAGGCATTTTATATAAAATTATATTGGGAATGTTCGAAGAAATAATTTGTGAAATGGTTCAAAAGTGTAAAAAACATATGTTTGTATTTATAATGTCGAATCCCACTAACTTAGTTAGGCCACTTTCACGCAGAGGCGGAGCGTCTGACAATGTTACAGTTGCAGGTTCGACTCATAGTAATAAATATATATTTAATATTTTGAGTTGAATTTTGCCATTCAATACGTAAATTCCCGAAATTTCAGCGAAATGAAAAACGGGCTGTCATAACACTCTAACACTCTGTCTACGCTCTGCTTTATGCGAGATACACAGTAAAGTTGAAATAGCGCCTAACAAATTAAAACAAAATAAAGGTAGAGAATTAACAAACAAACGAACATTAACCGGCTCATAGGCGTTTAAAAACAATATCCATGCGCAACCACTCGGTAACTCAACGGTTTTTACTGATGATTGTCGAAATTAATCGTTTTGCTGGCACTCGTGATGAATGACGCAAGAACGAATTCAAGTAGCATACAAATTGTGAGCATAAATTATGTTTTAATAATTTCGCGTACGGCCTGCTCTCTCAATCACTGAAGCACGAGTATAGCGGCCAGGTGTTGCCAACATAAATCCAGTCTAGTTAAAAATTACAACCTCCTTGCTGCCTTGTCAACTTGTCACGTTTTTAGAAAGGATTTTTACACACAGCAACGTACAACACGACTCATTTTGTATTGTAACAATACAGGTTATAACTTGCAATTATTTATTCATTATTATTTATGTTATGAATATTTGAGTTTCATTCATATTGCGTGAGCTAGTAAAATAGTAAATCAACTTTTATTATATAAATGATATATTTTATATATAGCAAATTTATTCATTGGCAATTAAAAATTGTCAAATATATTTTGTGATCGAAAATAAAGAAAATTTTAATTTAGTGGAAAAAAGCAACGAACCGTTTCTTTTTTTATAGCGTGCCAATTGAAACGTTTCCAGTTCTCTGAATAATTCATCTTTCGTTTGAACAAAGACGAAGTGGGCCGCGCGGCGATTCTTTGATCTTTTGTAATTGGAATCGATGCTCATATTAAAAAGAGAAAATTCTTTAGAGCGACCGATGAAATGCACCGAAGCCATTTTCTTTGGGGCTATTAAAGGCGGCCCTGATTTCGCGCCCCCAAGACGAGGTGTTTTATTCTTTGCGTAACAGTAACAAAACAAATTTCAACTTTGATTCGATAATTTAAATGTAATATATTTTTTTATAATTGAATATACATGGACCAGCCCCATCTCTTTGGTGAGCCGGCTTTCATGTATCGCAATCAAGCATTTGTAAGAGAGCAAACGGAACTTATATTTATCACGTATTATTTTATAAAAAAACTAAATAAACAACTAACAAAACCTACATGAAAATAGTAATATCATATGATTATTGCACAATTCTTTTAATAATAGTAAATATATCGGTGTCCATCGAAATTACTTTGGCAACTCTATCAATAAACTCGCGAACTTGTGCAATAACAGCAATCGATTACATAATAGAGGCGAGATTGCTGTCTGACTTGTCCTGACTTGTTTAGCTGCCCTCATACTAAGTAACATTTATGGAATTACAAAAGTTTTCAATTACTTATTCAATAACTTTGCTTATGACACTCGAAGAAAAGATTTAAAAATATCTTTTGTCGTGAACTTTACTTATCAATCTACACGAAAATGAGGCTATAGTGCAGAGGCACAAAGCAATGACTATAAACGCAGTAGTGAGTTCGATTTCCACTAGAGGAAATGAAATATTTAATATTTTTATTTTTTTCACTTTGTTAATGAGGCATGCGCTACCAATCAAACCGTAAAGTCACCGGAATTCGGCGGAAAGTTGGAAACAGAATGACTTAAAACTAGCTAAATTTCACTTTGCCTACTTGTTTCTTAAAGGTTTATATTTATATTATTTTATATTGGTTTATATATTCTTAAACAATCGACGACACTTTTTATAGGAAACTTTATAAGTATTTTAATACAATATATATTATAATTATAATAATACGGGGAAAATAATATAAATTTTCATTTTATAATTATTAAGTATATATATTATCCCTCATTAAAAAAAATCGTAAAATATTAAAAAACATCATATACGAGTGAGGACTCGCTAGCATAAATTCAACTCATCAACTTTATGAGGCTAGTCGGGGAAGTTTAAAATTTAATCCCTGGTGCGGGTAAGAGACCAGAAAAGTTAACCGCCCAAAACTTTACGTAGCATTTCAGCCACATGTTTGGGCCAATGTTATACCTTAATATATGGAATATTAAGCACCTTACAAGATTTTTAGTTATCCAGCTTATATAAAACCTTAGTCAGTTACAAAAGATGCTTTATTATTACACGACAAATGATGAATATTTTCAATTTTATTGGTACAAAACATATTTTCAACATGAATATTATATTCAGCGAAGGTTAGTCACGAATATGTTTATCGCAAACGCTTCCCATTCCCTACACGTATTTATTCTCCTGCTTTGTATAACAAGCGTAAACGTCTGTATAAAGGGGAAGTCAACTTAGAAATATCTTGAACAGCTAGTGTGAATTGTCGCGGAAAGTTCCTCGCTGCCCGTAGCGACTAAAGGATTAGAGCGATGTTCAATGTCACCTACGACTTTATAGCGATACGTTGACAATAGTTTGAATTCCATGAAATTGTGCGCCCCTGAGGAACTCTTATTTCAATTTTATAAAACATTTTGATTTTATTTTAGCAAAACCTTTGTCACGATGTATATTATTTTATTTATATACTCGTATATATGTAATTAAAAGCTCTTTAATGTAGTAGAATGAGAACTTTAGACAAATCAGAAGTAGAAAAAATTGTAGTGATTATAACCAAAACATATACCGGTGTTTATAACTATACAAAAATAAGAAAACTAATATAGGTCAAATGCGAGTTGGACGCGCCCATTACCAATTTCATAACTTATAACAGACACATTTTAAAGTTGGTGGTACGCATTAATTTTGTATAAAATTAATATAAAACTCTTCTTTTACTCCTAATTATATGTTTGTTGGCACAAACGTGTGACTGTAAACGCGACAGGATATTATTTTCAGCTTGATACATGTATCTTCATATGGTATCGAGACAAACGATCTTAGACGCCAACAATGTGATCTCATAAGGTATCACATTTTTTATTTTGAAATATGCAACCCTAAAAACAAAAGTTGTATAATAACTATACTTATGGTAAGTAATGCAAAAGGATATCCTCAACCTTTGTGATTTTTTTGTAAATTTAGAGGTAAAAGAATATCTAAATCAAGCTAATTGTACTGATTATGTTAATTTTATATACACATAGTTTGTTACTCTTTTAAGAAAGAAAAAGAAAACTTTTTTAAGAACTTAAATAAATATGAACAAACCTATATGGTTTCATGTGTCTAGTTTAAGGTGATATAAAAAGAAACAATATGAAAAGTAATGTATGTTTTTTACCAAAATGTAGGTACGGATCCTGAGTCCGTAGTGTAAGAAATAAAGTTTACAATAAAATATATAAATTATACATATAGCTAAGTATGTATATTTACATTTAAGAAATGTAAATATACATACTTAGCTTATTAAATGGATAATAAATATTTAAAGAAGTATATATAACTAAATAAAACAACATTAGTTATTGTACAATAAAAATTCACGTTATCAGAAACAAAATTTCCAAATTACTGTAATTAAGTGAAAATGCTTAGAAATATCTACTATTCAAAATGACGCATAATTGGCTTTATGATGGTAGTATAAAAATAAATATCTAAATACTTTTCATAAAATACCTTAGCTCTTATGATAATTTCGCAGACGAAATTGCCCTGGGGACGGCGACCTTAACTTTTATGTACAGTAAAATTTTCTTTTCTTACAAGTAGTTGAAGTGAGACAAAATGTATTTAAATTTGACGAGTTTATACAGTATAAAGACTGCTACTATAACGATGGCGTTATTACAGACCCATTATTACTTTTTAACTATCTTATATTTTCTTTTAAATAACTCATTGACCTTTTTAAGAAAAAAAGCACATTTTATTTACAAAACAAACATTTTCTTTATCTTAAATCACATTTTGTTTATTAAAATATAAAATTATATACAAAACTAATATCATTATTTTCATATTGTTAAATATGATTAATTAGATAGGGTCATCAATCAAAGTGACCGTCGTGTCTAATGATAGGTGCAACAAAAAGGCGGACACTATTAGATATACTAGCTTTCATCACATAATAACAATACATTCCTTGTAAGAGGAAACTACTATACACCAGAAAGAGAAAATAAAATAGCATCAAGTATCCATCCGTTTCTCTAAGGAAACAACAAAGAGGACAACAAAGAGTCCGTACGCAATTCAAAGTTTATATATACGTTACATCAGTGTCATTCAAGTATATCGTTTACACTACACAAGACAGCATAAGTTTTACAATAATCTGATACTGAGATTGCATTTTATATAATTAAAAAAAAAAAAAAATAAATTATATCAAACTATTAAGTATTACATTTTCTCAAGTGGCGATCGAATCGGTCGCACTTATGATCGAACGCTTGTACCTCTGCGCCACGATAGACCCCAATTGTTGTTGATTAAATTTCCGTGTTGATTTTATTGTTTTAAAGCTTAAGTAACCAAGAACTATTAGTGTATAAGATAATTTTTGCAAGTAAATAACAGTAGTTAGAAGTTACACACCGTTTGTTAATATAATACTTCCTACAATACAAACTGTAGCAAGATGCGGGCTTGTTGATAGAATATACCTATGTATAATGATTAATATTGTATTTGCATTAAACATATTCAATAAATGATCAATAGAAGAAAAGATTGCTATATAAGGTAAAATAAGAAAACCTGAAGTTTCCAATTTTACATATTTGTTGTTATGTGTGTTGACAAATATTTTCAACATTAATATTTCAATGTAGATAAGGCAAAACCAATATTTCTATCATATTCTTGCTTTCGACCTGTTTATAAAAATTGTGTCAGTAGGAATGATAAAACCCGAAAAAGCTCTTAATGAATATATGAATAGGGTCTTTTCTTCGTTTCTTCACTCTGTATTTCGCAAAAAACTGGATAAGGAGAGAGAACCTAGCGTTTCGCTTAATTTTTTAAGCAAGCAATCATGCAAGTTGAGCTTCTAGAAATCCACGCCAAGCATTTGGGATTCATTATTTGTTTGATTTAAAATTTATAGACGTATTCGTATTTTAATTTAAATTTTAAGATATATTAAAAAAATCTTTTCTAGTATAATGCTTAAACCATTTGCTATCGGTTAATGGGAAAGACGCTATCACCAGGTATTGAACAGAAGATTTCATTACGCGTAGTGGCCAGTATCGTCTTTATAGTGTCATAAACGAGGAAATAACATTAAATGTGAGTATAAAAAGACGACCTATGGCATTGCATTCCCGTCTTAGCGCTCATACAACGTTGAATTTTCATTTCAGCCAGCTCTTTTATAAATATGGCGAAGCTAATATTTATCGTATTATAATCTTTTTCATGACGAACTAAATAGATAACCTATTTAGTTTGCTGATTTTTAAAGCAAATAATATTACCATGGTCAAATCCAATTGATTTATTCGTTTTCATTTATAAATATTCAAACTATATTAAAATTAACAAAACATATTTATTTTTTCTACATAATTAATCCGAATACCGACTGTGTCAGAGATATATTGCAAGATTAACAAGATTCACTCTAAACTTCTTCTTCTTCTTTCTTTTATTTTTTCTTTTTTACATGAAAAACTCTATAACTTTTACAACAGAAGTAGTAATAGTTATATACAGTTTTTTTTTTAACTTTATACTGTATTCCCCACATGACAGGGTAGGCTGAAGAAACTTTGGCCTCCTAGTGCTACGACACTCTACCCACTGTTCCCACTAAAACGCTTCGTTCGCCAAATTAGAGCCAAAGCGTTTTAAGTAGCAGAACTCAACGACGCGCTTTGCCTTGTTATCAAAGTGAAGAAACAAAACTATTAAATATTTCATTTATTTGAAGGTCAAACACGCAACCTGTCCGTTTACAGGGTTGACAGAACTCTAAAAATAAAATATAACATTTTACAACTGAAATACCATAACTAACATACGGATACATGTATGTGAACGGCTATCAAGTTACAAAGCGATACAAACATTGCATATCAGTATTAAAATTAACATCGCTTAATTGATGTAAACAACGGGAGGTAATGGAAGGAAGGTATCACTCCATTTAATTGGCCATATGTGCTGAGGTTGGATGTTAATTGAAGTTAATAGCATTGCCGCTCCATTCTATACCGGCCTAAACTCTATGAAAACATAATGAAATTATTTACCAAATATGGTTAACTCGAGTTTTATGCGTTTTAAAAAAGTTATTGTTATTTAATCTTTGCTTAAATGCTTAGATAGTTAATTTTTGTATGGCTTGTGTAAATTTTTTAATAAGCGTTTGAGACCATTGTTACACTGGGACACGAGTGTGCTATTATAAATACTACGGTTGTGGGATCGATTCCCACTTGGGGCAACGAAATATGAAATATTTAATATTTTCGTTCCGCAATTCAACACACAATGCCTGGAAAAATCTGTGCTGTTAAAAGTGTGGAAGGATACTTCGTATTAATGTGGTCGTAGTGTCTAAACCTTACCTTATCTAATCTACCAATTGTCTACTGTGCTTTGTGCACACCGTGAATTTAAAAATATGTTTAATAGAGAAATTAAATCAATTAAAGTAGGCTGCGATTACTTGGTAGAAAGGGCGAATTAATTCTAAATTAAAGCTATTAACCAGAAAATAAGACCTGAAGAAGTAGGTAAAATAAGTAGTTTATCTTTGATTACAAGATTTTTAGAGGTCGTACAGAGGTGGTATGAGCGAGAGGTGTTCAGTAAACATAGCATACGGAGCTCTCGTTGCCTATAGCACCAGGTATAACAGATATTACGATACGATTTTAAACGTTTCTTTATTAAATATCTCATTCATACTACTTTTTCCTCATGATTATTAATTTACTTATATAAACTATAAAAGCAAGCCTTTAAAAATGTACCTTTTTTGTTTTTTTAAAAAATATTTTTAGCTTCATGTGACATGTCGTGGGTTCGATCACTACTCGAAGGAACGATATGTTTATAAGTATTATTTTTCTTCATTCTGGTAACTAGGCATTGCGAATTATCTCCTTACCACATCGATGGAAATGAAAATAAGTATACATTTTATTCAGTGGGTCTAGAACCTATAGTGTTTACAGTCACCCACCTGTGCCGCTACGCCACGACAGGCCCCAGGCAATAGTGTTTATCTAACATCATGGTACGTGATCATTTATATTACTACTACACTCTTAAAGTGTTATTCCACACTTAGGTAAGAAAAATGCTAGATTAAAAAACATTAACAGAGCGGGATTTGCACCCGCGCCTCTTGGAAACCGCCCAAGCGCTCTGATTAACTAAACCATACGCTGTCGTTGAATATGTAAGACGTTTAAGATTTTAAAAAGTAGTACAGATATGAATATTGTTAATTTTATAAGAAAGATTTCTTTTTTATTCCTTAAAAAATATGAATTCTGCACACATCCATTAATTTGAGATTTCTTGCGGCGGGTTTCGGAATTTCGACGCTTTCACCAGGAGGTATTTATACGTCTTAGGTAGACTCCCACTATGTGGTTTACGGAAATTTTCAATAAATATTTTATTTAATTAATTTGTATATTATATTAATATTTTGGCTATATACCGAGATCTTTAAGTGATACGAAATTTTGAATTAAAATTTTAAGAAGGACTCCGAACCACCAGGTACTCGGTTAGAAGAGTTATATACACTATAACTAAAGTTAGTTTACTTGAGTTGTGAAGATTACGATTTTGTTTTGTTTATTTTTTTAACCTTTATTTAGAGATATATTATAGGTTAATTTTTAATTAAAAATGCACTTAATGTTAGCTAAACACTTTCGAAATATTATTAGAAAACATTGTATTCTTTTATGATCTCTTATTATAGTAAATAGGTCAATTCTTACGTGATTACATGAATAAAATCTTTTTTATTCTATGAAAGTTACTTATTGTTAGTACTAAAAAATATTTAATTAAAATTGTACAATCCCTATTACTATTACTACGTTAGTCTAATCTACGATACTAGCAAAGTTATATAGTATTAAGTAGAATGAGATTAGAAAATCAACTATATTTTAATTTAAGTTAAGCCAAGTCTAAGTAGGCGTTTGTAACGTAGCTGATGTGTTACTCAGTAAAGTGGCTCGTTTGCACTAAGACCAATAGTCGGACAACGCATTAGTTAAATGAGTACGCTCAGTCCTACAATTCCGTCTAAGTTACTCCGCAATCCTACAAGTAACTTAGATCACTGATGTTTTGCAATCCCATCGCAAACAATCTCCACGATGAAATGAAACGTCAATGCTGATGTCAATATTCTCTGATGAATTGCAGCTCGAGCTGCAACTAGATTATATTGATTTCTGCAAGTTTAGTTAAATTAAGCGAAATATGATTATTGTATAGGAAGAAAATTTTGTGACGATAATAATGACAGGATATTGGTACAGTGGAACACTAATGACCTGTTTATTTTTAATAATTTTATAAGATAAGTTAATGTTATTATTAAACTGAACATAATTTTGCAAAGGCCTTTTCAAGTATGTTGTTCATGCTGCATACATGCATGCGTGATTCTGGATTGAGATTCACTGTGAAATTTATATGTACTATTTAATAATACCGAAGTTTGTGAAACAACGAACAAAGTATAATAATGAAACTAAGCCAAACTATTATTAAAATATTCTTCATTATAGTTAAAACTCACTATTGAAAACTGACAATAAAATCTTCATGTAAGTAAGCATTCATTTTTCCTGTATAGTAACTTTTTGATACAAAATGGTCTACTAGACTAAATGACTACATTTAGTCTTTTGCAACCAAGTTTATGTTTGTTAACACAGTAATAAATAGAAAACTATTCACTATAAAATATATGAATAACTATTAGAAAGTTTCAAGCACTTGTAATAAATACATTTTTATTGTGAAAAGTGCGCTTAATATTTATGACAATCACGCTCTTGTTGGTAGTAAAAGTGGCATTGTCAAGAGATGGCGTAGAAATAGAAGCACTAAATGCAATATTCAAACCGGCTCGGCGATGGGCCACCCGGGACAAGCCAGACACATGTATAACATCGCTGATTGCTTTGCGAATTGTGTTTCTTACATATACACAGTCTACACAGTAAAAATGTTGTTTTATAAATATGAAACACAATAAGGCTTTGTATAGATTTAAAATAAAATGTTTAAATAAATAAATATTATAAAATATAATGCTTTCTAGAGGTTTTGTAGATTTTACAATTCGATAGTGACTTTGTTTTCTTTTATAGTTTAATAATTATGTGTTTGAGGCCTATCTTGGCGCAGTGGCACAAGCGTGTGACTGTAAGACTACGCGGAAATTAAATATTTAATATTTTAGAATTAAATATTTAATGTTTTTATTTCTTCACTCTGGTAACAAGGCAAAGCTCAGCGTTGACTTCCGCCACTGAACACGCAATGCCTCAAATTCGGCGGAAAGTGGGGAACGAAAGTGGAACGCAGTGTCTTAACTTTAGGTTCCCAAGTACCCTCTGCCTACCCATGACAATATGCGGGATACAGCGAGAAACTGAGTAGAGTACAGTGGTTTAATAGTGTTACTAATGCAATATTTTCTTCTTATTAATAGAATAATCTCATACTATAATACGTAATCTAACAGACAATTAAAAGATGTAAACGTTCTAATATTATTAGTAGCTATTTCAGTGTAACTTGGCCCCAGAATATTTACTAAGTTGTTGTGATTTTCTCAAAATATCATGAAAGAACTTAAATTATATTACATTCTTAAGCACTTGCTTGAGGGCTAATGCATGCATGAAATTCTATTTCACAGTCGCGTACTTCCTTTGCGAGCGACGTCTGAATGGACTCTGCCTGTACAAAGACGAAAATCTTGCTTTATCTTTGACGTTCTTGTGTTTGTTGTGATATTTTGTAGACAGCAGATGTTTAATTATCGTTATTGATCTTTTAATTCAAATATTTTATTTATGTATTTTTTTAACAAACAAAAAAATGTATTACTTTTAGAAATTATTCAGTGCATAATAATTTGAGGCATTTCGTGGCGCAGGGGTACAAATGTGTGGGTCCGATCCTCACTCCAGGAAATTAATTATTAATATTTTAAAATTAAAAATTATATATTTTTGTTTCTTCGATCTGGTAACAACGCAAAGTGCGGCGTTGACTTAAGCCACTTAATACGCAATGCCTAAAATTCGGCGGAAAGTTAGAAAAATAACGAAGTGTCTTAACACTATGTTTTCATATTTCCATTGTCTACCTTGCCATGCCCAGGATATTACTAAAAAAAGGTGTTATAAAGTAATAACTACTGCGGTGTGTAAAATTAAACAAATTTCAAACATTATTGTAGCATTTGCAAAGTATAAATCATTTTTAATTCAAATATTTTTATTATAGGCAGACAAAAAACGTATCTTTGATCTGGCAGCCGATGATTATACGGGTGGCTTTATGTTCAATTATTTAGCATATAATGAAAATAAAATGAGACGGTTAAAATGTAATTGAAAAGGATAAAATAATTTTAAAAAACCCCCACCAAAAATATTTCATTTGCCGAGAGATAATTAATTAAGGTCAACATCTTTAAAGTTGATTTGAACTTTTAGAGGGTATGGACAAATTAAATATTTAGTATTCGAACTCTACACTGCCCTTAGTATCTATTTAGTACTCGGAGACGTGGCCTATTTTTTATGTCCGACTCCCTGAGAAACGATTCTTACGTAAAAATTATTAATATATAAATTATTAATAGTCATTAAATTCGATTTTTTTTCTTTTTTTTAATTACATTTTAACTATTGTAATATTTAATTTTTCAGTTTTTTTTTGAATAAAAATATATAAATTGTTAAAGTTAAAAATACAAGATTTATCACACCATAGATAGTGCTACTAAATATACATAATATTTAATGCATATATTTGTGAGGTTATTTTATCATGAAATTTAGGTACCAAGCACAGTGTGACGTCGTGTGAAATATGCGCTTAATTTTCATGAAAGTGTATGTAAATAGGTTATACGATACGAATGCATAACTATCGGGAACAGGGCTTGGGCGTTACCTTTTGCAGACTTCATAATATTTTCATAAGAACCAGGTACATTTTAGTTAGTACTAAAGTTTTTAGTTAATTAATTTCTTATCATCAAATTTTATATTCCAAATCCAAACTAGCAAAACAAGCATATATAAGTTAAAAATATGGAAAAGATTATTATTAGAGCTGGTCCGTAATAAGTTTAATATTATTTTTATTGTCTACAAGATGCCTAGATGAAAAGACTGTAGACAATAAATTATAATTACAAGTAATAAATCTCTTTGGGACAACAATACATAGCTCAAAGACCGTGGCGTGTCTGTGTTCAGAAGATAAACATGCTACGGCATATGACTTTTTACACATTTAAAGCAGATCAAGTAAGTAATTGTATAGAAGTTAAATATACTTAACTTTTTTTGAGCAAAAAACTTCTGCTAACTTCGTACGTTTTCGACCGTACGTATTTGTTCACAGAGGCTAACGCATGCATGAAATCCTATTTTACGGCTCGTAACCTTCCGTTGAGAGCACCTTTGAATGGACCGTGTCTAAGTTCAAGAGAAATCTTACCGAATGTTTTCAGTCAACTAGGGTATTGATTGCAATTCTATCTTCTGTTGTACAATTAACTTGGATATTTTCCTAAGACTATGAGTTGTGCTGGCACCAGTAACCGACAAGGGCCAAAGATCGACTTTTTTTAAGTCGAAAATTTAGCTATCGATACTAAATTATGCACTTGTGTTTTTCTACGGACTAATCTTTAATTCTATTTGTACATAGAGAATAGTAATTTATATAGAATGAGTACTATTATAAAAATATCCGCATTTCGAAAATAACTTTGATGTTTATAGATTTAGTTGAATGTATGAGATCAATATAATCTTTATAATTAATATATTTTAATAAGGTAATTTTATGAATCGCTATATGTTTATATATTCACTGTTACATTGTTTTTTTTTTTTTAGAAATATCCTTTTAACTAAAATGTTGATAATAATTATTTTTGTCTTTCTTATTAGTTTTAAATTTTTGCATAATACTAGAATAAAAGAAAATGGCTTTTAGAAGCTTGAAAGTTAAGAACTCTTTAATACTTTATCCGACACATGGCACGATTGGTAGAGGATACGCAGTGTTAAAACTCTTCTTTCCGAATAATAACTTTTTCACAGCTTAAGAACATGATGATTATTATTCACACAAATATTATTTTAAATTTCACGGTTCTTTTACACTTATAATAGAAATACGCCATTTTCTTCAAGTTAAGATAATTTGGTGCTAGGCACCATATAACTAAATTGCTCACTTTATACATACACATGTATGTCTTTTCATAAAAAAGTAATATAAAACAACAGTGTATCAAACAATGTGAGGAATAATATCGAATAACAGATTGAAATGCGGTTTAAACTCACAAATCCCGTGGGGCAGCGTTTATTGTTCCACGCATTTTAATGAACCCTTCTAACTCGTGATGAATACCGATGGAAGCCTTCTGTTACGTGCCAAACAAGCACGTTATAGCACGTTGAGTATATAGGAGCTGCGATACCGTTTTTTGTTCACACTGTTTGACTTTTGATACTTATTAATTCAGAAAAGCGTATAAATGTAACTTTGAATTAACGTAGGTAATATATAAAAGAGATTTCCAACAGAATATTTATTTTTTATTATCTGTTATCCATTTTAAATGAAACAATTTTAAACGAATTAATCACCTATATTGATTTTTAAACAATTTACGAAACTTAACGTTTCGAACAGTAGTCCGTGGTAACAGGTACACTGAGATGGCATCTGTCATTTAACATAATTATTATATCAAACTACCGCCAACGATTTCATAATTGCCTCGCGTATTGCCCTGGATTCATGCAGAATGAGCTTATTTTATCTTATCCTCTGGTGTGGTGTGTTTGGGACTTTAATTTTTTTAAAAGTGGGTACCAGGTGGTAGAAAATTTACAACTATCTTCTCTATTGAAATTAGGATGTTTCTATAGTTTCGCGAATCATTCTAGGGATATATCTATGCTCCCTAGCGAGTATGTGGGGTTTTTCAAACCTGATGAAATGGTTGAATTTATTTCCCGATAAATCGTGTGCATGGTCAGGTTTCCAAAGATGTTAAAAAATTAATATGCGCAATTGGTTTAAAATTGTTTAATTTAAAATGTGTAACAATCGAAAAAATCAAAGATATTATTATCAATATAAACAACACTTACAAATATAATATTATTATATAGAATATAATTTAATTAAATATAATATAACAAAGAAAAAATATATATATACATAAATATAATAAAATGATTATTAAGTAAATTTTACTTTTTTTATTATTTATTTTAACTAATGCTTTATGCCTTAACAGTAACTTTAACCACGCGTTTTTCCTTGTTATCAGAACGAAAAAATAAAAATATTAAATATTTATTTTTCTCGTAAGGGGAAACACCTGTCGCGCTTGCAGCGCTTACGTTTGTGCCCCTGCCCCTATTTAAAGAAATGAACTATTTAATATGTTTGTTTCTTCGCTCTATATCTATATAGTAACAAGATAAAACGCGGCATTAAGCTAATATTACACCACACAATACACAATGTCTCAAATTAAGCGAAAATAAGGCAACAAAACGTTTCACTCTGCCTGACCTGTCATGTGCGGGATACAGTGTGAAATTAATGTTATTTACTCACTAGATAAATTAAAATCTAATAAGAATCTCATTTAAGAATCCTAAAAGAACACCTCCTACTATGAGATGTAATTAAAAGTAATAAATCTCTGAGAGGCCACAATGAGCGTCGCACGGCAGTAGCGAGCGTGAGACCTAACATATGTTCTACCGTACAAAAGCTTATGATGACCGTTACTTTGCTATGAAAAACAATTAAAATGTGATTAAGATTTTAGATTATGAGATGTATTTGATCTAAATTATAAATATTAATTAAAATAGTTGAATTATTCCACACTTCAAAAAGAAAAATTCTAATTTTAAAAACGTACCTAATAATTAATGAAGCGGGATTTGAAATCACGTCTTTTGGAATGGCTTGGTTGGTCAGAGCGCTTGCTAATGTGGAAAAACTCTTTAAACATAGTAAATGCTTTCTCTCTTACCAAACGTTAATTCTAACGAAATCTTTGGGTAGCGGAAATTAGTAAGAACCTCTCTACAGAGATGCTGACAACATAAAGAAGTTGTAACAATAAGCATATAAAATTTTTGACATAGCTTGATAAGAACCTATAGCTTAGTTGGTATGAACGCTTGAAAAGTGTCCAAGAGGCGTGGGTTCATTTCCCGCTATATCCAATTTCATACGTTTTTAAAATTTGAATTTTTTCATATTTAGTTATACCATACACATACCACACACATTTAATTTTTAAAATCTGTTAACAAAATAAACAAAAATATTTGTATGTATATTATTTTTTATGGGCCTCAGCTTTTCGAGCGACTTCGACTGCCAGTCATCTGGAAGGCAAGGCCAAATTGGCCTCAAAGAAACTGGGGGTCATCAGCAGAACGAGACAGTATTTCACGCCAAAACACCGTTTGGCCCTGTAAAGGGCACAGGTTCGGCCTTATATAGAATACTGTTCTCAACTCTGGGCTGGTACACCCCAGTATCAGCTTGAACCATTTGATCGCGTACAACGTAGAGCCGTTCGAACCGTTGGGGACCCAATGATCTGTAAGGGGCTTGACACTTTGGCTTTGCGTAGGGACGTATCTTCACTGTGCGTTCTCTACCGCATTTATTACGTGGAGTCCGGCAAACTTGGTACCTGCCGCCGAATTTCCTAACCGCACAGTACACCTCAAGTTAAAGTACCATCTACATCATCTCGAATCCGTGAATTTCCTTCCACGCGCCACACATCTCTAAAACGACCTACCCGCGGCAGTGTGTCCAGGTCGATACAACATGGGTTACTTCAAAAAAAACGACCTACCTCCACCTCAAAGGCCGGCAACGCACCTGTAGCTCCCGTGGTGTTACACGGGGCCGTGGGCGACGGTGATCACTCACCATCAGGTGACCCTTACGCCCGTTTACCTTGTCTTTGCCATAAAAAAAATATTGGAATGAAAATATAATAAATTTACGGATTTCTTCACTTTGTTGTTTATTAAAAATAAGCTAATGGAATATAAAATTAATGTCGTGAGTTAGATATTTGTTATTCTTTTCTATCTGTACCTAGTATACCAATTTTTCATTTTCATAGACCTCCCAGACTTACTAGTAAATATGTAATTGTTATTAAGTTTTTATGGTCGGTCGGTGCCAACGTGGGTATTTAATAAATATTTTTTAGCATTTGTTTGGTTGCTTAGTCTAGTTTCTCTTAACGTTTTTTTTCTTTCTTTCCTGGCACCGATTCGAAATAATAGATATTATGTTTAAAATTTCCTTTTTTTCTATAAAAAAAAAGAAGAAAGAGTTTCTATATATTACAATTCTAATCTTATTTTTACTAAAAGATACAAATAGCAGAGACTATAATTAAATATTTCCACAGATTATAATCGAATAGATTTTTTTTGTCAAACCAATTCACGTATCACCGAATGAAAAGAGAGCGCGTGTTTACAAAGCCTGCTAAACACTTCACGAGTGGGGCGCGTTGAGTGTGCACTCGAAGACGAGTGTAAGCTCGCACTCGACTCGAGTTTATTTGCTTTATATTCATATAGTGACAAAGATTTGCGACGCCTACATTTACGTTTATGGTACTGATCTTTGTTATTAAGTTATAAATTGCTGTAAAATCTTTTTTTAATATATTTGCAATTTATAATATATTTTATTTTAGAGGTCTGTTTCGACGCAAGATAAACTAAATTGCTGTTACACAATCCTATAACTGTAAACGCGACTAGTTGTGCGGGATACAGCGTGAAACTGAGTGAGTGAGAGTATATATATATGTACATATATACGAGATATTTTAAATTTCTTCGTATTGTATTCGGTAAAGTGTTCATCAAACAACGTTTATTGCCATAGTCATGAACGTGCACATGCACGTCATGAGAGTTTCAAACTATGACATAATTCTGTTTAACAAAATAATTTGTGTAAGGCTTAAATATGTGGTAAAGTTTACAATTGAGACTAAAGTTTTTTTTAGTAAAAAAAGTAATTACAACTGTTAATAAACAAATTTGAAAAATATATTTCTTTTTTATTTTATTTTCAACTTCACGCTATATCTTTTATATAGCATGTTAGACAGAGTGATCTTAAAAACTTGGTGTTAAGACACTTCGTTCCGTTCCTTACTTTCTTCTTAATTTGTCACGCTTAAACTCATGTGCTTGAGTCCCTGCGCCACGGCAGCCCTATATACACATATAAGTGAACATAAAATATGATGTATATACTGTATCATATAAGCTGAAGAAAATACACTTTAGCGCAAAGGCAAAGAAAAGCCTAGTGTCCACACACTCCGTTAATACCTTCAATCAACATTAACATACTGCGTTGTTAAGTAATATAACTCAGCTTTGTGTTACCATGCAACAAACCAATAAATATAACTATTTTCCTCAAGTCAATGTAAGTATCGAATTATTAAAGTCTCAACCGTTGCGTTACTAGACAGAAGTAGTTACACAAAATTATATGATTTATCCATCAATCAAGCAGTAATGTGATTGTACAATGAAACAACATATATATAGACTACTGTACAACATTGCAAATATAATTTACCACAAAATTACAAATGTAATGTAATATGTATGTCACAAACGAGCTAAGAGATATAAGATATAAGTTCTAGTTTAACTTTCATAGCAGGTCGCACACGCTTTGTTGAAGCCAATTTGTCTTTATGCAAATGCATTCGTTGTTCAGGCGGACTTGTGTGCCACAGAGGTAGTTAGCAAAAACAATGATTGCAGAGAAATGAATTCGATATGAACTGTCTTGTGTCCTCTTGTTACCCGAAATGCAAGTGCCCTATCAGTGGCTTGCAGTCGTATTTTAAACTTTACTGTACTAAATTTTCTATTAAAGCTATATGTAAAATATATGTATCTGTATTCAACTGTACAATTTATATGTACATTATGTAACGATAAATATAAAATAAAACCGAGAGGTTTATGTAGGTTATGTTATTTCTGTAAAGCTACCTTTAATAAAGAAAGAGTTGCTGAGAAACTTTAAAAAATCATTTTCATAAGTTAAGAAAGTTTCGGTGGCAAGCGGGAAAAGAAGTTTTTACCTCAACTAACTCTTTATTTGTAAGGCTGATCCCGGGGGAAGAAGTTAAAAACAGCTTTCACCGGCCGACGCGTTTGAATAAGTTTTACACAAGTTTTATTGAAGTTGTAACATCGGGTCGCTTTGATATATGTACTTCGGCATCTGTAGCTGGCCAAAGTTAGTGCATCGTAAATTATTCACCCCCTCACTGTATGTACTCTCACTTGTCGTATTCAGCTGTTCGGTGACGTTGTGATTTTTATAGTTGCGCAGGTCAATACCCTTTCAAACTACAGACCCGCGTCATACGCTCGTAACGAACTCGTATATCAAAGCTTGCACTGGAGCCAATGATTTTACATACATTTTCTCGCTACGTATTAGATGTATATTGTCAACACCTGTTAAACTGTTTAAATCGGGTTAATTTTTGTCCCAAATCTTCTATATCGATAGCAATATATCTCTTAATGTAATTAAAATATAACTTAAAATCTCCTATTGTTTAAACAAGTGGTATTCCTAAATATATTAATGGTAAGAGTTCCTAGAATAGGAGGAGATAATAAATATTGATACATATGAAGAAATATATCAATCAGCACCGAGTAAAACATCAATCGTACTTTTATATATATATATATATATATATATATATATATATATATATATATATATATATATATATATATATATATATATATATATATATATATATATATATATATATATATATATATATATATATATATATATGTATATATATATATATATATATATATATATATATATATATATATATATATATATATATATATATATATATATATATATATATATATATATATATATATATATATATATATATATATATATATATATATATATATATATATATATATATATATATATATATATATATATATATATATATATATATATATATATATATATATATATATATATATATATATATATATATATATATATATATATATATATATATATATATATATATATATATATATATATATATATATATATATATATATATAATAAGAAATTAAGATATTTTAAAAACAATGGAGGTTTATTCAATTTATCATTAAGGACTCGCGTGGCCGTCATTCATCGGTGACGACATCCTATCATATTTTTTATCATGTTTTTTTAAAATATTATTTTGTGACAATTATACTTAAATTGATAAAATGTAATATATATATTACATTTTTCATATATGTATATATATATATATATATATATATATATATATATATATATATATATATATATATATATATATATATATATATATATATATATATATATATGTATATATATGTATGTTAAGGATATATGTGTAGGATATAATTCGACTAGATTTCATTATTATTTTTAACGAGCTCAATTTGTGTAAGTCTATTAAGGTAGATCGAACGGAAACTTTTCCAATAACGCGGCTCGGCGTTGCATCGGTTAACCAACTTATATATCTTAATTAGTAATTTATTAGGATCGTGTATGACTTGCGATATTGTTAAAACTTCGATTATTATTTATATTGTCAAGCCTAGTAGTAGGTATCTGAGAAAATAAAAAGAAAAAATATAAATAGGCCATTTACACTTTTCTTCTCTGTTCTTATCTTCACGTTGTATCTCGAGCATAGCAGAGGGCACTTGGGAATCTAGTGTTAAGGCACTCCATTCCGTTTCTCACTTTCCGCTGAATTTGTGAGCATTGCGTGTTGAGTCACGGAGCTTAACGCTGCGATTTTCTTTGTCACTAAAGCGATGGAATTGCCTAACATCGAGTTGGGATCGAACCCACATCCTGTCGCATTAACAATCACACCCTTGTGCCCTTAGCGCACCACAGGCCTCATATATGATATCATATAGTCTCTTTTTAATAATAAATATGTATATATACATGTTTGCTCATATAAAGCTTTGATCATATAAGTGTCTATTCGAGAGACATGTCAATATATTTGAATTATAGGTTATCTATACCACGAATGGTTTAATTTTACAAATGCTGGACAATGTCCACTTTGGAGGATAAAATGATTTTTCTCGAAAAAGAAGCGAAAAGTGAAAAGTGATCTTGCTGTATACGAAGTACAGCACGAATATAAAAAATACAAAGAAGAAGAAAGATATATTAAAAAAATAAATTATTTGCCGTTTCGTTGTAGTGAAATGGTATCTCATATAGGAGTAGTCAAGGTTAGTTTCATGATAACTTTGTTTTTGTATCACTTCACATCTCTAATATACATACGTTCGTAATAACATTGTCTGGTTCTCTGTTTTGCATTGTAAATTCGTACCGTGAATAATTTAAATAAATATTCAAAATCTTTTGCATCTTTTTCAGTGAATATTTAATATAAATAACGTATAACTACCTACAGGTCGCTATTTATATATTAATTTATACTTATAACAAATCTGCAACCGATCATACATGGAAGATACATACATTAAAAAATCGTTTATTAATGTAACAGGGTCCCATGTTGATTTTTTTTGTCTGTTTGTTTGTGCGTTTGGACGTGTTAATCTCTGAAACAACTTACCAGATTTAATAAAATTTTCATGGTTATATTTTGTCAATTTTCCCTCAATATTAAGTGTTTATTTTATTAAACTCGGTTGTATTAACATTTGAGACCTCTCGTGGTACAGTTGAAGAAGTGAGTGACTGTAAACAACAGGTTGTAAGTTCGATCCCCAGTCGAGGAACTTTATTACATTTAATATTTACGAATTAAATATTTAATGTTTTCATTTCTTCGCTCTGGTAACAAGGCAAAGCGCTGCGTTGAGTTCCACCAATCAACATGGAATGACTACATTTCGGCAGAAAGTGAGGAACAGAAGTGGAACGGAGTGTCCCTGCTATGAGCGGGATGCAGCTTGAAGCTGAGTGAGAGAGCGAGTGAATAAATAGTTTCGCCAATTTAAAATATTTAGCTCGGCAAAATTGCCACAATGTTTTTGTTCATTTATCTGAAATTGTATTTATCAATGTTTTCACATTATCTTATTTAGAACTTCTGCAACTGTGCCACGACAGGTCTCATATGTTATTTAGATTATGAGAGTAATAAAGATTAGTAAATAAAATAGTGTAATTCAAGCGGACGGAACCGCGGGCAAAGTTAATGCTTAGAATTCATAAATTATTATTATAAATACAAAAGTTTGTTATTAAGAATGAGTAAAAAAACAGCCAGGTGTGAGAAGGACACATTATGAAATTGGTGCGGAACTCTCTCTCGTACCAATTTCAGGATTGTAGGACAACGAAAAGAACGCTATAGGAATTGATTAGGTGGGAAATAGAGAAAATCATGCAAAATACAGGAAAAACGATGCATAAATGCTCGTATCTTATTATTGCAATGGCTTAGAAGCTTAACTTTTCTTTGGTCCAAAGTACCGTCGACATTTAATATTCATTTTAGCTTGATATTTCTATGCAATGTTTAAATAATGGCCTTTACATATGGACAAACGGACAAAGAACTAATTTTAAAAAATCGAATATAAAAAAAGATTTATTAGCTTTGAAACAAAAAAGCTAAACAGTAATAGAGTAAATAATAATTATACATGTTATAGTTTTGATATTTATTAAGTACCTACTTTTAATAAAATTAAATTAACTGTTAAGATATCTAACATTATCATTTAAATTATAATTGAGATTCAATTAAATCTATAAAAAAATGAACTTTCAATTATTTTATCACTCTTAAAATATCCTTTCCTAAAGTATTTTTTTGTTCTTGGCAGTTCATATTAGCTGGTTTCTAAAATTCGAAACGCCAACACAAAATTAATACCATCGTTAAGTATAATTTTTGGAACTCTAATGTAACTGACATTGTGATGGAACTCGATTAAATTAAGTTACTATAGCGAAAACGAGAGTCAATTTCGATTCTCATAGAATTCAAATGACCTTTTTATTCAAACTGAAACGGAAGAAACACTAAAACAGATGGTTTCGCTCCATTGCTTAAGAAAAACGTTCACTTATATTTTTAAATTCGCAATTGCAGACTTTGCAAAACGTTTCCGAATTTTACTGCAATGGGTTTTATTGCCATCATGATTTCCGTAACGCCTGCTTAGACTGAGGGGGGTTTATTTATAAGTAAGGGCCACAAGCATGTGACTGTAAACATCACAGGTTGTGTGTTCGATCTCTACTCGAGGACATTATATATTAAATATTTTCATTTTCTCGAGTCAAAGAGTTACGTTCTGTTCTATCACTGAACACATAATGTCTTCAACATACGTCGAAAAATGTGAAATGGAGTAAACGTTTAGTTGGAGTAAAAGTTAAACGGTACGGAAACACTAGGTTCCCAGGTTGCTTCTGCTTACCCTTGTACGGGAAGGATACAGCGTTGAAAAAAAAAATCAATAAACAAAAGTTTCAAGAGGTATCATTTATTCAAATAATACAAGTTATCTACATTTTTCAGATATAAGCTAAATAAAACTTGTTACAATTTTCGCCGATATTATATATACATATTCTAAAAATTTATTAAAGCCGTAGATGCTTTCCCAGCACTAGATCTAGGAATTTATATATTTATATTCATTAAACTTAATTTACATTGGTTTAATGATATATTGATATGATTTAATTTCATTACTTAAATATAATGTTTACGTATAAACAATTTCGAAAGAGATACATAGATGCTAGATCTACAAATATTTATCAATAATAGCCAATATGTACCTAATATGTTTTACAAATATTTCTTTCATATTCAGCTCTTGAAATGTATCGATCTATTATATTCTTAAGGATACAAAACTGCATACAGTTTCAACATTAAATAACATATCTAATATTATTATTTTAAATTTCTAAGGTACTTCGATTGATGTCGAGACGCACATTTTGAATAATCTATCCGAAAATATCCATTCTAAATTACTTTTAGTATTTCTAACAATAACATTTTTAAAGAATTGTATAGCTATAAAAAAATTCTAATAAATATGGATAATTTAGCACTATTTTTTATATTACAATATCCTACATAAAATACAAGGAGCTCTGTTCATAAGCAAAGTGTTTAACAAGACTGTACAAAAAGTATATACAAAGGCTTAAAATCTAATTTAAATGATATTTCTAGCTAGTAGGTCGCATATATGAATGCCTACGGTCATTCCAATCTTCAGTATTGAGTCCAGCTTTTTGCTGAAAAGAAAATAGATATTAATATGCCAGATTTCGTAACAGGAATGATCCTAAAGATAGCTCGTAATTGAATTCAACGGTACAGATTAATTCTTTTCAAAACGATCTAACTACATATGTTTACAATTTTTTATAATATGTAAAATATCAGCATAGAGATATTTAAACTTTTAAGAATATTATTTTTTTTTATCAAAATAAATCTCAGCAGTTTATTTAAGTATTTTTTTATAAAATGTAGTACTTGTGGTCCACTTTAGAAAAAAAAATCTCGTTTAGTAATTTAGACTTAAAATTCACAATAATTCCATGTCTCGTGGGACATTATTATTGATTACAGTATTTACTATTTTCATAAATGCCTTTAATTTTTATTTTTCTTTGTTTTTTGAGTTATAGTAATATATTTTTTACACTTTTTAATTAACTTGATTTTATTTTTAAAAGTAAAATATATAAAACAAATCAAAAATATTCATATATCAAAATTTGAAGACAATTTTTCCATTCGAAAAGAAACTTTATGATACTTCAATGTTATAGGTGTCTTTTCAAAGATCTTGTAATGTTTGCAATAAAATTGTTTACATATAATTATACAATTAGGACTTTACAGAATATTTAATAAACATATGTAAATTAAGAAATTATATAAAAATATTCACACCTTTATAATGCATATCACGATGCATGCTGGGACAAGTCTTGCCAGGATACTGAAAATTTACAAAATTAGGAAGAAAAGAAAAATTACAAAATGGAAATTAGATAACGGTAACATTACTTCAACACAATATTTTATACATCTATACATAGAAGATATTTTAAAAATATCTTGTAAGGAACGTTTATTAATGCAAATAGAGCCCAATATTGATTTTTGACTTTGTCTATGTACGTTCGTCTCCAAAACTGATTAGAATGCAATTTTTTACTATTGTGTTTTTTCAATTTTCCCTCAATTCAATTACTTTTATATAAACCGTTTCGTTAAAAAAAGTTATGCCAATAAAAATATATAGCTCGATAAAATTTGTGTAAATTGTTTATAAATTTAATTTAAATTTTATTGAAACACGAAAATAATTAAGATTAATAAATAAAGTAGTGTAATGAAACTGGAAGTAGGTGCCACTCCAAGGGTTGCTATTTAGGAATATGTTTTTTGTGGACACTAAGAACCAAGGTTAGACAACTTTGATTTAAATGTGTAATGTAAATTCATATTTTTCAATGGCCACAATTATCTCACAGAAACAAATAAAATATTAAATATAAACATGTAATGCTTGTACGTTTTACGCATAAGTTAAAATTACCTTGCTCAAGTCAAAGTCAATATTAGTTCGTACTGCCCGGTGGTGCAATGGTTGCGGAGGCCTGAAGTTGTTTCCTAAAGGAGCCTTAGGGTGCCTTGCATCGCCTTGCATCAGACGCCTCAGGGCGTGCAGCTAAAGTTACAAATAAATTTAATTAACCACACAGTTAGTTCAACACTAAGGAAGTTTTCAAATTTAGGAAAGAGCTTTGTAGAATACTGTTTGTAGTAAATCGCTTGTGTAAACCGACCACACAATAAAGCTTTGATGTAAGGAGAAATAAATACTTATTTACAGAAGTTTTAAAATGAGATTACTATATATAAAATGGTTTCTTTTGCCATTGAATGACATGATATTTTGGCACCTAATACATCTCAAAAAAAGGTTGGGGGCCGATATGGAGCGTCAAATCACTAAATACAAATCCCAACACCTCTATAATATGTATATTCACGAGACAAGAAAGTATGTTTTATAAGTTAATTCATTATTTTATATTGACAGATTAAAATTTTAATCTTTATTAAGCGCATGAGTTGACATCACAATACAGTCAACACTTAGTTGATACATTCTACTTTTGCTTAACCCAATATTTTAAATATTTTCATAGAAAGGATATCCAACATTAAAGCTAATTCAAGAAATTGCGCGAAAACAAATTATTGGAATGGTAAACAGTCATTGATTCAATTCAAATATAAATTTGTTTACAAATTCAATTGGTTTCGCTAACTTTAATAACTCGAACTTTACTTTATAGTTATAAAGTTATTAGGTTCACGTGTTCGGTATTCAAAACTTTGCATCGCATATTTTAATAAAAATATTTGATATAAATAATATAGGTATATTTTTTTTTTTTTAAATCAGCATTTCATAATGAGCTTCCATCGGTGCCTTCCATTCAATCAAACAAAATATTGAAACAAGAATGTTGAGACATTTATTTTTGTTTAAAAACAATGTAAGGTATACATAACTACTAATACTGACTATGTAAGACTATCTGCCATTGAACATACAAAACGAATACAGTGAATTATTCAGAATTATGTCAAACTTTTCAACATATTAAAACTGAAATTGTACTGAATGTCCTATTGTTTTGAAACTTGTTTGTATTTCAGGAATGGAACGATTTCAAGTAAATTGAAACTTCTTTTATACGTAGTGTTTGTATAGCGAACGCGGTGGGATTAACGGGCTCGGTGCACGCAAGCCGCTATCATTCCCATCGCTGTTTACGCCGTATTAAACCGTCTGATTGTGATTATAGACAAAGCATAAAAACTGACAATTGTAGATTTCTGATGTTTCAAATGATCTATTATTTAATGACTCTGTCTTGTAGGCGAAAGTGAAGCTTTAGATAAGTGTATTATGAAATAAAATAGGTATAATATTTTATGTGAATAATAAAGAATATTTGATCACTACAAACAACAAACTGCATTTACATTATTTTACAGTTTTGTGTAACTTTTATTATAAATTGGAAAAATTGAGCGATATAGTTGTGGGCGTGGGGAGTTTGGCGAACTACCCGCAAGAGTGCCGCCAGTTTCCTCTAGCACTTAATTTCCCCACCAACAAACGGAAAACATAAACAATGATTTATAATAACAGCCATAGAACGCGGCACTTTCAGTTTACTTTTAACACGTACATAATTCACGGTAGAGTCTTTGTCTAAAGGCGAGGGACGTGAGTTGTTTATTGTAGCGTGAGCACAAATGAAAATGTTATTACGCTGGTCTCAACCAAGGCCCAGCCCACGGACACCCCGCATGCTAGACACGCCGGTGGCCGCGCATATATTTTTACCAAACAACAATATTATTTACTAACTATGTCTACGCTTAAGATAAAAAATATACTCGTATCTTATTGTTTTCAATTTAAAAGTATTATGAATTTAAATTCAAAAATAACTTTAAAATGCTATAAAAATGTAAGTAAAATACTGATGAAAATAAAGCTTATTATTTCACGAGCCGTATTCTTGATTTAAATTAAGCTCAGGTTACATTTGTACTTTGCTTATAAATTTTATTACCGTTATACTCAACGTATGCATACATGAACACTGAACAGGTTTTCAGTTTGATTTACAAGTACCGGCTCGTATAAACGTAGCAACGTCGAGTAAAATTTGAGTTACTGCTTCAAGTATGAAGGGTTCGAATATACATACATACGTCGCTATTAGAACTATCCGGGCGTAATTAAAATAATTGCTTTGACCTTTTGAAATGCAGCATTTAATTTTAGGATTGAATTAATGTTATTTGACAAAAATATTGTTGAGATTTAACCTGATAAAAGTTACTTTTTGAGTGTTTTGATTTAGTGCAGCAGCTAGGTAATATTTAAGTCCATTAAAATATTCTCTTACATAAACGAATCATCAAAAAGTTATACTGGCATAAAATAATTTAAATAATTTATTATTATCCTTTACAACTATTAAGCAACCAAACGATTAATGAGAAATAAAAATTCTAAGCTTATTTTAATTTATATATGTATAAATACTTATATCGAAATATGAGTATGTTAAACTACTGTAGGCTGCCTTACCTGCTGTTTAGTGATGTAAATAGGTTTGTTGATAATAATCCATGTAACAGTTTCATAACAGGCCGGTGCCGTTGTTGAGCCGTCGTACGTCATATAATAGTCCGTTTCTGGTAATAGACCTCGGACTGACAGACGGTTAACTGGCATTTCAGCCCCTAAAGAACAAACGTAGTGTATATGTTAAGATGAAAATTTTCCACTAAGGAACGTGATGTGCCATTTATATAAAGTAAATTACGTACCTCCATACTTAATGTTTTCTAATTCTTCAGTTAGTATTCTGAGTTCAGGATTTGATAAATCTCCCAACTATAAAAAAGAGGTATGAAGAGGTAATAGTCAAAATTTCAAATTTACAAAAATATTTTTCAGTACTACTACTACGCTAAACCTGTACTTAATGGTGTATATATCAAAATATGTTTCAGTGTGAAGTGATAATTGATCTAATTAACAATAGTAATTGCAAATTGAATGTAATATTATCTGATGGTAATTGCATCAAGCGCAAATATTAATTATAATCCCGTGTTGTTGGGTTTGGGAAAAACCACACAAGATGTCATTACCCTAAGTCTAGGTAAATATGCTGAGCGTTAATTTAATAATTTAATATGCAATTTATTTTGCGCTATTCTTAAAATTTTAAATCATACATACATATTTTCGTATATTGCTGTAAAATAAAATGCATTTGCATGTAAAATTATAAGAATGCTTGTAAACACCTTTGGGACAACAACCGGCCCTCATTAAGGTGTAAGCGAACGTAAACGATCGAATAGTTACTTTGCTTAAAGAAAACTGTCTTACAAACAGCGCTAAAGCTACGCACCTAATTGCTCTTAGTTTAATGTGTTCTCACAGTCAATATTGTCTGGCTACGACAGTTAGTGTACTTATATAATATGCTTCATGCTTCATTAACTTAATTACGAAAATGCAAGTTAATCAATCTTCAACTCAATTGTGTTGATTTAAATTTTAGCTTTGAACAATATTAATATTAAAAGCAAAGATTTGACTCGACGTATCTATCATATAAGGTAATTGTTTCTGTAACTACAACCAATACTAAATTCAGGTGGGTATTGAAATGATAATAAATATTTGAAAAATAATGTGGTCTGTCGTAGAAAGGGCACACGCTTGTGACAGGTTGTGAGTTCGATACCCATTTGAGGTAAGGAAATATTTAATATTTTCATTTCTTCGCTCTCGTAATAAAGCAAACGAGGAGTTGGGTTCCACCACTCAACACGCAATGCCTCAAATTCGGCGGAAAGTAGGGAACGGAACGTAGATGTCTTAACACTAAGTTCCCAATTTCCGTGCGGGGTACAGCGTGAAGCTGAAAAAAGCACGACTATTGTATCATTAAATATATTTTTTTATTTTCGTTATACTATGGTAAGAAACGACCTGCACGAATTTTTTTATTTACTAATGTAAGGTAAACACAAATTACTTGCTATTTAGTAGAAAAAGACTACAAAAGCCACGTAAATAATTGGGTAAATATATTGCGGATATATATTTGCATATTAAGACGATAAGGCGATTCTCTCACAGAGCGTTAAATCACAGCGACACGCGGCCGAGCTGCAAGGATGCTACATTAGTTAAAGCGCCTAAAAGATAATATGCAATACAATATATTAGAAGAAACGACTTGTTTAAGCTTTACATTTTGCAGTAAAAAATGATAAAATTATAAAAAAATACGAAAATACAATTTCAGTTGTTTTTTTTTATTTCTGTTCGTAGTAATTAAAAGGAAGCAACGCCTAATTAAGTTGTTTTTTAAATACAATACGATCAATTAGTTTATCAAAACAAGTATAATCTGTTCTATTATTATAATATCAGGTTTTTGTAACCAAATGAAGTGATTAAAATAAAATATAGCATCGTGAATTACTTATGTATCATAGCTCAGACAGCTCTTAATTTGAACTAATAGGTATAGCGGCTAATCCAATGCCGGGCAGAAAATTCCAATTTACTTAATTAACTACCACCAGTTTGGGTGGAAACTACATAGGTGCGGCTCGGTGATAGCACTTCATCGATAACTGTTACGCTAAACGATTTTTCTTAAAATCATTTTGTATTTTTACTGGGGTTATATATTTTTTATTAGCGTTTTTTTATATATTGATAGCTAATATGTTAAATTTAGAACTCAAATTATAATAAAAGTACTAGGTATTAATAAACGCTGAGGAGTTACAGTGATTTGTTTGTAGTAAACGTGTCAAAAAATGAACCTTTGATCTGATACACAATCAAATTATTATATTTTCGACAACACAATACGTACCTGCAATAGTAAAGAAATAGAAACGATTCCTTGAGCTTTGTGTAGAGCTTCAGAGAAATTGGAATAAAGTTGTGAATTGAAACCAAATATTTGAATCTGGAACAAAGAAAATATATACTGAAATACGACAGTTTTTTATACGTGAATTGAATTATACAACAATTCGTTCGATCTCTTTCTACATAGAAACTTTTACAGAATGCTGTTATATCTATAATTATGTTGAGGCCTGTCGTGGCGCAGCGGCACAAGAGTGTGACTATAACCGACAGGTTCTGGGTTCGATCCCCAGTCGAGGAAATTTAAATATTTAATATTTTCAATTTAAAATATTTAATGTTTCATTTCTTCGCTCTGGTAATAATGCAAAGCGCGGCGTTGAATTCCGCCACTCAACACGCAATGCATCAAATTCGGCGGAAAGTGGGTAACGGAACGGAGTGACTTAACACTAGGTTCCCGGGTTCCCTCTGCCTACCCTGCCTCGTGTGGGATACAGCGTGAAGCTGAGTGAGTGAGTGAGTATAATTATGCTTGTTTTTTTACATACATATTCACGGAAAGCAAAAAACAGAGTGTCCTACCACTAAATGTTTCCGACCATAATATATTGTATGGCCGATATAAAAATAAATAAATGAAAAACATATTTATTTAACATACATAAAGTAAATCCTGTTTATAAGGTTTGTTAGCGTCATGACACGCTGCCGTGCATATAATTTTCTTCATTTTATAAGGACCTGACGTTCATTACAACATCCTGCTAGACTTAATAGTTAAAAGAATAATTTACACATATTAAGAATATTTTATAGTGTCTATATAAATCTGTGATATCATATTATCAGATGCATTTAAATATTGCTTAGGACATTTTATAAAAATATGTCTTATTTAACGTTTATTATGATGTATAAAGTTATTTTTATAAATATGCATTAAGCTGGTGCCTTAATAAATTGTATAAAAGATAAAAAAAGTAAATCTTTCCAAGAATAAGCACATGATTTTGGATTTAACGTGGTTGCGTAAGAATTTGTCACATAAATAAACAGGAGGCACGCTTGAGTTGGCTCGCAGTCGTTCTTCTGGATTACATTAGGGATTTGGGCGCCTCGAGGGTGACGCACGGCTATGTGTGAAAACATCTGTTACGCTTTCTTTGTAAACTTCCTACAAAAAAACTTCCATTGCTATTGCCAATACAAGAAATGACTTTATAAATACATTGCTCAAGATGTAAGTAATGAAATGTACTAGAAGTTTTTCGTTTATTTAGACGCTAATTTACATTGTACATGTAGAACTTGCAAATGAATGTACCAGTCGATACTTTGCAAATTTAACGTAGCACGCACTGCTTTGCTTTGATTAATTATAAATGGGAACTGTTAATAGGAGATACAATACTATTGTTTGTTGCCTAATTACATTTCCGACAACCCGTAGAGGATTTTGATTGCAGTAGCAACAATTTAAATATACTGATATAATTTTTAATATGCAGGCAAATTAGGCAACATATATATGGATCAATGTTACTACTTGTATGCGTAAAATTAATCAGACTTTAAATATATCACATAATGCAATTCAATTAAGCTCACCACATATTTCGTACAACTAAACAAGTGCCTCGCCGTTTTCCGTAATGTGCTATAGTAGATTAGGCAGAGGAAACCTTACATTGTTACACACACTTTTCTACATTATATGTGTTTTGAGTAATACCTAACATCGAGCTTCGTCTTGTTATCGAAGCAAGGAACTAAAAATAAGAATTAATTTCAGTTCCTCGCTTTTAAAGTAAATCTGACACTGATTTTAAAGTAAATCCACACTTAGGTAAATACTTGTTTAGCAAATCCCATGAGGTGCGAGTTCAAATCCCACTATTTTCGAATAGTCATACATTTTCTAAATAAGTATTCAAAATAATTTATTTACTCAAGTGATATTCTATTTCATAATCTTGATGCGCAATCAGACACGTTTTGCCACATATACAGACATAATAATTAAATCAAACTACATTTCTAACAGGTATGGTTTTGCATGCTTGCTGCAATAAATTAGTGTACATTTCTATCCTTGTTAACTTTGCGTAACTTAGACATGATTGCAATACTGCAATGAATACTCACTAATTATATCGCAAGAGATATCATGTTCAGTACAAGTATCGTTAACTTCTGTAATAATATATATTCATGCTATAGTTTCACAGCAGTATCCATTTGTATTTATCATATAAATTAATTAAGATATAATTGTGAAGCATTAGTATTTAGGAGCTCTATTATACTCACGTTGATTGTAGATTTGATTCTTACTTTGGAGAAAATTTACATTTTCATCTTCGACAAAGAATTACGTACTACATATATGCTAGGAAGAATATGCAAGTATGAATCGCATTTTAAAAAGCCGCTCTGTTCTCTCACTCATCCTAATTTCAAAATATTGTCACCTTTTCCTTAACTAAATATACAAATGTAGTATTTGAATTATCTAAAATACTGGCTTTAGCAGTCACCTGACGCTAACCACACAGGAAATTAGTAGATACCATTGGATCGAACTATCGGTGATCAGGGTACGGTCGATCATAACTAACTATCGCTATAGTGTGTATTCACAATTTTCAAACTTATAATTTTAAATCATAATAAAATGTTTAGTGATACAAAATTAAGATGCATCAAGTCATTTAATATATACATCGTATCACTTTTACAAGTAAATGCTTTTTGAGATATGTATAAAGAAGGATAAAATGCAATAATTCTTCATGCTTATGTATTGCCAATTTAGTTACATACCTACCCTCAACGAGTAAATCGATATAGAGCATCGATATCGAGCATAATATAATGTAATGATGAACACCAGTGAAGTGCGAGTCGGCTCTGCTCAATAAGGTTTCTACTCAGTTTTAGGATTGCTAGAAGTTTAACTTAACAAAAGGTAACAAATTTAAATTTGAGGCCATATGAACTCATTTTACACGAAATTAGCTATAATTATAATAAATGTTATTTATGATTTTTTCTTTTGGATATTTTTTCTTTTCGTGTTTTTTTTTGTATCTTTTCCGTTTCGTACAGAATTTGGCCTACCTAGACCGAATTGTAGGGGGAAGAACCACATAGATAACATTATGCTGAGACTTTTAGACATAATGCTGCAAAATCAAAATCAAAAATCAAAATCAAAATCCCGTCCTCTAAGGGATTGTTGATTTGGATATTAGATATTAATTTCAGTTTAATGTCCCTGCGTAATCTATACATATAGACCGACGGAGAATGAAGTGATTCTATAAGTGTTCTGTTTTCGCTTTTTGAGATGCGGAATTCTAAAAATCTTTGAGGTATGGATCCAAAAAGAAAAAAAAAATAAAAATAAATTTAAATGATCCAGATATTTTGTAATAGTTGACTTACCTCCGCAGGAAAAGAATATCCATTGATAGCATGCTCAGATCCGAATTGATCGTGTAGGCCATAGTGTATATGTATTTCATGGAACTGGTACTTGTATGATAGTGGTCCTCCCGTAATGTTGATGTGATGACGGGTTTCATTTTCAACGGTGAATATTACTGAATGGCCAGTGTTGCTTATAAGTCCATTAATCTATACATAAAAAAATACATTTAAACTTTTTTTATTTCATTTTATGGAATTTAAACATTATATAGAGGTGATAGAGATCATCATCGTCTTGTGACAAATATTCAACAAACCAATTAAAGACGTTTGCTCACAACTCAAAAACCCTACATACTTAGTCCAACTATACAGGTTAATAACCATTTTTACGACGACTACGTTAAATATATATTAAGCGTATTCTAAAATGTATATAAAAAATAAAAAGTAAAGTCTTACCACAAAAAAAAAACAAATCATATGAATAATTTTTCATTTTTAACTTAGCGCTTGTGCAGAATCCACATGGCAGGATAGGCAGAAGCAACTGTTGTGTTTCACAACAAACCAACCAGACAAGAGCCAGAGCGAAATTTGTTTCTAAATTATATGATTATCTTCAAGCAATTGTAGTAAAACAGACATGTTAGTTAAATAAAAATAAACCTAACTGTAAGTATTCCTACATTACTTTCTAAGTATAACTAAATATAAATCCAATAAAAATAAGCTTACCCTATGCTTATCTATGTGTAAAAATCGGAGATTGGGGTCGAAGAGCAGCTTCTCCGGTTCCAGATTGACCGGTGATTGTCGCCGTCCTTTGTTGCATAGAGACCACTCGGGGTTGATCAAACCCCAGAATGCTGGACCTACGTATATAGAAATAAGAGTATATGTAAGTTGTATATACGTATATAGAAATAAGTAGATTCCTTACAGGTATAATAATAATATATTTTTAATGTATATTCTATTTAACGAAAATGTTGGTTGAAAAGTGTTTAGTATAGATTACTTACAAATATATTTCTATTTAACTAAAATATGATACAAACTACGTTATACATTATACATAAATAGACTATGCATTGTTTATGTTTATAACAATAAAAATACATTTTTATACTTAATAACTAAATTTAAATAATATAAATAAAATAACAGAAACAAAATAAACAACTCAATATTGAAATATTTATGCCCTATAGGAATCTAGAACATCAACCTTAGCAGTGCTTTGTAGTCACTACACACTATATAAAATAGTATCTAGATTTTTAGCTCAAGCTTAGTATTTTTAGCCTAAAACGTAAAGTAATAAACAGAACTTTATTGAAATGAAAAAAAAATACTAACTTAAACTTTTCATAGAAAAGTTTTCAAAGATTATTATAAGTCTATTAATTGTTTTCGAAGATTTTAAAATGTCATAATGAATTAAAATATACTCTGTATAAGTCGCGACGTAATCAAAATAAATTCGTCATGTTCCATGCGTACACAGTTTATTGTAATCAGATGAAACCAAAATGTTCTGTTAATTATAGGCCTGACAAAGCTTCATAAAGATATATTCACGTATCAACCACAAGCTATCAACCAAAAGTGAATTTTAATGTTAATAAAATTTACACATTTATTTCGCTACGAAATTTAAATAGGTTATGTTTTTCTAAATAAATATTAAGGTGTAAAACACTTAGTACTTTAAAAGCTTTATCTAATCGAATTAACGTTCACACTTGGTATTTCAATATGGAGAAAATTGCACGGAAGTAGCCAAAGTGCTTTGGATAGCGTTCACGTTTTTATTATTTATGACCTTGAAAATTGCACCAGTAAGCCGGCGCAGTGGTTGCGGTCACGCCTTCTTTATCGTTCGCGTTAAGTGGAAATGTTTTTGGCATAATCACAGAGTATAGGTATTGTAGACAGTCCTTCAAGATATTTAAAATGGATGATTTTATTGGACAAATTTTTTGACAAATCTAGTGGAAGCATCATAGTCATATTTTATTAAGCTCCAAATGATTAAAATCTTATAATAGTAACAATTTTCTATATGATTACTTCTAGAGGTTACTTTTAAATGAATAAAAATAAAATTTGTACGTTAGTAATTTATGCACATATGTATAATAATATAACGTATTATCACACATATAATTTATCTGGTTATTTCTATAATATTTTCTGAAATGACAACAATAAATTTATGTATATTGTTTATGTATTAACAGATGATCAATATCATTTGTTTAGTTAAAATTTAATTTTTTTTAGGCACATTTTAAGCTAACTTAACATTTTGGCACCGGTCGACTGCTCATATGAAAAACACAATAACGTCACAGACGTGAAGCGAATGTGGCCACAAACAGCTTGCTATGTTCTTAATCTCTTTTTAAGTGCTAATTGCGACATATAATACGACTGCTACTAGATAATAGCTCGACTTAGTGTTTAAATAAGGTCGTAATACAGTTCAGCAATAAATCATACCTACTTTTTAAATATTACGAATATAATTAAGATATCGTAAAAAACAAAAGTAATGTCCATTAAATGTCTACGGTTATCGAAAAAGGAAAAGGCAAGTATCATAAGAACGGTTACTAATGAGCTTGAATATTAGAAGGGATGGGGATCGGGTTCACGCAACTTCGACTCGTTACTTTGGTATTCGCCGGTGGGTCATAGGCAATTTTATCAATACATTTTTGATATCTATATATTTAATGAAGAATATTAAATAAAAGACTTGAAAACTTTTTCAGCACTTATTATTATTCTTTTCAGCTAGAAAAAAATCAGAGAGAACCTACCGTCGAATTTAAGGCATTCCTTGTTCATTGGCGTTTTCTTACAAGATTTCGAATAATAAAAATTTGATACACGATTTTAAATAATAACATTTTAAATAAGATCATATGAAATATCTGTAACCGAATGATATGATAACACACCTCACAATTTTGCGAGTAACGCAATATGAATGCAAGATAAATCGCCCGTATAAATTTCATGTCACGTAAACTGGCAAAAATGTTATCGTTTCAGAGAAATTGATACGGTTCACAAACGAAATATTTGCGGCTTTGGGGTAGGTCATCGGATTGAGATTTACACGACACGCCGGTTGATATGTGTATAATGGCGCGCATTTCCGCACGTTTACCTTTAGTTTCGAAGTAAACTTAAATGTTAAAGAAAGCCAATTGAGTCCATGTGTAACCAAATGTTAAATTGTTTACCCGATTATAAAAGTGGTGGTTCAACAATTTAATAAAATAACTGTACCGTATTACTGATATATCAGAAAGCTTGCGAAATACAAATGTATTTTTTCACATATGCAGACATATGTTGTCCAAAATATTACATTATATCGAACTACTTTAATACAATTTAATATCCATTAAATTGGTTACGAAGCGTCAAAAAAATTTCAAATTATATGTCAAATAAACTTGTTGTTACAATTAAATCAAGTTAAAAATATTTGTTATCGTAATAAACTTTTTAAAGCCATTTTAAATCATAGAATAAAAATTGCAATAACAAAAACAATTGTTATAATCTATTACTTCAAGATGTAAGTATGAGGTTGAAGATAGTATGTTCATCTCCAAATTCCTTGGATTTTGCGGTACGAAAGAGAAATTAAAATAACTTTATGACAATTCATTTTGTAATCGTTTTTGTAATGCGATTTATTTATTATTTCACTTTAGCGTGAGCAAATTACATAATAATATTTTTTTTTTATATTGTAAACTCATTACATTTACTTTCATAAACATAAAATGATTTTAATTTATTTAATAACATATTGAAGTAAATGAAAATTATGCAAAAGCATATATACATTAAATAAGTTATTATACATTAATTTGAAAATGTTGTGCTTACCTGAAATGCCGTCGTAGGTCCACCATTCTTCCCAGCTGACGCCGCTCACGGCTACAATCAAACCGAGTCTAATTAAGTCTGCACTCTCATTATGAATATTACTCTTTACATTTCTTGTATTACCTTTCTATTTTTATAATTTACCTGCTATGAGAAGTAAACATACTACAATATAACTACTTGAGTTTTTTAAATAATAAATAGTCGTGATTATTGATCCTTTTTAGACTCATTATATGTATTTTAAATATCAAATTATTTATTGCTTTTTTTTCAGCTTTACGCTGTATCCGATACGTGGCAGGGTAGGCAGAGGAAACTTGAGAACCTGGTATTTAGACACTTCAATCTCAAAGAAAGAATTTCAGTCATTGTCTACTGAGTTTCGCCACTTAAGAAATAAAAATATTAAATATACAGTTTAAAAATATTAAATATTTAATCACCTCGAGTGGGATCGAACCCCAGACCTGTCTCGTCTTTTTAGTTACACGCTTATTTCCCTGCGCCGCAATAGACTTATTTTTTTCGTAAAAGTTTTTATTGGTCGTGTATGTTACGTTTTTTATTAAGAACATGATAACACATGATAACAATAAGTCGGCGATAGCAATATTTTAATGGTTTTTATAATATTAAGCAATTTTAAATAATTTTCGTCTGTTTAGCTTCACCTATACTAGCCTTTACCAAAGCAGGCAAATGCATTTTAGTTTTAAGTACAATTTTCACTAAGATTTGAGATATTGTATGTAGAGTGGTGGATCTCAGCTCCATGTTTTTTTCATTTGATTCGCTCCGGTTAAATCGCCCATTGATTTTTCGAGATAGTTAATTAATTTTCGAGATAGTTAATTAATTTAATAAAATTAATTAACTATCTCGAAGGGAAATCGAACACAAAATCACCACATCTTCAATAAGAGGCTGTACGCTATAACGGATTCATTATGATTTTAAAAATATATCATAAAACATTAAAACAATAATAAGCTACCCAAAATTTTCTTTAGTATACTGTACACCAAAGGTTGGTACTAAACATTATAATAAATTAAATTGTATAAAAGTTTTTTTCCCCAAAATCAAACAGTACACAACAGCAATCTATCGTGAAAGAACATTTTATCAAATGTGCCATTTTTATTTCACTTTTACTTTCGTAAATCAATCATAATGAAATGAAATAAATAAGCCAATGAGGCGGAAAAGCGGTCTCCTTTTGAAACAAAACGTTTTCCGTGACAAGGCGATGTTGCTACACTTCAGTTGTTCACAAATCTTTATAATGGCGATAATTTTTCACATTTTTGTATATTTTTGGTTTTTGCGTAGTAACAAGCATTCAAAAAAAAATATTTCAACTATCATAACCACTTGTAGTGTTCCTTTTTCTCATAATACCTCAAAATATTTATATTATATTTTGACGTAGCGCTTGTGATGACTTATATTATTTTATTTTATTGTGATTGTACCAACTTTGCGCGGCTTACCACTTCACAGAAATAATTTTATACCACGAGTAATTTTTACCTTAAAAATGAAAATATTTCAACTCCACGGGCTCCAGCAACTCACGAGAGACGGATTTTCAGGAGATTAAAATTTCTAATTTGAGTGTTCTGGAGTTCTCTTAATTAAGATTATAGAATTATGATACTCATAATATTTCGGAGCAATTAATTCAAAAATACTTAAAATGAAATTCTTATGCCATAATGATCCAAAATTATCTGAGAAGCAGCTTTTCTTGTTACAAGATACTCTTACTTAAGGGATGTTAGATAATTATTTTAGTAAAGCTACGCTACAAACATATAAAATGTAGTAGATATAATTAATTTAGCTACTTGTTTTAGCTATTGCGAGAAACTTTACAATGAAAAACTTAAACGATATCGTTAAATATATATCCTAAAGCGTGTAGTTGAAATGTATACCAATCTCGAAGTTACTCGATACACGCCTGATTTATGCTTTTAATTTAAATTTTTGCATTCGCCAGGCGAAGTTCGCCACGGACGCGCCGCCTGCATTGCAAATATATGTCGCAGTCGACTCTAGAGATCGTTTCCAGTTTCGATTCGATACAGCTAGAGCGAACTGTCGACTTTTAATCTTTTAATGCTACTCTACAAACTTTTGCCTCACGGAATACGTTCACGTTTATTTCAGTTAATAATATGTTTCGACTAACAGTTTCGCAGTGTATTAAAGTTTATGATTGGAGCGATTTCGTAAATAACCTCTACCTTTTCATGGTGATGTCACTATTACATGAAAAAGCTTGATTACAACGACTAATGACTTTTTTATTGCTGTGTTATACCCACTAGAGTATGGATAGCATTAACTAGGCTTACGAGCCTACGAACACAGTGAATACAGCTCACAGCGGCTTAAAGCAACTTTACCGCCGAAAACAACACCTGGGACGGACGGTACGTTGTACCAAATCTATGAATCGCTTAAATTAAAACAGGGCACACCATTTTAAAAGTTATTTAATTATTTCTCTTACAAACAAAGTAAATATTACCTATGTTGCTGTGAGTACAAAAGGAGCTTATAAATTATTCTGTATTTTGACTCGTTTAGCACTGCGAACGTTCTGAAACAAACATAAGATTGAATTCTTATGCATTGTTGCATTTTGCAGACGCGATTGCTACGTGACGGAGGGAAGGTCCCGCCTGGGAGATACTAGTCAGCGTCTGTTTTGTAGTCTCAGTCTCAGTCGAGTCTGGAAGATAGCGCGCCGCTCCTGGTTTATGAAATACGAAATTATTTTACAGGATCAAACTTAACTGCTTTGATTTACTGCACATTGTCTCCTCGAAAATTAAATATAAATAAATTTATATCGATATGTAAGCAACAGCAGGCTATAATATTTCTATGGTATTGATGTCGCAATCAAATGTTGGAAACGTGAGCAATTCGCAACCGACGAACTTCACAAAGAGCTTCAACCATGCATCGGAAATGAATCAGTTTCCGTTTTGAGTAATGCAAGTGATATATGTCACAAGCAAAACTCAATGTAATATAGACTCTAAATTAAAGGTGAAAGTGTTCGAAATAGAAAGTTTTAATAAGTTAAAACAAGACCTCCAGTGGGGACACATCGAACTTACTTATTCGTACATTTTAAATTCATAGTGTAAGTTCGTGAATGTTCAAGAATTAAAAGTAATTCAATTTAGTTTTGCACTTGCTTTTTGTGCCGTGGGGTGCATATTAAAGCGTTTTTCAAAAAGCTTGGAACGTTTTGGTTACATTAACACCGATTTTCTCTTACAGCGAGTCGTTCAAAGAGAAAATTTCATCGACGTATGAAATAAATAAATAAAATCATGTGGAAAATAGCCTATTTCACGGTGCATTGAGTGAAGTGTGCGTGGCAAGTGCAGCCTACGTTGAATCAACGTTGTTGACGCCTGCTTTATAAAGAATTCTTTGTACCGAATATTTTCGAATTTCATGTGGTGTTTATACAAAATTATGGTCATCGCTATTATTTTTAAACATTGATGGATAAGCCTGATGTTAAGTAATAATTATGATTTTTCTTTTATAATAATAACTAATTTAAGACAAAGAATAATTAAGGAAACCATAAATTTTGTTGTTTATATTAATTGTACAAAAAAAAACGGAATATATAGTAAAACCCTTATCATATATTCAAACCGCGTCATGAGCAACCTTTGGCTATGCAAATTCTACGTTATTGCATTTGTGCTCCCAATATCTGTAGCGGAGATCGCCTTAAAATGATTCTCTTTTATGTACAATATAAAACAAATAATATATTTAAATATTAAGGGAACGTTTAAATTTGTTGCACTGAGAAGGTAATATTGTTATGAATAGGAGCTATTTACGTTTTACTTAGATCTACAAGCTTCACGCTGTATCCTGCACGAGGCAGGGTAGGCAGAGGGAACCCGGGAACCTAGTGTTAAGACACAGCGTTCCACTGTTGTTCCCTCCTTAGATCTACAAATTACTAAGTTATTTTAACACAAAATACTTTACAGGTCTCAATAGCTTAATTTCTTACGAATCTAGATATAATGACTATTTTATTTATCTAACATACTTAATGGCTTGTTAAATGCAATCCACTTCGTAACTTTTGCAATGTCCAATTTAAATGCTCAGTAAATATTTTCAAACCTCACTTTAATATTTATTAAGCAACAAACTGCAAATTCAAATTAAAACAGCAATTTAGGTCATGACGTGCTAGTGTTTTAATAACTGGAAATTATTATAAATTTTAGCATAAGAACAATATTCAGTGAAGCAAAGTTAAATTAAAGTCGTATGCGGATTTGGCGTCGGTCCGCCTGAGCTTAAGACCAAGCACCTGCGCCCTGCTCTCGACCTACCATTGAAAACACAATTTGCGGTGCGCCTTTTGTGACTCCTGTTTACTTTTATGCAATTTATTTTTCCTGTTTATGTATGGTGCAGGAGCATTCATTCAGGCTTTCCTTTAATTCGCCAGATGCTCGCCGCTGTTAGCGTTTCTAAATCTACACTTGTTTCTTTTTACAGTTTTGTTTGGATGACGACGTCTCTTACAATAACGAAACCATTTTGAATGAGATTTTTGTTTGTAAAAAGTTTTCTTTTATAATAATTTGTTGGTATTCGTAATTTTAATATCAGTTTTCAATTAAATTTGAATTATTGAATTATTTTTAATATAAAAAAAATAATGTCAAAAATAAATAACAAAATCCTATCAGCAAAATTATACTATACCTAACAACTTTATATGATATATAAAGCAATATCATTACATCTGGGCCTTAAACTTAAAAATAAATATAAATGTTAAAATACAATACAACAGTCTCAGATGCTTTGATATGTATGAATTATATAATTTCTATTTTTATTAAAGGAATTTATTAAACATTTTGTGAATTAAGAAAATAATGCAATAAAAACATTACTGTTATGACCGCGACGAAATATAAAATATAAAAAAAAAATAATAATCAATCGGTCTAAATTTTATATAAACTAAAAACACTGCATTGATCAGAATTTGAAAAATAAGCTACATATTCAGCAATTCCACGGTATATTTAAACACATGTACGTATAATTAAGTAATTATATTTCTCCCATTTATTCGTAATTTATATATACTAGGAATCTAGTCTAAGAGATTGTTATAACCGACAATTAAACAAGAAAGAGGGCTCAAAGAAGGTCATAAAACACATCACACCAACGAGCCTATATATAATCGGGTTAGTGATAAATAGGTAAATAGCACGCAAACGACACAACTGCTTCCGGGTTTAGCCTTACGCCTATCCTTGTAGTTCACGTTCAAACTTTACAAAAACAATGCAAAGGGACTAAAGTTAAATTAAAATAACGGTTTAAATTGCTATTTAAAACTTTAAAGAACCTGTTAAATACATTTAAGATGTAAAAAATGTAGTAAAAAAAATACATACTCTTATTTAATTAAATTGGATTTTTTATCTCAAAGTATCGACGAAAATGTCTGAAAAATATTATGAAATTTGGCACCCTGATAGTTTATAATCTGGATTTACCAAAACTTCATTTTTATCATTATTCAGTAAAACTTATTTTGAAATATATAATGATGTAAATGTGTAAGATATTTAAAGAAGAGTTACATATCATATGAGGTAAAGTGTTTTATTAATTTATCAATTTAAACTTAAATATCAACTAGCGACCGGCCCGCCGCTTCGTCCGCTTTAATTACACTATTTTATTAACTGATTTCAACTACATTTTGTTCTAATTAATTATTAGAACAAGAAAGTTATCACAGAAAATATTTTCACTTTTTATACCACTACCTAAATGTGAAAAACTAAAATTTCAGCTAAATGAATAAACATTTTGTAACAATTTTGTTAAACTTAATATTTTTAAATGACGTACTTTTTTTAAAGGGTTTGAATAAAACAAATATTACATGTTGAAAAAACGTTGACAAAATCCTATAGTGAAAACTGCATTTAAGATTGGTTAGCCGTTACTGAGATAAGCAGGTACACAGATAAACACAAAACATATCACTATTTTGGACCCTATTATATAAATAAACGTCTCCTATATTTTTTTTTCCCAGAATACTTCTACCATGTACAGACAGTGATCAGATAAATGTTTTTATAAGTATTGATGAAAGAAACCATGAGGCTCTATTATAAAATACTCAATGAAATCACTATATAACACACATATACTTTAAATAATCAAAGGCGTTTAACTCTATAACGCAGTATGCCTGAGATACTGAACAATAATAAATTTTATTTTGCAACAGCTGTAATAGAAATCATAACAATAGACGTTGTTTATCCATACAGCGGTCGGTTATTTTTATCAATTGTATGAATTGAATTTTATTTATTTGTATCAATACTATTCATTGAGTCAGAATGAAAATTGAAGTCTATTGTTTATATTTTGGTTGTTGTAAATGTTATTTGCTACTTGCTCAGAAAGTACAAATATATTATTATATTTTTTTTATTCATAATTACATTGAATTTGATATTTTATTTTATAATATATTATTTGGCATGCTGTTATTATATTTTGTATGAAAAATCTTTTCCAGTATAAAGTTGTCCCAAGCTTTATTTTTTAAAGAGAATAAAATGTAATAATTATTACCTGTATAGGATAGCAGTATTTGCAGTAACGCTGACACTGTAGCCGTTCCAAGAAGATTGTACATTGTCTATGACATATCTCTCAACCACGTCATTCAAATTATGTATGACCTCATAATGCTCACACATTTGCACACTTTTAATTTTTTCATAATTTGTTACATTAATATAAGCTTATAGATATTACTCCTTAGTTCGTTACTTGATTTCATTATTATTACCTGAAACAAGACAAAATTTGTTATATTAAAAGAAGTACATACTTTTTATTTAGCTTTTCTTTTGTTCATTCAGAAACTGTAGTCCCCACTTTCACCCAAACCCTTGGGAAGACGCATGTTTAGTGGCGGACCTAACGCCGCAATTCATTTTGGAACTACAGTGAGAAAATGCTCAATATAGTATAATAAAGGCTCAATTGAAAGCCTCGCCCTTTTTTTACTAATGTGATAATTTATAGAAAACAATAAAATATTAAATCTCATATGACAAAATTTTTATTTTATTATTTTTCTGCTCTTCACTTATTACAGATTTTTAGTATTACAAATGCAGAACCTAACTCCGTTCTTTATTCTTTTAAATGATAATGATACATCTTTAATGTTTTTGATAAGTATTTAAACCGTAGTATTTAAACCATATGTAATATTATATTATTTACAATTACCACATTTTTTTACTTCAGACCAAATTTAAAACTAATTATTTTTTTGATAACGAGGTCTATCGTGATGCTGGATCACAAATGTGGGACTGTAAAGTCACAGGGGTCGGACCCGGAACTATTATGGGTTGAGTTCTGCCACTGAACACGCAATGTCTCAGATTCACCGGGAAATGAGAAACGGAACGGAACACTTTCTCTTGTTACCTCTGTTGTCAGCAATGTTGAAAATTCATTTTACTGCTGCCGTGGTGTAGTGTTACGATGTGTAATTGTAGGCGCCACGATTTCAATCATACATAATATAATAAAGCTTAAGTATAAATTTAATTTAGATATTTTGTAAATAAAATAGTCATAAAAATTATCAAGGTCTTATTTAGATCTCTAGAACTTCAAAATTATAGATAAAGCGATATGTAAGTTGTTTTATGTTATCACGATGACATCAAAAATTTAACCCTTTATGGTATATATAATACCATGTACAAATGTCACAAGTTGCACAATTTATAAAATCTCATATCGGTATTTTCAGTTCAGTTCTTAGGTTATTGCGTTGCGAGCGTGCCAGTTGAGCACAGAATCACTTCGCTAATGTCACGTTGAATGGAGAACACACAAAGTAGAATGTACGGTAAAAAATTAAAAAAATTAAATTAAAAAAAAAATAAAAGATAAGAAAATGCATGTATAAAAAAAAAGATTCACTTATAATATTGCCTTCACCTAAAGCAAGATAATAAATTTATACAAAATATAAACGTAGACGGTTAGTAGTAGAAAATATTTTACAATAATTTTAGCTTACAATTTAATTTAATTATACTTAATATATTTACATAAAAAAATACATAAAGGACTAAACACAAACATTAACAAACATTGAACATTAAAAGGACGGGGAACTTTATAAGGAAGAACATCAAATAAGGAGTGGGTTAACTTAGGACAGGTGAAAAGGATGTGAGAGGGGGAACCATCGTCCAGGCCACATTCACACAGTGAACGGTTCCTGACCCTCATCTTAGCTAGGTGAACAGGAGTAAATGCATGTATTGGTATTTTAAAGTGTCATATCGATTAAGAACCTCTTTTTGCATTTTAGTATAATAATTGAAAACTATATGGTATAACAATTATTGAAATAAGGCCGAATTCCAATAGCCGCCGAATATCTGTAAAATATGTTAGCAACCATATGATAGAAGATTTTTTTTAATTTAAAAGATAATTGAATATGTGAGTAGGTTTATTATAATATTATGTAGATTTATTATAATATATCACCATTATGGTTAACTTGATTGTTTTACCTACTATATAACATTCCGTGTAAAGTGCAGTATATCAATCTTTTGTCTGTATTTCATCAGAATGGCTCCTGAAATCTTATAGATAACAAAATTACACAGATTTGGTTCAACTGTGAGGACACTGAAAACGGCTTTGGATGGGGTGACAGTGAAGGTGATGATCACAGCATTATAGCATAACACGATTGACAGAACAGCATAATACGATTTAAATGACACTGAGAACTTAAATATCGCTAACATTATTGAAAACTTAGAGCACGATGGTAGTGTTTCCCATCAACCAGCTACTCTTACAAAATTACAACCAGAAAACTCTTTATATCGTCGAGGTAGAAAATAATTTAGTAATTACTGATAAAGAGAACTTTAGAACTAAATGAGCAAGAGGTCCAATTTACGGATAAGATGCTTCTGAAGGAATTCTCAGATCATGATACATTTCTTCAGGAAATTCATTCTAATACATAGGTTTTTTGTGTCACCGAGATTCATATTCTACAATTCATTGGGCTTAGTTTATCTCCCTAGAGTTACGAAGCACTAAAACGCTAACACTGGAATACTGTTGGTTAAAGCGATGGCAGTAAATACGATGATTTCCAGATACTATAAAGTGAATAATAATATGTAAACATTGATAGAGCTGTTGTGTGCGAATGTAATCACCTTAAGGTGGGGTTGATTTAATTGACAGTATCGAAGGCGGCTATAAAACCAAAGTTGAAGAGCAATTGGCGCAGATCTGCATATTTAATCACTTATTAGACCTGCCTGGTTATTGTATGTACGAGAACGAATAACAAAGAGTCCCAAGATAAGTAGCTATCACCCGCTAATTTCCGCAAACAAATCGCCATCGTATTGTGTAGTTACGAATCAACGCTCAAAAAATGCACAAAATTATTGAGTTAGAATCATCGGTGATTACTCAAAGAACAAAAAGATCCAACCCAATACATCCCTCCAATAGCAGTTAGCGGGATCAAGTTGGATATTGACATGGCATGAACCGAAAAAATAATTACATCAAAATATATTAAATTTGCTAAATTAAAACAAACATTTGTGAAAAATGAGGCGTGAGATTTTGCTTTAATAAGCGAAACAATTGCTTGAAAGTTGTCATAATTTTATTAAGACAATGTGACTAATAACTGTAAATCCCCCTAATTTTCAGTTCTGAAGGTTTTAGTAAAATTTTGTCAATAATAATAAATATTTTAAACATTATCGAAATAAATCGGAAATTTGAAATTGTAAGTTTTACTTATGTGTTATAGAAGGTTCAAGGTCTAGAACATGATTGCGAAACCCTACATCCCTAGTTCAATCTATCTCAGATTAGTAAACTAAGGACGGTGAATTTTCGTGGATGTTAAAAATATACAAGTACGTACTAAATTAAAAAAGGTCACCTTTTTTAAGCTTAAAGCTGTATCCCTTGTATAATAAAGTATTTGGGAATGCAGCGTGAAACTAAACAATAATACGTAGATCAAAAAGAAATTGAGAACTAAGTGTGAAAACACTCCGTACTCATCAGGACGCTTTCGTTCTCACTTTCCGCTTCTGCTGCACGCCGACAGGCTCTCTAAAAAAGACTTACGTGGCAATATAAAAGAAATAAATGCTTAACTATACCTCTTAATTTTCGATTTAATCTTATACAACTATAGTATCAAATGCGAAACCAGTGCGATGCCAGCATTATGTCCTTACAGTTTAACGATCTTGTCTCAATAAATTTATTACTAAATATTTTTTTGCTTTAAATATTATTTTTGCTTTAAATAGAACCGTGTTTTGCATTTGTACATCTGTCTGCGAAATTGGTGCAGCGAACATAAATCCTTCATAGCCTTTATAAATTAATGCAGGCACGATTCCAACGCGTTACGTTACGATTCGAAGAGTTGCTTTATGGGATTAATATACAATTGTACATTTTTTATTTCAGTTATATTACTAGTGTGGCTGACGCCAATCAGAAATATTTGATTATTTTCTTAATTTTCTTATATTATTATTTATTGTATTATTAACTATTATTAAATTTGGTGTGTTCCCAGGTTGTCCTAAAATTAGTATGCCTATCCTATTATATGCATGAAGTGTTAAGCTATAAAATTATTTAAAATGTTTATTTATAATATCTGTTTAAAGACTTTTAATATAGGTAAGATATAGTTAGAGTGTTTGGCATGGAATTTCTGGCGGGTAGTACTAATGACGATATATTTATTACACTGGAAGAGCGACCGTTTTTCGTGAGAAAATAATTTAGTATTTTAGCTGAAATACCAGTAAAATAAATATTAATGTATTTTATTTACACATTTTATTAATGCAATTAACTTTTTTTGTTGTTAGTAAAGGTGAGACCATCCTGGCGCGCCGTGGGTGTAAATGCGTTTGTTGTAAGTTCGGTTCTCACTCGGGGAAATTGTTTTTTTAACAACCAACACCAAATGCAGCGTTAAGCTCCGCCACTCAACAAATTAGAGGAGTAAATGAAGTGTTAAAACATGACAAGCAGAGGAATTTTCCGACTTTATGCGGGATAAAACAGTTTAAGTAAATTTAGTAAAAGAGCAATTTAGAAATGTGAGAATTAAACATTAAATGAATGTTTTTAATTATTAAAAGGCTGTTTTAAGGTTTTAATTTATAAAATAAATAAATTATTAATAGATTTGACGATTTAGTATTTTAAAGAATAGAATCGGGCAAACACAGAGGATTGACGCAGGTAGAATTTATTACGTACTATTATTATACTATATTATATTTTATTTTACTGCATGGTTTTATCCCAGCAGTCATAAAGCACAGAGCGCCGGACGCTACGGTATCATTTATATATAGGCATAGCTCTTTCGTGTCTCGTCCACTGTCATCAACCCACATACATGCCCTCCAGGGTATCCTCATGCTTTTTAACACGCTTTTATTAGCTTCGGCCGTATGTATCTATCTATGTATGTTTGTAACGGAGACGTACGTAAATATGCGTGCGCTGTAAATACGTGTACTAGGTCTACAGCGCACGCGCTGCTCGTAGCTTCAAAGCAAATCAGCTCAAGTAAAAAAATATATGTTATTTAATTCATAACATACTTTTAAAGTTTTTAAAGTCGGTTGAGATAGAGAAGGCCCTTATCTGTTATTTATTTTATTTAACAATTTTATGAAATTATACACGAATTAATTTATTCAAATTCAAAATATTCTTTATTTAAATAGACTTTTGAATCGTCGAATGGAACGTAAAACTGCTCTCAGAATGCGGTTCTGCTGAGAAGAGAGCTATTGATGGGCAAATGTAGATAAACAATGTGTACAAAAAGCTTTAATATTATAACTTTTTTTTGTACACCGGTGTATGCTGTATTTCTATAATGATTAAAATATGTCAACATGAATTCTGTCGCGTCGTATTTTTAAGCGCTTAGAAAATGCATCTAGAGGTTTATAGTACAATGATTATTTAACAAAATATTTATTTTATTTAGACGCCACCTATATCTTAATTACATTGGATTCTGTTATTTGTGCAATATTGCTAGACTGGGTGAAATGTATCATACGTGATACATTTCACCCAGTCTAGCAATATATTCCTTTATTCGATATCAACTCGCCAATTACAGCAATAGATACTTTTACTGTTGAACTCAAAGCAGTGTAGGCCCCCTAAGCTTACGACTCAAATCGATTAAGCTTCATGGATCCATTTTCAATACATCAACACGCCTTTCCGCTTGGGATCAATATCTCTAATCACATAAATCTAAACATATGCTGCTTTTGTACGATTTAGGTACCTAAACATAACGTTAAGTAATACCTTAATTATTGTGAACGATTAAAATTAAAGTGAAGTGTTGCCATAGCAAGTCAATAGTGATAATCATTATTATCCGAAAATATAACAAGTTAATCTATATTTTTTAAATACCAAAAATTATAACGATGAAATAAATAAATTAGGTTTCCGAGTTCCTTCTGCCTACCCAGCCATGTGTGAGATTTATCCCGTCACCCATACAACTGCAGCTACAGCTGCAGATGCATGAGCTAAAAATAAATAAATAAAATATTTACAGTATCTTACAAAAATATTCGTAACAAGTACTTGTATCAAATTTGTTAATAATTACTGTCATGAGTTGAGTTGAATATATATAAAAAAATAAAAGCAGATTTGTGTCCACTTAAATACAAGCTCAAAACTTGATAATGGAAATTTGATAGGTGGCGGCATTGTAACACTTGGATGCAAGGTCCTACGGTTCGCTTCATCGTATAAATAAGCGTGAAGTAGAGGAATATCACGCGAACCGGTCATTAACCCTGCTTCACGGTATACTAATGGGAGCTGAGGGTGTCAAAACGACCGCAACGAAACCGCCACCTAAAACTGCTTGCATGGCTGCGATTATAATTCACTCTACACATATATTGATAAGGATTCTTATCTTGCGAAGTTTCTTGGTGGTGATATATGCTGTAAATGTTTTTGTCGGTGCTGTTGTTATAGTGGTTAGTTAATCTAACTTTTGAATGCAATCATGGGTTCAATAGTTACTTCGATAAATGTTGGGGTGATTAGCATAATTATTGCATAAAGGTTTTAGTTATAGTATATATGGTCTTTAGTATAGTATATATGGTCTTTAGTTAGGGTAGCTGTTGAGCAAAAATTACTTCATCAATGTCATGTTGAATAGAAAACTCACAAGAAGATTGTTCCGTGTTCCACTTCCCGCCAAATTGGAGTTAAACTCAACGCCGCAATCAGAGCGAAAAAATGAAAATATTAAATATTTTATTTTCTCGAGTGAGAATGTAACCCAAAAGCTGCATCGCACTCTTATGCCCCTGCATCACGTCATTTATGTAATACCTACTAAATTAAAAAAAATCCTAGAATAATTTTACTTCCAATATTTGTTATACTTTTTATGACTTCACGCTGTATCCCGCACATAGCCTGCTATGGGCAGAGGGAACTTAGAAACCAAGTATTAGGAACTGTGTTCTGTTCCACACTTTCTGTCGAATTTCAGTCATTGTTTGTTGAATGGCGGAACTCAATACCGTGCTTTGCCTTGTTACCAGAGCGAAAAATGAATACATCAAATATTTAATATGAAAATATTAAATACTTCCTTTCCTCGAGTGGTGCTATGGCCCACAACTTGTCGCGTTTACAGTCACACGTTTCTGCCTCTACGCCACGACAGGCTTTAATAATTATTTATTTTTTAATTGTGCAGTGTAAACTTTAATATTTATATAATTTTATATTATTGCTTAATGCAAATTAACAAATACCGAAATATACAAGTATGCTATAAATTCTATAATTCAAGACAAATTTAAATACTTTTGTTTAAAATCAGCAGTTACATATTTCATTTTTGAACGTAAAATAATTTACCGGCGCAAGAAAATCAGCGGGAATTAAACTATAAAACAATTAAGAAACAAACGTATATACACAACTCACTCTTACTCAGCTTCACGCTGTATCCTACATATGGCAGGGTAGGCAGAGAAAATTTGGGAACCTAGTGTTAAGACACTCCGTTCCACTTCCGTTCCCCAGTTTTCGCCGAATTTGAGGCATATTGTTGAGTTGCGGAACTCAACGCCACATTTCGCTTTATACATTGTGTAATGAAAACATTGAATATTTAAATTTAAAATATTAAATATTTTCATTTCCTCAAGTGGGGATCGAACCCAGAACCTGTCGGTTACAGTTATACGCTTGTGCCGCTGCGCCACAACAGGCTTCAATGTATATATAACCTTTTTTAAATTGTGATATAGAAGATTCACGGACATTTTCACATTGTCCCATAAAGTAATTACGGACTCGATGTACTCGATCACTGGCGGGCTAAATTTATACCTATTATACTAGAAATAGTATCAAAATTACATACGTCACTGCTCTTGGGAAAATATTGTTGTGTACTTATATAACACTATCAAAAATGATGAAACTGTCTATATTAATTTTTTACTAAGAGTTTCTTCTTAAAAATCGTTACAGCTGAAGTTAAAGATTGCACGAAATGCTCGTTTCTGCAAAGATTTTTTTAATATAGGATTATTACCCAAAGTAAAGAAAGCTAAAGTAAACAAAGCAAGCACTTGCACGTTAGTTAATATTCTAATTATATTAACCGCGAAAGCTGCTGAGCTAAGTCAATATGCCAGTTTATCAATACTGAGTTCCCACTGAAATTTAGAGTCAATACCGTGGAATCAATAGAATCTATGGGTTCACAATTTAAAAGTACATCGGCATTAACAATTTTCTTGTTTGTATTTATTAAGTTTAAGGTAGTTAAAGTTGCGAGGGACTGACAATACGATACAGTAGATACTTAAGATATATTTATAAGTGCAGAAGAATTAAAGATTTGGAATATGATTTTTTTTGTAATGATATGAATAATTAAGCTTATACAACATAATGGTACAGACTTTGACTGTAATTGTGATAGTTATGATTTAATATCCATGGACCAGGAAAGTTATTATAATTTTCATTGTTTTTTTCCGGTCTCGTTAGATTAATTCAACGATGCAGTTACTGAAATTTTGGAGAAAAACGTAGAACACAAAAAAATGTTTAAGCTAACCAGCGCTAGTGCAACGAGCTAATTTTAGTTAAAAGGAACAATTTAAATAACATTTTTTCTGTCTTGTTTGCCCTATCTAAAAGACTTTATTCGTACACTAACGTCTATTTCGGACTACTTTCACATTTTGAATGATTTACTTCTTGTTTATTACAAGGCCTACCAGTATTGATAATCCTTACAACGAATTTAATAAATTTTTCCCTAGGCCTGTTTTAATTTCATTTATCCGACGCCAAAATTTCGAATATTCCAACCCGCGGTACCCGACGTATGAGATTAAATTGTGTTAATTTTAAAATGCTTTTACAAATTTAATATTAAAAAAAAACATTTTGTAACTTTTAAGTTATGTACGTATTTACTTGTGCTAAATTAAAGTAAAGTAAATTTTACAACATGCATATAGATAAATTAAGTAAAGTAAATTTTTAACAAAATTTTATATTAAATAAAATACATTTGCCTCATTACAAAAAATATTTAAAAGTAATTAATTAGTAGTGTTAATGATTTTATTGACGGTTAAAGCGATGGCTGGTAGGATATCAATGAATGCAGATACATTGCTCAGTTCTATGTGCACATAAAAGTTTATCGCGGCTGTCGCATTTATTCGTAATTACGCGTAATTGGATGCAAGATAGTAATATGAATACCAACGTACTGGATAATATCCATGTATAACGTAAACTTAATGCCGTGCATTTACGACACAAAATTGCAGCCTGACTTTTTGATTATACCAAATTGCTAGATGTCTGTATATATATGTTTAATATGAAATTAAATATTACAGATTGGCTACTATGTAAACCACTATGTAAAATATTATACGGATAAATGCTGTTGGATTAGCGGGACGTTTTGCTAATATTGAATTTTTAATATATATATATATATATATATATATATATATATATATATATATATATATATATATATATATATATATATATATATATATATATATATATATATATATATATATATATATATATATATATATCTGTGTGTGTGTGTGTGTGTGTGTGTATGGTTGCCTTATTGCCTTATTTAAATTGAAAATGTTAAATATTACATTTCCTCAACCGGGGATCGAACCCAGAACCTGTTGGTTACAGTACAACGGTTTTGCCGCTGCGCCATGACAGGCCTCAAATAATATTATATACCTATAATATCCCTAGATTTTTGTTCTGGAATGTTTACTAAAAGAAATATTAATTTTACAAAGTTCATCTGATTAATAAAATAATACCATTAATTATTTCATGACTTTCTTCCTTCCTGCCATAACAAACGATTTCAAGTACGAGTACTATCGCTTTACAGTATTCATTAGAACTAAACGAGGTAGGGTTACAAAAATGTCAATAACATTATGTTAAAAGCAATGAATGGAATGGGAGCAGAGCGAAGTGGAATGTCAGGGAAATATTTTTGAAAAGGTTTCGCTTTTTCAAAGCCACGTTGTCGTCGTATTGAATGCGTTTTAATGAAAAAACATGCGCCGATTCGCAACAGTCTAGGGAATTAAATCCTCCGAGCGCCGCTCACGATACCAAATGCATCGGCTGGAGTTCTCATTCGAATATTAATTCTACGGGAATTCGGCTTTCGCGTTTATAATTATGATGGCTGCCGGCAGATTTTTGATTAGTTTATTTGTGTTAGTCAGTTTTATTGTTTATTTTTAAAATCTATTTTAATTAAATTATTTTCTTATTTTTTATTTATTTTGTAATACGTTTGCTTTATTTTATATTTAAGAACACAAGTGTCACTATAACTTTAATAAATATTACAAATATATCCGAATAAATAGTTTAAATATGTTAACGTCAATTTAAAAAAAATATTAAAAAAAAATTAAATTATTAAAAAAAATATTATAAATTATTTTCTTATTATTTATTTATTTTGTAATACGTTTGCTCTATTTTATATTTTAGGACACAAATGTCACTATAACGTTAATAAATATTATAAATATATCCGAATAAATAGTTTAAATATGTTAACGTCAATTTAAAAAAAAATCTAATATTTTTAATAACAATCTCTTGTTTCATAAAAAAGGAGGTTATGTCAGTGCTTGTATTTTTATCCTTTTTATATATTTTAAAGTCATTACTTTATTATCATTATAATGTAACTAAATAATATTAAGGAGCGCATTGACAGAATATTAGTTAAAGCTGTTAATCTATTAACTTTCAATAGCACTAGGGTTTAAATAGAATATATAATATTATATATTACAAATAATTGAAAAAAAGGTGATTCTTTTGAATCTATCTGTACTTACAAATCAAATACACTTTTTCTTAAATGCTTTGATGATTTTGTAGCGCTACCATCAGGAACAATAAAAGTAATAAATTTTATCGAAAAACTTTCATTGACCGCGTTAATTGACAATTTTTATTGCAATAACCAAAAGTTTTTAAATTATCGTAAAGTTCCCGCCATTTTGAATACAACCGATTTTCAATCTGTACGGCGCAACGAACGCGGCACGACTGAAAGCATGTTTCTCTGGGAACCACAGTCAACACGATCCCGCTGGCCTACCTTTCAAGTTTTCTCCGAAACTTATGTGATAAAACGTTATAAATAACCTACTCAACGAAGAAAAATAACCTACAGTGAACTTATCACAGCGCATAGAACCGCTTGTTTTGAATTCATTCTTACGGTCTTGTTCCACTGAATCGCATATCGCCATATTCGATTCAGAGTCAAAACGTCTGAAATATTGTCACGAACAAACTGAACATAAGCTTTAAGACAAGGGTATTAAGTTTAATATAAATAAGTAATCTAAAAACGAACGTGATGCGGAACGCTGGAAAATGTCGAATTTTTCCATGAAGGAAAGAGATAGATAGAGTTTTTAGTGACAAAAGGGTACGGCCTACACAATTCAAGTAGAGGGGATGATCTTGAGATTTTCTTAGATGTGTGAAGATTAATTCATATTACATTATATTTAAGCTTAGCCAGGATTGTTGATGGCTCAATTGTAACGACTATCACGTTTTAAATATTATAATGATTTAAATAATAACAACACAAAATAAAATGTCGTTCATAAAGTATGTGGAGTTTGCTATCAAAGGAACTAGCTCAAAGAAAAATGTTATTTATTTTGTTAGGAAAGAAAGCTTGTATACAACGGAGAAAACGCCACATGTCAAAACATGAATAAAAGAAGAGCTATGTTTCAGACTTTCAAAACTTAGCTAGTATTTTTCAGAGGTACTTACATTTCTCATGTTGCATGTCACTTGTTACAGTAACTGAAACTTCAATGGAGTTTACTCAACGTGTCAGTCACTTAAACTTTATGATGAGGCGTGAATGATATTTTACATGTAATAATTTTACGATTAAAATAATATTATTACTTTAAAATAAAAAAATCATGCCAAGTTATTTATTATTTTGAAATCGTTTTTAAGGAATATTTTTTTCAGGCATTAAAGCTAGATATATACATATATATGTTTCCATTAGATCCTCATAGTTATAGTGAACTAAACGACTGCAATAATATACCAACTAAAGATATTTACGAGCCCAATGTTTGACCCTAAAATCGCGCAATAAATTATGGTTTACTTTGTCGTTTATGAGGGCTGCTGTAGACATAACCGTGCTGAACATGTGTAACAGATTGCGGCAATAAGGGAAATTGTCTTTTTTATGAACGCCCCGCCAAGGAAAGTAACGTGAGGAACAGGCAGACACTTACGACTGATCGCTTTCCTCTTTTACTTAAATGACTTTTTTATTTGAGATTTCACCTCGTGCCATAATGGATAACTGAAAACTTATATTTAATTTTTAAAGTTTCTTATTGAATCCAGTAAATGGTAGCTTTCTTGCGATGAATACAATTACATTAAGTAAAAAAAATCGATGATTATATCATGTATTGATTTAAGTGATAAGCGAGGCAGGATAAATCTTCGGGTTGTTTTTCGGCAACACAGTTTTCGTTGATAGTGGAGGCCTTCCTTCATGTCGTGTCCTTTCCACATAAAAAGCATGTGAATCCGCCAGAACTAAACTGAACCCCAGAACATCAAATGACATAGCATAGCATCAACTAACATAACTGTGAGGTGAAAGATATATGAGACTATAACGTATAGCGCTCCCTTCTGTCTTGCTGGCCTAAGTATGTTAGTTATCAAGGGTGAAGCGAAAAAAAACCAGTCAAGAGTGAGTTGTATTCGCCTACCGAGTGTTCTGAACCATTTTCAAGAACAGGAAATACAACTTACAAAACTTGACAAAGTTAAGGATGTAGGTATGCAGACATTTTATATGATTCTATTTAAAACTATAGCATGTCAATTATGCACATGCTATAGTTTATAATATAAATAAAATGTTCACTTTTCCTTTTTTTTTACTACAAATTCTTACTTCTTGCGAAATTTCATTATTTTATGTCTACGGAAAATACATTATAAGTTTTGATTGCACGACGCAATAAAGTTAATTAACTTAAGTTAGTGGCATTATGTATTCATGATGTGTGAAATTAACTGTAAATAAAACTTTGATATATTTTTTTCTATGTAATAAATAAATAAATATACATTTTCACTTTTCTAATAATTTTCTAATAAATAAATATACATTTTCACTTCATGCCAAATTTTTTTAGGCCCAGAAAAGTATCGTATAGGTTTTGATTAGTCGACGAATTTCATAGAAAATGCAACAAAAACTGTTGTTGTGTTGTGTTGAACTTTAAATAAGGTATCTTAAGAAACGGACAGATGGAAGACAAAGTGGCTCTATAGGAATACCGTGTTTACCTTATGAAAGGAATCGACATATAAGACGGTGGCCCTAAAAGGTTACGTTTTTCTTTTGAGGTAACAAACCCTAAAACTTATTATAAAAAATTAAACTAATAGTAATTATGACAATTAATTTAAATATATATTTTTAGATACAATATTTTGAGCTGTGATCATTTAAATAGGTAGATTTTTTATATACATTGATAGAACTGGATGGAGGAAAAAAATATTTTTACAAATGATTCTTTCTAAAGCAACTACGTAACAAATAACAAATGCAACCTTAATTGGCTTTTAGCCGTTTGTCTCTTGTACCTGAAGTGACCAGAAGTTAATTTCACGGGATATTTCTCTCAGTGGAGAGCGCCTCCTTATTTTAAAGCACTCCTGTGTAGAGCACAATTAATTTAATTTGTTTTAAATCATGAAATCATTGTAATGCATTAAGAAATTATTTGTTAAATTCAAAATTTTAAAATTTAATGTTCTATAATATTATAATAAATATCAAAGATTTTCTTTTATTAAATAAATATAATGTTACGGTATTAAAAAAAGAAAACCTTCGATTTTCTCCCTATTCATAATTGTACGTCTACGGAAAATATTTTTAAGGTTTTAATTATTTAGCGATTCAAGTTGACAAACCGAAACCTTTTGTATAATTCGAACTATAGAAATAAATTCGTATTAATTGTTATGAAATATCGATAATTTTTATATTATTCGATTTTTTATATTATGAATGTCGTAAGTTCTCACTTCGAGCCAAATTTTATATTTCTAGGTGAAAGATAAGCTAAATTTCATAATTCTAGGAGAAAGACAGTACCCATTTTTTTTTGATTACGCGTCGAATTTAATAGAACAAGCGGAAAAGATGCATATATCCTCGTATCTTTGGATGCGAAATCAAGCCAAATCAAGTTTCTACGTTAATATAACGTAGAAAATTGATTTGGCTTAATTTGATTTATTCATTTCAGCTTTATTGCCTCAATGGACGGACGGACAGACGAACACCAAAATGAGCCTGTAAAGGTTCCGTTCTTTTTCTTTTATGGTACGGAACACTATAAAAATAATTGAAAATTTTTAACTAAACAAGAACGAATTATCAAACGACGCGACAGCACAAAATGTCCGGTGTATAACCAAACAATTTCACGAGGATATCATTTCGCAAGCCAACGCTCATACACTATTATTTTCTTGACATATTTCGTTGCAATATTTTATCCTTTACCAAATACAGATAGCTTAGAGCTTTTTTCTTTTCGTCTATCTTTCACATTTAAAAAGATAAAGAGAAAAACATTGTTGGACACATTGAGTTTTGAGTGTAACTAAAATATTTAAAAAGCGATTAAACTTATTAATATATATTAATATTAAACTTATTAATATATATTTAAAATGTAGATAAACAAAAAAATATCGCAATGACGCAAAATTGGATTGTCATGGAGGCCTGTTATGTTTTACTATATTATTTGTTTTGTTTCTTAATTAACTATTTCTTAACAAAACTTTGGCCTTGATGGCTTACATTTTAATATGATGCACACTGATCGTGCAGGAAAGCGTTCGAATAGCGACAGAAAAATATTATTAGACATAAGACAGTTGAAAGAAGCTTAATTTCCTCAAGTCAATCAAACACAGCAAATTCATGATTTCACCGAATAATATCTGTGACATCGAAGTTTTCTTCATTATAAGTATTTTAATTATATTTCAAATTGAGGCCATTGTGGTGCAGCGGAACGGTGTCTTTTTGTAAACGCGACCGAAGTGGGTTCAATTCCCACTGGGAGGAATGAATTCAGATTAAAAATTATTTAATTTAAAATTACACACAACCTTTTGGTTGACCACGTATACATGGATGATAATACACTCCATATTCTGAAGACTTAAAATAAGTAGGTATTATTCACGGGCATAATGTATATATATATATATATATATATATATATATATATATATATATATATATATATATATATATTCAAATCCAATGTATCTGCCCTCGGGTTTTACCCCGGTAGCAGGGGCCAAAGGCAGGTCTGACCTCTACTACTTTTGTGGCAGTACTTCTTTGGAAGAATTCACCCCGCGCATGGCCGAAAGCCGTTTACTTCCTGCATACAATCCAGCATGCTAGCGACTCACCTCGCTGGGAACACCAGAGAAGCTGATTACCAAATTTCCAGTTCAGCTAGATTTGATCCGGGTCTAGTTCTCAGCTTTCATGCTCAGCAAGCATGTGCCCGGTCTGCGCAGTCAATCAGTACTTCAGCCACCTCTAGTTTGGCACCGGAGTTGTGTAAGGCACAATTCTTTTCCCGACATTCGTCTCGCAGTCCAACCCCTGTCTACAATCGGCTAGATTTGATCCGGGTCTAGTTTCCGGATTTCATGCTCAGAAAGCATGTGCCGGAGCTGCGGTAGTCAATCAGTACTTCAGTCACCTCTATCGGCCGCTCCAAACCGCCCTAAATCCACCAGGCAACCTCAAATAAGGGACCACACATGGGAGAGAACTTCCGGTCCCCACGACACCATTAGTCAAACAACCGGACCCATAGTTCCAGCTGCGACCTGACTGTCCCCGGGTATCTGAATGGCTAGGGTCCGTGTCGTTCTGATTCCTCTGAGTACGCGAACATGCAGCCACCGAGACACTAATTAGAGCTCTCTTCTGCCTTACTACTATCTGAGCAGCCGCGCCCCTTTGAACAGAGATACCCTCCAAAGCAGGTACTGGAATCAATTTGCAGCCACCAGGTTTTATGGATGCACTCGGAAAGGTCCAACTGCACAAAAGCGAGAAATGAAATTATTTAATGTTTTATTTCTTTGGGTGAGGAACGATCTACAGCCTGTCCCGTTGTACAGTTGCACGCTGTGCCCCTCCTCTGCGAAAGACGTCTTTTAACTATAATTATATATTTAAACCCAACAGATATCAGGTCTGGATCCATATAGCTCTACAATATGTTTCGTAATAAGCAATATCAATAAATTATACCCCATGCATATAAATCATCATATAAATCATTTGTCGTATGTAAAAACTCTAGCTGAACCGCTCACAAATATCACACGATACAACAAAGTGGAAACAAATCAACGATACGGTATAGTCTGAAACGTTTTTATTTCGTCTGCCATGTAATTGAATTTTGTGGCTCGTTCGATCATAGACCGACCCTGCACTGTTTGTTTATAGAAATGTATTTGAATGTGGCATGCAAATGTTTTTTATTTGATGGTTATATAGTAAATTCATATATTTATCTGTACTGATTTAAGATTGGGTTCATATTTCTTTAAAGCTTGTATATTAAATATGTTAAGACAATTTCCTCCATAATTAAAACAAATATATATATATATATATTGTAACGTTGAAAACAAATAAAAAAAACATTAAATCCAGAACTACCTTAAATAATAATTTAAAAGTACCTACAACACAACCCTTATTTTTTTATTGTTATTATGTTTATCATGTCGTTTTATATAATAGAATAGCAGCTCGCCCGCGTCTTTGCTTGCTTAAGGAACTCTTTTATTCATTTATTACAGTAGCAATTTCGGAACCAAATAATTTATACTAATGTATTTTTTTAATTTATGAGCTAAATGAAATAAAACAAACACGAAATCTTGAGGGAAGGTTAGCCAAGTACAATAGTGAAAATTAGATTTAAATTTGTAAAGTTTTTAAGACCAGAAAGAACCAGTGCACAGACAAACTAAAAACAGAAAACGGATAAAAAAATAGCTTATATTATATTAATAAATGCCCACAATAAATTTATAATATATATTTTGAGTGTACATACATTATGATTTCTATATAGAAATACAAGTATAATATTTGAAATAAAAAGTTATGTATGTAGTAACAGTCAGCTTATACCACCTTTACTTTTAAGTAAGAATATTCAGAAAGGAACATATATTTTAACGTTTGAGCTACTATTGCCTAACATGCAATACAAGTATAGCCCGCGGGCGTCGGGCAGTAGAATAAAAAGTGCAAGTCCACACCTGCTCCATTCACACGGATCCGCCAGATAACTTTCGTATTCTAATCCGTTCGTTTTTCATTTCTAAAAGATTTTGCATTTTATATAAGGGTTAGTCTCATAAATATTTCATATAAAATTATTGATGAATAATCAAGAATACACCCACTTATACAAACATACAACCTAGTGCCCATAGAACCTAGTGTTAGAACACTTTGTTATATGTATTTCACTAAATTATTACATTTCCTTAAAGGAATTGGAATACAACTATGGGATTAAAATATTACTATAGCTAAGAATAAAAATATGTAATAAAAATAGAAAAATATGTAATATAAAAAATTATAGATAGAAAAGTATGTTTTAAATAACTTGAAATAAAAATTGACTAAATGAATTTTAAGGTAAAACTCTTTTAACCGAATTAAAAAAAATACTGCTTCTGTAAAGTATTCATTTTGAATACTTTGCAGTAGTCCGCTGACATCTACATCAAATTACCGCCAACCATTTCTTAATTGGCAGCAGCAGCTTTCTTCGGCAGGAGGAATAACATCCACGATAAATACGGTAGAGAATGTTCAGCGAGGAGACATCTCTACGCAAAGATAAAGTGTCAAGTCCGTCACAGAATAGATAAATAAGAAAAGTAATCCATAAGAGAGCCAAACGGTATATTGGCGTGAAGTACTGTCTCGCTCTGACAGTTTCTTTGATATCAACTTGGCCTTGCTTTTCCGGATGACCGCAATACTGGCAGTCATTAGATATGCTAAAGCCCGATTTACTGATGCTAGGTGTGGCTTCAAAAGGAGTGAGAACTGGTGACACGACAGGCAGGGTTTTCTTAGTTGTTAACATACAAATTTGTGTCTTCTAGGGCTCGAATGGGACCAGGTTTCATCTACCCCATACTTCATACTTAGACATTCCGAGGGAAGAAGAAGTATTTTTTGGTATTTTAGGTAACCCTTACCATTAAGATTTTGCACATGTATGTATGTACAGGTGTAGCAGATGACCTAGGAAGTGCTAGAATGTGCCATTTTATGTACTTCTTTATAACAAACTAAACTGACTTTGCGTATTCTAGGTGGAGACTAATTCGATAGCATTCAACTTTCTTTCATATCTATGTACGTACGTAATAGTCATAATGAACGTATTTTTTGAAATAGAGGTCATTACTAAACAATAGAAAACATTTTCAAAAAATTAATTAATCATTTGAACATAAAAATACGTATTGTAAATCAATTGAAGGAGACAGGAACATGATATGCGATTTTTTTTATTTCATTATTATAGATCTAGAAATATCTTGTACATCATTTTATAAATCACTGTTTCACAAGGGTACGCGTCTAAAGCTTCCACAAGAATACGAACTTTTCAAAAATAATTACTATGATATAATGATATAGGAATGTCAGTCAACCATATTAAATTGAATACCTATATAAAAATAAACTGTCAGTCATATATGTTTATATATACATATATAATTTCAAACGCACTACTAGAAGAATGAAACTATTTAATGGAAATATTTATAAATTGTGTAATCAATAAGAAAGGCAGCGATGTTGAAGGTTCAAGAATGGGAAATGATAAAAGCATAAAGAATAATAAAAGTCCACAATACAAACCATCGCTCACAAGTCGGTGCAGTCAATAGCTGGTGTCAAAACAGTTCTGCTATTCAATACGACTGCTTATGATTCAATAATAGCTCTCAATACTCCGGTCATAAATAATTCAACGTCAAATTCCTTATATTGTTGGTGTTGAGTATAAAATATAATAAAATGTAGTATGTATATTACCATTTTTATATTTTTTTATAAAGAATATATTTGTACTCTTTTTCAGCCTCACGCTTTATCCCGCACATCGCAGAGAAGGCAGAGCGAACTTAGGAACCTAGTATTATAATGGTCACCACCGAATTAAAAATATTAAATAGAAAAAAATATTTCTTCGACTGGAGATCGAACCCAGAACCTGTCGATTACAGTCACACGCTTGTGCCGCTTCGCCACGGCAGGCCTCATTTTTTATATATATTTTTTTATGAATCTTTGACATTTAAAAAAGTTTAAGAAAAATATTTAGCATTTCTATTAATGATAAACAATGTTATTTTATATACTATTTTAACAGTTGTAAAAGATTTATGTTGGTTACTGGTCGAGAGCACTCTGAACGTATTAAATGCTTGCGGTGAATAAAAAGAAGCTATTTAAACTTTTACAAGAAGTAGTTAATTAGATCACAATATTCACGTTTAGCATAATTTAACAAGATTTTATGTACTTGATATTCAAATACCATCCATTAATAATGGAGTGTATGTATGTGTTTTTGTTTATTTCACTTTTTATTTCGTATATTCTACCTACACTGCTATACAATATATTAGAACTAGTGTTCAGACACTTTATTCCCTACTTTCAGTATTATATCTACTTTTTTTTTCATCAAAATAAGGAAATCAATATATTACATTATGTAGAAATTGATCCCACAGCCGTTGCTTTTACAATCACACTTTCTACCACTGCATCATCCAGCTGGGCCTAAGGCTTTGTGGGTTAATAGTTATATTATTTATATAACGAATTTCTATAAAAATGTGAGCAACGTTTATCTAACGACAGATTTGAAGTGGGGTCTACAGAGGTATTATTGCAAGAGGTGAACTTTGTACACTCTAGACCTTTTTAAGAAGCGTACTTAAGATAAGAGGCAAGCTCAGCTATTTCGGCTATATCATTAAAATTAATAAGCAAACACTCCAAAGTTTATTCCAAGTGGTTTCGATATTTTTGTTATTTACCAATAATAATTGGCTTTGAAATAATAAGAACTAAACATGTAAAACTGAATTATAAAGTACGTAAACTTTTAATTATAACAAAATTTGAATCTATGTTCCATAAAAAACCAATCTAGGCTTTCCACTGAGACTTATTTTAATCGTAGAAAAATTTTGATAGAGTTGCTGCGACTTTAAGTTTCATTATATATAGTTTACTCCATTAACAACTTTAATAATCCGAGCGCAGCAAACAAAAGCAATAATTTTTCTCAAGAGATTTACAAGTCTCTATTGCATTGAACGCAAAGATGTAAATGGATTTAGAGTATTCTGAAATGCTTTGCTAAACTACTACGATATATTCTCATTAGTTTAGCAAAGTATCTTATGCATAATATATTATTATGTAATCGCTTTTTAATCCATTATCTAGGATTAAAATTACGTTCAGTACTATAAGAATGAACATACTCGTATCTAGCTTGAAAAAGCTTTCAAATATGTGATACTTATATTCACAACGGCCGGTATTTCTTCGAAATTCTTTTATGCCGTCGCAAAGGAAATGCTCTGATCGGTGAAGTCGCCTTTTAAACTGATATAAACATCGTAGGCGGAGAGACGTTGAAAATGCGCGTCCCGAGGGCGCAAGTCATTGCAACATACTTCCGTTGCATTCAGGGGAAGAGCTGACAGTTTGTTTTAGTTTCACTTGAGAAAATATGTAAATATCTAAAAATGTCTGATAAAAATAATAAACATTTTATTAACTTTTATATAGTAAAGCTACTGGAATAATTTAATTTAGTTCAGTATTTCTATGCCAAAGTATTAAGCGGGACTTTTTCTTTAACGCGGAGAATGCGGCAGCTTTTTAATTGTTGTTTTTAAAGACTGCTTTTAGGACAAGGAATACTTAGTTAAATTGTAAATATTTATCTTAATTACAACTAAAACAAGCTATATCTGCTTCTGTAATTGCTGCAATGAGAATATAAAAATATAGATTTTGTATAAAATATACTAAGCTATCTCGACCGTGCTCTGAACATTTTTACGCGTTAGTAACGCTCTACTTAAGGAGAATTATACACGAAGGGGTCGCGACCCTGCGATTATAATACCGTGAAGTTTGAGATGATATCTAAAAATATGTAAAGTAGTCGCCACACATTTATGTTATAGTACCTATTACAGTGCACCTACAGGCGATTGAAATTTTCCTTTAAGAATATGATTTTTATACTTAATACATATAATTCATAAGTTTAATATAAAAAATGTAAATAATTCATATGAACATTAGTTATAATATAAATTTTTGAACATAAGCAATTATATTACTCTCTAATATTAAATGAATCGCTAAAAATGCAAAATACTTTATGTACATTTAAAAATATCCAATAACAAATTATAAAATTTCATATAATAATTTCAAACGAGCAAATATTTTTTTACATCACATATGTTAGTAATCTCATAAGATTTTTCCTTCATTTTATCCATATTTTTATAATGAGGGAAGATTTTTTTTTTCATTTAGAAAACATAAATAAAACTTACTACTACATTCAATTTTTTATATATTTAAAGTATAAATTACAGTTCTGTGACAATTTTAAATGTCTGAATAATTTCATTTCCTGCATCTCTGCTCTTTTTAACTCTTACTGTATATTTAATTCAAGTGGAAACTAAAATTATATAATCTTAAGATACATCCAAGTATTAAATTTTTATGACAAAGAGTCGTGATTATTTATTCAAACGACAGAAATTTACTCACACTGTCAAGATGATATACACAAGTCGTCCCATGTCAAGATTAACGGACAGGTGCAATATTACCTTCATTTTTGCGATATTGCCCAATTTCCCTTGTCCACTCAAATCAAGCTGAAAAATTACAAGGATCATATGTGACAACGTTAACAAGCAATTTACTTAAAAAATGTAAATAAGGGTTTGCTCGAAGGATAAACTTATTTATATTTTACTTTTTCCATTTGAAAATAACTGGTTAAAAGTTAATTAAAGCCGTAGACGGCTTAGTCCCAGGGTGGTTTAATTTATAGCGTTGTTCATTTTTCTTGTATTGTTACTTAAACCTAATGAATTTTATAAGCAAACTTACCTTAGTTTGCCAGTTGTTTTGTTAAAAGTAAAAAAAAAATTAATTTCTACCACCTTCTTTTAAGAGGGTTCGGTATTCATTTCGGTATTCAGGTCAATGGGAAGCACAACTATCTAATTTGACAAACTTAAGTTTTTAGGCATATGCATGGTAAAAAACCTATCAATTTTCACTATTCAGGTTTTGTGTTTATTTCTAATGTCAGTTCTCACTTTGTTCAAATTTCACTTCTGTAAGTGTAAACCTACACGAGAATCATCCTAAAGGTTTTGTTTTTGTAAAATTCCGCATTACCAAAATACTGCTAATTAGTTAAAATTTTAACATGCTTATAGCTTACTGTTTGTTATATTTGTAAAAAAAATTAGTAAGATTAGGTGTTGAAGCCAGTTTAAATAACAAACAAGATTAAGTAGCATGTTAGTAAACTATTCTTAAGCAGTACGGCCCCACTATTAGTTTCCTTTGTTCCCACTCGACTTGTTACATACACTCTACTAACTCCTACTATACATAATTTTGCCGAAATCCCATAGATCTAATAGACATAGATGTGACAATCTTGTTTCAGACATTACATTAAACTATAAAATATATTTCGTGTACATACATGTTTTTCAAAAGGTAATAGGCAATATGAATATCGAAAATATAATCAAAATATATTTTAATATATTTACGATAAATAATAATAAATGTATATTTAACAATTATTTAGCTGTGTATAAAATATAATAATAAAAAGAAATTAGCTCATTATTAGCCAAGAAACAATAACATTCAGAGATACCTACTACTAAATACGGTGTGGTACAAAACGGTACGGTACGGTAGTTTCGCTAAAATATCTATGTTGGCACCTACGTCAAAAATAACAGATTTGAAATAGTAAATAAATATATATAAATATTAATAGTGTATTTGTATATAGTATTTAGTAGAAACTAATTTTTAAAGATTTATTTATTTTTACAAGCTGCCGCTTTAAAGAATGTAAAGCCTCTTAGCCTAATTATTTGAAGCAAGTATAAATACAAAAAATAGAATGTTAAATAAAAAAAAATACAATTTTGGAACACTTCTAGATATTTTATTCCCTTAAGATGTTCGCAAAGCGTCCGAGCCGGTCCGGACGCAGCGTAGTTAATTTTACCTACTATTTGTCTGCAACTAAACGCCATTTACGTCCTTAGCTTTTTACGATCAATGACGTTTTTACAGAGAAAACTATTGTAAAATCTATATTACTGTAATAATATCATAGCGCTGAAGAATTTGTGGTGGTTGTAGGCGTAATTTTGTATGAGATAGTCCATTTAACGAAATCAGCTAGTCTCTTCATTAATTATTATTTTTTTCTTGCGGCTCCGCCCCATGGTCTATTTACTAATTATATAAAGGCTTTATCGATAAATGAATTATCTTATATCAAAGTATTTTTGTAGAAAAAAACCCCGGCGAATACGAACCTTCCGAGCGTGCACTACGTAAAGTGTTGAACGTTTGGTGCAAAACCTTACCTATAAATGTTCTAAAAAATAGTAATAGCTTACATCTATCGATATTTATCGAAACACGAAATCACGGGAGCGGGACACGCCGTACCGTGGCCTAAGGAGGCGGATGAGGGCGGCCGGCGCTGCTCCGAAGCACGTAGCGTTCATGAGATAGTCTGTTTATTGAGGAAAGTACGTTAATAGTTTCAATGTAATTCACTATATTTGTGGTCAAAGTAACAGTACTTTATAACGTGTTATGTGTTATACACAACTTCCATTCGAAATAACTTATTAGTAATACAAATACAACATTTACACAAACTATTACTTGTAATACAAATACAACACTTATATAAAGTAATAATATGATTCAAAACTACAGAAAAATCATTTAGATCATGTGGTAAAAATATTCAACTTACCTTAAAGTATATAGGTACAATGAGTCACACTAAGGCGCGTAAAATATTCCTTTAAGAGTTATAAGTAATGCGCAGTGACTTATGCAAATAAGTTTTTGGTTTTGATCTTCAAATGACTTTTTTAAATTTATGTCCTTTCGCCCTCCACCTGCGATGACGTCACGCTGCAAGTGTCGTATTTAACTGCGATCGATACGACGTAGCTACGAATACGTGCATACATTTTGATTTGTTAAGTGATTATTTTATTATTATTATTTATGATATTTTTGTCACAAAATTAAATATTCGTGAAATCCATCAGAGAAATTAATTTCACCTTTTAATTTTTTCGGTTGTACAAAACTTTCACACCATGTCTAAAATGGCATTAATGGCAGTTAGCATGTTTAAAGCAGGTCATTAATGGCAGTTAGCCACATCAGAATTTGTATTTGTATAAAATCCTTTAGTTATGGTTTTTCATGGCATAATATGTTTAAATCAATTACAAAAAAAAAATAACAGGTAGATTTTTAATAATAATGTTAAAACGATACTATCCCATATTTTCATCACCCGCGCTATATATATTAAATCACGGTAACTGTTATTATTATCGTCTGCATTTTCAGCTCGCTCGAACCTTAAATCAAAACCCGAAAGCCAGTAGCCTATTACTATCGTACTTTAAATTTATGTGTTACCTATAGTTAGTGAACACCTTTGAAAATTATATTTAGAGTAACTGCAGTGCGGTTAGGTTAGTTGGGTAAAGGAAATAGCGTCATTAGCTTTTCTCGTATTTCTTGTGGGTAGACATTAACGCGTACCTTAAAAGAGTTGCTGCAATACACTATTCTACTTTGTTAGGGTTCATCGTTAATACATGGAAATTGAAATTCTTTAACGTGTTTCCCAGAATGTTTATGTGGTGACAGACTTTATGTTTTCTTTTTATACATATGTAAAAGTTAAATTAAGAAATTAAAAAACAATTTGAATCTTAGCATTGTTGTTTTTCTTAAATCTAAAGATTATACTAAGTTAATTTTTACAATAGTTTATTTTATAAAAACAATAACAAAAATACAACAAAATAACACAAAACAATAACAGATACAGAAAAATATCTACAAAAACCTTAATATATTAAACAGAACCTTACTAAGCGTTGTGTTCAATGTATTTGCTTAAGCAATTTCCTCGTAGTTTTTCCTCTGTTTGACCCTGCATTTTATGCTCACTTAGAACTAACTATAAAAGAATTTCATTGGAAAACTTTAACACGTAGCAGAACCTACGTGATACTTTGCAATAATAACTTCTGAATATAACAAATTCATAAGTACTTTGGTTTGACTTTATTAATATATTAAAAATATTACTATACCATAATTAATGCAAAGCCTTTTATATCCCTACCCCAAGTCGAAAACAACCCTACATCTATTTCAGGGTATACATACTATTTCAGGTCATTTATAAGACTAAAATTTTTACTAAACTGTAAAATAAAAAACATTTTTTTATCTCAAATATATCAATAATAATTGGTTAAAACTCTAATAGATAGTACGTACTGTGGTAATTAACATTGATAGAAGTCATGGAAAATTTATAATATGTTACCTACTACTTATTATACTGTGCTCAATTGGTTAGGTGCATGGTCAAGCTATAGCTCTGTCGAAGTGCATTTACTATTACTACGAATAACATTTACTAGTACATATTACTTATTCAATAAAATTATGCAGTTTACCTAAACAAATATTATGTTTAAATAGTGTTTTCTATTTATGTAGCTCAGATTTTTTTATATAAGGTTTATTACCTTTTTTATTTTCCTTACGCTGTATCGCTAGCGTGGTAACGGGAGAGAACGGAACGACAAACACTCCTGTCTCGGCATACCTCTTCGCCTCGTCTACTGTCATCAACATCGTGCCTTCTACGTGATCTTCCTCTAGTTTCGTAGATACTGTGTTTTCGAAGGTCAACCGAGGTGTCCTCTGCCCTCTTTTACCATTCATTTTTCTTCATAATATTTAATTATGCTTTTAATTTGTTTCTTTGGTTCGTTTCGTTCCCGTTACAACAATTCCGATCTCGATATTCAAATGATGTTAGTACATAGTAAATTAATAATATATACAATGTGATAAAAGAAAATATTTTCTTTTGAACAGTCTCACAAGATCAAGAACCGTCTGTAAAGCGCACTTTGTAGTGCAAAGCAGACTAACCGAACGATCCATGATAAGAATAAAACGCGACGGGAGACAAATAATTTTATCAACATAACATTCTTGGATGTTGCCTGAGAGGCCAACTGAAACCAAGTATTTGTTTCATACCAAAGTTCACTTACCTATTTTATTGATACCTATAGTAAAATTTCTTCTAGTTCTTTATTTATTTATATTGATATCGCTTTAGAGAAAAATAAGAGTATAATTAAACATATTAACTAAAATAGTCTCTATTCAATTTTTTAAATAATAATTACATTTTTTTTTACATGAAACACTTTTAACCGGATAAGTCGCGTATATTGGTTGTTAAACAGGTTTTTTGGAAATCCGACGTTTCGAACACTTAACAGTAGTCCGTGGTCACGGGTAGACTCACAGTCTAAAGTGTTTCTTTTAAAATGTGTAACAATCGCGAAAATCAAAGACATTATTACTTTTTTTTTGTATAATTTAAATTATAACTAACATTTTATTTAAGATTGAAAAAAGATATTGCCATTATCAACTTTCACTTTAGGGGGTTTGGTTGCAGTATCGTTCTTAGGTTAAGAATCTCTCTTTATGACTCCATGTGATGTGATTTTCTTTGAGACTTTAAATCGAAACCATCTATAACATGTACGCATTCAATAATTAGTTTTACGTATACTGGAAACGTGGCTTATTATAGAGTATTATCATTTACCTTGTTTATTTAACTGACGCAAGGTCAATCTTGAGTTAATTGAGTAAAATTTCTGAAGATTCATATGGCTTATTGCTTATATATTTTATAACTCTTGAATGTAATGTTATTGCTAATTCTGACATGTTAATGGCATATCATATCACCTAATACTTTGTGTTGTCAATAGTAAAAGTACTTTATCGTAACATAAGGTTCATAAATTCCCTCTACCTACCCTGCCATGTGCATGTGGAATACAGCATAAAGCTGAAAAAAAATCTTATACATTAAGACTCGTGCCCTCTATATGAAAAAGGACAATAGTGAATGGGAAAAAATCCATTCCCATCATCGTCCAACCGACCTCCTTAGTCATCATTTTGTAAGTGTCCTGTTAGACGGATGCTCGTTTTTATATAATGTAATTGTTTAGAAGTTAGAATGTACACATATAACTTCATAATTGCCGATGTTTTTTGTTATTCTTATTGTTAGTACTAAATTCATGCCAATTTTCATACTTGCAAATCAAATTTCATATTAAACGCGGCTAACTTAACTGGCTTAGTTTGATTATTTATGTGCTCCTAGAGACCGTAGAGATGATTATTTCATATGTCATTTTAGTTTGATACCTCCACGTGATCTCGAAATAAATGATTTGACAGACGAACACCATATTGATACTGTAAGCGTTCCGCTTTTTTAAGGTACAAAATCCTAAAATACTCAACGCCTCAAGTTATTAGAGATTTGTTTATATATAAATATTTCCATAAAGGACATTTCAGTTTACGGTTTGTCTGTACTAAGAAACGTCCACGGTGGTATCAAATAGCTTAACCCAGAAAAAAATGCAACATAAACAAAGCAAGGAGATATTATAGATACATATTATCAAGAAACAGTAGCACACTTTGCATAAATATGATAACATACACCCTTATAATTAGAATTCGGAACGAATGTGAAGCCTAAAGGAATTCACCGGTGCAGGACGGAGCGTACGTCTTCCTGTGTTCCGGAGCTCAGATAAACCGCTTCCCCTTCCTGCCCCTTGCCTAACATCGTGTAACGGACAAAAGACAAAGTACAAATGTGCCTGATGCGCCACATTCTACCTACTTTATACTTTACCTCTAAGATAGAAATGAATGCGGAACTATTTTTGAATTGTTCATTTTACGTGTTAATTCATAATAGTTTTTTTTTTTACTTTTTTATAAATGTATACGTATACATTTGAGATTTTTTAATATTCTATCTAAATGTGTATATAGTGTCATTTAAAAATAAAATGTACATAATACCTATATATATTAAAATTGTACGATTGTTAAATTTACGTACAGAAAAATCGTTTAGCTAAAACGTTATCTAAACCACGTGTGCCGTAAAATAAAGCACGAACGGCTGTAAAGCATGTATAGACAGATACCTTTTAGCAAACGCGGATTTCGATCCACGCAAATTCCCAATTTACGTTCGGTTTACAGATTTGTTTGACATCCAGCAAACGAATGGAGGGAAAATAAAAAAAAAATATTGTTACTCGGTCAGGACAGCGTCCGCGCGACTGTACGTAATTTAATCTTGCATTACTTTGACTGTGCCCCATAAAAATGTTTATCCGTTCAAAAATATTTAATTAAATTCGAGTAGAAATTAGATCGAGAAGAGATTTTATCCGAATATGGCCTTTTTATAGCTTAAATTATTACTGTAAAATATTAGTGTGTCATATAAAGTAATGAGAAAATTATATTGTTAATGTGTTCTTTTAAATTTTCTAGTTACATAAACATAATAAATAAAATATTTTTTTGGTGTATAAAAATAAAAAAAATGTTAAAGTATATATAAAATTTCAGCTCATTACACAAAAAAGACAGACTGAATTTGCTTATTTGTTTAAAGAGAAACCCGAGCATAATGACTGCGGCGGTACCCACTTCATTATTGGACCAATGAGTTAAAGCGTCGAACTCGAAGCAATAACTAAAACTAAACACGTTTGTAACAAGTTGTTTGTTGTGTTATCAGCGTTGTGCCAAACGTTCCCGCTCACATTCACCACAAACTTGCTCGCGTCTAATGAAAACTTTGAGGTAAACGAGCCAGACTTTTGGATTTCAATCGAATAATAACACAATAAAATAGATTTTTCTTTCAGGAACATTATGAATACTTGTTTAAGTATACCCCAGAATGGAAATTAAACAAGTTGTGTAAATCAATGCAGACATCTTTTAGCTAAGTCACTATATTTTTACATAGCATTCTTTGAAATTCATATATATTTATACGTAGTTGATGCTACGTGACGTAAAAAGAAAATATTATTCAAATATTACTTTTATATTATTTTATTTTCCAAAATTAAAATTTCCATAAAAGTTTAATAATACGTGAGAATGTCATAAGTTAAGTACATTTGCAGAAGACAGGCAGGGGAAGGCCTTGCGCGTGTGGTGAAGTAAATCAGTTGAAACAAATGTAGAGCATCAGTCAGGGTGGGCCGGCCGTCGTTAGTGGTCGGCACCGACTACCATAAATCTTAGTGCCGCCTTGAGGACGTACCCATAAAACAATTGCCTGATCGGTTTGCTAAACATTATTTACATTAATTATTATTTTATGCGTTTCATTTCAGCAAATAACATTAAAAGATTATTTATTAAAATATTTTAACACTGACCTAGTATAGTAGGTAGATTAAAATATTAACATTATGTGTAAAATATTTTGTTGAATTGAATTTATTTGTAAATTCTATCTCCAATGCAAGTTCATTACGGTTTAAAACAAAACATTGTAAAAGCCATCGCAAAGCACGATAGCCGTAAAAGCCTTTCCGCGCTTTGATCTCATACAAAATAGACAAATGGATATGAAAACTGAAATTACGGCGCAATCCATCCCCAGCGCGATACATTTTATTTGTAGGTAAACATGGCTACATTAATCATAACGAAGGGAGGCAGCGTCACTGTAGCGAGTGCATGTGTACAGACAGCCCACCGTACATGAGCCACCGCAAACGACTGTTGTCTACTGGATTTTTAATCTCACGAGCACCGATTGGGGGCCTTCCACAACATCAACTGATCACTCGGTTTTGTAATACCTGCTGAGTTTTACTAGTTACTTTCATTGAGCAAATGTAGTATTTAGATGCGCTTTTAGCTGAAATTACCGCCTAGAGTGATTCGTTTGTGGGCATACATTTGTTGTAGATAATGGCTCTAAGCATCCCCTGTGTATATATAAAATTGGATTCGAGTTAGCTATCTAATTAGTATCAGAATATTTCCAACTGGTTCTCTCTAATTCTCTAATTTGAATATAAACTACAAAATTTGTTATTTTCTACTAATTTGTTAAACAAGTCTCATTTATAACGAGAAATAGTTTTATTTTTTATTTAACATAAATTGATTCAGGTTTCGTACTATCTATGCTCATTCGAATTGCAGTGAAAATAAAATGTCAATTGGCTAAACAGACATTTCCTATTTCCCGTCTGATTGCATTTGTGGCTGTTTTGCTGTCTGCAGAGCTCCACTTTGTATCTTGCTTCAGTACTGTGACGTTAGTTAATTAAGGATATGGATCTATCGTTGAAAAAGGTGAAGCGTTAAACAATACAAGCTTATAGTAAGTCATTGTTTAGTTACTGTATATTGATCATTAGTTTAAGCAGAGGAATAAAATGTAATAAGAAACATATATTACACAAATGGGGCCATTTTTCCATACCAGAAACGCTTCTGTCCTATGAAAAAATAATAATAAATAACTAAATTGATATATATTTACAAGGACATTTATTTTATACTTAAATAGTACTATTTTATACTCAAATGTATATAATCCTTCTGATTAATATTCTTGACAAATCAGTTTATTTTAGTAGTACGGATGTTCATTATAAGATATCGGAATTAGACTAACAGTTACAAAAAATATTTATATATATTTCAGGTTCAAATGAATATTGCGAAGCGGGAGCCGTAAAACTTGACAATGGGATGTATGGCACACACTAATCATACTTTGCTTTCTGTTTTATTTCGTATTTCCATTACCGTATTTCAAAAGGTATTGACGTCGAGTCATTTTTATGAGTTCTACTCTACTTTGCTGTGATCTCAATGCATTACTGCATAGGTATGTATGTACTTAGACTCACTTTAAAGCTTTCAATTTGGTGATAATAATATTGCAATGGCAAGCTTTTGTTTCCGTACAATTTATTTTCTACTTTAACTCCAATGTAAAACATTGCATATTATTTAGATGGCAAATCAATACCGCACTTAACCTTACTATATCCGCGTGAAATAATGTGACACATATAACCGCGCACAGCGTGTGGGACCGAAAGTATTAAGCCGTTTAAGTAGGTAAAATACATTAAATTATATAACTAGTAGCTACAATAACTTCAAAAAAATATATACTTCTTTTAGTGTAAAATTAAAAAAAACTGTAAAATTTCTAGAGAACACACGTGGAACTAAGGAAAAAAAATCGGACCGGTTCAGATGACTTGACATGGTATTCAGAACATATCATAATACCATGCTCAATACATAAATATGTTTTACAGTTTATTATAATTTTCGATTTATAAATTTTGACATACAATTTTGCATCATATTACAAACTGGATACTAGTAGAACAGGTCAAGATCTACAATCACGCTTGAATAAATACAAATATTTCGTCATATCAGCAAAAGATCCAAAAAAAAAATTCGGAATTCAATATCATCGGCTGGTGTGCAAGACCTATCTCTATCAAATTTGGGCTTAATGCGTTGTATTTGAAAATAAGAGACTTATACGAATCAGTAACTCCCTCTAAAATGCTTCTTATGAGTTCCTCATGTTAACAACAAATAATTTAAATACATTTTTACAAAACAATAAATTAAATATTTATAAGAAAAAAGGCAACACTGTTGGTATTGTGAAAAACATTACTCTCCTAATTCGGTGACACCTACGTACCTTAATATCGTAAATCCAGATTCGTGATGTATGCCCTAAGACCGGAAGACTAATGGGATGTAAACCACAAATCCTAAAGCTATTAAAAAGTTCAAAGTGCCAGGCACAGTTAGGAAAATATAGATAAATATAGGTCGTCGGTCTAACAGACCAACGCGCGGTTATTGGAGGTTGATAGTACTTAATCATTTAAAATTCATATAAATATCAATCAATATATATCTATATTGACATGAGTAGTATATTATATGTACTACTTATGTCAATATACATAAAAAGATAATCGAGGGTTTGTACTATATACCCTCAATTATCTTTTTATTTTGATTACTTTCAGAGCCTTTTCGCCTTAACAAAACCACGACATATTTGTTTTTTTTAAGTGTTATTCCACACTTAGGAAAGAAAGACAGTAATTTAAAAAGCGACTCTTGGATCAGCATACAATCCTGCTACGTTCAAGTTTGTATACGTTTTTAAATTTAGTATTTACCTTTCCTACGTGTAAAATAACAGTTTAAAATAGTAAAAATATTTAAATAATAGTATTATTTCTTGCCAAATGATAATTCTAATAAATTGTCTTTGAGTAGCAGAAATTTATAAAAATCTCCCTACAAGAACGCTAACAATATTAATAAGCTGTAACACGCATGTAAGAATTTGGACGTAACTTCATGAGAACATATCACTTAGTTGGTCAGAACGCTTGGAAGGTTTCCAAGAGGCGCGGGTTCAAATCTTGCTACGCTCAAATTCTAATGCATTTAGTATTATAATCCCACGACAATTTTAAATTTGCGAGTTTAAACCTCGTAATATTCAATTCTGCTTGTACCCTTTTTAATTTCCAATACGATGTAAACAAAACTATTAGAAAAGTTAAAATTACACTTCAATAATCAGATGTGGTAAAACTAAATATTTTATCGTATTTCACACCTTTCCTGATTACATATTATTTTCTCATTGTCCTTTAGTAACGTCCAGTCACAGTACAAAATGGGTATGTAATAAATATTATATTTATGATAAATGTGATATGTTAAATTTTGAGCTATATCAAGACACATCTTCATTTGAAAGTAAGTTTACCAACGGGAGAAATAATGAACTTTTACAAAGTTTATTATTTATCGTTATTGTATAGGAAACTTGCGGTGACTGATAATAGTGTTATAATTCTCTCAAATTGAGAACAGATCCTATATAATGTAACTTTAATCACTTTGTACGACGCTCTTAAACCTATTTGTCTATTAAGGACTCGGATACCAGAATTTGATTTACTAATGATTATTATTTATGGACTTTGTTTATTCTTATACAAATAATAAATTAGTAGTAATACATATTATTTGTCTAGCATTATTACTTAAAGATTATCCATTGAGACTATTGAGTAGGGTAAAGTCCGCACTGCGTTTCAACACGAACTACCATTTGTTATGTACATATATATTACATATGTGTATTTAATTTCTTGACTACGAATCTTCTGTGCAGCTAACACCAAAAGTAATTTATTTAATTCTTCGTCATTTACTCATTCTTCTTGTTTTTATGGTGTTATAACTACTGTACATTTATTGAATTTAGGAAGCAACTAAAATTTATTGTCTTTAATTATTATAAATATTTTTTTTTGCATTTAAAAACTAAATAATAATAAAATATACACAAGATATTTCTTTAAAAAAAAACAATATTTAAATACATGGAAAATAAAATATATTTGAGTTTATGACATTTACAGAATAGTCTAGTTGCCTCTTACAACAGCAGTTGAAGGGTCCGGTCGTTTACTAAAGCCAGTAACGTAAACAGAGTACAACTAATGTGATAAATAATGTATGGAGGCCAAACATGGAAGTTATCCTGCATACCGAGAGGGATCGGCTACATTTTCATGATCTTGCGGTTTGTGATACTGGCTTGTTAATATTAGTTTATAACCCTCTTACCGCATTGTGTACTAGAATCTTATCGACTCAGGTACTTAATCACCTTAAATAGATTTCATTACGAGTTTGTGTTATACAAAGGTTTTACTAAGTTATCTTTATTGGTATTGTTTTATAATTGAAACTAAATCAAAATGTTGGTCGTTTAGGAATTTAAATTAAATATAAAGGCTACATTTATTTTATTTATTTTTTGAAATTTTAAGCTATGATGTGTATGTTTCTTTTTCATAAAGAATGTTTTCCTATAATACATTTATCCGTGATTTACAAAGAAGGAATAATTTCTATTCGTATTCCAGGCCAAAAGTCCTTTTAAATACATGTATCTACAGCCACTAAAATTAAAAAAAAAAAACATATATTTTTACCGTTTAGAACCTATAACTCTTCGCTTTCATTTTGCTTGCTCTCTTGCATCTGGTAAGTTAAAGGAAGATATTTTCAATTTATTTAATATACATTATCAAATAAGAACGAAATATGCAGTTTAATATCAACTTGAAGTTTCATTTTTTGTTTTCATATTTTCATTGTGTTCACTTTCGGTAGTAATAATCGGCGGAGCATGCACACGTGGTCTTGAAAGAAGATTTTGAATATACCAGATGAAACTCCGAGATTATTTTGTGTACTATAGTCCGCAAGACAATATTGAAAGGAGTATATATTTATTGAAACAAGCAAAAAGCATCTCGGTATTATATTCGTATCCATTGTAGTATTACTTCTTTGGTAATTGAAAAGTTATAAATATTATTATTAATTGTTTGGATATTAAGTAGGGTTTTAACGGAAAAGGAAAAAAGATTGTATGTCTATTTGCTTTATATTTCACCTATCAATGTCTATTAGACATATATATTTATCTCATATCTTTTAGACATTCCGAGCGCAACAGGTTTTACAAAACAACAATTTCATTACAGTTCATACTAACTACCTACCTATTATAATGACTAACCTAAATATTAACTTTTTAAAATGTTACGTAGTGCTTTGCGCTTACGTAAATTTAAATTTAAAAACAGTCTAAAAATCTGCTAAAATTTGTCTCGACTCTGAAAAAAATATGCAAGGCGGTGATCTCTCATTAACAGTGAGTGAGAGTCAGTTGTCACGTCGTGGGTCGCCCCCGCAATTTGTCCACCCCTAACGAATTCACCAAGTAATGTGTTTCATAAATTAATTTTATTTCGCATTGTTCTGTTACTATGTAAATGAGACCAAGGCGCTTCGCTTACAATTGCTTTGTAGTATGCTATTAGAATTATGAGAATATTAATAATGAAATAAGATTTTATAGAAACAAACTAATTTAAAGCTACTAGATATCTTTAGACATTATAATCACTTTATTATTGCTTTTTCCTTCAGCTTCACGCTGTATACCGCATATTGCAGGCTAGATAGAGGGAACTTGGGAACTTAGTGTTAAGACACTCTTTTCCGTTTTCCGTTTAGAATATTACTTAATTATAATTAGATAATAATATGTACCTACAGCGATTGCATCATATCCTCTAACTATTCTTTCTTTTATTATCAAGGATCAGAAAGGAGGTTGTTATTGTCACAAAATATTTGTTATAGTAAGCACAATGAAAAGATGTTGAGTGGTCGGAAGAGCGTAGATCATTGGCTAAGCACGACGGCCGAGAGCCGGGCGAGGAGCCGAGACACAATATTGCTCCTACAATATAGACGGATGTTTCCGCTTGATGCATTTTTGATGTTTTTCTGATGTGGGTCTATCGCCCCGTTCTATCTAAATGTGATGAATATTCAACGCGTTGGTTTTAGATAGATGCGTTGAAATGTAGTTGATATTTTATTAATTGATCGCTATCTGAAATGTATATAAAAAAATATTTACAAATAACAGATGATCAGATAGATAGAATGATAGAGAATATTTTAAGCTAAATGCTAAGGTTTAATATGTATTTTTATACGAGTATGATATTTCTTACTTGTAAATGGTGCATATATATAGTTTTTAATTTTATGGACATTCATTTATTATAGGATTGTTGAAAACGAAAATCTTTTTATTTCAAATGAATCCTGAGTTGAGTAAGACTAAACATAATTCACAACAAACGATTTGTTAAAGTGTAAAAATATAGGGCCCACCTACAGCATAACTACGAGTATGTTAAGGTACTCTGTGATATAAATTAATTTATTGAGTAGGATATAATCAACACATACAGATTTAATCTTTTAACAAAGTTTAATATTTAACTTAGCTTCACAATGTATCCCCGTATAATGCACACGGCAGGGTAGGCAGAGGGAACTTGGGAACCTAGTGTTAAGACACTCCGTTCGACTCTACGCAAATTCGACGGAAAGTAGTGGACGGACTACTTTCCGTCGAATTTGAGGCATTGCGTAGAGTAGCGGAACTCAATGCCGCGCTTTGCCTTGTAACCAGAGCGAAGAATTGAAAAAAAATATATATTTAATTTGAAAATATTAAATATTTCATTCCCTCGAGTAGGGAGCGAACCCACAACCCCGTCGTTTACAGTCACACGTTTGTGTCGCTGCGCCACGACATGCCTCGAATAATTTACAATCACTTAATATTTTAAATAAATTCTTATCCACACTTTTGCTAATATTATTCTGCTCATTTTACAGGGGTAACAATATCCCAAGGAGCCCATCAAATAAAAAGACTTTCTATGCATAGATAAAGGACGTTCGATTGTCGTCAGCTAAATTGAATTTTTTAAAGGTCGAAGGTCCTACAACGAATACATAATTTAACTTCAAATATTCCGTCTTATAATTCCATAATGAACTATAGGGCTTGCTTATTGTTATTACTATTTTGTATTTTATAAAAAGGTAATTCTTTTAGTCTTTTTAATTTTCTAATTAGTTACATCGTCGAAGCTCTCGTGGTGGGACAACAGACGGCAAATGAGAGCGGCGCACATTCAAAACACGGCGAATCAAGAGCTGAGTCAACCAGCCACCGCCGTTCCCTATTTGCACGCTATGAATCTGAAAGGTCAACTTTGCCGTAACAGACATCCAATTTATCTATCGGGCTTTTAGTTCATATCCATTGTACATGAATTTTTAAACAGTTACTGTAATAATTAAATATACATATATATACGTTTAATGAATACCTAATAGGACAATAAGAATGTTAACAAATTCTATTCTATACATTTTTTTTTAATTAATTATTAAATACTCGACATACTTGGTGCATATTGGTACACATACATATATGTTGCATACCAATAGTGCATAATAACCATTGGTATACTAATTTAGTGATTGGATTTTACTTATAATCTAATACATTTTTCAATTTCATGTGACAAATGCAATATTTAGTTTCGTGATATCAATATATGTAAATATTTTAAAAACAGTTTGAAAAGGAACTGAGTAACTTAGTAGTGCGTTTATATATATGCTTTACACATAAAATATGTGAGATGTAAATATATAAGCAAATAATATTATATAACTAACTTTAAACTGAAATTTTACTTGGCTGTTTTAGCTCAGGAGGACAACGGGGTGACTGTAAATGTGACATATTGTTGGTTCGATTTCGTCTCGAGAAAATGAAATATTTAATGATATCGTATGTGTACAAAATTCGGCAGTTTGTGGGGAGCGGAGTGTCTTGACACTAGGCTCCCTCTGCCTACCCTGCTACGTTCAGAATACAGCGTAAAGCTAAGATAACACGTAAAAATTTTTCTAGGCATTGCTGTAAATGAAATCATATTAACTAAAATTTAATAAAATCTTTTACAATTTCTGATATAAAACACCCATTTAATTCAACTAATTTGGTACGTCTTCGATAACTGCGCAGTATCATTATCTCGTATGTAATCAGAAACGATGCAAACGTACGAGGTTAGTTAGTCGAGTACCGCAGAGGGCAGTAGAAAAGATTTATGTGCGACGCGAACGTGAACCTGAACGTACAATGCTTCTCGAAAATTCTCGTATAGTACGGTCGGAGAGCCGTGGCCGCCTTAATTAAACCCTATGCATTATATTGTCAGTACGCCGTAACACGATATACCATTGATTATTTATATTATCTTTGACAATTAATCAAGTTTAAAAATTGAATCGACAGTGCAGTAAATTAACTAACAGTACTGCAAAATGAGGTAGATAGAGGCATCTTTAGACTTTAAGTTCTGTTTTAACTGTGTTCCCGATTTAAAATTTAAAACAGCCTATATTGAAGTATAAGTTATAAAAAGTTTAGCTTACATATATCATAAAGTAGAAAAATACTTGCAATTTCTATTTAATTACGCTAACAATGCTTCAAATTCGGCGGAAAGTGGGGAACGGAAGTGTAACGAACTGTCTTACGACTAGGTTGGCCCGTTCTTTGCCTACACCCTGCCATGTGCGGGATACAATGTGAACCTTTAACACTCACCTTCACACTTAGGAGAGAAAAATATTTATATAGTCAACGTAAAAAATTGAACGTAACGGGATTTAAATCCGCGGCTCTTGGCCGTCTAAGTGACCCAACCCGAAGAAAATATTAAGTATATATTTTTACAAGTGCCTACCTAAGTCTTTTAAGTGGGGTTCTCACCTCACGTGCGTGATAAACTAAAAAAAAATCAGCAATATTCATAAAAAAACATCCTTATTTTCATTATTACTTAGTGTCAAAGATGCTGTCGCGTTTACAGTAGCACGCCTAAGTCTCTGCGGCACGACAGGCCTCTAATTTAAAAAATATCAAAAAATATAGAGAGCGGAAAATTAATATTAACATCTAAAACATAAATGTATCTTACATTTATAACAAATAAATTCAAGGTGACTTGGTACTCCAACCTCCTATGCAACTGCCAACTTTTAGGTCGCAAACTGGCTAATTAAACGACCAACTCGTAAATATTACACGATGTAGAAACAACTACTCTGACCGCTGTTCGTTTTCAAAGACTACTCTCGTACCTTTGAAATTAATAATATCTGCTGCCAACGATATTTAAAATACAATATTTAAAAAAACTAATGATAAAAATATTGATTTTCTAAAATAATAATGGTGGTAATGTCGTAAACTAAAAATATATTTAAGCGATATACATAAAAAAAACTCGCTTGTTTTTCATTACTCAGAGTCGAAGATGTTTAAATAAGATATTAAATTTAAGTAACAATGGCATACTATAAACGCCAAATTGTTAACTACTCCGCATTTAGTTCACATCTACTCCGCTGTTATAAACACAAAAACACCAAATAGTAGTGTAGATTTTAGACCTAGTGAATTTTATGCCTACATTTCTTCGCCGTCCTTCATAGATGCACATTTCTTCGTGCTTCACATAAGCACTTAACAGAACATGATCTATTTGTCATATTTGTGTTAGACATTATACAAATATCGGTGTCTATAGAACAAATTAATAGACAAACAAAGTAATAGAAGAAGGAAAAACAAAAGGATTTACATTCACGTAAAAGAGTTATTTCCAATTGAACCGCGAACCGAGGCCTGATTAGCCTCTATCAACAGCATTCATTCCTGGCAAATGACTGGCGCTCGCATTCCTTTCGATTGGCAATCGACATGAGCATCAGAGCCTTCGGTAAACACAATAGATGCATTGGGCCCCGATGAAACCGACTGAACCGCGGCTGAAGATGAGAGCTCGGTAAATAATAACACATCCCCGCGGTTTCAATACTCGTTTATCGTTTCAAGAATTGTTGTTCAGCAATAATGAAAGTACCTATACACATAAATTGTATTTTATCTTTCTAAATGGATTTTTTTATTATTTTATACCTATTACTTGCATAGATATGAAATAAATGTGAATTCATTATTAAATAATTAATTATCGTAATTACATACTATAATTTTAATAACAAGCAATTTTTATATTAATGACTAGAATATGGCCTGGCCTGTCGTGGCGTGCGTTTGATCCCCACTCGAAGAAGTGTTATATTTAATATTTCTACCACTCAACATACAATGCCTCAAATTCGGCGGGAAGTAGAACGGAACGGAGTGTCTTAACACTAGGTTCCCAAGTTCTCTTTGTCTACCCAGGAGGCTGCTATGTATGGGATACAGCGTGAAGCTGAGTGAGAAAGTGAGTGAATAAATAGAATATATTATCATAGCAATAATTTTCACACATTCTTAAAGGCTTATTCGCCTAAGAAGGAACGCTCACCCAACTCGTGTTTTTTAAATCCTCGCCCTGATAAATTATTCTATACGGTTGAGTGCATGAGAAAGAAAAAGCATTATCTCGTGTTATTTACATCTGGCCTAATGTGTTTTAACCTACAAAGTAAGAAATAAATAATAAAATAAAATAAATTATTTTTTGCTATTTCTTTTTAATACATATATTATTTACTACTTACTTTTATGTATGCAAATGTTAATATTGTCTAGTCTTTTAGATTTTAAAGGTATCTAAAAATAATGTAAACAAAAAATTTAAGTTTTTTGACTGTTATTTAATAAATTTTAATTAAAAATATTCATATCATGATTATTTAATAATAACACTATTCTCCCCCTTGTGCGCTATCACAATAAATTATATCTACATCGTCCTGACACGTCGTGATGAAGTGTCGATTCTTGCGCATCATATGCTCTTAGAAAAATATCTTCTTCATTTCCGCACATCGATCATACGGGCGATGGTGGAAAGGTCTTCTAATTCTGATAGATCGCACATATTCATTACATATGACCCCGCAATTTGTTTAATGTGTACACGCTAACACTTAATTACATTTTGTTTATTAGTGCCACTTCTATTGTTCTTTAAATATTATTGTTCATATTATTTTTCTTTGTATTTTTATATAAAATTGTGACTAAAACGTAATAAAATATTTTTTTCATGAAATGGGAAAGTAACGTAGTTTTAGTTTGTACTATTTTAAAAGTGTTAATCCACACTAAGAAAAGAAAAATACTTATTAAAAAAACCGGGATTTGAACCCGCGTCTCTTAGTATCCGTTCACGGATCCGTTTTCTAAACAAATAAAATGGAAATGACTGAAAGAAGATTTTAAATTTTCTTAATAACCTTTTTTAATGGAAAAGATGGTTATTAACAAATTTTGCCACCACATTTAGAATATTACCATTTTGCAACCTTTCACTGTACTACAACGTATACAAAAACAAACATAGTATACGCTGTTCTCCTTTCTTGGGTGTAAGGTTTCTACAACGTTAAGTTGTTTAACGTTGCGTTTAATTGTAAAAAGCGATTCATTAAAAGCTATTTAAAATAAAATCATGTCATCCATACAGGAATTATGTCCACAATCATCACGTCTACATTTAAATGCTGTCAATATTGCGCCAGTTATAGAAACATGTGATTACTTTATAAAATTTGAATAAAATAATTTAATACATTTTCTTGTTATTATATTGTAACATTCGTGTAAAGGCAGCGTATCAGTTTGCATGAAGGAAATTGCCCTATTCCGTCTCAATTCGATCAGACCGGCAACTGTTGCTTTATTATCGATTTCACTCAAATGTAGGTATCTGTGTCTGTGGGGAATATGGACACTAATAACTGCATTGAAAAACGAAGGAATTTATTACAGCAGTAGTGCTAACTATTTTCTAAGAATGTCTATACATGTATTGATTTATTCTTATACTTTTAACAAATCAATTTATAGTAATAGTCTCTCCATGGAGGATATATAAAAAAATCTTATAGTTGATGCTTATTAATGTAATAAAGCTCAAAATATAGATTTTAAATCTTCGTTTGTTTGTCTGTGCGTTTGCACGTGATAATTTCAGAAACAGTTTATATATTCTGTTTATTAATCTTTCCTTATTATTTCGATTGGTTAGTAAATAATACAAAATTGTCTTAAAAGATAAAAACATGAATTCAAGCGGGCGAAGCCGCAAGCAGTTCGCTAGTATATATACTATAAATAAAATAATAATTATTTTTTTTTACCAATTAAAGCCTAAAGCAGATTATAACTAGTTATTTAGCAAATATATAAATATTTGAACATAGCGGGGTTTAAAACCGCGCCTTTTGAAATCCGTTCAAGCAATAACTACTAAGCCATACCGTCCTTATCAAACTACGACGTAATTCTTATGAAACCGCTTAGACGGATTCCAAAAAGATTTCTATCCTAAGCGAGGATAAACACATTAAAAATAATAAAAACTAATTATAATCGTTACCTAAAAATAACATTATGTGACAAACAAGAACTTACACTAAACAAATTATTGTGGTTAAAAAGTATATTGGAAACGTTAATTTCTTAAAAGGAACGATTACAACATCAAATATTATCATTAGGTATACCGTCACGAAACAAGATGGAGTATCAAGCTATACACCCTCATCAAAACAAAATACAAAGCTTTATATGGTACTGTGACAATGGAAACATTTTATAGTTAGCCTATTCTAATAAAACAATGAAAATTCCTTTCATTTAAATGTCCAGTTCGTATCATTTATTAAATAAATAGCTTGATTTATTTTGGCTTTGAGAACAAAAATAATGTTTCATTAGACATTTAGATAAAAAGCAGTGTTAAATAAAAAAAATAAAAGGCACATTTAAAAGTTGAAAAAAAAGATATTCGATTGAAACCACTACAATTTTTTATCGTCGTGGCACAGTGGCACAGTGGCACAATTGCAAATATGGCGGTTATAGGTTGGAATTTGTATTTGATATTTTCATTTCCTCGCTCTAGTGAAGCGCGCCACTCAACACACAATGGCTTGAACATTCAGCGGTAAATGCGGAACGGAGTGTCTCGACACTAGGTCCCACTCACTTATGTCACAAAAAGCGTGATACAGCGTCAAGCTAGAAATATCAAACATCTTTTACTTACGCTGCTACATTACTATGCAGTATATCTAAGTATAATGTATTATTGCAAACTATTTAATATGATCAAATTAGGATTATACGATAAATTCCAACATTGTTTAATTTTTTATATTATTGTTTATGATTCTCCCGAGCTATCATGAGGTCGTCATGGCACCTCAGCCCTTCAATGTAAATACGGCGGTTATGGGCTCGATATCCACTTAGGGTAATGACATATTTTCAAGTTCTTGCTCTATCTCGCAAATCAAGCGAAAAGTGGGGAACGGTCTGTCTGAAAACAAAATTTTATCAATACAGCTTTATACTTAATAAAAACTAATGAGATGCAATTTACGATTACAGACGAAGATGTGAAAAAACGACGAGCGAAGTAAGTTCTTGCTTCTTTAAATCACTCTATAACTCACCCACATTACTATTCATTAAGGCGAATGAGCTTTGCAGGTATGGACAGTGTCCAGTCGGCATTGGAAAGCCACCGCTATTGCTTTTACATAAGCTTCATAACGTAGACCACAGACGATGAAATGTAAACTTCAGTATACAGCTACACTATATGAGTAGAATTACGTAAGGTCTGGTGGTGAACGCTCAGGCTCCACTAATGTTCATTGTAAAGGCAACAAATAACCTCCAATCAAACTAACGCCCGACCGCAATTTGTTTGACGAAAGAAATATTGTGTTCCTTAACTGAAGTACGTACTAGAAAAATCTTCGTTGTTTTAAATAGGTTATTGTTAAAACTAAGAATTTCTTAAATCTGGCGATATTTTTGGTTTTAAAGGAAATTTATTTAAAAAACATAATACGGTAGACAGTGGTGTTTGGTCTTTAGGTTTTGTTTAACCTCTCTTTGGATAGTGACACAATCTATTTATATTATAAGGTCATCGCTTTGGTGGTGAAAAATGTAAAGCCATATATAGCAGTATAAATTCTGACTTGGCTCTGCAATACTCCAGCGACGATTTAGTCCTATTCAGGTAAAACTAAATAAATCTGTCATCGTATTGCACCATACAAAACTATTAAATGAACAGTGGTTAATCGTGTTAATAATCATCAAAAATGAGAAACTTTCCCACTCAATACGAGTTAATATCAAATATAATTTTGCCCTTTATTTGACGTCACGTTTATATAAACGGACATTCTCATGTTATGAAGAACATTAAATGTCTATCGCAATACGTGTACACTTACTATTAATAATAACTGAATTGTGTTACAAACAAATGTAAAAGTAAATAATTTAATATTGGAAACACAACAGATAATTAAGTAAAATACTTAGTTAAGGCAAACTTCAAAAATTACTGGACTGCAATGATTAATTTTTAATAGCTTTAACGAATATCGCGGCAAAGTTAATATCTTTAGATGTTTCAAAGTTGCCGCGCGGTTGCTACTCGGCCGAAGTCTTGAGCCCAAGTTCAATCGTACTTTAAACGAGTTAATCCTCTTTTAATAAGTGTTGATGCTCGCCTCACTGTGGTCTGGCGAATCTCATTTCGCTGTGCTAACTAGATGAATTTTCGACTTTTAACTTCATATAACTTTTTACAATTAACCTTTGTGTTGTTCTAACGATGTTGTATTTATTATTCACAAGATAAAAGTTAGAATATTTTCACCTGTGTGTCATTTAATGTGGGTTATTTTGTAATTAGTATATACATAAGTAATTAATAACATAATTACGGTTTATTAATAAACGCATTTGGAACGTAAAATAAAAATAAAAATAACGTCCGGTCGTTTATGTATACAAACGACACAAACGTGCGACTGTAAACACAACAGGTTTTGGGTTCAAACTTCACTTGGGAAAATGAATTATTTAATATTTTTATTTCGTTACTCTGCCAAAAAATCAAAGCGCAGCGTTGAATTCCGCCACTCATTACGAAATTACTTAAATTCGACGAAAAATGGAGATTGGAACGGAATATCTTAACAATAGGTTCCCAAGATTCCACTGCCTGCCATGCTACCATGCCATGGCATGTGCGAGATACAGCTAAAAGCCGATGACAAATATCGACACAGTAATCTGTGTACATTTCTGTAATTATCTTGAGGATACAAAATTTAAATAAAACTTACACTAAGAACATTCCACTCAGTATTTCCCACGAAATTGAGCAATAAAATTAGAAGGCTCTATAATGATTTCTATAAGTACAAATAAAGATGCATATTGTTAGTTCTATTTTTTAAAATTCACGCAGTTTTAACGATGGATTTATTATGTCCAAAATGATATATTTTGCTTATTTTGCGTCGTAAAATAAACTCGATTGAGTTAATTTTCACGGAATCGTTTTTACGGTTTTCTCACTTTCTGTTACGGTTTATTTTACCCGACGGTATCATCTCTAGGAAATTGTTTCCCGGAATTTTTCGTGTGCTGAAAAAAAAGAAACAGTGAATTGCCAATCCGTACGTTGGTATACCTCCAGCATTGTTTTATGTCGATTTCAATATTTAAGAGGCTCCGAGGGTAATTTTTGCTGCTGTTTCTATTGTACTTTATGAAAATGTTTTTTGCAAGGGAACTTTGCTTAGTAGCTTTATTTGGAACTGTACGGCCCCACGTTATTTTGTTTGAGTTTTATATATGTATTAATTGATATTTCTTTTTTCGTTTTTCTTCTCCCGTTCACGTTGTGAGAGTATGTAGGAAATGTCTTATAATACTGTGTTTATCATTTATTCAATTGATTTTCATTTTCATTGATTGACCAAGTAAAAATTGATTTGTTCTCTATGTTTGTATATGTATATTCATTAAAAATATATGATGTCTTCTACAAAAGTCACTGAATTATAATATTTTTATCTGTATTGTAATATTTTATCTGTGTTATATAAATATACACATGCCATATGGAGTAACAACATAAAACGAATGTTATGATGAATTCGACAGCCCTCTAGCCGCAAATCCAATTCTCGTTGTACGGTTACTTTTATTGTTAATGAAATCGTAAATGTATATGCTCTCTAATAAAATAGACAGTAAAACCATCGCATTATTGCTAATTCTAATGGGCACTGTCAATCTTTAAGTTGCCAGGTTAATTTTATTAAGCTTACCCGTTATCTATACAGCAATTTAGAGATATTAATTGTACTCATATATGTTTTTATTGTGATTAAACATATTTATTGCTGTTATATAATTATAATATCCTTTAAATAAAGTTGATTCATGGTGTGATGAAACGTTCAAGCTGAATAATTTTAGTCATCCTCTTAGAGTAGGTAAAACGCGAATGATTAACGCGACCATGTTTCGCTTTTATCAAGTTAGTTAATCGTACTAATCTATATGCATAGTGATGTACTTTACGAGTATACAAAAAGTACTAAGGTACTTATTTATATTAAATATGGCATATCAATGCAATGTATATATATGTCTATATGTCTAAATATTCTTTAGAGGTTATTAATTTAATCAAATTATATAACATTCCTGTTTTATAAAAGTAATTTTAGCTTACAATATACATATTTTGTTTTGTACACAAACTGTTAGTTTTTTATTGTTTTAAGAAAGTAAATCTATCTATCATAAATAACGACAACAACGAATGAACCATATGTGAACTGACACTTAGTTCCACTTTAACTCCACTGCCAATTAGGATTTATTTTCTAAATTTTTATTCCATCACATTTTTTTACATATATATTTTATAGCCGACAGCCAGGGATGGTTATAAGGGATCATAATTGTACTGAGTAGCTCTTTAGCTCCTAACAATATATTAATTGACCCTATTAATATTTTTAACATATTTAATGTACAGAATTAACTTTGTAATCCATTTTTTACATACAAATACAGGTATTATTTTACTATTGGAAGGATGTAAATATTGTTAAATGCTATCAGACGAAATATCAAATATTTTCAGTAACGAATGTCTTTTAGAGATAACGCGAATGCCAAGCGCAATAATTTCCGTCATGTCAATCACGAGTCTGAGTTGACCGGTTGTACGTACCCCAGCTAATGAGTTCGCGAACGCTTTCAAGTATGTACGTAGATAGTATCTTATAGACTCATAGATTCAAATTAGATTTTGCTTTATAACATTTTTTGAGCATCACGCTGTATCCTTAACATGGTAGAGTATATAAAGGGAAGTTGGGAACCTAGAGTTAAGATACTTTGTTAACATTTAGACACTTTCGTTCCCTGCTTTCTGCCGAATTTTAGGTATTGAGTGTTGTTGCAGAATTTACCGCCGCGCTTTGCCTTGTTACCGAATCGAAGAAATGAAGATCGAAAAATGAATAAAATATTTTATTTCTTCGAAAGGAGATCGAACACACAACATGTAGCGTTCACAATCGCACGCTTGTGCCCTGTGCCACGATAGACTTCTTAACATAAAACATAAATCTTAGACTTTAAAAAGTAAACAAAAATGTCACTATGTCATACTCCTTAACTAGAACAGGTCAAACAATGTATAATCACTATCTAGAACGTTTGAAAAGAACTTTCTAAACAAAACGGCAAGTAAGTTTTATGGGCAACACTTCGAAGGCTGTCGCGGCTGACCGCAAGTAGCCGGCCAAGTCGGAAACATTAAGGTTCCATCAACGGCTATATTTTCCGGCGGGCGCTGAATTTTCCGGCTAAATTTTCACGGAGGCCGGGTCCGTCCGGCAAGTCGACACGCCTTTGCACTCAGACACTTGGTAAGGATGAAGTGGGATTGTGTACCCTACTGGCTCAATACTGATATATCACATAGATTTTACTTTAAGATGTGAAAGGTGAAGTTTTCAACACGTTTTAAGAGCTTTCGTATAGGCCAGATAGAATGTAATAGAAATAGGAAATTGTTTGTTTATACTGGAGGCGGAAAATGGAATTCATGCAATATTTTACCTATTGCGTTGTAATTCTTGCATTGTTGGGAGGTACATTTATGGTGAGAATAAATAACTTCTCTATGTAATTATATTATATATTTTTATACATTTAAAATTATGTAGTCGTGCTGGACGAAAGAAAAAGCCATGATTGAGTAACATCAGGGACTGGACCGATATTAAATCCGTGGTACAATTATTCCGTCTAGTGTAAGATAGAGTGGATTTTGGGTATCTAACGGCCAACCTTCAGGAATAAAGAGGCGCTCAAAGAAGAAGAAGAACATTATATGAAATGTTTTTTTAATAATAATTACTAAAATTATTCTATGTCTATTCTATTTATACATTAATTGTAAATACATATTCTTTTTGAGACCTATCGTAGCGCATAGGCACAAAGGTGTGACTTGACAGGTTGTAGGTTCGATCCCCATCCGAGAAATTGAAATATTTAACATTTTAAACTTAAATATTTAATGTTTTCATTTCTTCGCTCTGGTACAAGGCTAAGCACGGCGTTGAGTTCCGCCACTTAACATGCAATTCCTCAAATTAAAGTGGAGGATGGAAGGTAGTCAGAGGTAACTTGGGACCTAGTGTTAAGATAATCCACTTAACACTAGGTTCCCAAGTTACCTCTGCCTACCCTGCCATGAGCGGGATACAGCGTGAAGCTAAGTGATTATATACTATTAACCGACGGTGGTACAACGTGAAGCTAAGTGAGTACATACTCTTAACTGACGGTGGTACAGCCTGAAACTAAGTGAGTACATACTCTTAACGGCCGCCAATTGACGAATGACGAATAATTGATGGCGGATGTCATCTAATCATTGAACGATAATAGATGATTGAAGTTGGATGACGATTGCCGTCTAGATGAATACAAATATCATATTCACAAATCACAATCTCTCTGAATACTTTTTTGTATTTTCGGTGATTTTATGACTTAAGACCTTCATATATTTTGTTGGAATAGAAATTGAGAGTCTGCTATATCGACTGTATAAAATAGTATTCTCTCTTGCCAAACGATAATTCTTACGAGTTGTCTTTGGGTAGCGGAAATTAGTTAAACATAAATAAGTTGTAATAAGCGTATAAGAATTTCGACAGACCTTGGTGAGAACGAATGGCTTAGTTGGTCAGAGCGCTAAAACGGTTTTCTAGAGGCGCGGGTTCAAATCCTGCTTCGTTCAAAAATTTTATACGCTTTTTAAATTCAAGTTTAGTAAGTGAGTAAACTTACTTTTTATATACTATTTAATACTTGATCCTACAGTGTGGAATATATAAGTATATAATTATTCTTTAAATATATATGTATGTACATGTATAAAGTATATATAACAAACTATAGCACGTCCTATCTAAACTATCGTTAAGTTTTAGTGCAAGGCGATTTTAAGTACAACATAAGTACATACACAGTACACTTAAGTACTTAAGGTAGCGCTGTAAAATGTATGATGGAAATATTTTAACCGTCTAGGAAAATGACGTGCCGGGAAAGAGATTTTTCACGGGATTAAAAATTCTTTCAAAACTACATAATGGTTTCTTGTAAACATATACGCTTTTTGTATTTTAAATATATATTTTTAATATAGTTCACTATTTAAATTAATGGTTGGTTTGTGGTATTAGAAAAAACTGTACACATTTTATTATATAACAAATTTACAAAAAGGAATTTATGGTAGGAGAAAATATGTTTGGTAATTATATTTTGTTAACATATTATAAAAAATATTAATTAATCGAGTTATAAACAGATTCATTACAAATTTATATTGACATAAGAAAAAACTAGTTTAATATTATTTTGTAAAGGCAAAGACTATTCAATTTGATATAGCATAACTTGCTTTTTAGTTCATAAAATGTAATTCATGTTTCGAGACAATTCACTTATATTCTGCCTTTTCCTTTGTTTGAGTTTTTTAAAACATGAATATACGTAGTACAAGTTTATAGAGGCTTTCATGAAATGACACCTAAGGGCATCTTCGGAGCCCAACAAACGTCCCGTGAAATTGAAACGGCTTGGGCCTTACCGAACTATTGCGCCTTGTACCATACCTTTTGATTTTATCTTTATTCATCTCTATAAAAACATTTTACTCTTCAAAATAAGCTTGTTTAATGTTTATGTTAAAAGTTTTTCGACGGGAACAGAATCAAGCAAGCAAGGTATATATGAAAAAGAATAATTTTATATTTTCACGTAAAAATATTATATTAAATTAACAAATTTACTTGAGGCCTGTAGTGGCACAGGGGCACAAGCAGGTGACTGTAAAGTGACAGGATATTGGTTCGATCTCCACTCAAGGAAATTAAATACTGAAAATTTCAATCTTTTCATTCTGTTCTGTTCTGTTGAATCCCATCGACAACTCTAAATTGGAGACTGAATATACACACAAAGTCTCAAATTCAACGCAAAGAGGGGAACGGAATGGAGTGTCTTAACACTATGTTTCCTCTGCCTACTCTGTGCGGGATAGACTAGAAGCTAGAAAATATTATATTAAACATCTTAATATAATATTTTTGCATTAAAATATAAAAAGAAATATTATCAAGCACTGCAGTCGTATACTTTGCCGTGTAGAGCAAACTATAAACACTGGCTCTCTATATAGTCATTATAAATTTATCCGTATTTTATGAATTTTTAGTAAGTAAACTTGTAGAGAATGAGATGAGCATGCCGCTTATCCGTGCGATTATACGAAAGCACGTAGTAGGGATTTGTTAGCAGATATAAAACTTGGTATCTTCCACTGTCTAACATACAATATTATACATTTTTATAAACATAATATATGATTTAGGCCTAACTTAGCATAAAATGAAAATAAAGTGGAAATTAAACGACGTGAAAATTAAATATTGTAAGTTTATACTAAATCATAGCTCGTATAAATAATATTATCTACGATAATACAATATTATTTATAATTTAAAACTAAAAACTAGGCAGAGAGTCTCCAGGCGGAGAGTGAAGATCAGAATGTCTCTCCTCTAGCGTCTGTCTAACCTTGTTTGTATATAAAACATGAAGTTAAAATAGAAATTAGAAAATAATAATTGAAATGAAAGTTTTTAATTACACTTTTATTCTTATAGCTTAGCACAAATGCTTGTTTTACTTTTGTTAACGCGAGATTTCAGATATTTCTCGCTTCACTACTTTTCATCTCTATTGTGTAAAAGCAACCGCCATAAATTTCAAGTGTCGAGAAACTAAAAGATTCTGTAGTGAATGATTAAATATTTTTTTCTTTATATAATTTCTGAATAAAATATATTTTCGTACTAGGTTTTTTTTAAAGAATATTTTAAAATTTCAATAATGGTATGATCGAAAAGTGTTCATTTTATTTGTTCGTATAATTATATAAATACAGTAAATATTATATCTATAAAACTTATTTAAAATATATATATATATATATATATATATATATATATATATATATATATATATATATATATATATATATATATATATATATATATATATATATATATATATATATATATATATATATATATATATTTTTTAATAAGTTACTGTACTTTTATTTTGTCCAACTTATCAGATTCAGGGTTCTTCGGATGTGTGTAATATAAAAATGTCGACGGAAAAAGCTTTTACGGCCGGTATTTCTACTGGGAACTGTAAGCAGCCGTACATGTGCTATCAGGTTGGATATAATATTTGCTGCAGCGTTTAAATAAACACATATTATATGTTAGAATAAACTACAAAAAAAACAAAATAAATATATAGAAAGTAGTGACTTTTACTATTTCCAGCGGGAAATTATAACATTTTAATACGTATATATGTAAATAAAATATTATACAAGCAGTCCAATCCTACTTTTACTAAAATCTATAATTACATATTGAGTTTTCATAGAGGCGCAGTGGAACAGCATCGGGTTCTACGCGATGGTTACGGGTTACAAATTGTTTTCATTCCACGCTCTGTTTCGAATTCGGGCAGAAAGTAGACACCAGCTACTCTGTGTCTATCCTGTTGTGCAACAAAAGTTAAATGAATTGTGTTAAAAATAAACCTAAAATGAAATAATTAGATTTAAATATACCAATATATTTTACAGTAATAAAAATGCACAAGGATTCTATACGAGAACTTATATTTGACGTAAAAAAATGTTATTAATATTACGATTATTATTATTACATTAAAAAGATATGTTTGCTTCCGACAAATTAGATATTGGTCGTATAAATTGCATTGGAAAATTCTATGATTGGACTATAACCACGGTGTGCATGTTCGAACATAGAATTAAAATAATTTTACGCTGTATTAATTTCACGCTGTATCCCGCACATGGCAGAGTAGACAGAGGGAAGTTGAGAAGCTGGTGTTGAAATACTAATTCCGTTCCTCATTTTCTGCCGAATTTGAGTTATAGCGTTATGAGTTGCTAAAAAATGAAAAATATTAAATATTTAATTTGCAATATTAAATAATTAATTTCCTCGAGTAGGGACTGAACTCACAAGCTGTCGCGTTTACAATCACACGCTTGTGTCCCTACGCCTTGACAGGCCTCAACTTAGGACTTATTGATTTAAATAAATTGTACTATATTTGTAACATTTAGCAACTTTTATATAATTGGTCCATGTCTGGGCAGCGTAATCCTCCCGCATTCATTAGTTCCATTCTAAGTACAACTTATAATCTCCTCTGTCGACGGACCAATGATATAGTTCACATTATAGCTCAGTAAAGCAATACAGTGTTAGGTACAATGTTAATTTATATAGCTAAATTTAATATTTTATTATTATTGAGTCCTGTCGTAGCGCAGCAGCACAAGGGTGTGACTGTAACCGACAGGTTGTGGGTTTAATCCCACTCGAAGAAGTGAAATATTTATATTAAATATTTTCAATATAAATATTTAACGTTTTCATTTCTTCCCTTTGGTAAAAAGGCAAAATGCAGCGTTGAGTTCCGCCACTCAACACGCAATGCCTCAAATTCGGCGCAAAGTGGAGAACGGAAGTGGAACGCAATGTTTTAACACTAGGTTCCTAAGTACCCTCTGCCTACCCTGTCATGAGCGGGATACAGCGTGAAGCTGAGAAATATTTTATTTATTTAAACAATAAACTTATTAGAAAATAAAAAACAAAAAACAACAAAGAAAATTAATTCGGGAAATTATTTCTTGTATAGCGCGGCGTGAAACAGCCTTTAACGCAAAGGTTTGTTTTCCTTAACGAAGCGTCTCAGAGCGCCTCTTTATAATGCATTTATGATTTATTACATCAGATGCTCGCAACAGCAGTGAGTTTAACGCCTTTTACCTGGTATAAAACTTTGTCTCCTGCTGCTCATATACTAAGAACAATGCCTTTTAATTATTGTTATACATTTTTTAGCCTTCATTTGTTAAATTGTATTTTTATTTTGTGGAATTAAAAGTACTTTTACAATATTTATTTTATTTCTTAGGTCGGTTAATTCATTTTCAATCATCCAAGAATAAGCTCTTAATCTAGCTATCTTAATCTCAATTTTTTTACTTAATACTTTTTGCCAAAATCTTAAAAGTTTAGTAAGTGTATTTGTAAAATATATAAAAATACTGAAATTGTAACAAGATGGTGGAAAAAATGCGGAACAATTGCGAAATCTCGCATGGCAATAAAATAAAAGACGTGACGTCATACTCGTGTAATTCGAGTGACGTTTCTTATGAGCCTGACACTCCGAAATCTGAGATTAAATTCATGCCCCGAGGTACCGTTCGTTCAGAATAAAGGCGCATCGTCCACGGTCTGCGAAGAATGAAAAATGGAAGTATTATCCCGATTCCACTTGTCAACCAACATAAGGATAGTTTTTCCATTCCTCGGTTTATTCATGTTATTTGAACAGTTTTATTTAAATAACAATGTTTTATGTATAATACTTTATGTAGAACATTTGATAAAGTATATATATAAAAAATGAATATTGTAATGAAATCGGAAAAAATAGTTTTACTTAAATATTATTTTAGTATTATCGTTTAATTCAGAAGAATAAAACAACGCGACAAGCTAAAATATTCATAAACAAAGATATTGTGATAGTCTTTCGCCTCAGCAATTACGCGGTGATATTAAAACTTAATTAAAATTTGTTTATCACGGCTCGAAAGCGATTAAAACTTTAAACGAAACTGCGCTGATGTAGATCGCCTTCACAAAACGAGTTTATTTACGTAAATAGTGGTTGGACCCATTTTGCTTAGATGACATTGAATGAATTAGATCTATTAACATCATATTTTCTTGCATCTCTACATGGTTAAATTTCTCTCATAAGCTTTATAACAGGAACTATTTATAATCTGTATCTGTTTAGTCTATTAAAAAGTACCATGATATGTTTACAAGATATGGCCCCGTTTACATGTCTAATATATAATGAGATAACTTAATAAAAAAATAAACTGGTACTTATATCATCGAAATGAACTCTTTAAAACCATGTTACCTTAGCATAAAGAGCTATCATTGCCATCGAAATAACTCTCTAACATAGCATAATTCTGAAAATTGAATATGATTGAAGTATCATAAGATGGCTTTCGTTATTCAAATATAAGTTAATCATGTAATTAGGGGGTCCATAAGTATTAACCAACATATACAGAAATCATATTTATATTATTTAAGAAATCAAGTAAAATTGTAGAAATCCTTGGAAAGTTTATTAAAAACAAATTCATCTATTAGTTAACTAATATTTATCCATATATTACATGGGATTAAGAAACGAAGACGTTTTAAAGTACCATAGCGTAAGACGACATTATAGAGCTATAGGTGCATTTATAGGACAGTTACATTGAAATTTGTGAGCGAGTGGCCGTTGGCGCTACGAGATTGTCATAAGCTTTTGATTGTTCAATGACCGTTTGTATGGTGTACTTAGTTTATTATTTGTTTCTTTATAGTTTATATATTACAATACTTAGGGCAATAAAAATATACAATAAAATTATCAATTAAGTACGAACGTGTACTAGCTTCCTATGATTATAATGTATAAAAATTATTCGTACTCTTTACTGACTGACTAAAACTGGTAAAGCACAACTGAAAGTACTGAACTGAAATTGGTCATAAAAGTTTATTGTAAGTGTAGAGAATCGCTGGAGGAATTATTGAAAAGTCCTACGAGATTGAGAAAAACTGGATTTTCATTATATGTCTGAAAATTCACTCAAACAATCTGACCATGTTGGGATATTTGTCTCGGTAATGATTATTCATGTGAGGGGCTTTACTAGCGCTTTCATCAGTAACGTCCCTAATTATGTAGTTGTATGGACATTTTACCGAAAACTTTCCACGACGTGACATTGGCAGGCATCGGCAATATTTTTATAACATAACAGAACGCGATTTCAATTACTCTTTTGCTTGCATTAGACTAACAATTAGAGTATTCATTTTGGTTGTTTACTTATATTTATATAAGTAGTAGTATTATTTATTATAAGTTAAATACTATAAGTTTCTTTTGCAAATAAAAAAAAGTATTTATATTAAAATGGATAGTACTTACAAGTACTTTAGCGGATTAAAATTTGAAATTCGTTTATAAATTTTTTTTTTTATTATTACATTTTATTCACCTTTTACTACATTTCTGACAGTTTTTATATAAGAATTTACAGTTCTGACAGTAAAAAAAAAATGTCGCTTCAACGATTTAAGAGCAAAATCGACTCTAAAAATAAATAAATACCCCGACGTCGTTATATCATTTACTTTAAAAAAGTCACTTGCGATAACGAAACATATTTTTAAATAATGAAGAAAAGACTAAGGAAGATTATGGATAATTGATGAATAGTAAAAGTAGTATAATATTAAAACTCAGTTTATCGCGATCGCGATTATATTAGTTTTGAAAAAATATCGGCAAATCTATGGAAAATTTTAAAATAATCTATGCATATGCAGAGTAGCTTGCTATGTGCAAGCTTGCATGATACAAAGTATTGCAAAAAAAGAATGTTAAGATTGTATTACACCTGGAAGTACGACCGAAAAAAATACACAAATCATACACTAAGTTTGTAGGTATTACATGTCCCTGTACCACACTATGTATAAAATAAAGTACAATTATAAGTTTGTAATAACTATTAATATCTTTTTTTATACTGTACTAACTTTTCGCTAAATATTACAATTGCAATATTTGTACGGAGAATATCTATGATGACGAATAATGTTGACAAGCTTAAGCTTGCGGGCGTATTTATCCATTTAGTATGCAATGAACTACAATTTATATATTATAATTTTTAATGGCTTTTTTTCAATAAAATATCAACAAATTTTCACGTTTTAGATCTTATTCTATATTTTTATTGTAAACTCTCACTTTACGCCAAGCTTCATAACTGTAGGCCCATGGGAAATACTTAATAGGTTTGATTACGGTGCGAATTTCATACAAAATGCAGCAAAAATTATGCATTGGTCGTATCTTTTGATTGTGTTGACATAGAAGCTGATATGAAGATGATATGAATATATTCCCATGAAGCAAAAAAATAACATTTTTTGCTTCAAGGGACTATAGACCCGAATTTTCATATTAATTTATTTCGGCTTGACAACTATGCTTTTGACAGGCTGACAACATAACAATGAAATAAAAGCTTCGTTTTTTTTCTGTAAAATATGAGGATTGTGAGAAAGAAGTCTTTATCGGTATCACGCAAGTATCCTTCGAAGCGCTTAAACGCTAGGCTACAATAAGCAACTAACGAACGAACGAACAAAGTAAGATTTTAAGATGAACCAAAACCGCCGAAACAGGAACTGAAAGTTTTTAATATAGGATGACTCAAAATATATTGTAACGGACGATAGGGAACGTTATTTTCAACACTTTTTATCCCATATTGCAGTGCCCTAAGTTTCAGTACAGTTTCCACTATTACAATACTACAATATTTTCTTTAATTTACCTTAAATTTTAATTTTTAATGTATAGATTAAAAATAATAACGTTATTATTATAACAAAGTAATTAAGATTAGTAAACAATATAGTATAATTCCAGCGGGCGCAGCTGCGGGCGGGTCGCTAGTATAAAATGAATGGTAAACTTTTCTTGACAATGTTCTGAAATGAAAATTTTCATTTACATGCTTCGTTCACTGATTTATGGCAAGTACAAAATGAGTGTGTCACTAGGGACGCATTCTGAGGGCAATACTTATTGCGACTTCTACTTGCTTGTCCAAGTTATGTTGAAATTTATGTTAGGGCTCGAAGGCTGTTGTAAAACACGTTAGTGAAAATTAATGAGAATTGTAACGTTACACCAAAAGTACACGTTTGTTTTAAGCCTGTCATGTAACCTTAAAAAATTAAGTTCTTTATGAAAGCAAAATTACGTTGTAATAATATAGCGTAACTAATATAGCGTTGTAACTTTTTCTTCGAATTTCTTGAAAGTCTTATACATTTTTTATACATTTGACTTTTGTACTAATTTATATAATTAATGTATTATTTTAAAAAAAATATTAATTTATATAATTAATGTATTATTTAAAAAAAATATTTATTTATATAATTAATGTATTATTTTAAAAAAATATTAATTTATATAATTAATGTATTATTTAAAATCGCTCATAGTTATTGTTTAGGCACTCCATTTCCCACTTTCCGTCGAATGAAAATATTTAATATTTCACTTCCTCGAGTGGGGATCGAACCCACAATCTGTCGCCATATGCCTCATAGAATACATAAACTACTATTTAAATTACATACATAGTACTATGTAGACATGTCAATAAATATTTGACCTCTCTGTTCCCGACCTAACCCGACATTAAACATCAAACTTCGCCAGCCGCGGGGCTAATCTTCATTTTGTTGTTAACTTTATTGTTTGCGATTATGAATTGTGTAGGCCTGCGTTAGTCTGTTTTCTTGGTTAATGTTTACGTAAAATAAACTAAATCGTAACACAAATATAGGCAATACGTAAAATTTATAATAGGGAGTATAACGATGTAAAAAAATGTGTTGTAATGTGTTTTTAATTATAGGATTTGAACTTAAAATATATGTGAACTAATATTTGTACCACATGTATTTAATAAATATAGCTTTTTATGTAATACATATAGTTCAATTTTTAATTATGACTGACACTGAACGGAACTCGCAGGGCTCTCTGCCCACCCTGCCTTGTGCAAGATACAACGTGAATCCGAAAAGAACAGAGAAAGTTTTAATTACAAACAAGAAGAGACTGAAATTATTGCTATTAAAAAATATATTTTTTACTTTAATAGATGTTTTAAAACATTTTTTTTTCTTTCCTGCTCAATTGTAAATCAAAGCACGACGCCGTTTATTAATCACATTACATATATCAATGATGGAATTATAGAAAAAATATATAAAAATGTCCTTACACCCTACGCTATTATAAATATCCTTAAAAAACTTTTTTTATAATGGCTAAAATTGTTAAAGGTTAAGTTCGTATTTCAAGATAGATATAGATATTTGGAATATATTATTATAACGATATAGAATTTATTTCTAGTCTGCAAGAAAATCTATAAAATGGAAAAATATTTAAAGCAATATCTAAATGTCATCTTAGATTTAGAAAAAATATTAGTTTGGAATTAAAAATAAAAACTGCCGGAAAGGTCAGGCGACGGTGGCTGACGTCGTAAAACTTCAGTAATGTTTACGATGGCACCAATCTTGCACTACGTAATGTTTTATTTGTTATTTCAAAATTTACTGCACACATATATACAAATTTCTTCCTGCAATCCTTTTTATAATACGTATCGTGATATTTATATATACACATATTTTCACAGAGCTGGTCATTTTAAACTTGAATAAATTCTATTTGTTATTATTGTTGTTACAGTTTTATACGAACGAGTTTTCTTCTACTTCATATTGTAATTTTTAGTTTTATTTATATTAAATAACACTAAAAGTCATTTACCTTAGATACTTTCCTTGATTCTTAGAAATAATAAAAAATAATGAATACTACACGTTTTTAATAGATTTCATGACAATTTTTTTATTTGATTTTTCTATTAAAACTTTATAAAAAATTGCAGGCTTCATTCATAGCAATATTTGTTCAGGAAACGATAGAACATAGTGTCCCCATTTTCCGCCGATAAACACAGTGGAATACAGTTAAAAATCTCTATTAACAAAAAGATTATTAAATTATTGAACCCGTGTGGCTCGTTTTATTTGATCCTTGGCGCCATTTGCTCCAGACTTACGTTTAGAAACTTACAAGATGAGTGATGATATAAGACTGATGTCTTTACAAATTAGCTACTCTGATGAATGTGGTGCCAGTAGCTACCATCATTGTATGAACCCTTAATAAAGCTTGTGTCACGATATTAAGCTGCGTATGAAACTTAATTAAGACTGCTTTGTACAGTCAGTGGTCAAGTATTGTATTTTTGTAAGGAAATATTGATAGGAGTTGCGATAGAAAGCTACTGATAACGATAGTTTTTGGAGATTTTTTTGTACGTATTTTACAATTCAACACATAACACTTTATATGGTACAATTTTATATGGTAAGTTACTTTTCATTTTTTTGTAAATTGTGAAAGTAGTTCAAAGAGAAATCAAAGGACCGTGTGCAATTTTTATAACTTCGTTGCTAGAAACTAAAGAAAATTATTTTTTATTGATATATAATGGTTAAATATAATGGTTAATCAACTAAAGTTTACGTATTTAGTTAATATTTCACAAATATGGTTCCTGAATTTGAGATTAATACAAAGCAAATAGAGGATTCAGGTCTCCATATTGTAACAGCGGTAACGTAGCCGCCTCACTTGATGTATCGTATCCGTGCCGTAAGTTAATTACTATTGAAATTGTGTTAGCACCATTTATCGCATGCTTGTGCCCTTGCACCTTAATGCGCTGCATATCACAGAGAAAATAATTAATATTTTGTAACGTGAGTGTGGGTCAGATCGAAACTACCCATCCCATTGACAGGCTCACACATCGCGCTATGAGTTACTTATTATTTTAAAGTGACAGTATCTTGATATAGTCAGATTGTACAGATATAATGACTACAATATACAAATAAATATAAACATCATGTGTTCGATACGATTTCAAAACAGAACCAACTAATGCAAGGGGATTGGTGGGTTCTATTTTGAAATGGTAAATTTTACAATCTATTTTTTATTGATTTAATTTCTGTTGAAAAAACGCCATAATGAGGTCCATCGACTTTAATATGATGTAAAAGTTATTGGAGTGAGGATATGTTGGAGATAGCAGAAAAGCGGAAGATGGAATGTATTTAATGGAAGACAAAACACACATTTCTGTTTTTCATAAAATATACAGAAATACTTACACATTTATAAATGTACATACATACATACAAACGACTAACTATTCTTTATTACAGAATTTTTAAAGCGAGGTCCCCGTAATTCAAGTCAGGATTTCACCTTAGAAAAAGTAAGTTTACCGGGACAACAAAGAGAGGCCAGTCCCCCAAGAGTAATTTATACGTGACCGCGTAGTCGCAGCTCCTAGGGGACTCGCGAGCCGTAGTTTGGGCTTGCGTGTCGGACTCAACTGACAGCCAACTTCGAATTTACACTGCTATTTTTATAATGTTGTTTGTCTCGAAAAATCTTATAAAGAATTCAGTCGGGTTGGATATTTGTTTCACGTAATTATTATTAGGTAGGCAGCCTCACAAAAATACTATTTCACAAGAATTTGTATTGTTTGTAACGACTTTAGCATGTGAGGCATTAACACGTTTAATTGGTTACAAATGTGTAAAAATTTGACTATTACATATTGTTCAAGCAGATCGCTTGTTGAGCCGTTACTTATCGTTACATCTCTGTATGAAGACTATCATAGATTCGGATTCCGCTGTACATTTTTTTACGTTTTGTTTCTAAACATTTTTCATTAGTAAATAATGTTAAATGTAGTAACATTTAAAAAAAAATGTTAAAATTTCCTCGTTCTTTCATTATGTCCAAGAACATTTAACTATAAAATTGTATTATTGTGGCCTGACCGGCAAAATAAAGTGGTTTTATAATAAGATCGGACCACCGCCGCTTAAACGGTAAAGTACACACAGACAACATTAGCATCGACATATTAACTTAACGTTACATAGAGCACATAGTACATAGTTATATAATATGAAAAATCAGTTGATTTTATACCTTGATAAACATAACATACATATATGTAGGCGTATTTTCTTTAAGGTATCTTGTTTATTCTTGTTTTAATGGGGTAAAGAAAGTTAAGTAGATAAATAATGTAATTTAATGCTATTTTAACAGTATTTGTAGTACGAGTACATGATGCGAATTATCTTCCTATATTTGTTGTACATAACATAAAAAGTGTATCTATACTCAAATTAATAAAAACAGTGCAATGGGTACTTTGATAAAATGTATCGATGTTACTACTTTAATACTTCTGGTTCTTAATGACACCAATTTTGTTTTGTCATCTTTTGTCCAGATTCACGCTTCTTTCCGTAGTATGCGTAATAGGAATGTAGGCAAAGAGACCCATAGTGTAATGACATATTTCTCCATTTATGCATCGAATGCACAATCATCACGGTTTTACACAGCCTGTTAGTACAATGCCACAATGGTCTTTTAACTAAGTAAAATAATAACGTATAAGCAGTCCAGCACGATCACATCATTTTCACAATAATTGGGTTCATATTTTTTGGGTAACATTAATGATATTACCGATTTGGTATCAGTAGGAAATAGTATATTTCCACGTGGGAAATCGAAGCCTATAAATGGAATGCTTGCCGTTCCTACCTCATAATTAACTTTATCTCAAATGAGCCGCACATCTATATGATCATTGCGAAGGGACTTTTGTAATTAAAAACATTATTTTTATACTACATTTAAGAAAAATATTGTAATATTGTAAATTAATAACAAATAAATATATTATAATTAAAAAAAGTATAATTATCTGTTACAACATGCAAACATACATAGCTTCACGTTGTATCTCGGACATGGCAGGGAAGGCGGTGGAAATTCGCGAACCTTGTATTAAAACATTACATTACGTTCCCCACTTTCTGCCGAATTTATATATCATTGTGTGTTTAGTGGTGGAACTCAACGCCACGCTTCGTCTTGATACCTGAACGAAGAAATGTAAACATTAAAGTTTGAAAATATCCCATTTCCTCAAGTGATTGACAAGATGTCGCGTTTACAGTTACACGATTGTATCTCTGTTCAAGTTCAATCTGTTTCAAGAAGTTTTATAATGTGTTACTTAATGTAGAGCCGATTATTTCTTAAAGCGGCAGTGTAATCAAAATAATAATTAATTATTTAATAACAGTTTTTTGTTTATATTACACTACGTTTAATATTATATTCGTTCATGAATTTTATTCTTAATACAGTTAGTGTAAGTCAAATTCTGTAATAAATTCTAAAATATTTAAATATGTAAATAAATAGATACGATTTTTTAGTACATCGTAAAAAATATATAATACATAAAATGTATTAGGTATACGTAAATATATATATATAACATAAAATGGAATGACTGATGTTCCATTGTTAACGGAGAACTCGTAACTAGACGTATCAGATGCAATGCATGTTGGAACAATTTATGTCAGTATGAATATCTATGGAGCTAGGATTGAGTGGTTATTTCAATCAGTCTCATGTAACCAACGTGTACTCCAACCGATATCTTAACTCAAATGGACCCTATTTGTTTCCTGTCTCCCGCCCCCATACTCTCGCTACTTTGTTATACAATATTATACCTGATACAAGCTTCTATATACGGCGTTAAATATCCGTACATTTTCACGTTACAGTGGAAAAGTTCATAAATCAAAGTATTTTTTTTATTCAAAAAAAAAACTCGTATTATGTGTCCAGTAAAAATTAATTCTCGTATTACGTTTCATCAACGCAAATAACTATAAAAAATATTTGTATTGAAATATAGCTACTTATCTTAACATTAATTTGCTTTAAAACTGGCCAACGAAAGTGGTCTTTTCTTTTTAAATAATACCAATTTCTTCGCGTTATTATAATTTTTATTATATTCAATAAATAAAAAACATATAAATTCTATATATATAATTCTATATATGTATATAAAAAACATATTAATTATATAAACTCAATTTTTTGGATATTAAAGTAGAACAACATAAGTGGTAGTTATTCTAATTAGATATTTTGAGAGCTCCGAGCATACGATGAATTCAACCAATCAATAAATTCACAACGTTATAACATAGTGGCCTTTTGAAAGATTCTAAAAGCAATCTCCGCGGTAGTTTCATTCGCACTGGTTGTTTTAGTTAGGCCGATGCGCTGGTTCCACAGAGTGCAGCTGGTTTAATATCCATCCGATCCCCGCAAATCCGAATGTTAACGCTGACAGATGTTGATGTCTATCCACGGTGGCAAAGCTTGCGGAATTTCCAGTTTGACTGTTTAATCCCCGTTGTGGTGCGTTTCATCGAGTCGTATATGCGGATTTTATTCGTCTTGCACAAACATCGGATTATTACAGATGATAAGCGATAAATTTACACCTAAATAGTTGATTTGAGAGAATATTTAGATTAATATTACTAATATTATTCAGAGTTTTAGTTTTGTATATTAAGAAATAATTTATTTCAAAGCTGTTATAGCGCAATGGAATAGGGTTTTACGATTGATCTCTACTCGGAGGTGTAATAAAACAAAAATGAGCTTCATCTCCTTGTTCTTGTATGTATACAACGCACGGTTCTGAGTTACGCTATCACGCATATGTGGAATTAGGGTCGAAAATAAGGAAAGGAATATCTTAAGATCTTATGCTGCTACGCAGGAAAAAGCGTGAAGCTGTTAAAAATAGCTGGCAAGCTGGTAAGTAATTAGTTTGATGTAAATGTATATACAAAAAAATATGTAACTTCAAATGTACCAGATATAGTTTCATTTTTAGCCCAAACATATACGAAATACATAACTAATTATGTACCCATGTCACGTGTCACATCATGTACTTCATTAATTATAATATTAGAATATAAATATATAACGTCAAAATATAATATAGTGATTGCATCGAATGTGAAAACATGTTATTTCCCGCGTCAATCCTATTTCAGCACGCATCGACTTTATTTTACCTCATTCCTCCCGGATCTACAGATAAGTTCTCCCTGAAGCGTTATATAAATAAATTGTTGTCTGTCCTTATTGCCTCTGGTTTCTGAGTTTTTTTCTTGCGATATCAAAAGCTTTGAAAATTCTCTACTCTATATCCAATTGTATTGAGATTCGTTGGAAAATGTAATTATGATATCTAAATGTTTACACGTTATTCCTGATTTCTTGAGTTTGCTTAGTACATCGAATCTTATTAGATTATCATTATTTGTTATGTAGGTCGTAGTTTGCTTAATACATTTACTAACAAGTTTCTATATCCCCACTATATACCTATGGTTACTTTTTTTCCGTTAAATAGCTACGTATAATAAAAATTGTATATAGCCATTTAATAGTTTGGTCCGTAGTCGTAGTCAAGTTCATAATTGACTTCAATCCGTTAAAATTTTAGGTAGATTTTCATATGATGTTTTATCTGACTGTATTCATTTAAGGCCTGTCGTCGCGCGGAATTAACATTTGACTGTAAACGCGATAAGTAGTAGGTACGATCCCCACTCGATGAAATAAAATATTCAATGTTTTCACAACTCTGGTAACAAGGTTAATTCCGGCGTTGATTTTTGGCACTTAACATGCAATGCCTTCAATTCGGCGAAAAGTGGTAAGCGGAACGGAGTGTCTTAATACTAGTTTGTTTAGTTCCCCCTACCATGTGCGAGACACAGCGTGACGCTGAGTGAAGAGAGAGTGACCATATAAATAATATTTGCCAAAATGTAACAAAGAAATCCCAAATAAAAACTGTGCAGCATACTGTATGCGTGTAGCGGGATATAAACCCGCATCAAAATAGGTCAAAGCGCTCTATGTAAACAAGGGCCTCAGTTCTATTATATTTATAAAGCGTCCGTTTTCAAAGAAGACTCATGATGACCTCAAATATCATTTTATAACATTCACTATATGCACTCATGTTTTAAAAGTTTCTGATAGTATATATCTTACCAAAAAGACCCTAATCGAACCCACGATCTGTTGCGTTGCGTTTACAGTCGCACGCTTGCGCCCCTGCGCCAGGACAGGCCTCAAATTTCATTTTCACTTCGTTATAAATGTTAAATATAACTTAATCAAATATTGCAAAATTCTAATCGCGAACAGTTCCAGGTATTTGATTTTGGTATTTACGTGAGGAATTCGGCACGAAATTCAAACAATTTATTCAAAATTGTACTTTTGAATATTTAGAGAAAATATTTTGCAAATCGTCAATGCAATTGAGAAAGTTAGAATATCGAATATGACCCACGGAATTTTAATTCAATTCTCTTTACAATTAAATAGCTATATTGAATACGTATAAAATTCTTAAAAAAACCAAATTATATGCAAACTTGTTAAGGAGGTTTATCATAAAAGAGGATGCAAATTAATTTTATTAAGATGAGCGTTGTATGCGCTTACATAATTACATAATACGAGCGGAGCGCCGTGCCGCTTGGAAAACGAAGCGTTGTCAAAGAAATCTAGATTAAAGTAAATAAATAAGCAACATCTTCTTAAAATTATTTTAATATTCTCTTGAATATTTTAACTAATTCAGGTAATTAAACAAGTACTAAGTATGTTCTTTTCGCTTTTCTAAAATTCATATGACAAATAGAGGCCTGTCGTGGCGTAGCGGCGCAAGCGTGTGACTGTAAACGACAGGTTGTGGGTTCGATCCCCACTCGAGAAAATGAAATATTTAATATTTTCAAATTAAATATTTAATGTTTACATTTCATCGCTCTGGTACAAGGCAAAACGCGACGTTGAGTTCCGCCACTCGACACGCAATGTCTCAAATTCGGCGGTAAGTGAAGAACAGAAATGGAACGGAGTGTCTTAACACTAGGTTCCCAAGTTCCCGCTACTTGCCCTGGCATGTGCGGGATACAGCGTGAAGGTGAGAGAGTGAGTGTATGTTTTCATTCTTTCGCTCTAGCAATCAATCTAATCAAGGCAAAGCGCGGCGTTGAGTTCCGCCACTTAACACGCAACACTTTGCCTTGTTATCAGAGCATAGAAATGATAATAATAAGTCTCAGAGATCAAACCCACGACCTGTCCCGTTTACAGTCGCACGCTTGTGCCCTTGCGCGAAGTCAGGCCTCATATGTATAAGTAATATGATTACTATACGATACGGGGTTGCTTTTTATTAACAGATCATCCTTTGTCAAGACCCTTGGTATTTAAACTGTAAGATCTTTATTACTTAGTATAGGCAATTAAATGGCTCTAAGTACCTACATCATATTTCGAAATTAAGCTAGCCAGCTTTTAAGTTGGACTTACAATATAAACTAAGAAACAAGCAAAAATCGTCCAAGAAAAAAAAGACAAGGTTGGAGATTTGAATTTTCTATAGTAACATGACAATATATTAATAAGGTAGGTACGTCACATCATTGTGTCTAGGTACACGTGGACTAATTGTAAAATATCGTAAAACAAAAACATTATTTATAAACGTGTGTAGTATAGGCATTATTAAAATGTTTTTATAACTTAGACAAATTATTTATATTTTCTATAATATGAAATAAAATAAAAGTTGATTTTATTCTTTCTTTTTAATCTTTAAAATGATGTACATATTTTCATACATGTGCTCAACAAGTTCACACCACAAACTAACCTTACGATTTTAGTTTATTTGGAAGTGTTAAAATCTCACACAGTTTCACAATAAGTTGTCTTATCCACGATAATCGTATCGAAGCGCAATTATTTTTCAGATATCCCTATCAATAAATAAGCTTTGTCGAGTTAGAAATCAAAAAATAAGTGTAATAAATTTGAGAAGGTGGTTTCCATTAATTCAGGGTACCTTGACGAGGGTCCAAAGTTTAGCGGATTATAACAAGTGGCAGCACTAACTGTCACGAGCAGACCTGGCCGCACCACGCCTCACGGCTTAATCGCCAAACTTTCCCCTACGATTGGAGTTTTTGTGGAATTGCGTTCGCACTGCTAATTTATGCGCCCACTGAATGGAAAGAGCACTCGACTCATTTTACTCGCATTACGTATTCAAGACATCTTTTAATCGAATACGTATTCGACACCTTGCTGAAAGGAAAGATTTCTCAAGTTACAAAATGTATTGTTCATTTTGTATTGTTTAGGAAAACCCTTTTGTATTAATATGTTAATTAAAGGTAGATCTCCTAATTTTTTTAAAGGAAATTCTAATATAATTTTCCATATTTTTAGTATATATTTTACTGTTGAACAGTTTGTCGTATAATAAATAAAATTTATAATATAATATTAGCTTAACAATATAAAATATCTATAATTATATATCGTTTTAAAATCCTAGGAAAATTAAGTACTAGACAATGTATGCTACTTTGTACCTAAAAGCTTTTTTAGATTTTAAGCTAAAAAAAATATGAATGTACAGGTTATTAATTTATTTTTTATTACCATAAAATAAAAGAAATATATTAATATTCAGTAATGCCATCTTTGGTAAAACATTAATAAAAACTCAATACTATGTTAATGTGAGTTCTAATAAATACGGAAAGATGGCAGCATATCTCACTTTCATACTTTTACGCCATCTATTAGTGAAATAAGGAACAATCTGTATAAAGAGTTGTGTGTATCGACATCTATCGACATCTTATAATAATTTAGTTGATATATACCCTCAACAGATGGTGATGAATATTTATTTTAAAAATACGTTTTGTACAATGTATGTAGTTTTAAAAGTACAATAAAAATAATTGCATTTTAACAATATATTCAAGTCCACTGGTCTGGCAGGGTACGTAGAGGGAACTTGGGAACCTAGTGTTAAGACATTCCGTTCAATTTCTGATCCCCACTTTCCGCCGAATTTGAGTCATTGCGTGTTGAGTGGCGAAATTCAACGCCGAAACTCAAAAATATTTAATTATATATAAAAAAAATATAAATGCTTCACTATTTTTGAAAGAAAACTAATAAATATTTTTTTTTATTTATAGATTTCTTTTGTTGTTGGCTTGTCTAGGCGCTGGGACGCAAACTTGTGACTGTGAACGCGACAGATCTTGGGTCCCAATCAAGAGAATGAAATATTTAATATTTTAAATTTAATTATTTAATGTTTGCATTTGTTCGCTATGTTAACAAAGCAAAGCGCGGCGTTGAGTTCCGCCACTCAATACGCATTGCCTCCAACTAAGCGGAATGTGGAGAAAAAACACAAGGTGACACAGAATTAAAAGAACCGTGTAGTTAACACAATTCTTTTAATTCTGTGTCGTCGGTACAAGTTTGAATATTTCTAAAAATTAAACCAATAGTAACCAATTTTGACACATTAAGCACATTAAATATATAATAATAATTATTAAAAGTCGTAATAATCCAAGCGCTCTGTCCACAAAGCCATACGAAACGTAACTTGAACGGTATTTAGAGACGAGGGTTCAAATCCTGCTACGTCCAAATTGTTGTACGTTTTCTAAATAACTTTAATCTTGCTAGACCATTTTACTAAAACACACATTTCTATTTCGGCTATAATAAACATATAACAAAGTTAAACTACTTCTCCAGTAGTAATTTTCGCTATAAATTTTAATTTGAAAGCTATTAGATTTTCTATTAGTAAGAACCAAATATATACTTAATACATAAGTTGTTCTAAGTAAAAAAAATATCTACATACGTTGATAAAATTTTATTTAAATGGATAACATTAGGTACTTATTTCTTATTCAAACGTCGGATGATGAGTGCATTAGTCGCGGCGTAAATGCTAGTCGGGTGTGTTCAAGAGTCATCAGTCGCCTCTGGCTGAATACGGGATTTCATATGCAAAATGTTTGCTCTGACAAATTACCCCATTATTTTAAGATCTGAGGAATGATAGGGATTTTGACTTTATCGCGGCTTTGCAACGGAGCTGCCAAATTGCGCTCGATTTATTAAAGGATTGTGTAGGCATAAAATAACTCATGTAAAGCCAATAGATTCTATTGAGGGATAAAAATGGCAATATCTTGTCTATAAATATGCTATGGATAAATTACTTAAATACTAAGTATAAATTACTTATATACTTTTTTTTTCAGCTTCAACCCACTACATGACAAAATAGGCAGAGGATACTTAGGAACATATTAACAAGACACTCCGTTCCCATTAAAAAAATCCGCTTGCCACTCTCCACCGAAATTCGGGTATCGCGTTTTGAGTGACTCTTTTTTCGCGATTTTTTTACAAGGACAAAATAAAAATATTAAATATTTCATTTCCTTGAGTGGGGATCGAATTCACAACTTGTCGCGCTGGCAGTCGCTTTAAAAAAATAATTGATCCTTAGGATATAACTGAATTACTGTCAACTTCAAATTTTATTTTATGGACTCCTATAGTCCTCAAATTTGGCGGAAAGTGGGGAACAAAGCGGAACGGAGTGTCTTAACACTAGGTTCCCAAATTCCCTACCATGCCTACCCTGCCACGTGCGAGATACTGCGTAAAGCTGAGTATAGTCGTAAAACAAAATAAAACTTGAAGTCTTGATATTTCCATTGAAATTAAAAAAAAAATAGAAGTAGCCAAAACTAAATTACTTAAAATTTTTATATTGTTGCAAGTTGTACTCACAAATAACTAACGCCAATAATAGTTAATTTCCTTGAAACATTATAAATACATTAACAAAATTAATAAAAATTAACTCGTTTATTTTACACGTTATACTATATAGATCTCATCAGAGACTACATGTTTTGATACGGTCAAATTATAAACTTACACATCTGCCCAAAAAAATCCTTGTCTATCCGTAACATCAGAGGAGCATGACGTTCAACCCTCTCGCCAGCAAACCGTTAAAATGAATAATGGTAAATTAAGAACAGGGATTCACAAACATTTTTATGTTTATATAATATTTTTGTTATAAAAATATTATATAAACTATTTTAATTTTATAACAAAAAGAAATAATTATATAACCATTCACCGGCATGCACAACCTTTTTTAAGTCACCTATGCTATTCAGTTATATACGAATTTAGAGTATATTTCGGTAACTTGAAGATGTCTTAGGCATAACAAAAATGCGCGCTCGGAATACGCTATAAGTATTTAATAATAAAATGTGATTTTCATCTACAAAAAATATTGCACCTTATTACTTTCAAGCAATCTCTTATAAATAAAAAAATACTTTTTAAATGAAACATTAATAATAATAAATAATTTTGTAGAATTTATTTTGAATTTCAAAAAAGGTTGAGTATCCCTGGTATCGTAGGCGAAATGCACTTATTAAGCTCCTTATCCAAACATAAAAAGTTGTGATTATCATTTAATTTCATAGCTAGACCGCGGTCATTGATTGTGACTTGTGAGTGGGAAACGCGTGCGCCAAGCAAAGGCACCTGCTCGGCGCTTCCGTCGCGGATGGGGTTAAATCAATATTTAGTTTCACATAATTCATTTTTTGACTTTCATAATTAGCTGATATTCATTTATCCACTTACGTGTTTAATATATTTTGTTGTTCTGGCCATTTATATGGTGATTTTGTTGCAATTTTAATACAGAATTAAAGTTTTAAACAAAGATGTTACTGTATTTAGGTATTTGTAATGAGTTCTTGTAATAAAACATAACAAATAAAACGGATTTTAGTCCTTTATCTATTTTTTCTTGACTCTGTGTCTTGCATTGTAAAGTAGGTAGAGCAAACTTGGAAATCTAGTGTTAAGTCACTCTGTTCCCATTAAAACACCCCGTTCCGTTTCCCACTTTCCGCAAAATTTGAATTGCGGGCCTTAATTGGCCTCGGCCCCGCGCTTTGGCTCAAATGCCTCAATCTTAACACTTATACAGGAAAAATAATATTTTTTATTTTTTTTTGTTATCTCAAGAATTAATTTTGTATATTTATGTGCTACTAAATCTCTTGCGATATGTATATATAGATTTGACGAACAAAGAAAATGATATACAAAGTTAACTTTGAATTTTGTTACTGTATATTAAAAAAAATAAATTCGGGCAAGATATTTCAGTAATATAAATATATAAAATTTATCAAAATTCTCTTTTACATTGCAAGCCGTTTTGAATTTGACAGATTTCGAGCAGGAAATATCTTCGTATATAATCAGAATTCTCACGGATAACAATCAAGGTTCAACGTCTGAAAGGCACAGTTGAAAAACTGACGCATAAAAAAATCAATAAAAGAAATTTTTATCTTAGATTGATTGGTTCAGTCTGACCCTTTACCGATGCGCCTTAGTTTTTATAGAGTTTTACAAAAAACGAAATGTATCAGTGTTTATTTGTGACAATTTGCTTTGTCGGTTTAGGCCAATTTACATTTGAAAAGAGGTTTTTTTTTCGTGTCGAATGAAGCGACCTGTAACAACCTGGTGAATGACACAGGTAGTATATCGTGTAGTGGGTAGATAAATCTTGATATTTGTTGTGCTGTTCTTAACATTTCAAACAACAAGTTTATATCATGTGTTGTTTGAATTTTATTACATTTAAAATATCATGCCTCTGAGTGATGATGTCCACTATATATACTATTCAAATTCAAATAATTTTATTCCATAAAATAAGTTACATACTTCCTTTTTTGAACCTAAAAAATACCATGTATCAAATGATATCAGCTAATACCTTCAAAAAAAAATAAATATAACTTAAGATAAAATAAACGTTCACTCATAATTATTCCTTTTTTTTTTAGATTCACGTTATTTTCCGCATATAGCTTATATTTTTATTTAGAATAAGTAAAGGGAACCCATAGTAAAAATATCTTTAATGGGAATAGAACCTACAACTTGTCGCGGTCACAGACGGTCACTTGTTCCCTTGCACCTCGACTAGCTTACTTATTCTATGATGAAATAATTTAAATTTAGATTATAATTGCTCTAGTAGACATTCTTTACAATAACATACTTCACACAGCTTAATCGTATCAAGACTACTGCGTTTTAGTTTACGTCGCAGAAGTAGATTCTCTTGCAGCCGAAACGGGCCGCTATAAAGATGTAATCATTCATCAATCGTCGCTCGTCACTGCGACCGCACACTGCACCCTTCGCTAATCGTTAGCTAAGGGTCACCTGACTGTCACATGGACTAGTCTAATTTAATCTTTTTTAATGTTTATTTGAAATTATAAATAGATACGTTAAAAAACAACTGTAATATGTAATATCAATAAGTGGCGAACGGAGTGTCTTAACATTAGGTTCCTAAGTTACCTTACATGTGCCGGATACAAAGTGAAGCTTAAAAAATATGTGTAACCAATAGGGGTGATCAGATTAAATATTTCTTAAAAGAATAATTACGATATTTTAATATTTTTTGTGAAATTAAGCGCCGGTTGTAAGAAGAATTTATTTGTACTTATTTGAAAAGTTCTAATATACCTTGTAGTATTTTGGCTACTCACAAAATAAACACAAAGACACTAGTTAAAAACAAAATTATAAAATCTTAATCTAAAACTATTGTCTCTAAACATTATTATCAATTTAAAGTAAACTCACATACTATGTAAGAAAAGTATTCAATGCTACCCGATACTTTATTATCGTCAGATAATCGAGTAGCATTAGCATATAATACAAGTAGTGTAATTGCAGTCATTCAAATAAATCATAATATCTTTCACAGATATTATTATAGGGATCACGAGTACCTCATAAACTAGCAATCGGCTTATAGCGCCAACACTGGCAAATAAAGCGCGCGCGCAGGCTACTGCTTTGCGCATTCTCCACACAATACCTGGTAATCAGCGACACGTCTAATATTTTATAAGAATAAGATTTATTTACTTGTAACATTATTTATACTTCCTTAATGTTAATATCATACATTTCTTGGGATATCTCTATATTCCAGCACTTACTCAGCTTCACGCTGAATCCCGCACATGACAGACAGGGTAGGAAAGGAAACTTAGGAACCTAGTGCTAAGACACTCTGTTTCACTTCCATTCCCCACTTTCCACAGAGATCAACGCCGCGTTTTGCTATGTACCTACCAGAACGAAGAAATAAAAACATTAAATATTTCATTTCCTAGAGTAGTAATGGGGATCGAACCTACAACCTGTCGGTTCTAGTCACACACTTGTGCCGCTGCACCATGACAGGCCTCAATAGTCTAGCATTTACTCCGACGAAACTATAAAATAGGCTTATTTTAATGGCTGTATTTTTTTATTAATTTCATATATGTACATGTATATTTGCAATAGTTAGCTATTAAACATAATTGTTACAAATTGACACAACACTTTGATAGTTAGCCGTTTATTTCAGATTTCGTGAATTATTTCGGAACAAATATGTTTAAATAATTATTCAACATATACTGAAGTTTATTTATAGACATAGCGCGGCGAAATATATTTTTATTAAATGTAACTATTAATTTAGTTATAATAAACTTACGAGCATGAATTACAGAAATAGAAATTTCAATTGGTCCATCACGAATACTACGTATAAAATAGTAAAAGAAAAATAATAGAAAGGTAATTTTGCCGCATTTGGCCTATTTGTGAATATTTTTTCTGTGCATAAACCGGCCGCCTCAAAATCATTAATTAATCTTCTATAAGATCTCTATAAGAAGCTTGAGAGTTACCCGTCGGGAACTCGCCAGTTTTGGGCCCTCTCAAAGGCTGCACTAAACAACTTTAACCAGCCTTTGCTTCCGCCGCTGCGCACGGAGAATGACATCTTGGTCCATACGGCGAAAGAGAAAGCCGATCTTCTGGGCGCTCTCTTTGCCTCAAACTCGACTATGGATGACCAAGGAGCAACGCCGCCAACCATCCCGCGGTGTCAGAGCTCAATGCCTGACGTTAAAATCAGTCAAAAAGCTGTTAGGCGAGCTCTCTCTTCCTTGGACATTCACAAGTCGAGTGGGCCAGATGGCATCTCTCCTCTTGTGCTCCGTTCATGTGCTCCTGAGCTGACTCCGGTGCTAACGCGTCTCTTTCGGCACTCTTACTCAGTCGGCGTAGTCCCAGATTCGTGGAAGAGCGCTCTTATCCACCCGATCCCGAAAAAAGGCGATGGCTCCGATCCAACTAACTACAGGCCTATTGCTATCACCTCCCTGCTCTCCAAAGTTATGGAGAGCTTAATCAATAGCCAGCTCTTGGTTTATCTAAAGGATCACCGATTGATTAACGACCGCCAATATGGCTTTCGTCAGGGTCGCTCAACCGGTGATCTTCTGGTTTACCTAACCCACCGCTGGACTGCAGCTATTGATAGTAAGGGAGAGGGCCTGGCAGTTAGTCTGGACATGGCGAAGGCCTTCGATCGTGTGTGGCATGGGGCGCTCCTTGCGAAACTTTCATCTTACGGGCTTCCCGAGAATTTATGCAAGTGGATCGCTAGCTTTCTCACTGGGCGCAGCATTAAGGTCGCTGTCGACGGTTTTTGCTCTGAATTCATGCCCGTGAACGCTGGCGTCCCCCAAGGCTGCGTGCTGTCCCCTACGCTATTTCTTCTGCATATCAATGATATGTTGGAGGACTCTAACATACATTGTTGATAGTACTTGCGGATGATAGTACTGTGGACGCTGTATACTCCGGCCGTGCAAGTCTTTCTCGGGAAAACGTCGACCAGTGCCGAAATCAACTTGTGTCTTCCGTTGAGGAATCCCTCAACAATGTCTCCGTATGGGGTGAAAAGAACCTAGTTCAATTCAACCCCCGGAAGACACAAGTCTGCGCGTTAACCACTAAAAAAACCCCATTTGTCGTATCACCAGTTTTCGAGAACACTCCCCTTAAAGCCGCGCCCTGCATCAGTATATTGGGCCTCAGCTTTTCGAACGACTGCCAGTATAGCGATCATCTGGAAAGCAAGGCCAAGTTGGCCTCGAAGAAACTGGGGATCATCAGCAGAGCGAGACAGTATTTCACGCCAAAACACCGTTTGGCCCTGTACAGGGCCCAGGTTCGGCCTCATATGGAATACTGTTCTCACCTCTGGGCTGGTGCACCCCAGTATCAGCTTGAACCATTTGATCGCGTACAACGTAGAGCCGTTCGAATCGTTGGGGACCCAATGATCTGTAAGGGGCTTGACACTTTGGCTTTGCGTAGAGACGTATCTTCACTGTGCGTTCTCTACCGCATTTATCACGGGGAGTGTTCTGGAGAACTGTTTGACTTCGTACCTGCCGCCGAATTTTCTAACCGCACAGTCCGCCACAAGTTACTATACCATCCACAACATCTGGATACGTGGCACTCTACTACTGTGCGGTTTCGTAGGAATTTCCTTCCACGCACCACACATCTCTGGAACGACCTACCCGCGGCAGTATTTCCAGGTCGATACGACATGAGTACCTTCAAAAAGCGCGTCTACCTACACCTCAAAGCCGGCAACGCACCTGTAGCTCCCCTGGTGTTACACGGGGCCGTGGGCGACGGTGATCACTCACCATCAGGTGACGCTCGTTTGCCTTGTCTTTTCCATAAAAAAAAATAATAATAATAAATGTATATAAAATCACTCTAAAATATTAAGAGAGTAGAGTGGCTTTCTGACTATTTAAGTTTATAATATCACACAACGATTTTTTTTGCACATATTGCATTTCAGCACGCGTTTCACGTCTTACTAATATAATAATTATTTTAATAAGAAATGTTAAATAATATATGATAACATTAAATTATATATTTTAATAGAATGTAAACAAAGTTTAGTTAGTGAACTAATTCAGGAAAAATATTAGAGAGCACGCAGGTGCGCAAAACAATAATAGACTTGTGCGCTACATGTCTTTTAAAGAAGAAGCTTATATTTGTAGTAATCTCACCGTCTATATATTTGACAAATTTATTAGGTAAATATTTTTTAAATTAAAATTAAAATAAATAATTCAATTTCAAAATATTTTATTTTACACAAGTTAAAAGAATGATTATTGTAATTTTGTGACACACTTTTAATGTTAATAGACAGGACGGTAACCACTGCTAAATATTAGTAACTGATTTGTACCAGTTAACCCTACGCAATTCTGATAAAAACTGCCTCGTATCTGTGTAAACTAATAAGGTTGTTTAGGGAAGTTTGTGGTTGTAATAAAGGCAATAAAAGTGTAATAAGGTATAACTCTCTAAAGGTTCAAGGCGCGGGCGCGAAGTAGTAAGGGCTGGTAGCGTCGTAAATCTGACGTGAGGACTGCACCCACGCCGCGCATCGCAGGAGCCTGAGATAAACATTGTTGATATTTACGCGTAACACTGCTCCAATGTTGAATCATCATATTGGTTAGCTATATTTTATATTCACAATATCAAAATGTCTAAGAATCTATATTTGTTTATTACACATAAAAATTCGGTATTATACTGAACATAGCCCATGCAAGCATGGTTGTTATTTTTTTTTTTAAAAGTTAATTGAAAATAAAAAATAAATGTTATATGCATCTGTTATCATTTTACACTTTTTCTTTTAAAAAAAAAGTAACTCTTTATATTCTTCAAACTTGTATAACGTGTGTATTGATAAAAATGAAAGTTAAAATGGTAAAATTGTACAAAAAGTATTTTAATACCAGATCCTGAACAATAATTACAGTACGAATGCCACTATTAGAAATCAGGAACACACCTGTTGTTCATATGAGCCTGATTTTTTTGTGGCCCAACCTTTCACGAATTTACATATCTCCCAGTTCTTTGTTAAGGCTAACGAGGGTTATTATTTCAACCACAAAATGTAGACTTAACTGGTTCTGATTGACAAAGGTATGGAGCACAATAAGGACTTATGTAAAGGAACTTTTTAATGAATCATTTACATAATTATCTTCACCTCGTTAGTGATTGTTAGCGTCAAAATTTTAAATTAGCGAATGTGCACTTCTGAATAAAATTTTAGCACGTACTCACCCACTCGGCTTTCCAATATTTTACTGCCAATATAAGAAAAAATAATGTTTGATAGGCACCGGAATGAACCTTTTAATATGTTCCTGCTAAGCATAAAGACGTTAACGACTGCAAGTTTAAAGATAGGCGTAGAAAATGATGGCTCTCCTATCGAATACCTCAATCACCCTTTATTAAGGCAATGAAATAGATTTATACCGTCCACGGCGATTTTATGTCAAAGTGCAGTTCATTGCCACTCGACAATGTCGACAATGTCGGGAAGACAATGTAATTTTATGCTTAAACGAGCCTCACCTGAAGTGGAACTCGCTCGGAAAATTTTGAATGGCAATATTACTTGCTTCTGTGTCTCGCACCTTTGTCTTTGTCCTAAATTGTAATTATGCTTTATATAACAACAGAAGCGTTACAACTTTCCAATACTATCTTTTCTTCCAAACGATATTTCAAAGCGAGTTTCGTGCACACATTACGAAATATACTTGTTATTAACACTGAAGCGAATAGGTAATTTAAGTTTAAAATTTTAGAATGTGTTCTTCTATTTTAAACTGTCTACATCTCCAAGAATAGAAAATAAGATTATATTCTTTCTGCATTTTTGATAAACACATGCATTACGTGTGCATAAAGCCTAATAAAAATATAATTGACAAATATAAATAAACAATATACTGAGTCTAGATAAAATGAAGATACAAACTGGCATAAGTATGAGGGGATACGGACAAAAACACAATAAAGTATTTATGTTCTCTATAAAATCTTCTCAAGCCACGAACTCATATTTTATGTGAAGCCGCTGAACCCAATTACACATGAATGGTTCGTCATGATCAGAGATTTTTGGGCCCTAATAAAAACTTACGAGGAGATTTATTCCCCGCTAGGAGGCCGACAACCATATTCTAATTCATCTTATTAGCGTTGCAACTTGATAATAAATTCTAAAGTAACTAATGAGGTATAACACGCACAGAAAGTAATATTATTTTCTTCTATAGATAAACAGACTTGTTTAAAGATTTTATCTTTTTCGAAATGAAAAGTATTATCGTGGCTTACATGTAACGATGCATGCTCATACAAATTTTGTTAAAAACAATCAGATAATACACGTGGCGTCATTACCTACGAGATTACGAGCAGAGATTTATTTACAGATTAATTGATTCATATCGATAGTAATAAAAACAAATATGTATTTTATAAGACATGTTATTACAAAACTTTTGTACAGCTAATGCTTGGGTTAAGTTGCGAGGATTTAATCAAAATTTACATTTGTCAATCAATGTTGATCAATAAAATTTAGAGAGACCCAACTTTAGTAAGTATAGTTAGACATAGCATGGATTTGACAAAATTAAAATCAATAGGTATCGGATATAATATTGAATTTGTAATTTTGAATTTGAATTGTAATACTTACTTACTACTTACTACTACTTACTTACTACTACTTTATTTGAATTTGAATTATAATACTTACGTGTACTTTTTTCAAAATACAAGTGATTTAAAAACAAAATGGAGACCAAAAAGACACAAATTATTTAACGAATGCTCTTTGTAATTGGACGACATATTGTCGCGCGCGTCATGCCGTACGCCCGGTGATATTTATAAAAATTATGCCCTTTACTCAATTGATTTTCGCCGAACGTGTCAACAAATTATTATCTTTAAAATAAAACAGAACTATAATAGGTTAATATAATAAATATTTTTTTATTATAAAATATGTTTTTTGAGGCCTGTCGTGGCGCAGCGGCACAAGAGTGTAACTGTAACCGACAGGTTCTGGGTTCGATTCCCAGTCGAGGAAATGAAATATTTAATATTTTCAATTTGAATATTTAATGTTTCATTTCTTCGCTCTGGTAATAAGGCAAAGCGCGGCGTTGAGTTCCGCCACTCAACACGCAATGCCTCAAATGGATGGAATGGAAAGTGGGGAACGGAAGTGGAACGGAGTGTCATAACACTAGGTTTCACTTCCTTTCCCTCTGCCTACCCTGCCTAGTGCGGGATACAGCGTGAAGCTGAAAAAAAAAATGTTATTTAAAAAAAAAAAAACAACTTTTTAAAAACATTTACATATTTATATGTATAAATGTTTTTATGATTATATATTCAGCATATTACCTAGGGTACTCGTAAAAGTAGCAATCGGTATTTCAAGTTTTTAATAAAACAATGTTAACAAAACAAATAATCTGCATGCAAGTTGATTTAAATCACCTTACAAGTACTAAGAAATTATCTGTTTTGTTTCAATATTTCATTGTACGTTAGAAACATGTTATATGAGGGAACTGTATCAATTAACTATTAATCAACATTTTTTTATTGTAGAAATTGTATTGGGTATGTAAGATTCATATAAATATTCATCTTTTTTCATATTTACGCTTCGTTTTTTAATTATCGTAAAATGTCTATCCGGCATTCAATACAAGGTGTAGTACTAAAACTCATAAGTTTCTTCGGCGTCGTGTCGTTGACAAGAACACACGATGGTAGAATGGCTAGGCGTGAGGGATGATGAGAAGGCCACGTTCAGCAGCAATCCAACTCTACAGAATACGAACTGGAGTAGGTACTTAAATAGTAACAAATTGGCATCCTAGCCAAATGACTGAGTCAGAACCCGAAAAAAAAAAATTATCACTTAAATTGTTGAAATTGTGAGGGTTAATTGCTCCAATATTAACTGATAATTGAACAAATCAAATCAAACTATTTAACCAAGGACAGATTGAGTCAGGTGGTAGACCCTTAAGTTTGCGCTTAAGTTTGGAGAGTTGAGAGGGAAGTGGAGACTTTATCGGACCATCGTTACATTAGGTTCGAGGTCTCCACTCAGCCACTACAAGCAGTGCGGCCCATGGCTCAATCTCGGAGATTTCCAAGATGGGCCCTTAGTCGGCTCAACGTAGAGCTGGTCAGAGAAGCGGCCATTGTCGCTAACTGGAGCTCTCAAGGGGCAGTGCAAGGCATTGGTGCCGACGTCGATGTGTCTGCAGGTCAATTACGTGACGTTATGACTGCGGTGTGCGATGCGGCTATGCCAAGAGGGCGGCGAGGTTCGGTCCGTCGCCAAGTATACTGGTGGACGCCTGAAGTTGCGGAGCTGCGTGCGTCATGCAACCGGGCTAGACGTGCGTACGTAAGGTGCAGAAGAAGAAATAATTATGACTCTGCTCTCGAGGACCAGCTAAAGAGGCTTTACATAGAGAAGAAAAAAGCTCTACAACTCGCCATCCGCTTAGCGAAGTGCCAAGCGCGAGAGGAATTACTAGCGAATTTAAACAGAGATCCGTGGGGACGCCCATACCTCGCAGTGCGAAAAAAATTGCGTGTCCACGGCGCCCCGGTGACGGAGACCCTACCTCCAGCCTTCCTCGCACGCGTTATTGAGGAGTTATTTCCGGATCTCCCAGATTTTGTTCCTCCCAGGATGGCCCCTCTCTCAGCGCAGGAGGGAGAACTTTTAGTGGCACCTATTTCTGAAGAGGAAATGGCAATAGCTGTTGGTAGATTAAGGGCCAAAAAGACAGCTCCAGGACCTGATGGTATTCCAGGGAAAGTACTGTGCGTCGCCCTAGAGTACCTAAGCCATAATCTTCGGGTATTGCTTGACCAGTGCCTTTCATCTGGACAGTTTCCGAAGATCTGGAAAGAAGGAAGCTTATGCTTATTGCGCAAGGAGGGTCGTCCTCTGGACTCTCCTTCAGCGTATAGGCCTATAGTGCTGCTTAATGACATGGGCAAGATATTGGAGAAGATCATCGCTGCTCGTCTCACTAACCATCTGGAGGAGGTAGGCCCGGGTCTGTCAGATGCCCAGTTCGGTTTCAGGGCCGGTCGTTCAACCATCGACGCCCTAAACGTCCTGAAGACTCGGGCGTTGGCCGCAATTGCTGACGGAGATGTTCTTCTCGCTGTGTCAATAGACGTAGTTAATGCCTTTAATAGCATGCCGTTTGAGACGTTACGAGAGGCACTCCCTTACCATGGTGTGCCCTTCTATCTCCGGCGGCTATTGAATAATTACTTCCAGGAAAGAGTAGTCTTATGGACGGGGAGAGACGGACAAATGCATCGTCAAAGAGTTAGTTCTGGGGTTCCACAAGGGTCGGTATTAGGCCCGATACTTTGGAATCTCGGATATGATTGGCTCCTGCGTTGTCACCTACCCCTCGGGATATGCGTTATTTGTTACGCCGATGACACTCTTGTCATTACCCGGGGAGCCAATTACAATGAGGCGGCACGTTTAGCCGAAATATACATCCAAAGCGTTGTCACTCGCATTGAAGCGCTAGGCCTAAGGGTATCCGGTCCCAAAACGGAGGCTCTCTTGTTCCACGGCCCGCGCAAGGGGGCACCCCGTGGGGCCACTCTTAGCATTCAAGGGCAAGAGGTGGAAGTACGGGCTCAGATGAAATATCTGGGCCTGACTCTGGATAGTCATTTGTCTTTTGCGTCGCACTTCGCTCAACTTGTACCGAAGCTTGTGAACACCGCCGGGGCCCTCGATAGGCTACTACCGAATATCGGAGGGCCGGATTCTCCATGCCGACGGCTGTATGTAGGCGTGTTGAGATCCATGGCACTGTATGGTGCTCCTGTATGGGCAGATTCTCTCAGCGCTCGTAATAGGACCCAACTGCGAAAAGCACAGCGAGCCATAGCGGTGAGAGCTATTCGGGGCTACCGTACGGTGTCTTGGACGGTGGCTACTCTCTTGGCAGGTGATCCGCCTTGGGAGTTACAGGCAGAAGTACTTGCTAAAGTTCACGCATTCCGTTCAAGTGAGCGGTCGCGAGGTGAACACCCACTGACGGGAAATATCGTGCGGGTCAGGAGGAGAGCAGACGAAGCCCTGATCCGACGATGGAAGTTGGACCTGGAGTCACCGGTGGCAGGTCTTCCTACGGTGGAAGCGGTTCGCCCTCACCTAGAACGCTGGGTGAACAGGGACTTTGGGGCTCTGACGTTTAGACTGGTGCAGGTACTGACGGGGCATGGTTGCTTTGGCAAATACCTGCACCAAATTGCACGTCGCGAGTTGTCGCCAGCGTGCCATGAGTGCGATGCCCCCTCTGACACAGCTCATCATACTCTGGCTGAATGCCCCGCTTGGGCTTCACAACGACAAGCCTTGATGCCTGTAGTAGGAAGAAACCTCTCGCTATCCAATGTGGAGGGGGCCATGCTGGAAAGTGAAAGGTGCTGGTCCGCCATGGTCTCTTTCTCCGAATCTGTCATCTCATTGAAAGAGGCCGCGGAGCGGGTTCGAGAGTCCCAAGAAAATGCCGACCCACTCCGTCGTCGGAGAACAGGGGGTAGGAGAAGGCAGTACACGCATCTCCAACTACCCCTACCCTAGAGGCCCTGCTGCACTCAGTTATTGAAGTTGAGAGGGTTAGGGGACGGAGCCATCCTTAGATGACTGCTTACGATGGTGGCTCGCAATAAGTGGGCCTTCCACCGAGGTGTCGTAGTGGCATGCGCGAGCGATCCTGCGGCGTCTCGACTCAGGTGGTGATGTTTCCGCTGGGTTTTAGTGGGTAGTATCGGATTTCATCTCGATGAGTCCCACAGTACCATCCGTCCGTATTTCTGCGCACGGATGGTCTGCGCAAAAGCATTTCCCAGCGTCAAAAAAAAAAAAAAAAAAAAGGTGGTAGATCCTGGCAGAAAACGTCAGAAATAATTCCCGCCAAAAATATGTTAGTCATAAAAGTGCGCAAAGAGAGCGAAGGGCTATTGGTATTTAAAGTAGGTAGTTAGTTAAAGGCAACGGCGTATCAAGTTGAACAATTTCATGTAGATATAAAATTGTTTTATGTAATAGATAAAAAACCTAATTTAATCGTTGTCTGAAACTACTTATATAAAACTACAGTTACAAAAAATATTTAATAATTATTACTATTTTTAAGTACTAATTTACTAATTCAAAATCGGGACACCGAAATTTACCCCGAGTTAGTAACGAAAAAGACTTTGATAAAATAGTACGGTGGTGCGACCCCCAATTAAAACAAAATAAAAAAAGTATTAGCAGTATAGTAGCAGTACATTGTATTTTATAATAATTACAGAGAAAAAAATAATAATAAAAAGAGATCCTGACAATTTGAAATATATTTTTAATTATTTTTATGGGGGCCCTAAAAACTAAAAAATACAGTTGGCTACGAGTCAATCCATACATCTATTAACGTCCGATAAACGTTACCATGGGCCTGTGATAAAAGTGACCAAGTTGATAATTTATTAGGCATACCGAGCAGAAACTTCGTAAAAATAAACATGAATGGCTGCCTTATTGGGACTTGATTTAATACGGTCAATAAAACAGTAACTAACCTTATATAAATTACTAAACAAATAAATAACATTTGTGGTCATCAACTTTATCTCTTCAGAAAGCAGACAGCGCTACATCAATCTAAATACGGATTAATTCAACTAGTAAAATACTATAATTATAAATTATATACGTAACATGTATACTTAATTAATCTGACCTAACCTAACCTACATACTTAACAAAATTTAAAACTAAAGGGCCTGTCGTGGCGCAGCGGCACATGAGTGTTAACGATAGATTGTGGATTCGATCGACTCCCTCTCGAGAAAATGAAATATTGAATATTTTCAAATTAAATATTTACTGTTTTCATTTCTTCGTTCTAGTAACATGGCAAAGCGCGGCGTTGAGTTCCGCCACTGAACACGCCTCAAATTAATCGAAATGTGGGGAGCGGCAGTGGAACGAATTATCTTATGTCACTAGGTTTCCCAGTTCCCTCTGCCTACCCTGCCATGCGGGATGCTGCGTGAATAGAGAGAATTTAAAATTTAAAAAAATCCTACCGAAAGAGTCACCTCATTTTACCAACACGCTTGTAGCTCTTCAAAAGCTAGTCCGGTTTCCATAAAACATTGCAAAATAACTGCCGTGCGATAGATAGACAGATAGACAAACAGGTCAAACTTAAATAACCCTCATCATATATCGGGGGTTATAATTACACTCACTAACTTAACTTATTTTAAGAAATTGACCTTAAATTATTAAACATTATATTGATCCACAATGATATTAAATATATATAACAACATGTTATATTTTTTAAAAATATTGTTGATTACAAAATATGACTTTAAATGTACGTAGTTATTTACTTTGAATCATTATAACATTTTATTTATTCTGTTTATGACATCTGAATTTGTTGGTACATTAAAGTTTAATAAAGCTAGCTATTTATAATCAACACGTAAGAATGTTTGAAGTAATTGCGTACTTATGGAAATGAAGCTATATAAGGAGCCGCGAAAAGGTACCGTCTAATCACTCGATGGCTATTAAACTGAAGCAATAACTCTCTACATAGTAGCGAGCATATACAAAGACTCATAATTCTTTGCTAAAGTCTTTTGTAGCTCAGAGATTGATGGAGCCTCTCCTTAGGTGGCCTGCTAATAAGCATTCGTTAATTCCACTAAAGCCAAGCTTAAGGACTTAAATTCAATGTATCGCGTTTACGATGGAAGTGCTGGCAATAAAATATAAAAAAATAATATGTCTTTATAATTAAACAATTTATCTGATCGTACCACTGCTTAACTGTACTTTTTCTTAATTATAAAAACTTGTTTTTGACATATAGAAGTCGTTGTTTTATGGATAATCTGTCATTATGTTTGTGCGCTATTATAAATTTTCAAAGAATGTTATAGCTTTACTAAAATGCACTTAACAAAATAAAAAAATATATATTATTATTATAAATATATTAAATATTTATTCCAATAATAATTTAATAAACAATGAGAATAATATCACATTTTCTAAGCAAAACAAATCTTAATACTTTAAAAAACAAGTCCTGATTAATTAAAAAATATCGTTTACATATTAACAAGACATGGTTTAATTAGTTAGATGGTAATTCTGTCCATGTTTCAATAGCCATTAAGTAGTAATAAAATTTGCATATTCTTTTTCTAAATATGGAGTTTCACTTAGCACAAAAATGAGTATCATACTCATACTATCGATATAACGATGACCAATACGTTACATGCTTGTTATTATAATTTGAAATAACCCCTTTATTTGCAGGTTAGACAAAGTATCCTTCTTAAGAATACTGGGTAGGAAAAAAACTATAGAAAATAGGTAATGTTAAGACACTGCTTTTCCTATTTTTATAGACATTCTTAAGACGTTGCTTTGTATTTACCAGAGTATGGTAGGTATGGTATTCTAAATAAACGGTGGTAAAATTAAACCCACAATTATTAACACGTTACGTTGACAGTCAAACGCCGCGCCGTCCCATTGCGCTACGATGGCCTCGCGTAAATGCCGAGAGCTTATTTTTATTTAACAAGATTACATTAAATCTTATTGTACTGTAATTGTTTTAATATAAATATTTTTTATTTCAGTTATTTTATTTGTTGATATTAAGCTTACATTTGGTCATCTCTAGTATATTATGTCACAGGAGGAAGTAAAATATTTAACATTTTCTTCGCTCGGGTAACAATACAAAGCGCGGCGTTGGGTTCCGCCCCTCAAAACGCAATGCCTTAATTGCGGCGAAAAGTAGAAAACGGAATGAAGTGAATTCCCTCTGCCTATCCTGCTTGTGCGGAATATAGCGTTGAAGAATTGAATTGATAGGTTCCTCTTTTTCCAAGAGGTACTTTCAATTATAGGTAATTCTCGACATTAATATTACATTTAAGTAAGTCATTACCTAATTAAAATCGCTATCATTTATTACAAAGATTTAAGATACATACATAGGTAAAGATATGCAAACTCCATAAAGAAAGTCACCCTCTTTACCAAATTTTATTGCATCCAAACTAATTTAACACTTACAGAAATTTTTGATAAGCGAGAATATTTTTTTAATTTAAAAAAAGAAAGTTTTAATTATACACAATGTAATATGCTTTTAATACACTCAGCTTCACACTGTATCCCGCACGTGGCAGGGTAGGCACAGGGAACTTGGGAACCTAGTGTTAAGTCACTCGTTTCGTTTTCGTTCCCCTTCCGCCGAATTTGAGGCATTGAGTTTTACTACACAAAAAATATATATTCAATATGTGTTGAAAAATATATTAAGGATTCTGTAGACATTGTTAATACATCTTTAGTGAAACAAAATAAAAGAAGCACCAGATGAATCGCATCAGCTTGCTAATTGTTTCCTTAAAACTCAAGGAAACGGTTGGGTGTGCCTTGTTTGTATGACCTCTTGTTGGGCATATTATGAAAGATAATACACCAATAAAAAGTTACATTCTTGTATCATATGCCGTACAATTTAAATTGATGTACGCTAGATCTTGAATTCGGTAAAAGTGAACTAAGATTTTTTTGTTGCTTATGCTAGTATCTTTTAATCCCTACCTGGTAAAATGCGATCTTTACAGTCACACATTTGTGTATCTGTGTCTCTGTGATTATTATTTGTTCAATACAAACTATGATTAATTTCGTTACAATCAAAAGATCCACCTAGAACTGATATATAAAAGGAAATAAAATTGTATGATATAATTACCATAAAAAGGCAAAACTAAAATTATGTTAAGAAATTCTCGAGGAATCTCCTTGTTATCTTATGGAAGAAAAAGACGCAGTGCAGAGATTAGACTCTAGACTATACAAAGCAAATAAAAAACGCCTGTACTACAAAAGAATATGCAACGAAGAAACAATAGATACCGTTCGAGAAAAGGACCTGTAATTGGTTTTAATATTGTTTCACATCTAAGAGTTTGAAAAAGTCACAACTGTTGTACATTTCATTCGTTATTTCAGTAAACATGTTCCAAGATCATTTTTCAACTTCAAGCATCTAATGCTCTTTTGTTTTATCCAATGTTACGGTGGTAAAAATTACACCATGTATAGGAAACCCCAGATCCAAACTTAGTCTTAGGTGCTAGTACTCAAGAAAATAAAAATATTTCCCTAAGCAAGATTTTTCACACTAATTAAACGGATCTGTACCGCGATGGTGTTTCAAGTGGATGTCAAGTTAACACCAACTGATTCATGGAAATCAGTTTTAATTACCTAACATCAATATAAAAAAACACACATCCATATGAGAATTATAATAACTTTACAGCTCTACTATTTCATCCACAGAAGGCGAGAGCTTATAATTGATGAAACATATTCATATAATAATATATATAAACTAAAAGCTAAATGCGAGAAAGAAGAGCCGTCATTAATTAATGGTGATAATTTGACATGCTCTGACAGCTAATATTGTATTCAAATTGATTTGTGTTCGAAGTTGAATTGATTTTGACAGAATCAATAAGCCACCGAGTTCTCATGGTGTACTATAGATATGACAGTAATTGTAATAGCCAGCAAGGGAAAATCTATTTTGTTTTTTTTTTTTCATTTTCGTTTTATGAATAGGCTTCATTATCTATTGCCTGCTTATTTCTTTTTATTGAATTTGTAAATATATATATATATATATATATATATATATATATATATATATATATATATATATATATATATATATATATATATATATATATATATATATATATATATATATATATAACAAGATACATTTATAACGAATGCAAAATGCTCCACTTGAAATAACATTAATAAAAGATTGTGACTTGACCCTTACTCTGCTGCAAGCATAATACGCAGGCACAATGCGTCCATCAGTAGTTACCGACAAAACGAAGCAAGAGTAATTATAAAGATAATGAAAACGCACAGATCGGACATGACACGTACCTCACCGACAATAGCGAGGAGATAACAAGACAGGAACCAGTTTAAAATTCTATCTAATCGAATATGGCCTTTATGGTTGTCTTTAACACGATTATTATATTTTAAGAGGTCTTCTGTGACTTGCATTTTGTTCACACAGCGCACCTATGAGGTGTCGATATGCCGAATAAATAACTTTGCGTCAAGGTGATTGATTAATGACAGGTCCAGCGAAAACAGAGCAGCCACCTAATTAAATAGTTCTGACAGCTATTTACTAGTCGGAAACATAATAGACTGGTATATTTTTTGATACTTTATAGTGTAGTTTTATACTTTATTATTTCAAAGTTATTACATACTCTCAAAAATTTTATTAGAGACAATTTGTAGTATATATATATAATGAGATAGATATGAATAGATTTTTATTTATATATATATATATATATATATATATATATATATATATATATAATATATATATATATATATATATATATATATATATATATATATATATATATATATATATATATATATATATATATATATATATATATATATATATATATATATATATATATATATATATATATATATATATATATATATATATATATATATATATATATATATATATATATATATATATATATATATATATATATATATATATATATATATATATATATATATATATATATATATATATATATATATATATATATATATATATATATATATATATATATATATATATATATATATATATATATATATATATATATATATATATATATATATATATATATATATATATATATATATATATATATATATATATATATATATATATATATATATATATATATATATATATATATATATATATATATATATATATATATATATATATATATATATATATATATATATATATATATATATATATATATATATATATATATATATGTATATATATATATATATATATATATATATATATATATATATATATATATATATATATATATATATAATGAGATAGATATGAATAGATTTTTATTTAGATCGTAATTTTAAGTCCGTTCTGTTTTACAAAAAGTTCGCAATGACCTTATTAAATTAAAACCTCTTGCATTTCTTATTTTTATTTGTCAATATCTCTGTATAGTGTCAAAAGTTTTAATAGATGGTTGTTGTTCATATTTTTCATATTAAATCTACATTATATTTAATAAACCAAGAAAAAAACATTAACTATGGTTTATTATTACACCTCAAAAAATGTGAAAATGTTAAGAGACCTTATTGTTGATTACAGAACATCAGTTGAAACATCACCTTATGAATATTTGAAAGAGTTCGTTGAAAATTGCCCAAAAACAATGGACGAAGACAAAATCTGCTGGATTATTGAAACTTTCGTAAATATACAAAGGCATATACATTTTTTGAATGCATTAGGTTCAAAAGTATCTGAAGAACTTTCTGATGAAGAATATGATTTTTTCCTAATTCTTTTTCATGCTATAATTTTTCAATTAACGCCAAAGTGCACTCAGCTTGTATATAAATCACTATTTAACCTAAGTAAGCTTTTGCTTTATAAAATGACTACGTTTTTATGTCGTGAAGATATTCTTTCAGTTATTTCCCAAGAAGCACAAACAGATTATGACACCACTTTTATATCAGAAAAAATTTTAGGTCCTTTATCTTCTTGGCAGCCATTTATAATTACCATGGCTCATAATTATGCTGAATACGTCGATAATATACAGAGAAAAAAAATAAAGCAACCCACAACACCAATATCACCTAATGTATTAAATAGGAAAATAAAAAAAAACTTTAATCTCAAGGAAGTATTACCAACTACTCCTCAAAATTCATTAAATTTAAAACCAAAAGCAATGCTAACTAAAGACGCTATAGATAAAAAGCTTAAGAAAATTCATGATGGCAACAAACGAAAAGCTATGTTGCTCCTGAATAGTGTAAAGAAAATGAATATCCACTTTACACAAGTCAACCCTCACGTTTGTCAAAAAACATCTGACATCAATGATATTGATGTTCATAAAAGAAGCCTGCCTAAATTAATTCAAAAACCTATAATAAAAGAGACATCAACTACAGTAAAAAGGACAAGTAAAAGAATTGAACTGGCAGAACAAGAAGAAATTCAATGGCTTCAGGATTTAACGCATAGCTGTCAAAATACAATGAAAGTTCAAATACTTGAACTTAATGATCGTCAAGAAAAAGAAAAGGAAAGGTTACTAGAGCTAGAAAGAAAACATTTATTGGGGCAAATCTCTTACGAGGAGGCAATCATCGCAAAAAAGAAGCTTCTAGAAGAAAATAAACAAAAATATGCAGATTTTCAAAGAGAGAAACAACAATGGGAAGATGAAATTCAATCGTGGAAAATATGTGAAATGGAAAAGAATAGAAAACTAGTTGAAAAGCTGTCGTTAACGGAATTATTTATGCTCCATGCAAAGAATAACTTACTACTGAAAAAGAAGCAGGCTGCTGATGAGTTGAAAAAAGAGTCTGAACAAATAATGGAAAGAGTAATAAAAGATAAGCACGAAGAATTAGAACAGAAAATTAAAATAGTAAAAGAAATAAAAATATTAGAAGAAATCGCTAAAAAATCTAAAGCTCCAAAAGTAATAGACTTCACAGAATCTTCTGGTGCAGGTTTATTATGCGAAATGTCGATAGCCGAATTACAAGAAAGATTAAACATTATTAAAATTAATTTAAAAGATGAACTAGAAAACAAAAAGAAAAATATAAAAGAACAAAATTATGCTGCAAAGCGTGACCTGGAGGATTCCAAAAAGTATATTAAAAATTATATGACCGAGAGAGAAGATATAAGAATCAAAAATAATAACACGAAATTATCTGTTAACACGAATATATCATCTAATAAAGAAATACATGATCTAAAGCAGTTGCTAAATGAAAAGAGAAAATTTAGAATTCAATTGACTGCTTAGATCCAATTTAGTTTTATAATAAATATTTCTTTTTTCTACTTTTTATTACATATTTTGTACAAAGACCCCGTCCACTATCAAATAAGCTCATATATTAGCCAGCGGCTTCGTACAGAAGATTGCTTCATTCGATTTGTAGACAATAATAAATATGCTAGCTATAACATCTTTAAACAATAATAAATAAATTTAATATGAGCAACCCGTTGGTATTATTCGGGCGTAAATACAACTTGTTCTGTAAAGAATTCATAATTTCGCAATATAATTGTCATACATTTACGTATATATAATATGAGTATGAAAATTTTATTTCGAACTATTTCACTTAATCAAAATAAAATAAAGTTTCGACTACGTCATTTTGACTCTGTGCTTTTATCTCAAGATCTAATTGTCTTGGATACACACAATCTAAACTAAGTTGTTAATGAAAAAAATAATGTTGTAAATTAATTTTTTGTCAGGTTAATATTTGTGTTAAAATTATTTTTGTAAAGTAAAGTAAGGCAAAGTATTTTGTAAAAAAGTGAAAAATACTGACGATACCGCTACATGCTAGAGATTAAATACATGCGATATCCGACACATAAAAATACTTAATAAATAATTAATGCAGCTATCTATTAAGGATGCAATTCAAATTTGTAACATGGACAATTCAATTAACATAACTACATATTTAAGTACATTTTTGTAGTCTAATTAGAATTCTTTTAAGATTTATTTTCGTCTGTTTTGTAAAATTATAAAATAGCCAAAACAAAAGGCATATCCATTTTTGAGAAAACATAAAATGAAGGAATAAGAAAAAAATCTAATATTGTTAGAAAACCTCCTTACTTAAAACCGACTAACATTTAAACCGACTTACATTTATTTTATAAATTATTTAAGTCACACTTTGTCTAACTATTATTTACAAGAAAGATTTCAAATTACGACTACTGAGTACTTCCAGACAAGACTGATGTAAAAAAGAAATAAAAAAGCCACAAAAACAATTTTATTTAACCATTGATAATATTCAGCGCCAAGTTATTGCAAATTATTGTGTTAAGACGAATGATATCTTCAGGCTAGTCCAATCAATGCGCATGCTCAAAATGACCGCAACACTTAATTAGTACCTGGCAAAGTGAAATATTGGTAATGGAATTTACAGTGCTATTATAATACACCTTGCAGTGCATCATAACCAATATAGTAAACTACCACCACTTTATTAAGTTAATAAAACTAAATTGAGTTATATTAAACAGACATTAATGTTACAAAATGTTTATATCATCTCTAAATAGAGTCGTTTATTTCGTCTGATTGTGTGCTAACAGTCACATATCGATATCAATATAATAGAACAAATCAGGCGACAATTTCTCTAAATCCGAAAAGACTAGTCGATATAATTTGGATTAAAGCAATAAATATGTCGGGGTCGCCTGTTCATTTGTATCGGTGTATAATTTAAATTCTTTAACGCCAATGTTCAAGATTACGCGCTGAGATAGAGACGCGGGCGCCCGTGTCGTAGCGACAACCACCAAATAAATTTATATTTCCGACCGATACGGGCCGACTCTCTTTGTAGATAATTCGGCCGGTAACGTTGAACGACTCTATTAACAGCTTCCCTTTTAGGGATAAATGTCAATTTTACACTCATCTATTTTACAATATGTGTAGTACGAATTAGGCTCTTTTAAATTAATTGTTTAGTATTGTATCGCAATTTGTTAATAATATTAGAAGTAAAATCTAATCATTTTATATTTTTTTATACATAGTTTTTTAATTACATCACAGCTATAATTTATTTATTTTATTATGTTGAAAACTAAAATATTTGTGTATCTACCTATAATCGTATCGTATGTATTAATTGTGTTGCGGAATGTAATAAATTAGAACGGTCTTAATTCTTAAATCTGTAACATAAATCAATATTTTCAGGGTTACACTATACATACGGCACGTCTTTGAAAGATTTAACTGATAACAGTAAAACGTCAATAACCACCTAATTGGGAAAGAACACTCTGCCCACAATCACCGAACCCGGCCAAGTGAGAAACAAATAAATATTGTAACATACATCGAGATAATTTCGACGATAACTTAATGTGCTTACATTTTGGATCTGCTCATGGTTTTATGGAACTACCTACGATGTTATCTGATTGTTTTTTTGGAAATAACAATAAATCTTCAATTTATAATTGTGAGGGTAACAGAAAATTTAGTTTATGGACTAAACTACTGACTTGTTAATTACTTGTAAGTATTCCAATTTACTGTATCGTCTTAATTTTAGATAAGTAAAAAAGTTTAATATATTATAGTACTTGTGTAACATTTTAAAAACCAATAAGAAGATTTTCATGTAATAATTTCATATATTTTTGTGTAATCCTATAAAACCAAACCTATTATACTTGTACTTTTTCAATAGCCAGAAGAGAAAAATATATAAATATCTTTATAGTAATTTTATGAATGCAAAGGTCTTAATACATTTGTAACGATTGAGTCTTCACACGGGGCCTTTACTGAAGTTCTTGTAAGAGCTATTATCGCAGGGAAGCGGACGGTCAGAAAGCGTTCGCAGGGCTGTCCACTCGGCACTTCAAACGACGCATAAAATTTATTGTTATTGGTTCGAGTCGCGTACATGCATCCACACTTCGCGGCTATCACGACAGTACAACTTTATCTCAGTGTTGCACTATTCTGAATAAACTGAGTGCCCTCTACGTGTCGCGCTCGACTTTTATGCGACATTTAGGTGACTGTTGAATAATACTGTGGATTTATATGACGCAAAAAGTTTTCAATAAATGTAACGAATTATTGTAACAATTTAATAGCAACGGCACCTAACCTTCATATATATAAAATTGGCGAGTGAATTTTTATTTCGTACAAATTGTAATGTATTCTCAATATTTTTATATAGCTATATTTGGAATGGTCATAGAAAATGTAGTATCAAATAAAGAAACTATGTTCTACGCTTTCCTCCCGATATTCAAGAGATTGCATGTCGAATAGCAAAGGCGAGCTTTTGTTGGAAAAATAAATTATACATTTTGTAAATAAATTGTAGACTTTAAATATTAAATGAAATAATATCTAGATAATTAGAACTAAATTAAGAAGAAAATAAAACTACTTTATTTCAAAAGTATCAAGATTTTCCAATTTATATAGAGCTTTATTATAAATATTGTTCTAATAAAAACGTCATAAAAGCCCTAAACGATAAAGGATACTTACTATAACAAAATCTTTTGCATGTTTTTTACAAAATGAAATGTAGAAACAGATAATATGACAAGGACAGCAAAATCAATCTGTGAATACCAATTGGAGACATGTTTGCGTTTAAATGGCCACAATACACCTTAACTATAGCAATTTTAATGTTTACTAACCTATTTAACTCGACCAATTTTATACCACCTACCATCAATGAACGTCGCATTAACTGCTAGCTAAACCTAATTAAGAATTTTATATACTAATCATATAACAACATAAATTATTAGACAGCATATATTAAATTCTATTAAATTTTATTGTCAAACGTTTGAAATACATGTGAAAATTATATGATTTGTTGTGATATAAAGTAGTTGCTACTTATTATAATTATAAATATTTTTATTTTTTAATTCACGTTGCATCAAACACATGGCAGTGGGAACTTAAGAACCTAGTGTTAACTTCTCACTTTTCGCCAAATTTGAAGCATTGCGTGTTTAGTGGCGGAACTCAACGCCGCGCTTTGCCTTTTCAAGAAATGAAAACATTAACTATTTAGTTACAAAAACTATTCAATTTCCTCGAGTGAGGATCGGATCCACAACATGTTGCGTATTCAGTCATACGCTTGTGCCCCCGCGCCACGATAGGCCTCATATATAAATATATTATTATAAAGTATAAAAAATTTACACTTGAAATAATATTGTATCTTAGAATTTTTATTTCAGATATAATTTCACACGGGCAAACTGATTGACCTAAAATCATTCATATTAAAAAATATGATGAAAAACAGTTTAGGCCTCGCTTTTATTAAATATTGCCATGATTGTCAATATCCGGGAAGATTGATTCAAGACTTTTTAATGAGTTCGGGAAAAGGGATAATTGCACGTATGATCTGATTGTTATACTTAAGAATTATGAGGCTATTGTTAAAAGATAAGTGAAAAGAATAATTACAGGATACAATTACGTATTTTTATAAGACCCACATGGTGGGTTTATAAAGACTTTCTTAGGTTTTTTAACCATTTAGACGTGTGTCATTTTAAGATTGCTTCCATTGTTATCGAAACGTGAGTCGTTAGCTACGTCAAAGATCACAAGCCCAAATTTCATAAAAAAATATATGAGTTTGATTATAGTTATTTTTAATTATTTCGATTAGATTAGCGACAAAGCGAGATGGTGATATATAAGGTAGGTACAAAAAATTATACATATACTTTATATTGAGTACAAGCTAAACAAGAGCAAACAAGCATGTTAAGAGATGCAAATATTTTATTAATTTAGAAAATATAGTAAATTTCACAGTTTAAGCTCTAGGATGTTTCCCGTAATTCCGTATTTTAAGCAACTCATTTATTTGTAAATAGCTATATTCTTTTAGCATTAACATTAGTCAGTACCAAAGAAAAGAAAAAAATGATGATAAAAAAAATATAATTGATATATTACTTTCATCGTTTATATTTGTAAATAAATATACCTATACTCACTTACACAGCTACACACTACAGCTTCACGCTGTATCCCGCACTCGGCAGGGAAAACAGACGAAATTTAGGAACCTAGTGTTAAGACACTACGTTCCACTTCCATTCTCCACTTTCCGCCAAATTTGAGGCATTGCGTGTTGAGTGGCGAGGGAATGAAAGTGAAGAAATGAAATTATTACATATTTAATTTGAATTAATAAAATAATAATATTGAATTAATAAAATAATAATAAATATTTCATTTCCTCTAGTGAGGATTGAACCCACAACCTGTCGTTTACAGTCACACGTTTTGTGCCGCTGCACCACGACAAGCCTCTGTTAATATACCTATATAAATCGTAAAAATTATTGATTGATTGAATAAATATTATTTTGTTGATTTTATCTTATATTTTTAGTATACAGCTTAAAATAAGCTTATAAATTCTTAATATTTATTTTTTATAATAAAGACAGTAAGAGAAATATAATACGGACCATTAGGATAGAAAGTACTTGTGTAATAAGTAGTTTAAATTTAACAATACATAAGTACTCCCCTCCAAGAAAATGTTACTGGTTATAAACTTATAGATTTGTTTCTTATCATAGTGGTCAATTTGTGTTTTAATTAAAATACGAGTTATGTTTTCAATAAAATTTATTTAATTTTAATATTTCATAGGTACGTATGTAAATTTCCTACATCATTTCACATTAATATATCTGTTTATAATAAATAGTCCACAATGGCTAATAAAGCTTAACAATACATATTTATATACACAACTAGTTTTTTATATAAAACTACACATATACAACGATCTTTGACAAACCAAAGGAATGTGGTAGCAAAGATTATGTAGGTGTTCGTCGACAACATTTTTATGAATATACCTTAGGCCTAACAAGTTTGACGTTAATTCTTACATTAAAACTTTGTTTAGCGATCCACAATAGGAACTATAAATAAGGTGAGGCCGTGGCTTCAAATATTATTATGATATGTCACTTTGGTATTCTATTTATTTTACCATATTTCAAAGTTTTAGCACCTGCGACGTAAATTAAATTGAAAATATTGATCTGTATCGTAAATCCTCACATTTAACTCCTTTGTAAACAGCCAATATAAAAACAGTAAATTTTGCTGTGCTCTACTTTATAAATGTAAACAGCACTTTCTATACTTTTTCATCTCTTAAGGACCTTAAATCTGACATTATACTATTTATAAATAAAACAGTTTCTTTGTGCATACTTAAATTTATAGCCATCTTTCACAAAACTTAACGCCTATATATTTACATGAATTTACAAGCAAATTGGTGAAATAGCACTCTAGTATAATTTACATAATTTATTTATTCGGAACATCATTCGATAGGAATCATATTTCTTATATCAACAAAAAATTAAAATAAATTAAATATTTGATCAACGATCATGTTTAGTTAATTGTAAAGGCAAGTCATTGCCGGCCATCCTTTGCCTGGGACTCGGCGATCTGGATCTCATCTTAATTTTTTCTGTTTCATCATCACTTTCGTGAACGTTAATTTCCTCGTCTGAATCTGATTGTGACTCGTATCCTCGTAATTGAATCGATTGCGCTGCTAATAGCGCGGCGGCGTTGGGCACTAATGCTTTAAATGCGCTGTTGTCTAAGCTAGGATGGGGTTTGAATGCGCTGTCAAACGTGGATTGAGACAATTTCAAAGCATTCGCTTGAGAAAGAGATTTGATGTTAGAATCGTGATGACCAAGAGCCTTAAAAGCACTGTTCTCACCTCCCATCTGAGGAGCGTGGTACGAAACGGGATTTGGGGAAAGGGAACGGGAGCGGGAACGGGACGGTGAGTGAGCTAACGGGAGTGACGGGGAAGGAGAGTTTGGGATGCGGAGTGAGGGAGAGCCACCGCGCTTCAATAGGTTCATGCGCTGGTGGCGCCTCCACTTCGCTCGTCTGTTGGAAAACCAAACCTGTCAGTAACGGTAAACGAGATTAGTATTCCGATCTTGTCTTGTCAACAAATATTCATTTATGCAAATGATTATGGTATAAAATCTTTGATTTGACTAAATCTATTACAATGTTGACGCGTATGTGATGTTGAATTAATTAGATTACGTATTTAAGAAAGATAAATATATTTTATTTTATTATAAATTCAATCTCAATCGATAGTAAAATTTTAAATGCTAGATTTATATTTACCTGAACTCGTGCTTCTGAAAGTGAAGTCTTAGAAGCTAATCTTTCTCGTGTTGAAACACAAGGATAATGAGATTTCTCGAATTCTTTTTCTAATTCTTCAAGTTGATCGGGACTAAACGTTGTACGATTTCTTCTAAACTTCGGTTGTTCCCCATCTAGTGATCCGGAATCATCGCCATCCACATCTAAATTAAATAATTCAAGATGAAACTAGTTAATGTTCACTAACTAGTTAATGTTTTCCTAGCAAAACTAAATTTACACTAAAGCTAACTTAGCGATTATGAAAACGTTTTCTTTTATCTAATTGTTTCTATCATTTACAGATAAATTATTATATCTAATGCAATGACGATTGGTCGTAAAAATATTTTATTATCTCCGATGTGGACATCATACTATGTTCTTCTTACTTTAACTTAAACTTACTTTTATAAAGAGAGCACTATTCTCTTATAAGGAAAACAAATTATAAAAAATAATTGTTAATAAAAAGTTATTTAGGTTTTAAGAACTTACCGATGAGGCCACGTCCTGATGATCCTAAAAAACCTTGTTTCATAGCATCTGGATGGGGTACTCCTACATTAGGTGCTGGCACCCCAGGTGGAAGTGGCAGACTTCCAGGCGGCCATACACCACCGCCAGCCCATGGGAATCCTCCATAAGGAGCTGGCGTTGCATATAGACCGTAACCTGCTGCTCGGGCAAATTCTGCAGCAGCCCGTTCAGCCGCTCTATTACGTAATATCCTATTAATGGAGGAAACGCTTGGAGCTGTAGCGTTTGTACAAACACCTAGGAACAAATTAATTCAATTAATATATTGTTGCAATAACCTTAAAAAATATATGTATTTATACTTTTATGTAATAAAAATACGTTTAGTTTAAATTACGTTTAGTTTTTTACGATTTTCATAAAGTTTTGTTTACGATTCGGGAGCGATCTAGCTAGGTTTCATTCCTAAAAAATGTATTTTTATCCTTATTTCCAGGCAATGTAGAATTGCTATAACATTTCATTAAAATAAGAAGGCAAATATCGCCGACGATTGCAAAGTTATAATAGCTCATGTGGGAAACCGGGCCGGGTCATAGAACCAGAAAACTTTGGTTTAAACCCAAAGGATTCTAGTCCGATTGATTTGGCTGTTTATTATTCTTTTTTAATATGAAATATGTATGTATAATATAATTTACCAAAATAACATACCAAGAAAAGCTCAATCGCCGGGTACTGAATAATTTATCTTTATCAGCTATGAACACAATAAAAATAATTGCAAATAAGTTGATTGATAAGATATGTAACTGCATCGACATCATACCGCAAGTTAGTATTATCATGTGAGCCGTAGTCGTGCGCACAAACTGTTACATGATTATAGTTTTCTGAGCTATTTCTTGAGCAACGTTGAAGTAATTGCAATATGTACGGTAAATTAGTGACCAGCAGCACGTTAAAACCGATGCGTCATTGGTCGCATTTTAAATCGGCGGCCATTATATATTTTAATGCGTGTTGAGGATCGCGTGTCGGCTCAACCTTGGCAGAGCCATCCCATGTAATTTTCAGGAAACACTCTGGGTAAGTGGCATAATTTAATCATACCCTGTCCAGTTGTAATTGTCGTAGATTTCGTTGTTGAGCTACTGAGCAGTTGCTCTGACTGATCATACCAGTGTGATATAAAACTCTAATTTAATATAATTACTTTATAAAATGTAATACAATTTTATTGTTAGCTGCAATTAAAATAAAATATCTTCATAGTGTTAATGTAATCATTGAAAATATGCCTTATTTTTTTATGTAAAATATCATATAATTTAATCAAAATATATGATTCTATGGTAGAATTTCTATTCCATTACCGATCAAGCTCTAGTATATCGCAACGATTAATTCCACCAATAGCTATGTTATAATTATTTTATTATACATGTAGATATGCTGACGTGTTTATGTGCGTTGCATTTGCTCGTATATAACTACTTACTTACTAAGGCCTGCGTACCTATTTCCCTTTGCCAATTATTATTATACAAAGTCATATATAATTAGAACAATTATACCAAGGATGCATAATTTTGTCTAATTGCTTAATAGACGCCATAACTGTATTGTCAAAGACATTTTAATGGATCCCTCGTTATAGACAATTATCTATAGAGTTCAATATGTAAATAAACCGCCCTACGAGTACACTATGTTTAATTTGTATAAATTATAAGCTTTAAAATTTCTTTAGCGCAGAAGTGCTTATTTACTTAACAAAAATACATTTAATATGGTCACGCTCCGTAATGAAGCTCTATTGAGGCTCCCGAGAACTTTGGCACGATACTGGCGCATCATACACAATATAAAACCGACCTGTTATAATTTACTCAAAACACAAAGCCTTATATAGTATAATAGTAATGATCAGTTGCGCACCTCCGCTATTGTTAACACGTCAAAAGCATAAAAAGCTGCCCTCAACACAATTTGTTTGCTTCGTAATCGGTGCGTTAAGATGCCTCCTTAGAAGGTATTCTGTATCCGACGCACAGCCAATACCACTATGTTGCTGAGAAATACTCGTATAATATGTATTGTAATTATTCACTTGCGGAACTTTCAATTAAAATTATATCGATATAGCTTTAACAGTAAAAACTATACCATTGAAAATGTAAGGTTTTGTGAAAGTACAGGCCGTTGTCACTTTAATTTATTTCCTTGCTCATCAATAAAAAATATACATGGGGACAGTTAAAGATGTTTTTCTTACAAATAACTATTTATTGTTCCGTGCGACACCTTTTAATTTAGATGACAGTAATATTAATTTAATTAAACTACGGTAGCTTTTTGCGAAAATCTTATTTCAGAAAATTTTAAATATCGGTTTTGCAAAGTTAACTTCAACGTATTTTAATACATTACCTTATCATATAGTTGCGTAGTCTTATTATTATTAGACAATTTGCACTTGCATAAGCCTAAATGCAAGTAGTCAGATCTACTAACATTATTTCGGGTGTGTTTATAATGAAATATTTATTAAACTCACATTTATTGTTCTTTTTTACTCGTTGATAATGACGTAATGACAAAGACCACTGGTTAACTATTTGTTTTGAAAGAGATCATTATCCGTCAACAGGTTGCAGGTGGGAATGCGATATCTATAATTGTACTTTTAATGATTTGGGATCGGATTCGGGCCCTAAATGCCTAGTCACGGTCATGCAATTTGTCTACGGTCGTTTAATCATGATTAGTCACAATGGGATCCGCTTTTATTAAAAGACATAGATGTTTTGAATGAAAGAAGCTTGTTCCACTCGGTATCTAAATATTTTGTGATGCTGTTTGGACTACTGTACTGTTAATATTATATTTGTTTAATTACTGTATTTACTACACAATCTTATATGATATGTGTTGTCAGTTGTAACGACCCATAATAAACAGCAAATTGATTTAAAAATCTTAATGTTTTCACTCCGGACTGGTGTTAGGTTGGTACCTGCCTAAAAGCGTGGCATGTCCAAAGATAAGACAATCCGGCGCCGTCTGCTATGGAGTGTTTAATCGGGTTAATTTATCGATAATTGACGGAAAACCTTTTTGTTTGTATTGCCGGAAAGTAACAGTAATTGTCACGCCTTTGAAGATTTACGTCCGCTTCTAAATTAAGACATTAACAATCGGATCTCGTGCCTAATGGTTTGGAATGAATTTATTTGTTTTACCCGAACCGGCTCTCGATAAATTTGATTAGTCCCATTACCTGAGGAGTGGAAATTGAACTCGAAAGAGTTACCTCATAACTGATTACGAAACCTAATAATCATATTATGGTAAAGGTTCCACGAAGTGAAAATAATTAGTTATTTTTATTGCTTGTACACTATTTATACAAAAAGCCTGTTTATTTTTATGTCTTCCAAAGATCATTAAGTTGTGCATCAAGATTATCATGACTATAGATAGCAAGATTTTAAAATGTTTTATAATTAAAGAATTAAAGGTAAGTCATTATGAGCTCATTTGAGGGAAGTCACGGACAGTCCCTTTCTTGATCGAGGGTAAACGACACTAATTGTAAACTTTCGTTTTGTTACGTATTGGAATTATACGCGATACGCGATCCAAAATCACGTCCGCTTCGAACAAGTGGAGCCAGTTAACGAATGAGTGGCATCACGTCGTCTAAATGAATTATTGTTGGCTTTATGGAGAACATAAAACGATGAGATCGGAGGCAATCAAGCGGCACCCGCGGCGTGGACCAAGTAAAAAGGTGTCCGCGCCAGCGGGGGGCCGCTGCCGGCCGTTGCGTTGCGCTAAACGCCTACGCAAGGCCGGGTGCACTCCTCTTCCACCGTTTCAATTAGCAATCAATAGTTAAATTACCTAATGTGCCAATATTATTGATGAATATTGCAGTGTGATAGCTATATGGTGGTATATATTATTAATGAATACTGCAGTAAGGTAGCAAATTCTTCACACGTTCAAAACAACAGTCATAGTGTAGTTATTATATTTAATAAAAAAAATTGTAACTTCTATGAACAATTCAAGCGAACTGTATTTTTTAATCACGATAGATTTTATACTGAATATAAAAATCATGACCGTAAACATTGATATCACAAGCAACACTGGCAACTTTGCTGGGAACCAATTTAATACTGTAACAAATCAATAAATCGGTTTATTGGAACCTATGTGGATATCGATTTGATTTATTTCCAATCGTCCAACGAGGCGATACCTTGTTAGTAAATGTCAAAAAACTTGTTACATAAAAAACTTTTCTATTCTTCGACGACAACGAGGGAGCATTCTGCTAGTTAAAGTAACTTTATGCGTTTTTTGTTATTTATCAAAATAAGTTGAAAATATAGGTTAAGCGCGTAATAAGTAAGTACCTACAGATTGCGCTACAATTTCTGCCTGAATTTTATTAAAGAGCATTTTATCATATAAATCTTGGCCCACATTTATTTAGACATTTTAATTCAATTGTTATACATTCAGTTTCAAAGATAACCTTAAATTGAATTTCTACCTTAAATTAAATTATATTGCGATATTGCGATCATACTTTAAGCGAACCAACTTTTGCTAACTATCTCGATAATTGATTGAAAACAGTGACATAAAAAATAAAGGCAAGCAATCCAAAATATTTTAAAGCCTCTCGTAAAAGTTCTCGTCATTGGCTTCGCTAATTAATCGGCGCCACTAAATAATTAAAGCGGGGGCAGCCCCTACGTTTCGTGGTTTAAGAATGCAATTAATCAAAATTTGGTCAGTAGCTAGAACCAGCCGTAACGGCTCGTAAACCGATATCGATTTAGTCGATAAGTTGCGTAAGCTATTGTCCAAAGCTGCGTCGTCATCGCCAACAAAGGCGGTAGTGGGCACCTTATTAAAATTTAGACGATCTCGATGAATCGCTCTGTTTTGATAACCGCTTCCGAAGACTATCGACAATTAACGTGAATACATATAGAGAAGGCAGCATTTATGAAGAATCATACTATTCATGATTATTATAAAACTTTGTTATTCCTTTTATTTTTTCTTTAAGAGTAAATGTTAGATATACATTGGGATCAGATCCTAAAATAGTAATCATCAAAATTACCATTATTTTGACGAATTTAATTTTGACAACTTGAATTGTTGTCGACTCGACTTTCAAATTAGGTACTCGGCAGCAATTATTTTCATTGCTTTGCCATGAAGAATGGACAATCCATTGGGAAAGATCAGTATAAAAATAAAAATTTTAAATCAGAAGAAGCAATGTTGTATTTGGATAGCCTTAACCCTAATTATACAAAATTAAGTAAAGCCAAAGTCAAAAATCTTTACAAAAAATTTCTTGTGATGAAATTGAAGAAATAAAAATTATAATATATTCATCTAATATCGTAATATGGATGTATTAATTCTAAGTAATTTTTCTGAACACAAACACTTATTTTTCGTATAAAATCGACATTCCATTTCTCTTTGACAACAACAATTTGCAAACAACATCTTACAACATTATTACAAATATTGTAAATATGAAAGATGTTTGATTGATGTTTTTTCCAATTATTTAATCATTTTATACGAAATTCTATTTATTAATGTTTATATGTATATATATATAAACATTAATAAATAGAATTTCGTATAAAATGAAACTGGCTTAGTCTTTTTGCTTTAAAATTGTCACCCATGAGATTTACTCGTTTAATAGGTATGTGCCCAAAATAACACGTTTTGTAATTATAAAATATGATTTAATCAGTCACGAACTGTATCCTTGTTTATGTACCAGAATAACACACATGCTACTAAAACATATATATATATATATATATATATATATATATATATATATATATATATATATATATATATATATATATATATATATATATATATATATATATATATATACGTATATGTATATATATATATATATATATGTATATATATATATATATATATATATATATATATATATATATATATATAATATATATATATATATATATATATATATATATATATATATATATATATATATATATATATATATATATATATATATATAAACATAATAAATAGAATTTCGTATAAAATGAAACTGGCTTAGTTAGTCTTTTTACTTTAAAATTGTCACCCATGAGATTTACTCGTTTAATAGGTATGTGCCCAAAATAACACGTTTTATAATTATAAAATATGATTTAATCAGTCACGAAACTGTTAATGTAAAGTAGGTAGATACATTGAAAGTATGCCGCTGTTCAGTTATGAAATTTAATCAATTTAGTCAGTTTCATAAGCACGTCTAAAGTTGAGCACGCGTTTCTTCATAAAAACCTGCGGCATTGTACGCGATCATTTCGTTACAAATTTGATTAAAATTCTATTAGTAATGTTTCTTTAACGTTCCATAGACTTTAGAAATTATCTAACAAGATACTTTTTTAATTCGACTGACTTAAACACGTTCACGTTATTTCGGATTTACACTAACGTACCTGTTATTGACCATGTGAATAATTATCTACATAGGTCTATCATACGTTATCTACACCTATATGATTCATTAGAAAAACTAAAAATATATAAAAGGTTTATGACATTTAGTACTACATTTTATGTACAATTATTTGTTTTATATAGGACAGTTAAATAAATTTATTAAGGAATACAAAATGTATAATGTTACGATCATAATGTTAATAATTCACTTCTAATCAATTCTTATTACACTGGATTCTCAAGTAGATAGCGGCTCCTTCATCAGCAGGTGGTCTGCTCCGGTCAACACGCTTTGATACACCGAAGCCATCGCCCGATCTAATAGAATCAATCATAAATACATCTCGACTGCAGACAGCATCTCGTCCAATGAAATACACAATACAAAGCCTTTACAATTTCACTCGGTAAATGCAAATGTAACTGTAAAATTTAAACTTCCGAGGCCAAAACACTACTGTATTTAACAATAAATATGTGAGCATTTACGCAGAACAGCCGACATGGCATCGCGTGCAATTTTCACATACAGCATAGTCATGAGCGCACCGCGATCGAGCAATTATTTTAAACACATTTCAACAAATGACGATAATGTCAGCCAGAAATGGAGATAAGAAAAATACTACAATGATAATCGTTGCACAATATCCCTTCCACCGCTAATCATAAGATTCACTTCACATTATGGGATGCCAAATAATTATCTGTACTTACTTGCTTACTTCATTTCTTAAAGAAGGAACATATTTTAAATATCATGCTCCAAGCTCTAGGCTATTAGCGTAATAGTCGCACGACTTGCACAAAAATATATTTATTTCTCAAGCAATTTAAGAAAATTTGTATTATAATGTACTTAGTATTACTTTTCTAAATATTTAGAACAAAGAAAGAGTGTTGCAGCTCTTTCTTTTAATTATACTCTACAGTATCGAAAGAATTGATATAAAACACATTTGAAAAAAAAGCCCTCTAACTGAAATAAACAAAATATAAATATGGTATTTTATGTGGAGTGCTTGTTGATTTCAAATTATTATTAGCATAAATTTAATTGACCGTGCTTTGTCTACTTATTTCTTATGTTTTGCGATATTTATATACTATATAAAATATATATTACATAAGCATTTTATTTAAAATTAGCTACATTTTGCCTTTTCTTTGATTTATGCCTACACAATGTTTCACTGTAAGTTACGGCGCACACACCTATAGATTTAACGATAATTAACCGATTTAACCGCGGCGCTCCTCATGATCGACAATATTATCGACTTCTAATCCGGTCCCCAATGATATCGCGAACAAGAAATAGTCTTATAAACGAGACCAGTTTCGCAGACTGTTGCATGCTCTCCCTACTGCTGCTTGCTAGAATATTGCAAATGCATAAAAGTAGTGTTATAGAAGAGCGATTGAAGTACATTTCTGTTAGTGCAATTATATACCTTAATTTAATATATTTATGAGCTAATTTACAATACACGCCTCCTGACCAATAAAGTATTACGCATGGACACGAGAGGTGTCGCTCGCGCAATTATCGCAATTGGCTCGTTGGCCTCAAAGTCAAGAACGCCCATCATGTTGGTTTAATAAACTGTTCATATTTTCCTACATAGAAAGCGTTAACATTAAATTCACTTTGTAATAATAATACTGTGTTAAATATATTATATTAATGATTAGTCACTAGAATTATTTCTTCTAAGAATTTTACTATGTTTTGATTAACTTAAAAACTTGATTTTCGCTGCGCTCTAACGAACCGTAGACTTGAATATTTACATGGTCTTTATAAGCGAACAGACGTCTAATGTATCCTATAATGCATAATATTTTTCTTTTAAGGTAGTGTCTTAAAAAGCATCACAAAATAATATTGATACTTAATTGCTTACAAAATGAGTGTATACTCACGTAATACTTTGGTTTGTCAATTATTATAAGTTGTTATACCGTTGTATTACCGTTAACCTACAGCCTGAAATAGGTAGACAGAAAACTCAACGGATGGATCTCACTTGACCGCTTTTTTATTGCGTTTTTCTTTCAGCTTCACGCTGTACACACGGTAGGGTATGCAGAGGAAACCTCGTGTTAAGAAGCTGCGTTCCGGTCTCTTTTTTCCGCCCAATTTGAGGCACATTGAGGGGTGGTAAATGGCGGAACTCAACGCCGCGATTTGCCCTGAGAGCGAAGAAATGAAAACATTTAATTTAAAAATATGTACCTATTAAATATTTCATTTCCTCGAATGAAAATCGAACCCACGACTTGTCGTATTTACAGTCACTCTCCTGTGCCCCTGCGGCACAACAAGCTATATATTATATAGTATTTACAAATTCTTCTATTTACACTAACCACTTGCTTAGTTCCATTTATCTAGTAATTTCAAAATATCCGTCTCATATTACATTATATCCGTTGCCTATAAGTTGGCCACCATCATTGAAACTAATAGGCGATATACGGGGTTGCATTTGGTTGGCTTTACCACCTGACCTCCCAAAATGTATTGACACAAACTACCTAAAGTTCAAAACACAAGCCGGTTAATCCCCTAATTGGATATTTAACTATTTAGTAGCCAAGTAGGTAAGCAGTGTGCGTCGATCTTATTAATTTTGTAATGCTATTAAGATACGTGCTCTAAGTTAGGTAAACTTCAGGTCGTTGTATATAAGCTAGCATTTCGCATTATAGGTGCTGGCAAAAATTAATGCGAGAATTAAATACAGGAATTATGTGTCAACGCGGTATACGTCCGTGAAGGTACATAGTATACTATTTAGTGGGATGTTTACTCGACAGGTTCTCTTACCACTGTACCAGTCTTTTGAAACTTACTTCAAATTGCTTTTAAAAATAGCGGATACTTAAATTTTAAAACAATTAATAAAATAAAGAAGTAAATATTTATATACAGTTTTTTGCTCTGATGTACAATTGTCAAATAGCTTAGTTAAAGTATTGTTGCGTGACGTATTCTATTAAACGAAAAATAAAAAAAATATAATAACATATTTTTATATATAGGAAGCGTTTCAAATTTACCCTAGAAAAGCTTTATTAAAGAGCAACGACACGATGTTTATATTATAAAGTTACTGAAAGCACGCACGCATGAGCTTTGTAACACGAGAAGCACATTGCGTACCGGTAGTCATGCCAATATAAAATTAAAATCAAGCCTCATACAACATTTAAAAATGTATAAAACCCGGCATCGACATCTTTAAGCACGCATTACTTTTTTTAGTAATTATTTCAGTTAATAATACTAAATTATATACATATTGGTGAGCGATATTTTTTCTCAGATACACTGCGCATATGGACAGACACATAAACTTTTTAAACAATTAACTTTACACTTTTCAATAATATTTTAGATATTTTAATAAAAAGTATAAAGCTCATCAAGTATTAAAAAAGAAACAATAATATTTATTATTCAACTAAGTTTTTGTTATTACTAATAATATAACGCAATTATTCAATAATTAACATTACTAATAGCAATATCTGTCTGACAGACACACTTTAAACCAACGAATTTAGTCTTGGCATAATAGAGTTAGTGCAAATATAGGTAATCTAAAAGATCAATAAAATTCCTGACGACTAGCTTAATTCTCAAAGATTGCCGCAAAAAAAAAGATTACATGTTGTTTTTTTATGTTAAAAATTGAACAATTATATTAATAACAATTTTATTCTTTGATGATTTATTTTAATCTGGTTTTAGTAACTAGTATAATGTAGGGGGGTCCTTCTTATTACGAACTTCACTTAATGGTACCCATATTAAAATGTTTCAAAAACATCAGTGACAACTGTCTTTACTGGTTACTTACTTACTTACTTACTTATCTTCACGCTATATCCTTAGCGAGGTAGGCAGAGAGAACGGAGCGCCAAACGCTACGGTCTCGGCATACCTCTTTCGCCTCGACCACTCTCATCAGCCTCTTCATACATGCCCTCCGGGGGGTCCTCATGCTTTTTACATGACCTTCCTCCAGTATCGTGGATACTGTGTTTTCGAAGGTCAACCGAGGTCTCCCCCTCCCTCTCTTACCATTCACTTTTCCTTCATAAATCTTTCTTACCATTCTTTCTTCACTCATTCGCTCGACGTGTCCAAACCACCGGAGCACGTTCTTCTTCATTCTCACTGTGACATCCACGCTAGTACCTACCATTCTGTGTATCTCTTCATTGAGTATGCGATCAGTTAAACTGACTCCGCATATCCGAAGAAGAGATCGCATCTCTACAGTATTCATCTTTCTTACATTCTTCTTCTGTAATGCCCACGTTTCGCTGTCGTATAACAGTGTCGGTACCAACACTGCATTGTGTATGGTCAAACGCGCAGCTATGCTGACGTTTCGCCATCTCAACAATGCAGCTAAAGCCCCGTTAACTCTGTTACCGGCAGCAATACGCCTTTCCACATCCATTTCGTATCTTCCGTCTCTGCTAAACATACTTCCCAGATATACTACCTCATTCACTTGTTCTAATATCGTATCATTTACACTGATCTTGCATTCTGTCCTTTCTTCATTTCTTTCAAATATCAGAACCTTCGTCTTATTCGCACTCAGGCTCAGACCATTATTCGCACATCCTTCTTTCAGAGTGGTAACCAATGCCTGTAACTCGCTTTCTGATGATGCAATAAGCACTGCCTAAAGCAGGCAATTTATATTCAAGGTACCTACTTTCGCTCCCATTTCACTTTGTCTCCCTCCATGAAGACTACTGGTTAAGGCTGGTATACACATATATGGGTTTTGATTTCCTCTCCTATTCGTTTTTATAACTTAAAACGGCATTTTAGGAAGTTGCATGAGTGTCCATTCGTTCAATAATTTTGATTAAAAATTCATGCTTTCATTTCAATTTCAAAGGCTTATCGATTTGGCTATGGTTTGATCAGTCAATGAGCCAAATAGAAAGTGTTATTATTGCTGTATGACTAAATAATACTTCCGAGAATAATTTTAATACGAATATAAAGCTATGGAATGTATTAGCATGACAAAATTATAACTAATATAACAAGTTAAATCGGTTTATATCCGAATTATATACTTACAACAAATTTGTAACCGATCACTATGGAGGTACAGGGGACCAGATTTAACGATTATATTTTGGCAACCTTCCCTCAATTTTCACTATTATATTTTAGCAACCTTCCCTCAATATTTAATATTTGTTTTAACACAAAACAGTAACGGCAATTTAAAATATTAAATTCGACAAAACTGCTACAAAATTTTCATTCATTTAACTGAAATTTTAGTTATCAATGTATAGATATTGTCTTAAAAGTGATAATATTATTTATCAACTAATTATTATTATCAACAAGAAACTACTACATTTTTGGCAACCCGACGTTTCGAACACTTTGCAGTAGTCTGTTGTCATGGGTAGTCTAATAAACGTATAGAAAACTATATATGCGATTAATCCGGACAAAATTGTTTCATTCAAAATGTATAATAATCGCGAAAATCAAAGATCTTATTAACAAGACAGTAGTTAAAAATAGTAAATAAAATAGTATTACAAGCAGGGGAAAGCCGCGGGTGTGTCGCTTGTGTAGATATAATAATCAATATGTCGCGAGTGATTGAAAATTGAAACCAATGATTGAATATAATATGATGTGTCGTCTTTTTAGTACCTCAGCCGTATTCGCTGGCACTTAAAAAAAATGTTTTGTTTTTTTTCTAAATAGCATCTCGATCTGCACCGTGAAAGCAATTATTCATTTTTTTTTTCGTTAAAAATATTTTCGTTGATTTGGTCTACTACCTAACAAAAATCAATGCTTATAATTTAGAACTAAATTTTTAACATAGGCTAAGCTTAATTGTGGAAAAATTACACTTTTATTTTAATAATTTTAATACATTTACTGTTTCCTTATACAATAGCCACTCCTTACATAAAATTCCTATATAGGAATTTTATTTATTTGGATATATTGACTAAGTAATTAACATACTACTAACCTTCAGAAATTAATCTTTCACGAATTTCCCAAGCGAAGATAGTTGGATTTTCTCGTTTATATTGTTCTATTTTGGAAACAACTGCCGGGGTTGCGACTTTAGGCTTGCTACCGCCGATGAGACCTGGAGGCCGAAGTGTACCTATAACAAAATAATTACGTTATTAAAATTATAAAATATAACTATTATATCTTTTTTTTAGCTTTACATCGCCTTCTGCACATGGTATGGTGAGCAGGGAACACTTAGGAACCTAGTTATAATATGCTGTTTTATATTTTTATGTTTACAGTCTGATTTCTGCTGTTTAATATAGTCCGCTTTAAAATGAGTAAACAAAAATAAATTATTTAAAATTAGTATAAAAATAAACCTTTAAGAGTGACACCTGAAGATTTTCTACAAAAACATAAAATCGAATTAAATTCATAATAAAAATACCAATAATAGCGACACGGTACCGATTGATGCAATTTCATTGAGTGCTAAACGTGAGTAAACGCGTCTACTGTCGCAATACCGTGCCCAGTCATAATTTAATTCACAGCTGCACATACCTATAAAACATATACCAACGTAATAAGGTTGAAACTTAAGACGCAAATAGTATCATACGTTACCGCTTCAGTCTTCAAAAGGAAGATGGACGTGCTTTCCTAAAAAAAAACGATAATCAAAGGCGCGGTACAGAATAATAATGAAAACTGCAAATTAGTATTAATTATAGAAACAATGACATCGACTTAAATGAAGTCGGTGCTGCGAGACAAGAATTCCTAACTTGTTTTGGAGTTAGGCAAATCGTTTTTGGTGAATGATGTTTTTGTAACATTCATGTCCAACATAGATTCGTGAAATGGACATTACGTCATCGAATATTTTTTTTCGGAGCTCGCATTTCAAATTATAAAACAGATAATAATTCAACTTTGCGATGTTCTCCAATTACTGCTATTGGAAGGAAAACTACATTTATTTATAGGTATACTTACATTAATTTGTTTTTTTAGGAAAGATCGATCCAGTGAAAGTAATTTAAATATGGTTTGATAACTAAAATAAAAATAAAATGTATCTACTTTGGTAGACTACCACATCTATTAAATATCTAAAATTTCCTTCTGCAAAATCGTTACAGTAACATTTTTGTACTCTTCTTTATCCTCTTGTGAAAAAATGTATTTATGGCATTTTTTATTATTTTTATCTTTTTATTATGGGAAGAAATATTTAAAAATGTCAAGATCATAATTTTTAAAAATCTTGGTTATTGCTGTAAAGAAGAAGAACTATATTATATGTTATTCCCGACCTAAACCAATGATATTACCGTAGTCCAAATTCTTTAAATGTTATATATTTAGTATTGAAAAGGATGAAAATAGAATTAGGTGTAAAAGAAGAATAAGATGGAAAAAAGACTTAATTCGTTATAGACCTCTATTATAATTTAAATATTGCATCTGAGTATTTTTGTTTATTAAAATTTAATTGACAATAATTAAGGGCGATAATCAGACATGTCGAACTTGCACGAATGTTTAAATACCAAGAATATCACATAATATATACTCTTTAATATGAGTTCAAACCATCCAGTGTGAACCTGTTTATTTTGCATGAGTTTGATGAACGCTAGATAAAAAATATTGGATTCTGTATTTCCTAAATCAGTTAGTAGATAATGGATGAGTGCGTGCTCCGAGACAATTACACAAAAAGGCATTGGAGGCAGCATTCCGGCAGACGGCCGCGCGAAGCGTTTTTACCCCTTGAACAACGGCCCTCCATACCGATCACGCTGAATAATTCATCACATTATTTATATTCTCATTTTTGTCAACGCCATTCACGATAAATTCATACGGGTCTTTATGTCTTGATAAAACTAAAGCTTAAGGCCCAAAATGGTGACGCACGCAAAAACATGTCCAAATTTACACGTATCCAGACTAACGCAACTTTTTCAGGAAGTATAATATTTATGATAAATATAATATTTATAAATATCAATAACAATATTTGTTAGTTACAATTATTATCGAAATTTTATATTGTAAAAGATTTGATGATCAGTTGGAAACTAAAACTTTTAAAACAATTCAAAATAAAATAACTCATTCCCTTGTTACTGTATTATATAGTGTCACGCTGTATCCCGCACGAGGCAGGGTAGGCAGAGGGAACCCGGGAACCTTGTGTAAAGACACTCCGTTCTACTTCTGTTCCTCACTTTCCGCCGAATTTGAGGCATTGCGTGTTGAGTGGCGAAACTCAACGCCGCGTTTTGTCGTGTACCAGAGCGAAAACATTAAATATTTCAATTGAAAATAGAGAATTGAGGCCTGTCGTGGCGCAGCGGCACAAGCGTGTGACTGTAACCGATAGGTACTGGGTTCGATCCCCAGTCGAGGAAATGAAATATTTAATATTTTCAATTTAAATATTGAATGTTTCATTTCTTCGCTCTGGTAATAAGACAAAGCGCGACGTTGTCGCGGAGTGTCTTTACACTAGGTTCCCGGGTTCCCTCTGCCTACCCTGCCTCGTGCGGGATACAGCGTGAAGCTGAGGAGAAAATATTAAATATTTCATTTCCTCGAGCGAGGATCGAACCCGCAACCTGGCGGTTACAGTCACACGCCTATGCCGCTGCGCCATGACAGACCTCAATACGAGCTATGCTAAGAAAATCAGTTAAGAGCGAGTCAGATTCGTCCACTAAGGTTTCGTACTCATTTAGGAATTATGTCAACAAGAAGAACCGAACCTGCAACCTGTTGCGTTTACAGTCGCATGTTTGTCTAGGCCTCAAGTAAGTTTACTGCAAGTTCTCACTTCTAGCCAAATTTCATAATTGTTTCACAAATTTAAGTCATTTTCAAGATTCTATGTCAACAAAAAGTACAATCGATAATACTTGACAAATTTGAGCTTACGGAGAGTAAAATCACTTATTTTATGTTGAAATGAAGTACAATTATAAGTTTGTAATAGATATTAATACCTTTTATAATTGTCTACCTGTAATTATAAAATTCGTAAAAAAAAAATCTATAGGTTTTGATTACCCGGCGAATAAAGGTGACAAACTGTATTTCTAAACAATTTTAAGCAAAACTTAGTAAAGACGAGGCATAAACGTTTACATCTTTTGATTGCGTTAACGTAGAAGGCTTGTTTTTGTGCTCTAAGGGATATTTGATATTAATTTCAGCATGATACCTCCACGCAATCTCATAATAAATCCGTCTTGATAGACGGAAAACATGATTGTGACAAACAAGACATAATTGTATATATTGTATTATATAGATATTTTCAATCAGCCATTTTTGTAAGCGTGTAGCTTTTATAAAAGACTCTTTACATATGATAAAGAAACGAAGAGTAGTTGTAGTGTAGATCTTTCAAAACACACTATGGAACTAAGTACAGTTTTACACTACATCATACACATCATAATTGCACATACATATATATGAAACAGGAAGTTTCATATAAATATGCATGCAATACATGCGTTTTATATTGGAGTAAAACAGAAAATATCGAAAATTAGTAATGTGATATCGTAAAAATTAAAAACACCGTTAAAATGCTTTTAATAAACCAAAATAATTATAAATTGCCGGATTGGTGAAAATTTGCAGATTGTTGTTTTTATAAATAATTTAATAATTCCAGTTTTTTCTTCTACTTCTCTAAAATAGTTAATTTAGTATTACAATGGGTCATCAAATGTATAATTAAAATTTTATTTATATATTTCAGATAAGTACACTGCCCTGTCAACATTGTAGGTCCACAAGAGGTGTCCTAAAGACTCTGATTACGTGGCATACGTACATATGGTTACAAACATACAGACCGACAGCATTTGTTTGCATGTCGACTTTGATGAATGGAAATCGAACAAAACTAAAAAAGGTATATGAAAAGGTACAAATCTAGAAATGGTACACATATGTTTTTCATTTGTACGCTAATTATTGTTCTGCCAAATTTTATAATTCTACAACCCCTCGTAGTAACTTAATATTTTAACATGTTAGTCCATTGACATATTAGACCAGTAATCGTTTTCTCGATATTGCTTAAAATATATGTACTTATTTAAATTTTGTATTGGATTTATAAAAACTATCTCATTAGGTATAAGGTCAAAAGAGTAAAAGATTGCAGTTAAAAAAACACTGTCATAGCTCGTGCAATTATCCTTGTCATTAGAGCCTATTGAAAGTTACCGTTGTATTTTTGACCACTGATGAAATGTTATATTGTTTGATACAAGCATCGTCGACTCTATCGTCGGCCGTTTAAACTACGCGAATAACCAGAATTGTTTTATATTTTAAAAGCCAAATACAAATTAACTGTTTTGTCAAATAAAATTATTTAAATTTTTGCAACGTTATTTATCTATGAACTGATTAAAATTAAACCAACACTCATACAATTTCAAGATTAACGGACACACACGCATATATAAAAAGGCAAAAAAAATCGAAAATATTTTTACGATTTTCTTAAAAAAACTACTATATACACCCAATTCAACTACATTTTTATCATTTTTATAGATGGACAAAACGTTTATTCTAGTCATAAATTAGCATATCAATAAATATGACTAAAAAACAACATGTTTTTTTTATGTTAAAGAAATAAGTTCCAATATTACACCAATACAAATGTTTCAAATATAACAAATATTATTATGTTAAAATACTTTTTAGAACATTAAGATTTTTTTCAGTATTATTCTTTTCTAAGTGTAGGATACCGCTTAAAATATGTTCAAACTATGTATTTCTTATTAATAAGTAAAATATTGGATACATTTAAATTTCTTTTACTTAAGATTTATTATCGTATACCAAGTATTTAGCTTTCAACTGTACCTTTCACTGAACTGTATACTTAACTAGAACGATTGAAACTTAGCTATATAGGCCTACTAGAGTCCTGGCAAGCAGCCGCTCTCTTATTGATTGATAGGTAAATTGCAGGAGGCCGGCACACTGATCATTTCGCGGTAATTAAATCGGCTAGGAACGTAATCGCATGACCGGAGCCAATTACTTGCCGTTGCCTAGGCGCAGGCGGATCGTGTAAGATACCTAAATTTGTTATTATTGCGTAAAACGTCAGTATAGGGTACTCCACGCGCTTTCTATTGTCGGTTATTGTAGTTACTAAAGTAATCTGATATTGCTGTATAACAATTATCGCGTTCCTTACTTCATATATATGTAGATCTAACTAAAGTATCGCGTTCCTTACTTCATATATATGTAGATCTAACTAAAGTGAAGTAATATTATGCATTCAAAATATATATACTTGAACAATGTTTGTGTAACTCAATAAATACTGTATAACAGTGAACAGGTACATTCACTATTTATTATTAATTTAACAACGAAAATGGACAACAATTAATCATTTAACATGAGTGAGGACGTAAGTGGATATACTGTACAATACGTACCCAAAACATCAGTAAATTTCCAAACAAGTCATTTGTGAGCGCTTAAAGTCATTATACGGTGCGTCTACAAAGGACAAGAAGTTTTAAGCGACTTAGAATGGGCCGAATTCACTTGATTAAATTTGTATTAAAAAGAGACTCTTTATATTGGCTGGCGCTAACCGGCGGGAAACGCTCCGTCATGCACCTAATAGATCAAAATCTTTAACAGCAAAGTGTTCTGGATAGCCCTGGCTCATAGAAGTTGAAGTGAAGCGTGTGTTAACGACGCCCGATTCCATGATTAATGGACTTTTTGTAAAAGAATTAACTAGACGGCTTGCTTCTTCAGAAGCTATTAATAAATTCAAAACTAGATTCTGATCATTCTTTTCTATTAAGTTTTTGCATACAAAACCGTATTAGGTTTAAAAAGACTAACTCAATGTGGTGTTGTACCAATTTGAAAATAGAATTCCTATTATACAATTAATTACTTAACTGTTCCTGTTAGAAATCTTTACTTCAAATTTAAATCAATTGCATTTTAACATAAAAATGTTCATTTCCGATCGACTGCTTTCAAAATATAAAGGAAAACTAAAGAGTAATAACGCTTTACAATTAAATTAAAATTTAGCATTTAGCTTATGTATAAAGCAATGTTCATCAATGTATATATTTTTTTCTTAATAAAATAAATGTTGTCAAGCAATAAAATGTAAGCCAGTTTCGAATTATTTCTTGAATGGTTTTGATTATGAATGGTGCGATTGATAAAGGCAAAAGCGAATAAGAATCATTTCACACATTAAACATTTCGTATATTTCAACACGTACATATAAATATTTAAATACTTTTTTTAAGACAGTGTTTAAATACTTTGTAGATTTTTCGTGTCTTATGATTCCGCACAATGAGGGCAATATACAATATAGGGCTGCAAAAGTGTTTAATACATTAGTATAAAACCATTTAAAATTATTGTATAACTGTGGCGCAGTGCCACAAGCGTGTGACTGTAACCAACAGGTTCTGGGTTCGAGCCCTACTCGAGGAAATGAAATATTTAACATTTTCAAATGAAATGTTTAATGTGTGCGGGATACAATGTGAAGCTGAGTGAGTAAAATATATAAAGCTTATTCGAAGTGATCTCCATTAGCTGCAATACAGTCCGTTGAGCCCAGTTATCTGCTATTGATAACCGGGCTCAACGGACTGTATTGCAGCTAATGGAGATCACGTCGAATAAGCTTTATAGTACTCATTCTTTCTATGGGGTTTATAAGGTCAATTGTATGGTTTTTTTAGTCCAAATTGTGACGTCTAGAGCAAATTTTACTCTCTAAAACTGACAATTAATTTTAACCTCAAGATCAGGACTAGATGATGACCAGTCTTCAGCCCTGGTAAAGTCTTGAAAGTTCGTTTCTCGCAATTGTGTGGATTGAGTTTTATAGCCCAGTGCCAACTCTTGCTGAAAAGACTGTTCTTTGATATTAAACATAGTGTTAAGGGGCTTAACCACCTTCTCAAGAATCACATCGTGACATATTTATGTTTTTCCCTTTATGCTTCGACCACCTTTTTCGAACGAACTCTACATAGATGGCCAGATATTATGTTGTCACAAGTAGAGGAGATTTTATTGTACCTATCAATAGCCATCGGGCTACTACTCTAACTACTTAAACTTTATACTAATACCACTATACCCCGCGTGGCAGGGTAGACAGAATGAATTTGGGATCCTAGTGTTAAGACATTTCGATTTGAAGCTTATTTTTTCCCTCAAAATTGAGGCATAATTACCAAATTGAAAAAATAATAATATTTAATTTCCTAGAGTGAGGATCAAGCCCACAACGTTTCGCGTTTACATTCTCACGTTTGTGTCCCTTGGCCACAGCCTCAACTCAAGCTTACTTTGTTAGCTTATAAATATTTATTTTAATTTCATTTAATTAAAATAATATTATTGATACACCTTTATTTATTGTATAGTTTATGTAAATTTTTCTATGAACAAATTGATCAACCAATGGAACTAAATTAGAAAGTTTAATTAATTTAAATTGATGTTTTTAAATCAGTAAAAGAAATAAAAATTCTAATATACGACACGTACCGACTATACGTTCCACCATGTAGTTATTTTGTAAGTCACTTAAAATTATTTTCACCGACTATCGACGACGAAGATCATTAAATATTCAAATTAACCTACAGAATTGGAGCGGAAAAAGAAAAACATAGTTTGTAAAGCAAGAATGTCAACCCTGGTAATTCAATTTTGATTATAGGACCAATGCCTAAATACGGCTTCATTACCGGCCGCGGCGATCCGCGGACAATCTTCTTGAGTAGGTATCATTAACTGTAACGTTTTAGAACATTGCCCCTTCTTTTACTTTAGGTGAGTTCAGTTGTATCTACGCGCAAATTCTCTTTATTTATTTTCTGATATATTTTTTATAATTAACACAAATATCTCTAATAGTTTAGTAACGATTAAAAAAAAAACTTTTTAAATTCTCTCTTCTTTTATAAATTTAGCAATAGACCTCGCTTTCTCATAGACTATTTCATTCAGAAGTTAAGAGTGTAATTTAAAAAAAAATAAACATATTTATCATCATATTTGGGTAATAATCTTTATCTCTACTTAAATGTTCAACATCTAGCTTTCATTTCTGATTGAAAGGTTATTTTATGTGTGCCCATTTCTATATTGCAATGTCGTTGTTTGGGCTAGATAATAGCATTTGAGCTAAGGCTAGGTGGCTATGTTAAATACGTAAGTGGTTTTACATGACGGCCCTGGGCGGATCGCAGCCGGGCTTCCGTGGGAACCCGCCACGTGACGTTACGAAATAACCACGGGCTAAAATTGATTGACAATACACTCGCGTCGTAATATTTTATAGTATTAGTATTGCTAGCAATTTCATTTAAGTTCTGTTAATACTTGCGAATTTACTGGTTGTAACGAGACAATTAAATAACAACGCGTCGAAATGTCCCACAAATTAACTAAGTGGTCACATAACATTTTGTTCATGTATGATTTACTTATTTAATTCAAACTTAATTGGCAAGCGTTTTATAAAACTAGACAATTGTTCTTAGAATATTATTAGTTCATTCACGCAACGCTGCATTTGAAATCGTTCTTTCACGAGTCTTGGGCAAACACAAAGTGAGCATGCGTCCTAATTGCAGGTATAGCACAAATCTTGTGTTGTTCCTCAATAGTTGTGTTGTCTTTAATGACAAGTTGCTACGCTGCGCGAGCAACCAGCCATGGTATTAAACTAATTGACGTCAATAATTTCTTTACCTCAATTATAAGCTATTTTGTTAGAAATCCAGAAGTAAGAATTATCTTTATAGTTATAAAAATGGATTCCATATTATTATTCCATATTATATTATTTACACTTCTTTTTTATGAACAAGATGAAACTGTAATCACACCCACATCCGATTGATATCAATCGCATTGAAAGCATTGATAATAATTATGGTTTGAATAAAGGATTATTAATGCAAGAAACCATTGATACTAAGATAGGTTTGACAGAACTCGTATTATTTCGATGCTTGCGGCGTCCGCGGCGTCCGTAGCGTGGCCAACAGAATATTGGCTTGCAGACCAGTGGCTTATAATTAACACTCTGCAAGTTTTATGAATCGATTATGATCTAAGCTTTCGTCAATACCAGTTCAGTTCAAACTTCTGCGATGGCTTATCGTTGATTAATAGCAATGAGGTTTTTATTGCAACCATGTTATTACGATATATTTAAATACCATCCCAACACGGTCATTTCCGACATAACTGAGAAGAACATACTAAGACTCATATTTATGAATATCAGTTTATTTATGAAATATTGTTTATGAATATTTTAGGCCTGTCGTGGCGTGCGACTGTAACCGACAAGTTCGATCCCCACTAGAGGAAAATATGTAATATTTAATATTTACAATTTAATTATTTAATGTTTTCATTTTTTCGCTTTTGTACAAGTCAAAACACGGCGTGATTGAAATTCGGCGGAAAGTAGGGAACGGAAGTGGAACGGAATGTCTTAACATTATGTTCCCAAGTTCCCTCTGCCTACCGTGCCATGTGTGGGATACAGCGTGAAGCTGAGTTGAGAGTTGAGTTTATGAATATAGATAGAAATGTGGCAAGGAAGGAAGAATTATTGGTAACTGTAATATATTTTCTTCATATTACATTTCATCTAATATTTTTACTAGAATATTTTTTGACGTTTTAGTTATATATCCCTCAAATAGCAAGATAAGAAAAGGGAACCTCAAATGTTAATCATTACTTTTTATTAAAAATTATATCTTTATTTTTAAAATTATAATGAGTTATGCCTAATAAAATTATTGAAAACATATAAAAATAAGATTGCGTAATAATATAGTCAAATATATCGCTTGTGTTTTTATGAGCATCGTGATATGAATACCGCAATTAAAAACTTTATTGCACACATTGTGGCATTGGTAATAATAATCATATACAAGTAAAATTGTATTATGTGTATTGAGTCACAGTTTAAATAGAAGATATTTTTTGTTAACTTAATATTTTTCTTATAATTTTTTGTTAAAACCAACATTATCGTCTAGTCAAACCAGTTTTTTCTTTGTTAATGATATATATTTTATTTATATTCACTAAAAATATATGACTCCAGAGTAAAGAAACTTGTAACATCGAGGCATACATCTGAAAATAGTTTATTTTAATACTAAACTAAGATATATATTTTCCTAAGCAGAATTTGAACGACATAGTCACGTAGCGTGTTTTTAATTTATTAGTAATACCAATATTGTCTTTTTATTATACGTGAGCCCATAGAACTCTATATGTTCTTCCTAAGTTCTAAAGCTTACCAAGTAGCTTAGTAACAGCACCTTGCTGAGATAGCACATGATGAGCAATGTCGTAGTGTCGCAAGCCAAAACGTGACAGCTCCAGTAGCCTCTGCTGTGACAGCAAAGACGATAGTGGGTGAGATGCTCCGCCGGGGTAAAGTGGTGTGCCTGACCCACCACCAGAGGAAGATGGTGATACTGGTACTGAAAACAAAATTTGGATTAAAATAAATATAAGCTTATCGAAATTGGTTTGCTAACTTAGGTTACGAATGTTATCAATCAGAACTTTTAATTGTATAAAAATAATTCTATTAAAAGTCGTAATATATAATATGTTTCATGCGTAAGTGATGATATTTTTAAAATAAAATAAAAATAAAGCTTTTATTTTATTTAAAAATTACTTTGCAATTTAGTACAGTTAAGTAAAATTGGGTTGTTTTGTTGAAAAAAATGCGAAAATTAAAGAATAAGAATATATGAAATACCTTTCAACTTAAATGAAGACAAAGAACCAAAAGGTAACATTATATAAGAAAGCGCGCCCAACAAAATTACTCGAAAATGAGGTAAGAAAATGAGAACTAATAACAATAGTCATTTGAGGCGATGTCGTGCATCGTTGAAAGTGGAATTTTTTTTTACACTCTTTCCTTAATTTGAGTGCCTTTAGTAATAGCTTTTTCGATCCCTGATCATTCAGTTAACTGCGCATATTTGTATAAATGACTTACATTTAATTCACGTCAAAAGACTATCGACGCGATTAATTATTAAAGGATGAAAAAAAGTTACTCGTGTATTACTTTACAGGTAGATCGTCTAACTATCGTGAGAAAGTTAGTTCCCTATGCACAATCACAAACGTTATAACAGACTACGGAGCTACGTCCCCTCTGATATATATACTTATATATCATATTCTAAAATAACATTTAACTTTAACTTAGTAAGTATGTACCTAAAATACTTTTTATACAGAACACAATTACATGTGGCATGGTCAGGTAAAACAATCTCATAAAATTTTGTCCATAAATTTGTCCGTTAAATTGAGCCAGAGTATGTACCTTTGGCGTATAAAATGTCGTTTTCACAACGGTTATAAGTATATATTGCCCGTGCAATTTGTCGTTAACGGCACCCAGATATGCTAAAGGCCGATCGTAACAATGCTTTCTTATGAACACGTCGTAACACATTCAATTATAAATTAAGCTATTAACTTAATACACCATAATTTGTTTATCAGGTTAAGCATCAAAATTAATGCATGTGGCATAACTTGTTCATAACTTTACACTTTTTATTAGCGAGTCCATAAGGCGATTTCTTTAAGAAAGGCAAAACGCGCTCAACTTATGCAAGTATAAAAATGGACCTTATTATTAAGTAACAAAAGTTCATTTTCTTTGAATCGTCTCAGTCAATCGGGCACTCGGAATTGGACTTCGACGTATAATTTCTGGTGTAATCGTTTCAATAATGGGAGAAAAAAGTGATATTATCTGCCCACGGTCAATAAATTAACACCGTTTAGAGCAAAAATGTAGAGTCTTAGTGTCGCTAGCATTATAAATAAGGCGACTTGGACTCGAGCGAGGTTTTAGAGACCGTTCGTGTCAGTGAGTGCGTGTATGTTTTTATTTGGATGCGTGAGTAGTGAGGCCTTATTAAAATATTTCGACTGGAAACTGGAAGGACCACTTAGTGGTGCGCGGGAGTTTCACGCCTGAGCTGATACAACATTAAGTCGACAAGATAGCTTATTTGTGCTCTGCTGAGGATTAGGGCCAATAAATCACTGATTAGAATGTATTGACTGCCAGTGACTCTGGTGTACGGTTCTCGTTCTTATATATTAATGACCGGTTAGTTTTTGAACTCTTATGACTTTATTACTCCATTTTCATCACTGTAGATGTAGTTATATACGTTTACCTAATTAACTACTAATGCAAATGATACATCGCTTATCTTTTACACATTCATCAAAAACAAGACGGTCATTTCATTAATTATGCGAAATCAAAGGTTGATTGACAAGTTTTCGACGCGCTCAACATGAGTAATTGTATTTATTTAAATAATATTAATGGAAGATTTTTTATTACAGAGAAATTATATTTTTTATAGGAGAATCATAATGACACTAAATTTACATATATATAAAAATATTTTATTGATACTATAAGCTATATAAATTTATATAACAGTTTTTTTTTATAATAATATTTAATAAACAAACACGTATGAATTGGAATGCTTGCAACTGCGCAGGTGTTCTTACATTAAAGGTAATATGTAGGGGAGCAGTATATCGCGTTCACCCAAACGAAAACAGTTTATGCGAAAAAACATTGTTTTACCGAGTTCTGCCACTATTAATATCATCACGCACCAGAAAATTACCACGTTTTGTTGTATATTTTAATGTAAGATTGAAAGTGTAGACCATAAATATACATTTATAATAAGAAATGACTGCCCGACGACTCAAGTGTACGATTGCTTCAATAAGCGAAGAATAATAAAAATGTATTTATTATGTACGCTTATTATACTCGTAACATCTCAGTGTGACTTTCAAAATACGCGTGTTTTTTTATTATAAAATTGTTAAATACCTAGAATAATGTTACTTTTATAATTTAAGCGTATAAATGTGGAAAAAATGTTTAATATAAAGTAATTTTTTAACCTTTTTTTTTTCAGAAAGAAAAAGTAGACAAATAGAATCCAGTGCTATCATAGTTCGTTCTCCACTGTCCACCCTACATTCACGATATTGCTTGTTGAGTCATCATAAATCTCAGCTACGCAAGGCAAAAATATATATCTTTTCAACCAGAGCGAAGTAATGAAAATATAATATTTAATATATCTACTAATATCTCTATTTCTCGAGTGGGCATCGAACCGCATTTATAATCACTCGCTTGGCACCAGCGCCACAACAGGCCTCTACTCTAAATTTACTTCCTAACTAAGATTATATAATATATGATTTTTCATATCATATATATGATATTACAACATTTAAATAACAAAATAGTCTCAGGTCTGACCGAGCCTAATAATGCATTTGCTTTCTGCGCCGACCCTGTCATTGCATATTCAATTGCAACGATCATGCCTTAATAGTTAGTTGAGAACTCAGTTATTGAATGGCGGAAGCAAGCTTTTAAATAAGCAAGTCAGATAAGAATAAATAACATAATAACCTGCCGTGCTCCTTTAATTTTACTTTTTATGAGTATATTTTTATTATAGGTGCATATCATATTTTTGTTTCAGATTCACGCTGTATCTTGCACATAGCAGGATACACAAAGAGAAATTAGAGACCTAGTGTTAAGATATTTCGTTTCGTTCTCTACTTTCCGCACTCAAGTTGAGGCGTTACATGTTGAGAAGCGGAAGTCGAAACCATTGTCCCATTACGAAAAAAAACGGATTATAAAATTAGTTTTCAAATAATAATAGCAAACGCCCTCGGGTGGAGCCGACAAACTAGCCAATAGTATATTTTCTTTAGTCCCAACTTAAGTAGAATATTATGTAAATTAAACAATTAAAAAAGTAATAGGTAATTGATACGATGACATTTTTGTTATTAAATATATTCAAATGTAACCTACACATATAAATACATACAAGCTTAAATAATGTACATATGTACATATCAACAGAGAATAATTTATTTTATATATATATTTTTTTCTTAAATTGCAAATTTATTAGATAAGACGATTTAATTTGTTTATTAAAATAATTCGACACTCGTAGTCGAAAAGCTTACATTAGAATTAGTCCGCCTACTAATTCAAACGTGTTTTTATATACCTAAAAAGATAATCTATGTTAATAAATTTGCTCTTACTATTAACGTCCGTACATACAGACGTTGGAAAATAATAAAATTATCTATACATGAATAAAACATACCAGAGCTATATAATTATTTAAACTCATAAAATTTCGACAGATGTAGTTAATTCATTCAAACATTAACTATATAATACATATAATATACAACTTAATCTAAATAATTTTATCGTTGCTTTCTCTATAAGCAACTTTAAAGATACACTTAAGATTGATAGAAAAATTAAGAGCAGTATTTTGACAAGGTTCATAATTTTCAATTAAAAAGAATGTGTTAGTAATATAATTTCGATATAACATGTTGAACAGCAAGGTTGCAAATGAAACTCTAATGTGAAAATATGTGAAATATTTATTTGTGAGTACCAACACCTACTTAGGAGTATGTACAAGTGTTTCACATTTTATTCATGAATATGGTGTGTGAATTATAGCTGGTTTTACACACTATTAATATATTGTGGCATTTGTCTACTAATTAAGCAGCATCATTTCAGTTATCAAAGCCAGCTGATTATGCGTGTTCACCATTTAAATGTTAATTAGATTTACTATAACACCTGATCAAACTCATTTTGTTAAACGTTGACGTACAAAGCAAGCCGACGATGTGTTGTTATAGCTGAAGATGAAAATATGATACATTTTGACTCATCCAACTGAATTAACTACTTTCAATTATTATAAAATATATATTTTAGTGTATCTAGAATTGAAATATCTAAGTGTAAATCATTTACATATTGGTATTTATAGAGACGCCAGGCACTTAATTTTTTATGCCTGTTTATGACTCACTTTCACTTAATTATAATTATATATCGTCATTTAGGTGAATATATTATAAGCAAATCTTTATATCTGTAATCATGTATTTATTTATTGTTACCCAAATAAGTATAAAAGAAATACGTAAGAAAAAATCTAGTTCAGCATAATTTAGTTAGGATGCCATTGCCAATATAAGGTTTCCATTAGATTTTTACAGTGAACACAGACGTAATCAGTTACTTAAATATAACAAAAGAATTTAGAACATTTTATTTATTTCTTTAAATAATGAATAACAAACATATTTTTGAAGCAAATGTGATTTTGGATGCCATTAAAATGCAATTCAGTTACAGAAGACCAAGCGGGAAGTTGTTAAGGTTGAAAACAATATATCTAAATAGAAGAAAATTTTGCCTTTTCCACAATGCGCAAAAGGCCTGAAGACAAAAAAAATAATCTTGATTTAATATTTATTGAGGCTTTAAATTACATTTAATCTGAAACTATCTCAAATATTACATTTTCATCTTTTTGGGATGAATGGATGGTTCCCCTAATAATAAGGATTTTCCGTGCAAAATCCGTGTTTTTCTAATATAATATGGACAGGCCAAGATAGCTCATTGTCAATTATGTTCATAAGCTCAATATTTTTGAGATTGAACAACTAATAAGATTTCTATTTTAAAAATGTATAACTATAGTTGGCAAATAAGCCATGTTTAGATAACATGCTCTTTAAAAAAATATATAGGTAATAGATATAGTTAGAAAATAAGAAAACATAAAAAAAATATTTCAAATAAATAGAAGAAAACGAAACACGTTTTGAGCCCGTTTCTTTTTTCATTGCAGTATCAAGACAAATTGTTTTTTTTTCTAGGGAATCCCGGAAAAGTTCATAGAAATTATAAATATAAGAAATAGAGAAATAGCGTCATGGCAACATTCTTTATATCGGCAAAATTAAAAACATGGAGCATTTTCTATGGATTTAGGAAACTAGCTTCTATGTTAAATATGTAGAAGTTACAATATTTCAAAACAATCGACACAAAAAAGATCTAAAAACTAAAGAAACAACTAAAAAAGAGTTGATAATTTTCAAACAGCTAAACATATTTACCCGAACTATGGCTAAGAACTCTTTTGATCTTAATCCATTTGGGAACAAGATACTTCAACCAGAGATAGACACATACATACTCCTATACATTTTTAGACCTATCTTGTTTCTATCTTTCGTGTCATTTAATAAAATGTATTTTGTAATTTAGCATGATTACATATGCCCATACACACATACTCTGTACACGTCAATACCTCTATTTTTGTCAATGTGATAGATTTTTAACAAATACATGTATCAAATTCTTCTTAAGTTATAAAATTAAACAGATGGTTGGAGAGCTATAAATTAAACACATTAGATATTTATTGTATATAAACATTCGCTCCTTATACAAGTGTTAAAATCAATTTTAAAATAATTTAAAAGAGATATTACTTTCCTTCTAATAAATTACTTTTACAAATCCGAGTCAGAAAAATCCGAACGCTGTATTAAAGTTTTATTTTTTATCTTACGATTTTAAAATGGAAAATTATAAATAGTATGTAATGTTTTTTTTCCTGCACAAGCTAAATATAAGTTGTATTCTATTTTTCTATTTCTTTAGAAGAAAAAATATTATTTTTCTCTTTACAACCATTTAATGTTCAAGCTTAAGCTTTAGCAAGGAACATCTCTTAGAGTTTTCACTTTAAATATGTAAATCAATATTAACTTATTACAATTTTTTCATATCATCACTAGTATAATAATTTTCGTTCCTTTTTTTTATTGCGCCTTTTACTTTATATTTTTTTATTGCCAATATTTAAAGAAATATTTATCTTACATTAAAAGTTACTTTCTTCTGAATAGTGCCTAAATTATGTAGGAAAACATTGGTATTTTCAAAAGTTCTATATTGTAGTAAGTATAAAAATACACAATTGTAGACAATTTGCTTAGTTAATAGGATTTTGAAAGGTGTTTTTTTTTTATTTCTAGATTGTGGCTATTGAAATACATCCTAAGTTATTACGAAGACGGTTAAAAACGTCTTCCACCTGGGATCCATTCATAAAAAAATATTATATCTTAAGCCCTCTACTCCCGCGCGGATATAAAAAATCGTTGACGGTAGTTTGGTAAAATAATTATGTAAACAAACTAATGTAAACTCTGTCTACTCGTCACCATGAACTACTGTAAAATATTCGAAACTTAATCGTCGGGTTTCCAAAAATATATAATTCTCAATATACGTAATTAATCCGATTAAATTTGTTTCATTTAAAATGTGAAAATCAAAACACTAATTTATTATTATAATTTTATATTGCAAATAAAACAAAACTCAATTTATAAATTCTCTAAAACCCGTTTTTTAAATTCTCTGGAAAACTAATTATTTAAAAGCGAATCTGGAGATACAAGTGAGAGGCAAAATATTATGTCTTATTTCTTAAGCAAATTGATTTAGTGTCTACAGATATTAATAAAGCACCGTAGCGTTTGGCGCTCTGTTGTCTCTGGCTATCCTGCTAGGGATAAAGCGTGAAGCTAAGTAACTAAGTAAGATATAAAAATATAACTTCTAGCACCCGCATCGAACTATCTGTACCTGCATTACACAGTACTTATATGTAACACCTATACATAATACTTGTCGAATATTTCAATAATTTTAGAATGCGGGACATTCAACATATTGTCATTAAGACTAACTTAGCATTAACATTACCTTAGTGATTCGGGAAATATTTTTAGACCTATCTTTTTCTCTCTGAAAGCAATATGTCACCTTATTCCATGAAGATATTTTCTATTGATAATACAAATAATGTAGCGTTAGCACTTATTGACCCAAATTGGAGATATCTCATATCAAGTGGAGGAACCAAATTTCGTGCTTTTTTTGGAAAAGACAAGTCAAACGAGCTCATGCCGTATCGACCCGGAAACACAAGTGCAGCTATTTCACAATTGTATAGCGCCTAGAATGATATCTCTAAGGAACCACACGGTAGTAGTAGAATGCCTCGTATCCAGGTGGAAAGGATGTTATTTGAGCTAGTGACATATTGTATGTATAGATATTAGATCAAACAAGCCTCCAGAACACTTCCTATGATAAATGCGTGAAGAACGCACAACGAAGTATATCTACGTAAAGAGGCCTCCCTCTTGACACTTCATATCTTGCATTTACAGTCAACTTCTCTTCCACTACGACAAGATGACCTCTCATACAGACAAAGTATATTTTATTTAAATATTATGCTAGTGTCGAATAAATATAGATCCTTTACAATGTTTAACTTTAAAAAGGTTAAGTTTAATGCCACAAAACTACCATTGACAAATAATTACGCTAAACATATATAGAGGGCCTTATTTATCTCAGACTAAAGCAATTTATATAGAGTGCTTAGATTACAGTTATTATTATACGTACATATTTTACTGACATTGAAGTTTGACCTGAAAATTACTCGGATCATTCTACATTGTACTAAACAAGCTCTTGTACATGTTTTTATATATACAGGTAAACAGCGACAATATAATCGCACATCAATTCTTCTAACATACCGAACTGATTTAATGATTTTAAACCATACCTAAGCCACAAAATATTACTAATTAATTACGATTAAAATTTTATTACGATAATATCACAATACACTTAAATAATATATAATCAAAATGATGTAAGTACTATTATTAAGTGTTTAACAAAATATTAGTTCAGATCCTATTATAAATATTAAAATATGTAAATATCTTTGTATAGCACTAGTGTCAAGTGATGCTTTAGCTTACAAGACAATTTAATATCTGCATTACAAGCTATTTACAATTTATTAATCTATGGTAATAAATAAATCGACTACCATATTAAACTATCAAACTATATATATTAAATTGCGTAACAGCTATATGTTTTAAATTAAAATATGAGAAATCGTTTTCTTCTAACTAGTGTAGGCAGAGTGAATCTAATATCTAACTCAAGCGTCTCTATCTTCGCTTTCCGTCTGAATCCGAAACATTGCGTGTCGAGTGGCAGCACTTAACGTCTCGCTTTGTCTAGCAAACTAGAGAAAGGAAATGAAAATAATTATTTTCTCTAAGTGGAAATCAACCATATTTATAATTTGAACTTGTCACTGTAGAAAGAGAAAATCACGAACTAATCATGAGAAAATTAAAAATCGATGACACATTGATATCTTATTTATAACACCCTATACACAATATTTATATACGTAAAGTCTTTACAAAATTTCAGCTCGTAGCGAATTTTGCTTATTGGAAATTTTTCAATTGACCGGACTATTGATTCGTGTGATATTGAAATCCTTAATCATTATGTTAAGCGGATAATATACAAATTCAAATTATTTTTAATTGAAATAGTTTATTTAGGAAGGTAGGAACTATTGAATCTTAAATTGTACTCAGCTACCACCGGTTCGGAAAGCAGTTTTGCTGCGATGTGCCGGCAAGAAACTCAACAGTCTCTCTTTTCAATAAATATCAATAGTATCCATCCATATGGTATAGGTTCCATTTATTGTTACAATAAACTTTTTGCTGTCCTATGAGACATTTAATACATACTATACTATTCCATACATTTTAACTTGTAAATATTGTATTTTTTTTTTTTTTTTTTTACAGTTTAACGCTATTTTCCGCACATGGCGGAATACGCAGAGGGAACTTGGGCACCTAGTGTAAATATACTCCATTCCTTTCCCCAATTTCCGCCATTTTTTTAATAATAAGTCCTGTTTTTATAGTAACCTTTAGTATGCTATATACACATGGGTGCGTACTGATCTTAAACCTTAGAACTTTTCAGTATAGAAAATATATAATATAAAGGATACTAATAAAATGTACATCTTGGAATAAGTATTTTCTAATAATTTATCTACGATTTTCTTAATTTAAACTAGAAACATCCTCTTTCTTGTCTATGTATATAATTATACTACCCACTCTCCTCTTGAATTTAAATATACTATATATAGTAAACTACTCAGTAAGAATTATATAATTATGAATATATTTTGTCTTGTAATGTTGTGTTTTATAAGTCGGTATTTTATTTATCTTTTGTATAATTTAATACAAACACTAATGATGGGTGATTAGATTTGAGACAATCAAGAAATTATATCTTACAAAGATTACATGTATTGGTCGTCCAAAATTTGTTTAGAGTTTTTAATCCAAAAAATATTTTGATAATATAAATACACACAGACACAAATAAAATTATTTTACAATATAATTATTATTATTTTTTTTTAATATACAGCTTTTAGATGAAATAAAACAAACTTTGTAACAATAACTGTATCTTAAGTAGTTATAATTATAGTTTATTCCGTGAAAGTTGTTAGTTATTGTGTATTTTTATGCATAAGTAAGTACGCTATGGGCAACTAAAAAAATTATAAATTATTTACATATTTTGGTCATATAGTCTTTTGTCTTCGTGTTATTAAAGAAATTCGCTAACCTTGAATATTCTCTATTATATACTAAATCTACTCTATTATATACCAAAGCAAACTGCGCCTTTTATCGATGCCAAGTTATATTATTAATTTAAGTTTTATTTACATTAGTACTTTATAAATTGTTTTTTTTTTCATCTTCACACTGTGTATCCCGCACATGGCACAATAGACAGAGGTAACCTGGAAACTTAATGTAAAGACACTCCGGTCCGTATGTTTTATGCCGAATTTCAGACATTGCGTGTTGAATGGTGGAACTCAGCACCGCGCTTTGCTTTGTTTAAAACGTATTACTCCAGATAGAGCATTTTTTTAATATAAACATTTGTGTATATTTGAAAAAATCGCTCAAAAATTTGTAAATTTCTCTGGAATACTACTCTACTCCAGAGTATTTTATATTAATGTGTATATTTAAAAAGAAATCGCTGATATTCATAAATTGTTTATATCTTATAAGCAATAATATTATTTATTGGTTTACAATAGAGTTAATGTTTGGAATAACTATTAAACACTTCTTGGCTGTGTTGAACCAACATCATTTTATATTTACTACTAGACCAAATATCACTGTATTCAGTAATAATTTTGTATCTGTACAGTTCATTTATACATATGTGAAGATATATATGTATGTAATTATTTTACAAGGAATAATTGAAATAGTATTTATTTTAAAATAAAATTTAAAACACTGTCTACTTTACATTTAAAACGGCGTATTTTTAAAGATTTTTATCAATTATTAAACTGTACAATTTTATACATTTAAATGTCAAATATTATGAATATATCATTTTTAAGAAATAATTTTCAAATTGGTGAACGTTAAAATTTACTATTTTGCTTTAAAATAATTGTCAGAGTATTTTTGGAAATGGTGAACGTTATAGTAGTCTCCCCGAAAATTGTGCAAAAACTCAACAACCGCAAAAAAATTTAACAATATAATTATTTCTTTAGTATAATAATAGTCTTTTTGATATTTTTTTCTTTCAACTATTCTTTTCCTATAACAACCATAACAAAGTCTCAAGCAGATAGGCTATCAATTTAGGCAAAAACTAGATATCTAATTTCAAACAAATGCCGATAACTTAAAAGCTAAATCCGGAAAATGAGCGCAACTTTTATCCAAAAAGTAAACACAAAATTTCATGCTTTAGTAGTTACGAGGAATTCTTAGTATCTATGTCGAACTATCTTTGAAAAAAGTTTAAAATGTAGTAGTATTACCTACTTGTGTTGCTGTTATCATTAATCATAACGCTTTAGACGAAACGTAGTCTGTAATGTATTGATCAACATTCACCGGAAACGCTACTGGTATCTAGAAGGCGATCTATCGGTTAATTAGCTCGATCTATACAATGCCGGCAATGTCCTGTGATCACATTTCGCCTACTCACCGCAGCTGCGTGACAAATACTTGACAAACATACAAAACGGTGAACATTTTAACAGTTATATTTAAATTTCACATCACTAGTATGATCAATATATCATCTTTTTTAAAAAAGACCATTCTTATTCTAAGATAAGGTCGATAACAACTTGAATTCGTTTAATATACAACGATATCAAAATAATCGACTCCGTCAGAAAAAATATAGGAACGCCCAGAATGCCATACAAGGCATAACAAGGCCTAACCAAACAAAGATGAAAAATGACAAGTATGGAAGCAGCTGTTATTGCGTTATTGCTGATCAAGAACAATTAATATCCAATATTTAATTTAGAAATATGTACATTTGTTACAAAAAAAAATATTTATAATATCAATTTGAATCACAAAAAGTAAAAAAACATAATTATGCCGTCGGAAGTAATTTGTTGAGCTTAAACATATATGTTATATTTTAAAATGATATATTTTCGTATCGGTACTGTTACTTGTATAGGTAATCTTAGGTATTATAGACATGTCATTCCAATAGTTTACCTGTAATTTGCAGATTCCAAGCAGATTCTCATTGCCCTACATTACAAAAAATGAAATTAACTTATTAAAAGGTTATTTATAATGCTTGTTGCTAAAAATATTTACATAAACTACATACATAAGCACAAATATGTAAATTTTATTTTATATTTAAAATATCTTAACAAATAATATTTTATCTTCTAAATAAGATGACAGAAAGCAGGCTTTTAATAATTATAAGTACTACTAAAATTTTAACTAATTTGTAAGTCTTTTGTATAAACTGTGTTTAAAATATTCAAACAAAACTCAAAATAGAATAACTTAAATTATTTTAATTATTAATATACGTAAATATTTTTTTACAAAAACTCATGTCATCTATTGCCAGATATGCTTGTAAAGTAAAAGTGACTCACCGTTGGGTGAAATATTGAGAGGTTGTGTGATGGACGCGGGCACTGGTTCCATCTTCCAAGAGGCGCAGCACGAGGCGGGCGAGAACTCAGGTGTAGGGCCGCTGCCCGCCGATATCAACATGGTCGAGCCACCGTCGACAGCATACGCAACAGTACCAACACAACAGTTCACGGTATTAGTTCTAGCAGGCTGTCAAGTCGCCACGGAGTACACTGTGCCAGCACACGCTCGCTCGAAGCTCAGTCAGAACACTGAAGAGCGCGCTTGCCGCACCGGCGCGCCCACTCGCGCCTACTCCCATTAGCACGCCTCGGAAAAAAATCACCGCCAAACAATAACAAAAAACTACCTCCGCTACCTCGAAGTAGAGTACCGCACACCTCTCACTCTAACGCTCCTAATTCGATTTCCGAACGCGTCAAAACTACAACGGCGCTCGATTTATTTGCAACCTTCCGTCCCGTTTACCGTTCTGGTCGAACGCTATAGAACAGTAGTCGAGTTTATAAAGATCGCGATAAGGGCTAATATTCCTTGATTTTTTTTTTAAACTTAAGCCTTTTTGGTTTCCGATGTGAATAAAACTACTCCTACTCACTCTCGTACGATTCAGCTTAAGCATGAACTGTATGAAAGGGACAGGTGCTCTACCACTCGGTAGTAGAATTACAGTAGTGAGCACAGGTGATCTTTCACCATTTCTTTATAACGGAGGTGCTAATGTATACCTTTCCCGTTCTAGCGGATAGTAAAGTTACAATAGCGATAGAGGCAACAATATGGTCATGCTTACTTCTTAATTAGTATTAGATCTAGTTAATCATGCTTAGCATTATAATAGTTACTGTAACGAGCGCGGTACATTCTAATTAAATGGAAGGATACCTAGAGTCTTCATATTAAATTGTATTACATACTGTGCGCAATATAATTTTTCGGATCCATGTATAAATTACTTATGGTATGTATGGGAACGTGCCGGTGGTCGAGCAATTTTTTTTTACATTTATATGTACTATATTGCATTTTACATTAATATGTATTACAATATTGCGGATATGTGTGGTTTTATTAGAAATATTGAATATTTCATCATAACTTAATATAAATATTAAATCTCAAAAAGAATCATTGAAAATTTTCTGCGGGGAGTCGAAAATTACATTTTGTGGCTGAAAGTTTTATAAGTAAATTGTATTGAACCCATTTATTGGCAATTTATTAGTGTATATCAGTGCAATTTTGATTAATTATACTTAAAAGAGAATATACAGCAAAACAGATTGAGAATACAGCTGCTATTGATATTAAACCTTTTCATTTCCTTCCTTTGACGGTAAGTAAATATAGCTTCTTCGTATTAACTCTTTAATTCATAGCAATCTCGATCGACATTGTGGTTTCCTTGTGCGATTTTTCTTTAGCTTCTGTAGCGGCGGTAGAAAAATAATTACACATAATGTGTACTTTTGTTTGAAAGTAGCTAAGTGTCTTAATAGTTTTGTGTTATGTATTTTATTATATTAGATATGCTAAGTTTATGGTGTAAATAGAAGATCGGACTTCACACCTGATGTTTCCGGGTTCGATATCCACTTAGAAAAATATTGATACTATTTAAATAACTTTATTGTATTTTTACTATGTTTTAAAGTGTTATTCCACACTTAGGACAGAAAATACTAAACTTAATTTTTTTTAAATTTTAAAAAGCGTATAAATATTTTGAATGAAGCAGGATTTGAACCCGCGCCTCTGGAATACCGTTCCAGCGCTCTGACCAACTAAGCAATTCGTTCAAAGTTTAGTAACTTTATTGTACTTAAGTGATATTTTTTAACAACCGTTCTAAATGCAAGGGATATGAAAAAATATTATTATTATTTTTTTACAAAATACTCTTGTCACATACCTATATATATTTTTTAAGTATCGAAAACACATTTGTTTCAAAATATTTTATTTTTATAAGAAATACGCTTAATAACTTAATATTTAGTGTTTATTTGTTTTGTTTTTAAACTAAAATACAAATATCAAAAGAGTTTGAGTTTGAGTTAAAAAAGCTACTATTATACTAATAGATCACAAGAAAATGCTTTGTATTAAATTTTTAATCTACAAATCGTCATATAGCACTTCAATTTATTCACTTAGAAAGTGAATAGAGCACTTACCGGTATCACACCAGTGACAATCACACCCTGCCATTATTCTAGCCCTCATTAGACACTAATGATAGTGAGTGTACATCAAATAGCGGATAAGTACACTGATTTGTTTGTATTCTGTCCATAAGATAGTATAATAAAAAGAATAATGATAAAGTATTATTTTACTAATTTAGGTTTAATTTGTCAACCTAAAATAAGAAATAAATAAATATTTGACCTCTATTTCAGAGATCAATGATAAGACTAACTTTATTTTTAACGGAAAATCCAAAATATTCACATATTTTGTTTAAATTAAGGCTTAAAAATTATAATTCCTTCCATCGTGGCGCAGAGACACAATCGTTTGACTGTAAACGATTGGTTGTGAGTTCGATCATTATTCGAAATAGTGTAATATTGAATATTTTCAAATAAAATATTTAATATTTTCATTCCTTCACTTTAGTAACAAGGCAAAGCGTAGCGTTGAGTTCCGCCACTCAACACGCCATGCCATAAATTCGGTGTAAAGTGATAAAGGTCCTTATGTTTCTAAGTTCTCACTCTGCCTACCCTGCCATGTGCAAGATACAGCGTGAAGCTGAAAAACAAACTTATAATTATAGCCAAAAAATAAACCTACAGTTGAAATTAAAAAACAAAGGAACAAATCCACCATTTTCCCGAATCCAATTAAGATTTATCATGACAAAAATAAAACAATTTTCACTATTATTATTTAATGATATTGGTTTCTTATTGGTATAGTTTTGGTTGTTTTGCCCGAGCACCGGCTCCTTGGGACAGGCGCCGACACCAGGATTTACTGGCGAGATAGCGCGTGGGTGTCACCTAATGAATATATTTATTTGTGATGCCGCTCGGCACTTTTATCTGACAACAGCTGAAAGGCCGTATCTAGAGTCCTATAGGTTAGGTGCCCTATTGCTTGGAATTGTTACTTGAAGACTTAAAGTGGTAAACTAAATAGTTCTGTTTTAAATCAATAAGTAAATTAATCTTTGTGAAATTATAAATACTAAAATATTTAAATTTTAATATATTCAACTACATACACAGAGTAGTCTTATGTCATCTTTAAACAAAAAGTTTAGTTTAGTAATAATGCTAAATTAGAAACTATATTAAAGAATAATTTATTTAGATTAGGCTTAATAATCCTTGTAATATAATGTATAATAAAATTACCAAAATTTTTTAAACTATTTATATGTAGCCTTTTTTTATACGGAGATATTTTTTATTTAGGTAATTTAATGGCGCGTTTTACACTCTGTATTTTTAGGATAGTTTATAGTATAATTAGTATTATTAAAAAAAATATGACATATTGTTACATATCTTTGTAAATAAATATATATTATCTGCAACATACAAAAATTAATGGCGTTTACACTTCCTCCTACTCAACTGAGACTTATAATAACAATAGAGTGAGGTGTCACCCAACAAACACAATGCGACGCCTTACCTACAAATGCATTGCAATCGAGATTCAACACGTCGCTCGCACAGAACTGCACACCCAATTTTGCTTGAGCTCCCTGATATCCCTCTAACGTGGGTCTAGCTTAGAAACACTAATATCCTTAAGTGTCTTCAAATGTTGGTCGTTTGTAGTAAGAGACACACGCGACATTCGTCGTGCTTCGTCGACAAAGCCGCTGCCGCCACACATACATCACAAATTTCCATTATAATACGTTCAAAATATTTATGCTATCTATCATGGACCACCCAGAAGACGTTGTGACATACGATCTGATAGCTACCTGCTAGAACAAAACAATATATTCTTATTTAGATCGCTACACCCTACTCAATTGACCCTTTGATTTTACTTTTTTATAATTAAATCCCTATTGTTAAATAGCTTTTCATGTGAAAGAGTATCTTTCTTCTGTTTATCGACCTTTAAATAAAAAAATTGGTACTGTCCTATAGAATAATTCAATTTATAGCATATGTAAAGTTATAACAGTGTCTCTGCTTATAAATTATAGTAAATGTCTATATTAAATCGATTGTGTCAATTTTGCCATGAATATTTATTGCATTGTTTGTACGTCGTAAATTTACGATTTCAGCTATGTTACACTTTGAGTAACGAATAAATTTTAAGAGTAGATATTTTAAATAAGTATTTAAAAAAATAAGGAAAGTTTTTAAGAAAGACTTTACTATTCGATGTCTTGGATGATTATCATAACTCAAAAACATTTAATTTGAAATAAATTCATGACAAGATACTATATCTTATTTTTTTAAGTTGCTTAGATATAACTATATCGATAACTGTTATATTAGATATAGATATTATTTTAGACTGTTATTTTATTTTGAACAAATTATAAAATGTATTCGCTTAAAATATTCATTTTTACAACAGTGAGTTAGAAAATACAAATGCCTACATTATAATTATATTTATTTAATTTAAATAAATTTTATACGATGGAATATACAAAGAATTTTACTCTTTATTCATAAACAAAAAAAAGTTGTTTACCTTCAGTTTTTATATTGGTATCTCTACTAACTGAGAAGCGCTTATCTATTTTAAACATCAGAATTTTTTTCAGCATTTTCTAGTTTCTGTCTAAGTAGAAAACTTACTCAAATGCAAAAATGCAATATTTTATTACAATGCTTTTGAGTTATAATGATTCCCTCTTCCGCTCATAAATAAAAATAAATTACGTAATTAGAGATAGCTGAGAGATAAGCTAAGGCATAGGTAACTTAGTAATCTAGTGTGAAAAAGAAGAAACTAAAATTTAAAATAATTATTTTCCTAGAGTGGGGATCAAACCTTCAACTTATTGTATTTAAAGTTACACACATGGGCCTCTGCGCCACAACAAGTATTTGGAAATATATTCAGTCTAATTTGGCAGTGATTTATTGACCTATTGACTTTTATAACTCCTGTACTGAATTTATGCCACATCGAATAATAGCGTTAGAGCATATAATGAAATATTATAAATAAAAATTTTCATATAAATCTATGGCCATTTTTTTAAGAGAGATAATGATAAAATAGATTTAAAGCAAACAAAAAAATTTTAAAATTTTCTATTAATGAAATTATTAATATTGTTATATAATAAAATTATTACAATGTATACATTAAACTTATCACAATAAACGAGAATAATTAAAAAAAACTACTTTTAAATGAATATTATCTAATTATTAATAATAATCGACAAAAATATATTCATTTCGAGAACTTTAATATCAGTTAACTCGATGTGTTCATTGAATGAATGAGTTAATTAATCTCCAGTTTGTCCACTTTGAAGTTACCTTAAAGCCTCACTAGTAAAACAAAAAGAGGCACTCTATTAAGATGGCGCGAAGTAGCAATTTATTCTTAACCGCAAACCATAGCGCATAGAGCGGTATCAGTAACGTGCTCTATCAGAGACGCCCACTGCGCGCTTGAGGGGCGGCGCCAAGGTAGCTCCTCCTGCGCACGGTGCTCTAAAATGAAAATAAAAATAAAAAAACATTTTTCGCCATCTTATGTCACCAAGGAGTTGAAAGTAAGTGTTTATGTTTTAATCTTTGTTTAAAAACTATGCTTATTGTGAATTATTTTCGATTATCTACTTATGTTTTCAATTTATATTTATATGTTTGTGTCCTCTACTACAGTATTAATTATGAATGCACAAGCAACTGATTTTATGTTCTTAGTATTTCTATTTTATTTTTATATATCTTTTTTATTTTAATTAACAAAATATATTATTGATTTTTTTTTACATTTATACATATACCTATAACTATTTATTATCCTTACCTTAAATCTCTCAGGTATTGAAATTACAATAATGTATATTTTTTTCTGTTATTACTTTTTTATTTTTTTTTAAACGTCAGCACCATAAAAGGAAAAATTGGAACCTTTATAGATTTTACTTCACTTTAATAGTCGTCAGTTCACTTGTCAAGATTATTTACCTCACGATGACGTGAAAATATTACACTTAAATTAACATCAAAGCCCCGACCTGAGTAAGGTCGACGGTCCCTTAAAGTCAATAAAAAATCTACGCAAACGCAATCAAAACATATTAAATACAGTTTAATTCCCGTGGACGTGAATTTATGAACAAATTTAGAACGTACAACACAAATAAAAGTTTTTTCATTTATACGAGTAGGTACTTCATAGAAAAAACATGCATATTAATTTTCTTTTGGTATTCATTGTGTAGTGTACCTATAAAATATTATTTAATATTAATAATTATTTTGTAGAAAGAATTGAATTGATTATATAATTGACAAGCAATTAAACACTTTTTGTGACGTTCCAAATGACCACATACAATTTAATACAAATAATTTAACCTAATTAAATCATATGCTTCTACCTCTCAATCACCTTTATCTGAATTTAATTTACTATGGTATATTCCAATTAAGTCTTGTTCCAGTCCAATTTGTTAGTATAAACAAAAAATATACTTTTAATTTTTCCAGGAAATTGGTGAAGAAAATAATGTACACATTTACGAAATCTAGCACACTTTCTTAAGCGTAATAATAAGTACAATTCCAATAATATAAGATGCACAATATTTCTTTAGATGTTATAAGAATTTGATAAAACACATTGGATATAGGCATTAAAGCCGGAAATTGGAGCCCCTCAGAAGTTTCACAACAAATTACCATATAACAATAAAAATAAAAAAATATACAATATATTTTTAACATATCTATTTAAAATTATCGTTCATACTCATATGAGAAAATGACGTAGAATTTCCTTAAAAAGTTATTAAACAAATTATCATCTATCTTAGTCATAAAAAATTGGAATCGAAGAGCATTCCTAATTTTATCTATGTTTCGTCACGAGAGTGTTGTTATCAGTAAGTTCAACCTCTACCATAATTTGACCTTTATTCATATCATTGACCATTCTGAGTTTAAAAAACATTAAAGCTAAAAGGTAGTAGGTACTACTATTGTTAAAGTAGGTAAAATAAATATGCAATAGTAATATTATCTAAGCATAATTGACATGTTATTAACATATTTGTAACTTTTAATAAATACAAATCGTTACACACATAAATATATTTAATACGCGCTTCTCTAGGTAATTTAATCGTGTATCCTTAACTCATGGCCCGCCCGCCCACTAACATATGGCGTCTGGAAGCATGGGGCGCGAGGCGCACTTGCCTAGACTGCCTACCCCGTGTTTTAACTCGCCTAATTGTTTCCCATTTACATACATTAACAGAAAAAACCCGCACAACTGACGCTCGACCCACTATGTAAATACGAGTTTACATAGCCTCACGAACCACTATTAGGGCGGCAACCCAACGACTACACCAAACCGAATTATAAAACTTAATAACGGAAATCAATTGTCGTTGGCTTTTAATTTCTATGTTTAGCAATGGGATTTTTTTATTTCATTCTACTTTCAGTCTGTCATAATATTTATAATGTGGCCTATCGTTTTTTTATTACCAGTAAAATTTACCTACATAGTCGAAACTCTTGACATAAATACATATTTTATCTAAAAGTTCTAGCTTTTAACTGAACAGAATCAATAATAAAACTAATGTTCTAGTTAAATATCTTTAAGTACTGGAATATTTTAAAAACCTGAGTTCCGTCTAATAAAAGCAATTAAATAATATTTGTTTAAACGGTATCAATCTATTATTAAAAGACGATGGAGTGTCTGTCAATCTTTACAGTACCTTCACCAGCCCCTAATTACGAAACGGTAGTTAGGCAATTAATTGGCGGTGAGAACCAAAAACTAACAATAGCACAACGTAATGCCTCACATTATGTTATATTCAAATCAGAAACTTTGATGTGTAACGGTCAATTAATACCTATAAAATGTAAATTTAAGAAAGCTTTTAATTTGTTTGGAGTAAAATTAACGACCGTTTAATCAATAGATATGTAATGATGTGGTGCTCTGAATTGCATGGTTATTTTAATCTAATTACATTCAAAGGCTTTTTTGATATAAAAACTTTGCCATTTACTTTAAATATCATCCCATCAAAGACATCTCGATGAAGCTGTTTAGTTTTCTATAAAAAATTATAAAATCTTTAGGTTAAGCCAAACGAAGTGAAAAACACCTACATACGATTTTTTTATTAATTCCTATAATCAAATTTAATGTGATATTATATATTTTAGTTTTTTCTCTATTATTGAACAATGTATGTGTATTTGAGTACTTATTTTGAATTGAATCCGTATTGGTGAAGGCCAGTAGTACTGGTTCAATTGAAAAAAATAAATAAATAAATTAACGGCTACACCTCAAAAAAGTACCTACTGCTTCATATTTATACAATATGAGTACTATTTAAAATAACTTGTTTTTGACAAACGCTTTTATTTTGCTTGCTATACTGTTTGCGTCTCTAAATGTCGCTACTTATGTGGTGGTAAAAGAGGATCGCTACTTCAACAAAAGAGTCATACAGCGTCATTTAACGACGAATTGTCAAGTTACTTTTAAGCTTGTTTCATCTGAATTATTGAGCTCCTGGACGTACATAACTCAAATATCAATTGTTTTAACTTATCTCCCTTTAGATCTAAAAATTAATAATATTTAAAATATAATCCTACCTAGGTTTGTATGTCTTGCGACGCAAACCGTGGCATTAAGTTCCACCACTCAATACGCAATGTCTCCAGACTTCAGCCCAAAATGGGAAGTGTTCTAACACGCCGGTTCCTTCTGCCCATCACGCTAAGTGGAGAATACAGTGTGAAAAAAATGAAAATAAGTTTAACACGTATTTTTGTTGCCCCTTTATTAACATACCTGATCCAATATTGGAATTTCCGTGACTTGGTTAATATTGCATGACATTAAAAATAAGCAAGGCTGAAACGTTACAAGTTTTCACATTTATGGTAAATGGTAAATGTAGGTCGAGTCTTTACTATAGTTATAATAAAAATGTGGAGTACTTACCTACAAACACAAGTAGGTGTTTGGTCCTATTAGTTATTAGCTCGTTATATACCTATAGGTACTTAATATATAAATGAAATTTAAGGTATACGAAACTTTACAAGTTTTAGTCACTAAAAATTATAAATAGATGGATAATTATATCCAAGTAAGTTTATTTTAAGATAGCAATAGCAATCAAAAAATATCTGGAAAACTATATTTTCACATTCATACGTAGTGGCATAATCGTTGCATAGTGTATCAATCTACCGTTGGTCGCACAATGGCTCGCTTATCGCGGATCAAACAAAGGCTACTTACAACTGTTCTTAATCGTCATTTCACATACGGTTTCCACTGATGAACGTTTGTCTTGGACTATGTGTAAACTGGATAGATGTTTTGATTAGATAGAGACTTCAGGAGCGTCTGCAAAAATCATTTTGAAGAGAAATTCTATTCACAATGCTTAGTAAGTACCTATATAGTTAAGTAATAAAAATATATAAAAAAAAACTCTCATCTGAACTTTGAGAAAACAAGCGCTTTTTGATATATAAGTTGTTTTCTCTAATAAATATCTGTAGATAAACTGTTTAATATAATAAGGTGTAAAATTTTGCAAAAAAAAAACACCTAGTAAAATAGATAAATCTCGCTGGAGAAAATAGAACTCACATCACTCACTACAGATGATAGTATGTTTTCCTGTTATCAAAATAAACAAATGAATATATTAAAATTTATCTTTACAATAATCGATTTTCTAGGTATACTATCTAAATAATACTTGTAGTACCTATACATAATAAAAATGGTGTAGGTATATACCTCTGTGCCAATATTAAAATGATTTGTACCTATTCGTATCGTACTTGTCATACTCGTCGATTACTAAGGTATACTTACTCGTAACCATTAGTTATCTTTTTTAGCTTCACGCTGTATCCAGCACACGCTAGCGATGGGCACTCCATTCCGTTCCGAAACTTCGGCCTAATTTGAGTGGCGGGACTCAACGCCGCGCTTTGCCATATTACCAGAGCTACAATTATGCCACTGCGTACATATATATTATAATCTTTATACTAAATGAATATATTTATTTAATTCAGTTTTTGTCTATCGCTTCGTTTTGTAAATAAAGGTGGCGATTTAGCTCACTTCGCGGTCTGCACTAGGCACAATGGGTTTCGGAAAGCGATATGCATAGATATGCACAAACAGCGCAGCTTATGCAAATATGCAGATTCCTCGCTCGCGCACACTAATCTTATTCCGTTTTCCAGTTTACAAAAGCATATGTAGTTTATTACTTGTAATTTATTGGACGCGTAGATACGCGGTTACTAGGTAGTAAGTATAATAACTAGCCATTTTTTAAATAAATATAATAAGTAAGTACAGAAACTTCATAAGAATTAAATATAATATTCATATAAAAATAAATGTATTTTGGCTAAATAAAACTAATCTATCTGTCCTTTGTTGGCAAGGTTTATATAAATCAACATATAGGTACATATTGTTTAATTACCGGCAAGTCCATAATTTTCCAACAATTTAGTTTTTTTTTAATTATAAGAACCGTACCTATAATAATTTTCCGGCCCTTTCTTGCATATTTACTAAGCATCTTGGGTAGTTTGTGTTTTAATTAGTAGCTTCTCATAGGCTAGCTTCAATCAAGATATAATGGGTTCGTGTGAATGGCCTGCGCCGTTACCTCACGCATCGGGGACTGGCTTACCGATTATATGCAAATTAGATGTCATAACACGTGAATAATTACAGCCAGCCACGAGTCGCCCTTTCGAATGAGGCACACAAATTAGATTTACATGAAAAGCGAGTTTTATCGGTGCGACACAAATTTCACGTTACCTCCTTCTAGTGCCGTACCCCACTGTCCTAATAGGCTAATTTATATATTAATAAACGTAACAGTTAAAGTACCTACAATATAATTTCCAATAGCTACATTACAATAAAAAACTTAAAAACAAGCGTCAAGAATCTATGATAATTAATAAAGTACTTGTAAACATTTTTATGTACCTTTACACGGCAATGCTAGTCGTATATCACGATAGCTCCCACTCTCTAAATCCAAAGATAAATAAATTTAATGTCTCGTGTTTATTTTCCCGCCACTTTCCTTACAGTGTTGTGGAAATTGCGACCAACGTCAGGGCGCAGCGTGACCAAGCATATTGCGTTAAGTTGCGCCTGGGTCATTATAGCTATTAAAGTTCTTACTAGAGAATTTTGTAAGTGAAAACATATAAGATTATTGAAATTTGAAATCTAAAACCATTAGTATAGATTTTCTTTTACATTGTTTTGTTTTATTCTTATATCGTTTGAATTTTAGAAAACATTCAAAGCTGCGTGTTCGGTGCCTGTAGTTGCGATAGCGGGAAAATGGATGGTTGACTACATTTATATCTGAAACGCCAGGGCTCGGACTTATGGTGGTTACGTGTTCTAGCAAACATTGTACAAGTATGCGATAAAGACTTAATAAACTTTATTTTGTGCGTACTTTCCTACAAATCGTCTTGACTTCTCTTTACGCCTAAGATCTTTTTATCCACAAAGAGACGAGAAATAAATTAAGCTTAAATATTATGTAACTATGACTACATGACTAGTGTCTAGCGGTGAATATCCCACTGTTATGATAAGTATTTTTTTAACGTCACGCTTTTTGCTGCATATGGCATTGTAAGTCGAGGGAACTTAGAAACAAAGTGTGAAGACATTCCTTTTTGTTTCCAACTTTCCGCCAAATTTGAGACATTATGTGTTGAATTGTCAAAAAATTTAGCATTTCCTTTCTTCAAGTGGGGATCGAGCCCACAACCTGTCACGTTTAAATACAATACATGGTTAATGTGTACTTACTTTATCATTCTCTATAACCACACGGAAAGGACAGGTTTTATTTTGTATATTTATATTAAATAAAAGTAATAATTTTAATAATGTGATTGGTAACTGCTTTTTCGTATTATTATGTAAGTTTTTGAAAATTGTCTAACAGAATCAAAAAAAGTTTCTTATACGAAACTTTTTTTGATACTGTTAGACAATTTTCAAAAACTTACATAATAATACGAAAAAGCAGTTACCAATCACATTATTAAAATTATTACTTTTATTTAATATATAAAGCTTTGGTTAATATAATTTTTAGGGAGTTGTATTTCAAAATGAAAAAACTTAACTCTTATTAGATTACTTTGTTGATTGTCAGTTCGTCTGTCCAGATAATTTATCTGGAGAATTGTATATTAGAGATAAAAACTAAAACAAACTATAATGGCAGTTAATTTCGTTAAAAAATCACACACGCGCAAAATTAAGTTGGTCAACTTTTGTAACGTTTTCTTCCCGCTGACTTACAATCCTGAAATTGATACGAAACCCTCGGTGGGCGACTTAAACTCAAATTTAACCTGTTTTTTTTTATAATTTTTCAATAATGAAGTGAACCGCTAAGGTTAAATCAATCTTTGTGAGAGATGGACCTATAGAACTAATAATTAGCCACCTCAGTCTTTAATTTTATCTTAAACTCAAAGAAGTGGCAAAGAAAAACGTTTTTAATATAGGTGTAATTGTATAGTACAGAAAAATCCGTATGTTATTAAGTTAAATGTTCATATTGCTTATTAATAAGCAAGTACACTAATAAAGTCTCTTTTTCAATAGGAAAACGAACATGTTTTCAAAAAGGTTCTTTTAAATAGTAGGGATTGTATTAAAATACATCAATACCCAGTATGCAACAAAGGCAATGCTGATAAGTATTTATATTTTTCTTTTGAGAAATACAAATAACAATAAAATCACAACAAAAATACGGAAGTAAATGCGGTTTTGAGGTTTTACACTTAAAAAAGAAGTGTATATTTATAAACGACATTAATTTCAGTAGGATTATACCTAAAGACAGACAATTCTACAAGAATAATACATTTCTACAGTTTAAATAATACAATCCTTAAGTTAAATATCAAACAATATACATAAGTTAGAATAACTTTATACAACTTTCACGATTCTTTTGCATACATACATATAAGATAATATTTTTTGATTACAATTAACAACTATACCTCTTTTAGGCGATTACATAATTAACAAGAGGCTAACTTGTTAATTTTAATATAGCACCAACAAAAAAATCACTATTAATAGAGCACAAGACGGCGCCATAGACTAATAATTACTTTTCTATGAACAGGCATATCTTTTCATAGCGTAACGTTAAAGGACCCAGAAGTAATTTACAAAACCACTAAACTGCCGCTCTCACACTGTGAATACGACACAAAAGTCGAAAAGTATTGCGAGACGAACGCTTTGTGGTTACGACGTTTGATCTGCAATTAGGGTATTTAATAATATAATAGCTGTAACGGTCTCAATCTGATAGCATTTAAATTTAAACACTTAAAAGCTTTTGTGAAAGCGTGAAAGAAAATTAAATGTATGCGTGTCCTTCAAATTGGTAGAATTAAACGATATTTTGTTGTGTTGGCGATATTGCCACGTCATATTAACTATATTTTATACATATAAACAATCCTTACAGTATAAGTTGCTAGTTCAAATTTCAAATCGTACAAGCCAACGTAGATAAAAATGTTGTACTAGTCAAGTTTCAGAGTTTATAATACTCGTATTATAAAAAAATATTATTTAAATACATTTTGTTTTATGTAAAATAAAGTACTCTAAGTGATTTTTTTTCTCATTATTATACTATATATAATTCAGAGGGAACCTTACAACCTAGTATTAAAACATTCCGTTCTCTATTTAGACACTCCGCTTCCATCCCCACTTTCCGTCAAATTCTTGAGGTAAGGTATTGTATATTGAGTTGCGGACTCAACGCCGTACTTTACGTCGTTACCAGAGTAAGAAAATAAAAATATTAAGTATTTCATTCCCCCGAATGGAGATCAACCATGGTGATAACAGTCGCATGCTTGTGCCCCATACACCAAGACGCGATGGCTTCGACTTGCCGTAATAAATACCTTTTAATCGCATATGTAATTGCTAAAATAGATTTACAAAAAACGTAACGGCTGCAAGTAAAAGTGCACACTGCAAACCATAAATAAACGCCTAAACAAAGCGAGGTTTTCGTAAATACATGTCTCCCGTGAAATGCCGGACATACTCCGAGGCAGGTGTGGTCGCGACTCCGACGCTAATGAACACAATGAAGACGTATTCCAAGCCGTATCCGGCGTTGATCGATTGATATACTCGCTGCCACCGCGCCCGAGCTTTTTGTATTCGAATGTCGCCTGCCATTTGCATATCGGTGACGAGTCTGGGGCGAATTTTAAAACAAGAGTAAACGCAGACTCTACGAAGTAATTGAAATCCAAAATACAATTGCGTTAGTAGGTTGAATTAATGTATAAATTATTGCATAATTTAAAATTTCACATATTATGTAAATTTTACAAAATAAGTACCATAGAAAAATATAAAATACTCATCGGATCTCCATTCTTTTTTCTATAATCATTATAGATAACAATAATTCGTATATACTATAAGTGGGGATCGGAAGTGGAACGGAGTGTCTTAACACTAGGTTCCCGAGTTCCCTCTGCCTACCCTGCCTCGTGCAGGATACAGCGTGAAGCTAAGAAAGAAAGAAAGAAAGAATTCGTATATAACTCAATCTTCATTGTGACCTTATAGAGAAATCCACAAATGTGCTTGGGCGTTATGATATTTACTTTGCGATGAAAATAAATTTTAATTGGAAAGTCTCAAACTTATATTTTATTTTTATTTTTTATTGACCTTAAGTGTGCAAATATATCTTTTTTTGTCGTACAGAATCAAATAAAGAAGAGTAATCTGCACATTTTTATATATATATATATATATATATATATATATATATATATATATATATATATATATATATATATATATATATATATATATATATATATATATATATATATAGAGACTTTTACGTCCACTTTAAATATAAATTCATATGTCAAAAGAACTTAATATATAGACTACAGTAAATGAAATTATTTTGTTTAACAAAAACACATACTTTATAATTTATGGCTATATTTTATACCTATAAACCTTTTCATACGAGCTATACGACTACATTGACATTAACTGTGGAAATCATGTTTGACACTGTAAACATAATTTATGTACAAGATAAGCGATAATCATACTATCTATGGTATGTCAAGCTTGTATTACATATAATTAAATACTTGTAATAATGACATTGTAACAACAATGTGCACTGTGGACAATTGCCTTGCTATCAGATGGTATCACGAACAAGTGTGTCAGTGCAGGATTCGTTGTAGAACTGTTTAATATGTTTCTCCTTTCTTAGCTTCACAATGAGATACTGTAAACTCTAGTATTAAGACACTCTATTTTCATTAGGATTCATACTTTCGGCTGAATTGTCAAGTCTTGTTGAGTGGTGGAATTCAATTACTGACTCGCTTTGCCTCGTTACCAAAGCTACGAAACGAAAATATTATAAATTTCATGCCACATGAGGAGATCGAACCGACTCACTGTATTTATTGTCACACGCTTATGTACTTACGGCAAAAAGGCATTAACAAAATATGAATATTTATAATTTATTGAATAAAAAAATAATTTATAAAATATGTCGTTAATACCAATTTTATTTGTTAACTAGTCTTAAATTCTTATGATCTTCAGGAAATAAGAAATAACAAAAGACTTAAAAACCAAAATAGAGACTCCGTTTTAAACATTAAAGTTTTTCAATTTAAACCCGCCTTCTAGAATCCGTCCAAACGCTCTAGCCAATTAACTTATAAGTTCTTATCACACTACGTCAAAATTATTGTATGGATGTCACCACTATATTTCCTATGACTGCATTACTAAATGCTTATGTTATATAGTATAAGTACAGATAAATTATTCGCCATTCAAAAGGACTGTTTTCTCAAAAAAAAAATATTGGTAAATGGGTTTTTGTTCTACATATTTTTATTATTTACGCAGTATCTATTGTAAAAAGCCAGTAGATTGTCTCGCTCGCTGAGGATTCTATAATAATTTACATTATTTTAGGCAAAAAGGAACGTGATTTATAAAAAAATATATCTATATAAACATATTATCTTATAATTATTGATTTGTTCCTTTACAAGTTCACTTGCATGCAAGCTCTATCAGCTAATTATACTTTTATATGTGGGCATATCAAACAAATACATTGAAAAAGAATAGAATCGACGACTAACTTAAAAGTCAAAATCACTAGCCACTAGACCAATAGAACTATCATAACATTAAGACCGTAAAACCGTAACTTTCGTTTCCTAATAAGCTTCATGTTCTGAGACGTTTATGAGATTAAAGTAAGAGCAATCTCTTTAAACGATCTTGTAAAGATAAGCGTAGATAGATGTTCATTCTATAATACCTCGTTGTCTTCAAATAGCCTCTCCGTTTGTTAGCGTCATAAAAGTCTACATTCTTATTAGGTAATACGGTCTCATATTAAAAAACGAAATTGGTGTATTTGTATTAAGTAATATTGTTAGAAAGCGTTTGATGGACCAAAATACATATATAAAATAGAAATTTATTTGGAAATCTAAAGTAAAAATACAAGAGCCGACAGCTTGTGTGCTATTGCTTTCTATTTTCACATACAACAACCAACTATTACATTATGGGAAAAATTTAATTTTGAAGAATAACTTTTATTGAACAGAATATTAAAATTACAATATCCGAAACAAGATAAGGATAAAAATGACTATGGAGAACAAACCGATATGTTAATTCACCGTCTGGACGATTTAGCACCCCTCTATATTGGTAGACATTTGTAAGTAGTTTAGCGAAGAAGGGTCGCGTATCTTCGTACATCTACATATTATTGATACCACTTAGATATTCTTTTCATCACTAAAACACTTAATGACTTGAATATATATTGAATAAATAAACGTTTAAAGTATTAATTAGGCAGATCAAAAGATATAAGGAACTAATAAGGTCTGTTATAAACGTAAATAAGCTGCATATTTAAAATAAAATAAATTTACTACAAACTACATAGAGTTTTTTATGAATTATTGGAAAATAGTAATCCTTATGGTAAAATAAATTATGTAAAACTTGTTATATTTTATATCACTCTCTTCTTTTTTTAGAAGTAGGTCCTAACTATAACAATTAAGATTTTTTTTTTGAAATGTTATACTTATAGATTATAAATATTATCTAAAAACTTTACATAATTTTCAATTAACCTCTAAGCTTGATATAACTAAAAAGCGCACATAAATACTTATATTACCAACATTCGAATATAATTGTAGTCTAGTAGTAGTGGAGACATTAAATGAATATAAAATAATATTAAAAATATATATTTGAAAATTCTACATTAAATTTAAAAATTACATTTGATAACAACACAATTCTGCTTTTATTCTTAAGTAAAGAACAAAAAGAAATCTATTAAATATTTATGAAAATATCAGCTTAACCCTTTGATTATTTTAGAACACATTGTACCCCTAACTTACTTTTGACAAGCTGCTAATCATATTCAAACGCACACCTTGCGATATTACGATGACCGGCACTTAGAATTTTAAAATAGAAGGATTCGAGCGAAGGATCGTTTATAAGAACGAACAAAAAGACTATGGCGTTAGTAACATTGTGACAGGTGTGTGCATACTGCATTATTTGATTTGCTTATTACTGTAATTATCATCACTGTATAAAAACGTGGTAAACGATCAACATGGCGAGATCTTACCCTTTTTAATTTTACTAAGCAAACAAAGTTAAATTAAAACTTTTATGATTTTTTACGAAAAGTAGTGTTTTTATTTTTTAATATAGAACATATACTATGCGTACTTTACCTTTGTTGAAATTCTTTTTGACTTTTAAAATATTATTTATTTATTTGAGGCCTATCGTGGCAGCACAAGCTGTAAACATGTGACGTATGACTGTAAACGTGACAGGCTGTGAGTTCGATCCCCACTCGATGAAATGAAACACCTAATATTTTCAAATTCAATATTTGATGAAGCAAAGTGGAAAATGGAAAGGAGTGTCTTAATTAATACAAGGAGCAAGCAAATTTAATAAAATATCTCCCTTTCCGGGAAAAGCTTAAAGATCATATTTTACTTTAAGCTTTTCCCAGAAAGGGAGAAATTACTAGTACTGATGATCTCACTTTCTAAATTCTTACTTGAAGTAAATTTTATTTATTATACAGAAAGATCTAACCTTTATCTATATATAAACACTCACTTGAACTAAATTTGATCAAATTCAGTACCCTAAAAAATGTGACATATTTTCTGGTCTGAAAATTTTTCTACAGACACATACAGTAAAAGACATAACATGACAAAATTAATTGACTATATATATATATATATATATATATATATATATATATATATATATATATATATATATATATATATATATATATATATATATATATATATATATATATATATTATTATATATATGAGCACACTCCTTTGACAGTTGAATTAATTAAAAACCGTATTCTGTACCGGTCGACATAAAATTATATATACATAAATATATTTTCATGAAGTTTAATCCTTCTCAAAATACCTGACCATGCAGCGTGACGAATTCAAATAATATATTCATACTTAAAATTATCAGCAATAATAACATCTAAACGAAATTCACTGAAACG